>CAMTDV010000019.1:82978091-84178091 GCA_947069175.1 Scalesia atractyloides | reverse complement strand
GGGAGACGAGAACATCGCGTGCCTCAAAACTCATTCATTAAGGCCCATCAGTTCGTAAGAACAACGCGTGCCTCAAAACTCATTCATTAAGGCCCATCAGTTCGTAAGAACAACGCGTGCCTCAAAACTCATTTATTAGGCCCATCAGTTCGTGGAACAACGCGTGCCTCAAAACTCATTCATTAGGCCCATCAGTTCCTCGTGGGAGACGAGTCGAACATCGCGTGCCTCAAAACAATCATTTGGTGTATGTGAGTTTAATATTCAATATTATGTGTTGTGTGAATAAATTTACATCTACATTTACTCATATGTGGTATGCACATTATTTATAATCAATTGGTTAAACTTGTTCAAATGTTTTTCCATAGGATTCACTCGCCAACTTTATGTTGATCCAAAACCTTTTTTACACATGATACAGGTGAACAGGTTGAAGCAAGGAAAACATAGGATATGCCTTAGAAGAGAACCAAGAAGCTTAGACAGATAGTTAGATTATGGTGTATCATTTATTTCCATTAAATTGTATTAATGAATATGAAACATATAATAAATGTCATGAGCTTTGATGATAACCCAATTATGCCCCGATCACCTTTTCCGCTGCGGGTCGGGGTGTGACAATCAACTCCATGTTTATGGTGAAACTCCCTCAAAGAAGTTGATGCTTTTGTCATGTACTCGAGCACACAAATGCTTGCAAAAGAGATGTGTTGCTTTCCTCGCTCACATCGTGAACCCGGAGAAAGAAAAGAAGACTTATAAAGATATTCCCGCTGTTTGTGAATTTCCTAAAGTCTTTCCCGATGATTTACCCGGTTTACCCCCTACTCGTGATGTTGAATTACGTATCGATTTGCTTCCCGGAGCTACTCCCATTGCTAAAGCCCCTAATCATCTCGCACCATCCGAAATGCACGAGCTATCAAGCCAACTTCAAGAGCTTCTTGATAAAGGTTTCATACGCCCGAGCACTTAGCCATGGGGCGCTCCTGTCCTTTTCGTGAAAAAGAAGGATGGATCATTCCGTATGTGCATCAATTATCGTGAACTTAACAAACTCACGATAAAGAACCGCTACCCTCTTCCCTGTATTGACAACTTATTTGATCAGCTTCAAGGTGCTACTTGTTTTTCCAAGATCGATCTTCGTTCCGGTTATCATCAGTTACGCGTGTTGGAAGAAGACATTCCGAAAACTGCCTTTCGTACTCGTTATGGCCATTTCAAATTCGTGGTCATGCCTTTTGGTCTTACCAATGCACCCGCGGTTTTCATGGATTTGATGAACCGTGTGTGTAAAGCTTTCTTAGATCGTTTCGTCATTGTTTTCATCAATGATATCCTTATCTATTCGAAGTCGAGAGACGAACACGCGCATCATCTCCGTTTAGTCCTCGAACTTCTTCAAGGAAATCGTCTTTATGCTAAGTTCTCAAAATGTGAATTCTGGCTCGAAGAAGTCCAATTTCTCGGCCACATCGTTAATAGTCAAGGAATTCACGTCAACCCTGCGAAGATTGAAGCCGTCAAGAGTTGGATTACACCGAAGAATGCTTCCGAAATCCGTTCATTTCTTGGATTGGCGGGTTACTACCGTCGATTCATCGCCGACTTTTCGAAAATCGCCGTTCCGCTTACCGCTTTAACTCATAAAGACAAACCTTTTGTTTTGGATTCCAAGCAAGAGGAAGCTTTTCAAACTCTCAAGCGTATGCTATGCAATGCTCCCGTTCTCGCCTTACCCGACGGAAACGACGATTTCGTTGTTTATTGTGATGCCTCAAACCTTGGTCTTGGTGGTGTTCTCATACAACGAGACAAGGTTATCGCGTATGCGTCTCGCCAACTCAAGATCCACGAGAAGAACTACACAATCCATGATCTCGAACTCGGTGCAGTTGTTTTTGCATTAAAGATATGGCGACACTACCTTTACGGTACTAAGTGTACGGTCTTCACCGACCATAAGAGCTTACAACATATCTTTAATAAAAAAGAACTAAACATGCGACAACGTCAATGGGTTGAACTTCTCAACGATTACGATTGCGAGATACGCTACCATCCCGGCAAAGCAAACATCATCGCCGATGCTCTAAGTCGATGAAGCTATGTATATGGTATCCGTGACTCTCAAGCTTGTGCTAAACTTGAAACCCTCATCCGTGCCGCTCAATTCGCCTGCTTTAACGAGAATACTTTGGAAGAAGAAATGAAATGTGGTGTCGAAACTCAGCTTGTATCTAAATCTGATGGTATTTATTACTATCTCAATCGCATTTGGATTCCTACTCGTGATAATCTCCGTAATTTGCTAATGACCGAAGCTCATAAATCTCGATATTCTATTCACCCCGGTGCTGACAAGATGTACCAGGACCTTCGTCCTAAGTACTGGTGGCCGGGCATGAAAAAGGATATCGCCTTGTACGGCTCAAAGTGCTTAACTTGTTCAAAAGTTAAAGCCGGACATCAAAGGCCCTCTGGTTTACTCGAACAACCCGAAATCCCGATGTGGAAGTGGGAGAGTATAGCTATGGACTTCGTTACTAAAATCCCGCATACTTCATCCGGTCACGATAGCATTTGGGTTATCGTTGATCGTCTCACCAAATTTTCGCACTTTATTGCTATACGAGAAGACTTTAAGGTCTAACGGTTAGCCCGAATCTATACCAACGAAGTTATATGTCGACACGGGACGCCTCGTGAAATCATCTCTGACTGAGACGGTCGTTATACCTCACGTCTCTGGGAGACATTTCAATCCGCTCTCGGTACTACTCTCAATCTCAGTACCGCTTTTCACCCTCAAACCGACGGTCAGACTGAGCGAACGATCCGCACCCTTGAAGACATGCTTCGTGCGTGCATCATAGATTTTGGTGGTAACTGTGATACGCATTTACCTTTGATTGAATTCTCGTACAATAATAGTTATCATGCCAGCATTCAAATGGCTCCTTTTGAGGAACTGTATGGAAGAAAATGTCGATCGCCTATTGCATGGCACGAGATCGGAGAAGCACAAATCACTGGTCCCGAGCTAATTCAAGAAACAACTGACAAGATCCTCCAAATCAAAGACAATCTCTTGAAAGCTCGGATTCGTCAAAAGAGTTACGTCGATAAACGCCGCAAGCCACTACAGTTCGAAGTGGGAGATCACGTCCTCCTAAAGATTGCGACTTGGAAGTGAGTGGTCCGCTTCGGAAAGAAAGGAATGCTAGCGCCTCGATACGTTGGTCCCTTTAAGATTCTGGAAAGGATCGGTAAAGTAGCCTATGGTCTCGAATTACCGGAGGAACTTAATAATGTACATCCGACTTTCCACGTGTCTAACCTCAAGAAATGCCTCGCTGAAGAAAATCTCCATGTACCTCTCGAAGATCTGCAAATCAACAAGACTCTCCATTTCGTGGAAAAGCCTGTGAAAATCATGGACTGAGAGACTAAGAAACTACGACGCTCCCGCAGCCCTATCGTGAAGGTCCGATGGGAGGGCAAACACGGCGCCGAGTTTACTTGGGAATTGGAAAATGATATGAAGGCCAAGTACCCGCATCTATTTGTTACAGCTACTGTCTAATTTCGAGACGAAATTCCCTAAAGTAGGGGAGACTGTAACAACTCGAAAATTCGATTGTTATCTCTTCTTTTGTTCTCTGTTTATCTATCTTTTTGTAAATCTGAGATTCGGTTAATAATAAAGTTTATGTTAATTAATTATGGTGTATTACGTTATTATCGCATCTAATCGCTTATTAAATCGCATCGTCTATCTCATCGCATCGCAATCGCAGTTAATTATGTGGTTTTTATGTTATTTATGTGTTATGTGTGTTTGTTGTGATATTTACAATCGCTATCCCGCTCTCGCACTCTCGAATCGCTAAATCGCACTATTATACCAACTATAACGCTTAACGCTTTAATTTAACGCTTAATATAACTATCTAATGCGAACCGAATAACCAATCAAACCCTTAACGCGAAATCAGCAAACGGAACTTGGTCACCAGGCCAAGTTTGGCCGAACTTGACTACCACAAGTTCGCCCGAACTTGCCTGGCAACCAGGAACCCCTTTGTTTTATCAAGTTCGTGCGAACTTGCATAAGTATATGCAAGTTCGGCCGAACTTACTCATAATTCTTCCCAAAAATCCATCAAGTTCGCGCGAACTTGCGTGAATTTCATGCAAGCTCGGCCGAACATGCCTCCACCCGCTCTCCTCCTATAAATACCAAGCTCATTTCTCTCATTTGAACTTGCTGTAAGTTCGCCCAGAGCTCTCTCAACCCGAAACCTTCGTGTTCTAAGTAAGAATCGATCCGATTTTCACTGCAACAACGTTTATCAACGATCTACAAACGTTTACAACGATTTTGGCACAAGGCATAGCCTTCGTTTTCATCAAAAACCCATTCTTTTACGAAAATCGTCATCTTTTTCTTCAAAACTTCTATTTTTAACTTGGATCTACACAATACGAGTTCGTTTGGTGCTAGGAGAGGCTTCCCAAACACGAGATCTGCAAGATCTCGGCTTGTAAGTTCTAGATCTGACAAAACCTTTGATAAATATCGATCTTGACGCAAAATACGGACTTTTGAGGATGTTTTGTTCATTTTCGGATATGAAACGAAGCATCTATCATTCAAGATCCCAGATCTGGAAGCACAAGGACGTTTATGTTGGTTTACACAAGCCGGACTAATCTGAACGAACCCCGAGTTCGCCCGGATTAGCCAACGCTTTTGTAAAACGGCTAAAACACCTCTAAAGACCTCTCCGACCTAAGTTGGCTCAGTAGCATACGGTTGGAGGGATGAACACTCGATATTCCTCAACAAACGGCGTGAAAACGCAAGATTTTGGACACGAAAACATCAAGTTCGCTCGAGAATCACCAGCTTATCAGGTCAAGTTCGACCGAACTTGTACCCATTTGGGTCAAGTTCGACCGAACTTGAGTATTTCTTCACCGAATTTTCTTACAAGTTCGCCCGAACTTGTCTGGTTGTTTCTTAGGAAACCAAACAAGTTCGACCGAACTTGCCTTGTCAGTAAGGTTTTTCTATATGTTCGCCCGAACTTGACAAGTTTCTTAGGAAACTCATTAAGTTCGACCGAAGTTGGCTATAAACTCACCAAATTCATACAAGTTCGCTCTAACTTGTGTGTTTACACACAAGTTCACCCGAACTTGGCTACTGCCCAACCAAGACTTAACTGTTTCATTTTTTCAGAGACTGATGCACTTCCGTTCGCGTATGCAGGCTGATCCAGCGCTCTTCTCGACTCCTCGCAGAACCTCAAACCTAACAAAACGCACCCACAGTGAGTATACTTGACCCATTTTCTCTTTAAACGCACTTTTTGGGTGTTACATACGTTCATCTATCAAAATCACATCATAAATCAAACTGTTTATCATACGCGAATAATCTGATTGTATATGCTCGAATACGTGATACTAGAAACATGTGACTAGGACTTGTTTTCGTTAACTTGCCTCCTTAGCTAGTATGGTACTATAGTGTGGCTTACACCCGACGGGGTCTAGTTAGGATGGACGCGCAAGTCTTCTCACGGTAGTTAGCATGAGAAATGAGCCTATGTTATGCTAAGTGTTTTGGTGTATCATGATATGTAATTAGATTGTTTCGCAAACGCTTTCTCGACTATGCTAGTATTATTCAAACTCGTATGCTCACATTTACTTAATTGTATTGACTTGTATTCTAACGTATGTAACAGGTTGAGGATTTTAGCTATGGATGCTTGGATGATTGCGTGCTTAGCTTAGTTTATTTTCTTTTGTTTTTTTAGTTGGAATGTAATAAATCTAGGGGAAATCGAACCATTTTGTTTTTATGGGAAAACTTTGGATTTTGTAATGATTATTTAGAATATTATGTTTAATAGTATGGGATGTTAAACATTTAGTAATGTTGTGAATAATTGTTATGGAATTTCTCGTGAGAACAATCTGGTCGCCTAGTGCCACTAACCCCGGTGATTCCACCATCGGTCGGGGTGTAACAGAAACGTTAACCACATTGTTTCTAGATCATTCTCCAAGTACTAGTGCATCGTCAACATATAGAATGTGCGAGAGAATAGGATCATTATTTGGCGTTTAAATGCCATTAAACAAACCCGGATCTCCCGCTTTGTAGAAAATAGGACAACGCCTCCATAACCATGAGAAAAAAGAAGGGGGATAGTGGGTCTCCTTGCCTAATACCTTTTGTACCTTAAATTCGAATATAGGAAACCCGTTATCCAGAACCGAAGATCTAGCTGAAGCTAAAACCCCTTCAATCCATTTACACCATAAGGGAGGGAAACCCATCTGTCTCATAATATCTAATAGGAACCTCCAGCTAACGTTGTCGTAAGCTTTTTCGAAATTAATTTTAACAGAAAGGCCTTCTTTTTTGCTTTTTTCAACCAAGAAAGAATTTCGTTAAGCATGAGAGGGCTATCGAGAATGTATCTATCTTTAAGGAATGTCGTCTGATTCTTTGAGATTATAGACCTAATAACCTTCTTGAGGCAATTTGCAAGGATTTTTGAAATAGTTTTGCTACTAATCCCAATCAGGTTTATAGGCCTATAATCTCTCAACCCCACCGAATCCCTTTTCTTTGGGATAAGGGAAATGAATGAAGTACTACACCCGCTGGAAATGACGCATGTGCTATAAAATGAAGCTAACATGTTGGAGAAATCAAGCTCAAATATATTCCAATACCTTTTGATGAACCTAAAATTGAAACCATCCAGTCCTGGCGCCTTATCTGCCCACATTTGAACCCGCAATTTTAATCTCTTCCGTACTAAAAGGGTCCATGAGAGAGGTCGCGTCCCCCGTTAAACTTCTCATGTTGTAACAGTTCAGTTTTGGTCTAGAAGCAGAATTTTCCTCTAACGTTTAAAAAAACGATAGACCTCTTTTTTCACCAAAGTAGGTTTCGTTATCCGCTCCCCATCAACCAATAAACCAGGGATACTATTACTAGCACGTCTACTATAAATGTACCAATGGAAAAAGCAGTGTTGTCATCTCCTTCCATATCCCATCTAACCCTAGCTCTTTGTTTAAGATCTTTAACTTTATATGCCTCTAACTACCTTATACCTTTCAAGCATTAAATTTTCGACCATAACTCCTCTTCCCAAAGCTCCTTAATCTCAGCCAACTCCTCCAGTTTATCCAGATCTTCTCTGAGGCTAGCTTCTGTCTACCCGTCTATTGATAACACATTCTTTTTCCATTTTTCAGCCTTTCGCGAATAACCTTGAATTTATGCATTAGAGCCGAATCGGCCCACCTGATACTTTCTAAATTTCCCGTCGCACTAAGGGTCATCCCATCGAAGTCCTCTTTATCCATCCACGAGTTAAAAATTCTAAAAGGTTTGAGACCGAAATTTTTGAGTGCAGGACACGATTATGGGGAAATGGTCCGAGTGCAGTCTAGGAAGAGCCCTAAGACATGCCTCCAACCATTCATTAAATTAATCTTGACACACCAAGAACCTGTCGATCTTACTATGTTTGTACCCTTATCCACATGTTAAGTGAATCTCCTTCCTTTCATGCTAAATTCCCTCAAACCATTCCCGTCAATGAAATTGTTAAATTGTAGGCACTAGCATTATTAAATTTAGAATTCATTCTCTCTTCCTAGCTTCGAACGCATTAAAATCTCCCATAATTATCCACCACCCCAAAAAACTACCCAAGACTGCCCCAATGTTATCCCAAAGAGCCTTTTTAAGAGGCACCTTTTGTGGAGCATAAGTTTTAAGAATATTAATCTCTTTATTACTCCGTTTTAAAGACATTCGGGTCCCACATACTAATCACACCTCGCGATCTACCGTTGGCTGGCACATGGTCCATCTCGAACTTGCTAGACCCCCACAACTTCTCCATCTCGATCCCCAAAATATATCTAAATTGAATTTCTTGTAAAGCTACAAAATCAATCTCATTCGCTTTTATAATCTCTTTAATCCAACCGGCTTTATCTTTTTCACTATCACCTATACCTCTAATGTTTACCGATAGGAAATTCATTTATTCAACTTTTGAATACCTTCTTCCTTAATCGTATCTCTAATCAACTGTTCGTGGTTGTGTAGCTCGGCACCATTACCTCACCCATTAGCGTCGTTAAACGAGTCTCTGTGTTCAGGTTCGCTTCCTCCTCACTATCCTCCACATTAACTTCGTTGAATGACGGATCCTTACGAATTTCATTCGCCTCCTCTTCTACTCTCTCTCCCACCGTTTCTTCACCATTGTTGTTTTTGTTCCCATTCTCCCAGAAATTTCCCGTGCTATTTTCCAAAATATAAGATGGTGAGCTCTTATCATGAATCCAAATGAGTTCGTTGAGATCGAACGTATTATCTTGTCTTGGCCTTTTTTTGGACCTAGTAAGCCCATTATCTTCTAGAGAAATACCTCCTTTACTGTTATTGGCCTTAAAGCCTTTTCTAATTTTCCTGTTGAGGCCCAATTTACTATTGCCTTGTGCGAAACCTGCTGCCCCAACCACAAAATTTTATTCCTTGCACCAATTCTTGACATATGTATTTTCCTTTAGTAATTTCTTCCAAAGATGATGCACTGGTTACCTTATGTAACCAATTACGCGGGTAAAATAACTAGTTTGAAATTGTTTTGGAGATCCGATATAACACCCCAACCTGGATGGTTGATGTGTCACAATAACAGGGGATCCGAACAAAAGTCATAATTCCATTGATATTAAAGTTAGGGTTACATTTCAAAAGATAGTTCATAGCCCTAAGGCCCAAAAAATACATATTTGTTTTACTAAAAAAAACAAACGTGTTCGGTTAGCATCCTAGGGTTTATTCTTCACTCTTCACCCCGCCCAAAATAACCTGTGAACCTGTCGTGAAATAAAATATACGAAATGAGCCAAATGCCCAGTACGGAATAATAGGCTCAAATAGCAAATAAACAAACAACTGACATGGTATCACTATATCTTGTAATGTAAAGTGATAAGAAACGAAACAATACAAAGCAAAGCGTAACATATATCTGAACTGAATCATATCATACAGATGTACCCAAAAGCTAAACAGAGTGACAACCACAAGTATGTCACATGAGACCAATTTTTTAAAATCTGATTTTTACACCGTACCGGATTTGGCTCAGAAACGGTTTAACCAGGTGTATCGGACGGTTCAACCGAGTGTATTGGGCGGTTTAACCGGATCAACAAGACGATTCAACCGGTACAACCGGCCGGTTTGAACCGGTTTCACTACTACACAAATGGGCAAAAGTGACCGAAATTTACGGCCAACAAAAATGGTTGGCAATTTAGCGACTGAATTTGCGACCAACTCAAAATTGGTCGCAAACTTAGCGACCAAACAAAAGCAGTCGCAAAAATAGCGACCAGGCTCCTTTCGGTCGCAAATTTAGCGACCACGCTCAAATCGGTCGCAAATTTTATCATATTTTGTGGGTTTTACTTTTGAATGTTTGTTTAGTTAATGAATCGGTACAATTTTATGAATTTAAAGAACTATTTGATTATGGTATTGAAATATATAAATTGTGGAAAATTGGAAAAATATTTTTTAATTCTTCATATATTTTGTGACCGAAACAACAGTCACAAATCCGGCCACAAGTTTAAACTAAAACTCGGTTGCTTAACCGGTTGGTAGAACCCGGTCACAAAGCTGGTCGTAAATACTTTCGGTCGCAAAATTTGTCACAAGCAGTTCGGTCGAAAATTTGTCGCAAATAGGGTCGGTCGAAAATACAGGTCGCTAAAAAATCCGTCACAATCGCAGTCGCTAAATGTTCTGTCACAAAACTGGTCACAATCGTAGTCGCTAAATGTTCGGTCACAAAACCAGTCGCAAAAGTTGTTCTGTCGCAAATTTCGTCGCTAAATTAGCGACCAAACGTCTAGTTGCAAACCGGTGGCAAATAAGTCGCAAACTCTGGTCGCAAAAATAGTTACCGACCAAAGTATAACCAAGCACCAAAACCGGTTGGAAAGCAGTCACAAATGGGCATTTGCGACTGTTTTGCGACCATATTGACAGTCGCAATGGCCTTTTTTATAGTAGTGTTTTTAAAACATTGCATGAGACCGGTGTAGGTTGGCCTACCCGTCTTTTATCTCCAGAAATGTTTCTAGGATATATCCGTATGCCTCCTAGTTTGGCCCTATCAACGTTATCTATTTGGATGGTAAACTAACGATCAGTTACAAGGACGTTATTGATTCCAATTAACAACAACAGGGACAAGAATGGTCGCTTTTTTTTCAAATAGAGTCGTATGTGAGAATGGGTGTCAACCACATTACTTTACTCTATATAATTAGTAACTACTCTACGTTTATGTGTATGATAATATTTTACAAAAATCATGTTCTTAAAAACAATGTTTTTTATTTTTATGCGAATGAAATCTATAAAAAGAACTTTTGAAAAAGTAACGATTTTTATACAGGAGTAATTTGACAACTTTTAAAATAACTTTCCAAGGAAGAGGGTATGACAAGTAACAAAGAAAGTATGTTTAGCTTTAATTCACCCCTATATATATTACCTAAAAAACAAGAAAGAATAGCTAACGCCTGACTTTCTATATCATAAAACACTCAAAAAACTATCCCTGTCCCTTGACCCTTGGTTTAATGGAGTCCGTAAGTCATGTGAGGTAATTATTACTAGAAATGTAAATAATTAGTGAAAAATCACATCCAGCCCTCCATAATAAGTAAATAACACGTTTTGATGTTACTATTATAGAATTGATAAAGTAAGATCTATGGCTAAACCAAATTTTCTTCCATGAAGTCATCGGATGCTGCTCTAATGGCCGTCTCATCATTGATTTCATCGGTAAGCACTCTTTTTCTTGTTCAATCTTTTACGGCATTGTTTTTTTTAATTGTAAAGTTTATTGATGTGCGTGAATTATATATATTTTTAATTGGGTTTTTCTTCACACAGATTTAGTTTTAAAAAGGGGTTTTCACCTAAAAACTAACTACACACACAAAGGGCAAGTGTACCCATCGGGAGGTAATATAATTTGTCGGTAAGAACCGGATATCAATCCGTGGACGTGGTGTCTCAATACTAAACTTTTGTTACTTTAAAGCCTTTCCAATTGATTAGTTAGTTTTGTTCCTAATTTATCATGCAAAATAATAAACTACTACTGAACTAGAGAATGACAATATCTAAGAAAGGGTTGCCTAAACTAAGTATCCACAAACAAACATGTGACAACTAAGTGGAGGATCAATGGTGATGCAAGCTCTAAGTTAACTAAGTCTCCAATCAAGGTTTCCTAGTTTAATAAACCTTAGGAAAACTAAAATGAAATAATCACTCTAATCACCTAAAAATTATTATTTGAAGCTCACTTGCTTAGTTAATGTTAACCTTTAAACAAGAGTTATTTGTTTGTCAAAACTCCTAACTCTACAAGTTTGGAAAAATTACCATGAACAACATAACAATCACCCTAACTTGCTTTCAAGTAAGTAGCACTATCATCATGTTCTTGACAAAAAACCACAAGCATGGTCATGCTAGATAACAATCTTGGCCAAAAATCATCAATTTAACACAAACACAACTATAGAATCCAAGTAAACATTATTATGATTTTTCCAAATCTAAATGCAAGAATTCCTACACATGTTCAAATCATCATTCAAGTCATGTTAACAATTATCATTCCTAGTTTCATGTTATGAATCATGCTAACAAGTTACTAAGATTCAATAATCATAATCTTTACATGGGCTTTCCAACACAACATGTAAATACCTATGACCAAACATTCAAGAACAAGGACTTTAAGCATGTATAAGAACTCCAAGAACAAGATTCAAGCACTACTATGAGAATTAACAAAAACAATCACCACATCAACTTCCATGATTATCATATATTCATAAGATTCAACTAGTTTAGACAACACCAAATGTTTAGCCTACAAGGCTCATGGTAACCAAATCAAACATACAAAGACGATAATTGTTCATAATGTAAGAAGTTTCTAACCAAGATTAAAGACAAGTAAATGGTAATTTGAGTGGATCTCTAAGTGTAATACTCCTTATCAAGGCTTCCTCTTGACTCCTACAAGCTTCCAAGGCAGATTCTTGAGAGAAATCTTCACCAAAATGCTCCAACTCTCTTCCAAATGAGCTTAAACCACGTATTTATGCTACTGGAAGTTTGGCACGACCATGCCACCTTTTGGCACGGTCGTGCTTGGTAAATGTCAGAGTGCCTTTTTCGAGTGTTGACTTGTTTGCTAGCCATTTTGGGAAAAATCTGCTCAAACGTTTCTGAGGTGGCACAGTCGTGCCACCCTTTAGCACGGCCGTGCTTCCCGGTGACATTTTCGAAAATGGCTGAAATAATCTCGGGAACAAGCTGATCTGAGACTGGTTTGGCTTGGCACGATCGTGCCAAGCTTTGGCACGGTCGTGCCAGTCTTCAAATCTTCTTGGTTTGCGCAGAATCTGAGCGTGCTGATGAAAGTGCCGATCAGGGTTGGCCTGGCACGGTCGTGCCAGTGGTTGGCACGGTCGTGCCATATCTGGCAGTTTGCTGGAAAACTCAGTTTTTGTTCCTTTTTGCTCCAAAAGCCTCCATTTCAACTCCGGGCCGAAGCCCGGACCTGTATTTTCACAAACAACTCAAATGAGTACCAAAATCAATGAAAATACGACAAGTTCTCGCGTAAACGGGGTCTATTTGACGTTTTAAAGATGTATAAATTCTTATACATCATTCATTAAACAACAAGCCGACCCAAACCGGGACGACGCCAAACACCTAAACACTTACATATTAACAAAATTACACCAACTATCCCATGTCATGTTCCTACTCCTGGATCTATTCAAAAACCACAAAAAACCTAACGATTTATCTCACAAATAATGTTTCCGACACGTATCGGTTTCCCTGAAAACACTAAGTTGTTTCTAGCACGCCAAATACTCCAGCATCCTATCATAATTATGCCTTTAACCATTTTCTTCTTGATTTCCGACAAACCCCAGCTGTCGGCTGCTTCCAAAGGTCCACGAAACTGAACGCGAAAATCTTCGGCACTTTACACCATGAACTAATATGCTGCCACACAACCGTCGAGACCGGACAAGCCGTGAAAATATGCTTCACCTTCTCCTCCCCATGGTTACACAAAGAACAATTAATGTCTTCAATCTGAATGTTCCTCCTTCTAAGCGTTGCTTTGGTCAGAATCTTACCCAAGCTTGCCCGCCAAACGAAAATGTTGCACTTCAAGTGCACCGATCTTATCCATTGCATAATGAACCCGCTGTTCACATCAATACCTAACCTGAGTAAGGCCTTGACAGCCCCAACCAAAAATTCTCCTCCCGGGTTCCCCAACCATTTCCACGGATCCTCCCTATCAGATAGGGTCACTCCATTAATCAAAGAGCACAGAAGTTGCAGCTCTTCCCCGTGCTCATTGTTCGACGGCTTCCTGATCCAAGACCAAGTCTGACTCTAAACCTCATTAAGAGTCGTAAGGCGGTCATTGACCCGAAAACGCTTGTCTGCCTCGAGACTGAACAGACCGGGGAACTTGGTCCTTAGCGGTTCATCAACCAGCCACGAGTCGAGCCAGAACACAATCTCTCTCCCATTACCAACCTTTCCTCTAAAGCAGTTTCTAAGCGGTTCTCCATTAATTTTGATTTTGACGAAAGCCTTGGCAATATTTCCCCAGACACCACCAGCTGAATTGTTAAAAGGAATACACTCCCAGCTCGTCCTACCCTTGTGAATAACGTTAATCACCTTCCTCCATGACTCGTTTTGACCCGTTTTGTACCTCCAACCCCACTTAGACAAGAGCGCCACATTAATATCTTTTAATCTATTTAATCCAATCCCACCGAGCTTTTTAGGCAAAGTCACACAATCCCAAGCCACCCAATGCATCTTTCTCGTGTCACAATCCCCTCCCCACAGGAAGTTTTTAATCAACGATTCCAAAGAGGAAATAACCTTTGTCGGAGCCTTATATAACAAGAAGTAATACGTTGGGAGACTTTCCATGACGGATTTGATAATTATGATCCTCCCACCTATCGATAGAAGGGACGATTTCCACCTAGCCAGCCTCTTTTTAAAAGTGTCCACCACCGGCCCCCAATTTGAACCCTATTCATATTAGCACCCACCATCAACCCCAGGTACTTGAAAGGGAGCGAATAAGGTTTATAACACACCACCGTGGCCATGTTCTCAACCTCCTCCGCATCCACACCAACACCATAAAGGTTGGATTTAGTCAAATTAATTCTGAGCCCTGAACCAATATGAAAACAGCGAAGGATTCTAACCACCTTGACGACTTCTTCTCTCGACCATTCCCCAAAAATAATGGCGTCATCTACGAAAAATAAATGAGACAAAATCGGACCATGGTTCGGCGTCTGAATCCGTTTATAACCCTGCCCCTCTAGCCTGTCAAGCATGCAAGACAGAGCTTCCATAACAAAAAGGAAAAGAAAGGGAGATAGGGGGTCCCCTTGCCTCAATCCTTTGCCACATTGGAATTCAAATGTGTTTGACCCGTTAACCAACACAGACGATCTAGCAGAATTGAGAATCCCTTCAACCCACGAGCTTTTGATTTGTCATCCCGCCAGAAGGCGCTGTTTAAGTGCCTGAAAGGTCCCCATTCTCAGGAATTGTTGACCGTTATACCAATTGAGAGGTTGGGACAATGTATGTCTGCAGTAGAATATAGAGCCATTCTCAAATACCGGTTGATGATCCCTATGTACCCGGAAGATGAAACTTGCCCGATATGTCGTAAAGCTTGTATGGATAAATACGGGGAGCATGCAGTTCACTATAAAGAGCTCCCTGGGTTCAAATATCGGCACGACTGGGTGCGTGATGCTTTGTGGGACATCTTAAGAAGAGCTGGGATTTCGGCTAAGAAAGAGGCCCCTGTGAATTTCCTCACGGACCCTATGGAAGGGAGATCTACTCTGCGACCAGCGGATCTGCTCGTCTTTAGCTGGGCTGGGGGGAAACATGCTTGTGTAGACCTCACGGGGGTTTCCCCTTTGGTTGGTTTAAGGGAAAACGGGTTTGTAGCTGGACAAGCGGCAAGAAAGGCAGAATCAAAGAAAATGGATAAGCACGCTAAAGCTTGCGCAAAGAACCAGCATGTCTTTGTCCCTTTTGCCTTTGATACTTTTGGCTCCCTAGCGCCAGAAGCTATCCACTTCTTGACGAGGGTTCAACGGGTCGTCTACAGCAATTGTTCAACCCCAAGGGGGCAAGGGTTTGTATTTGGAAGGTTAGGATTTGCAATTCAGAAAGAATTGGCGGCGCAGCTTGTTGCCCGGCTACCTTCTGTTTTGATGTAACTTGGCAAGTTTTCTGGCTTCTATATGAAATAAGGATACATACACGTCCAAATAATTGTCATATAGAGATTAGTATTTCAGGCACCATATATTATTTATATACATTGTAAATCAATACCAAAACATAAGTATTCTCATATTTTGTTCTGTATTATACAATATAAAGTTTTATTTTCTATAATGTTTATGAGGTCATTAGGTTCTCAACTCCGATCTGGTTAGTGTACAATAAGTCGACCAGTTCATTGGTTGATCCGATTCTAAGAACATTAGTGCTAACCATATTTAATATTTCATTTGATTTGATTTGAAACCACCATTATTAACCATCTTTTTTATTAATATATATTTATCGTTTGTTAATCTTAGCTGAGACTCTCGGGATGTTGCGATATCACCTTATGAGAGAATTATGACAAACGACTTGACGAAGATAGGCAAAGGATTAAATTTTGCAGTGGTTGGTGCAACTGCATTAGATTCATCTTTCCATGAATCCCAAGGGGTTTACAATCCATTTACAAACGCTTCTTTGAATGTTCAGTTAAATTGGTTCTAAGAACTTTTACCTTCTATTTGTGTCACTAAGTCAGGTAGGTAATTGACTGCTACTTATAGTCAACGAGTTTAAACATTTTTTAACAACAATCTATACTACTCTTAAAATCTATACCACTGTTCACTATAGAACTTTAACCCTCGACCTCATGAAGATGGACACCTTACTACACACTCAGATACCACAAGGGCGAAGGCTCTTTAGCGATTATAATACCTTCTATTTGTCCTGTAAACATGTTCTAACACGTTGGGCAATGTTGAATTCAATAGCATTGATGAATATTAGTTATTTGAGTTGCATTAAAACAATCGTAATGTTTTATCTTTGTTTTCGCATATTATTGTCATCAGATCTACATGTTTACTTGCAGATTGCAAGAACTTTCTTCAAAATTCCCTAATTCTTATGGGCGAGATTGGTGGTAATGATTACAATCATCCAATAATAGCGGGAAAACCCATTGATGAGATCAAATCTATGTTCCACTAATTATTCACACCATTACCTCGGCTATCAATGTAAGTATATATAAACGTGTGCTTACATATGATTTGAATTAGATGTAGCTAATCGATATGGAAATGCAGGAATTGATTGATCTCGGGGCACAAACGCTTGTTGTTACTGGAAACTTACCGATCGGATGCTCATCAGTGTATTTAACGATTTACTATGGTTCTGATAAAGTAGAACTAGACAATGCAACAGGTTGCTTGATAGAGCTAAACAAGTTTGCATAGTACCATAACAGGATGCTCCAAATAGCATTAAATCAAATCCAGAGCTCCATCCGAATGTTAATGTCATTTACGTGGATTACTACAATGCTGCTATGCAATTTTATCGTTCACCACAAGATTACGGTAATTAGTATAAAATTACATTATTATATGTTCATTTTATAGCCATGCATGCATTGTGATAGACAGGGTAAACAAGTCACCAAAAATCTCAACTCATACACATAATTTTTTTGTGTTTTACTATTACTTATTATTTCACACCCTTAACAGATATATTAAAAACGGTTAGGAAAACATCATAATATTTTTCCATTTTGATAATGATTTGGGGGTAAAAAAAAACCAAGAATAATTTAAGTGGAAGATTACTTTTATAATTAGATCGATTGAAGTAAAATATAACTTTTTAAGAACATGTCTATTCAAACACCCACTTTGTCTATTCACACACCCCCAGTGTCGAGCTGCGGCCAAAGCACGGCGTTTTGGTCCGGTCAACCAGACAAATACTGACGGGTGTCTGACGGGTCTGTTGACCGGACCAAAACGCCGAGCTTTGTCGCGTTTTGGTCCTGTCAACCAGACAAAGACGGACACCCGGTCAGTCTTTTGTCTGGTTGACAGGACCAAAACACTGCCGAAGTTCGGCGTTTTGGTCAGATCAACAGACCCGTCAGACACCCGTCAATCTTTGTCTAATTAACCGGACAAAAACACCACGCTTTGGCCACAGCTCGATACTGAGGGGTGTGTGCATAGACAAAGTGGGTAGGTGGGGTGTGTGAATAGCAAGGTCCGTTTTTAAAACTTTTATTAATAACTAGTTTATTAAACACACTTATGAAACTAAACTAGTAAGCTGTTTTGTCCAAATTTTGAATGATGAGCTCTTTTATGTTTTTGACATATAATATAACTGAATTCAAAATAAACAGGATTTACAAACCGAGCTCTGACAGCATGCTGTGTAGGTGGAGGACCGTATAACTATAATTTGCTTGTAGCATGTGGGGATCCAACATCGACGAGCTGTGATCACCCGGAAACATAGGCTAATTGGGATGGATTACACTTAACAGAAGCTGCGTACCATGTACTGTACAAAAGTTTATTTCAAGGAACATATACTACACCCCGATTTAATACTTTGTGCCCTACCGCAAATGTACAAGTAGGGGAAGGCATCATCGAGCCCGATTTATAGCTTCTAGCTAATACAAGTAAATTAAATGAATAAAAAATTGAATAGATGTTTTGTTAAGGAGTTATCATTCAATTCCAATGCAAAGTGATTTGTGTAGCTTGATTTATATATGTATAATTTTAACTCATGTGTGAACTAGCATATTTACGACTTTATTGCAATGTATGCATGGTTTTTTTTGTGAATGTACTATACGGTTAGCCTCTGAACTAGAATCATTCATTTTTTCAGAATCCATAAAATGTCTGAAAATGATGTTGGTGGCTAAACTAGCAATGCACCATGAGTGCTTGTCACGGGATGTAATGAAGGTTTTAACTAGGGGTGTGAATTTCTGACACGACCCGAAAACACGACACGAACCTAACACAAAATTCGCGGGTTTAGGTTTAGTCTAAACAGGTTCGGGTCAGTTTCAGGTTGAACCCGCGAACCGTTTAGCTAAACGGGTCAGGTTCGGGTCAACCCGGTCAGGTTGACGGGTTACCCGTCTAACCCATTTATATCATATTTTATTTTAATATGTTATATATCATAAATTAATTTTGGTATGTATTTTATGCATAATTATAACTTAAAAGAAAGATTGACATAAAATTTTGTAATTAAAAACCAATTTTATTATATACCTTTGTGTTTTTTTAGTAAAATTTTAATTCTAATATATTAATTTGCGAAAAAAAATAAAAATTTGAAAATTCGGGTTAAACGGGTCGTGTTCGGGTCAACCCGCTAATATTCTGGTCGTGTTCGGGTTCATATATATGACAAGATTTTCGGGTCGGGTCAGGTTCGGGTTCATCTAAAATTTTCGGGTTCGGGTCGGGTTAAACCTGCCAACCCGCGAACCCGACCCGTTTAGCACCCCTAGTTTTAAACATATTGACTGCTAAGTTTCGAGATCCCACATTTATTGACCATGGCTTCATACATAGTTTGTACGATATAGGGCCGGACCTAGAGGCTTTCAAATCTAGGCAATGGCCTAGGGCCTCAATTTTTTTTTTAAAAATCGTTATATAGCATATGTGTATGTATTAGGCCCATATGAACAAAATAAAAACAATATTTATGGCAAGGCCCAACTAAGAAACCAATTTTAAAGTAAAATAAGCCTAATTTCAACTCCAAGCAATATGCAATTCATATTTGATTTAGGCCGAGATGGTCAGTCACGCTAACTATAACGCACATGCTTTTCCCGCTCAATGGAGTCACGGATTGGGGAGAATTTAGAAGCGAAATGAAACAAAATTAGTGGTGCCGCAAAGACAATGCAAGGATATTAGCCATCCGTGTTAATAAAAAACTATCTCGTTTGGCGCTTTTGTTTATGGAGCTATCTTCAAGAAAAATTCAGGCGATGAAGGTGACGCATGGAGTTGGTTTTTATTGGCTTGGTGATGCATGAAATTAATGAAAAGTTGATGATTGTAACGATCTACAAGAAAGCTATGCATGATGATGACGATGATGATGTGTGGGGTGGCTTGCAACTAATGTGTAGCGTCAGTAAAATGATGGGTCCCGCGTAAAAACCGACTTAGGGTTACTGATGTGTGAATCATTGTTTGGGACGATGTGGGAACATCACTTGTAATTATATTATATATAGATACTAGCTAAGTACTCATATAACACACGAGATTACTCAAAGTAAATTATATAATATTTAAAAGTATTGAAATGATAACGTAACTAAATCGTGCTTGTACTTTAATTTGGTTCCATGTGTCTTTCAACATGTGCGATTGCCACTAAAAGAGTAGCCATTGTCAAAACATGTCCAAATTTCTAAATACAAAGAAACATATTATTAGTTAAAAAATAATTAATTATTACTTAACTTTTTTTTTATTATTATTCGATGGAATCTTGCTTTAAGAACACATTGGAAAATATGTTTTGGTCATTTATTTCTTTAAAACAATAAAAAAAAAGTCACATATATGTTGTTCAGTAATATACAAACATGCAGCATGCAATAACAAATGAATTACTTTCGCAAGTGGCTAAAAGGTAGCAGAGTCGTACACCAAACAAAAGCGAAAAAAGAAAGCATACAATTGCTAGCCAAAAGACACAACCACCGCGCTCCCTATACACTGCCCAGGTTTTAAAATTGCTCCATTTCTCCAACACAAGACCAGTAATTTTGGCTCTATTGACAGCCCACCAGTAAGATTCAGCCTTAATCTTTTCCACTACCAGCTGCACCGAAGAAGCTTTACCGCTGAATATCCTCTCAGTCGACAGAGCCATATCCGCCACATCGCCTTCATAAAGATCGCTTTAATAACCTACTTTAATCTTTTCGACCCGTAAACAACGCAAGCATGCTGCAACACGTGTTTTGCCGAATAAAAAGAGACTGGGGCTGGAACTTCTATCCAGCTCAATCGCTCTAATATCTTGCAAGTCGCATTCCGCCAAAAGATAAAAAAATGGTTCTGAAGTCTCCTGTGTGTTAGCCCGTTCCTTTGAAGTTGGAAACACCTAATGTAATGAATATACATGAAATGCATATTGTAATACTTAAAATATAGCATTACTCCAAAACCTCTTACAAAGTATTGTGTCATCTTCATTCACTAAGCATGGTCCAATCTACCGTTAAAGATTAGGAAAAAGAAGAAAACAATCTAACTGCGGAAACAACAGAGCACGGAGCCGCCACCGATCCCTAAATCGTTGCTCAACGTTTCCATCCAAGACTCCAAAACTGCCGTCGTTATCGGCCGCCACTCACCATTGCTGAAACCCGTCTGGTTTAATTCCTCTGCTATTAGTATCACTCACCGTCACCGACCGACCAATCTACTACCACAACATTCTCTTCCTCTTCCTTATCTCGACTCTCGTTCCTCCCTTCTACGTCTTCATCGAACTCTTCTTCTCTACATACGTTACTGCATATTCAACTAAAAGTCAAATTTTCTGTCGACAATAATCGCAATTGCTCCTTCGAGGTAATGCACAAGTCACATATTAAAACACAGTAGGTAGAACATGATTGTTGAACATAACATGTTGAGAGCAAACTTCATTCTTTGCCGTTGTTTAGTTCATTTCGTTTCGGTTTGATAATACATTGTGGTGGTTTTCCGTCATTTCTCCAGTCGAGAAGGACCTCTAACTGCGGATGAAATTCTAAATAAAAATAAAATATTAGGGTATAAACGTATATAATAAAACGATACGAATCCCATGGATGAGGACTCTCTTAGACATATTCATATGCACTTCCTCTGGGTTATGTATAAACATGTAAAACCCCAAAACGAGTAAATGTAAAGATCACATGTTATATGATTTCGTTTCTTAAATAACATAACGATTATCCTCCCACGTGTGGCGTAGTGATAGGAGACTTGAGTTTTCTAATAGAGACTCAAGTTCAATTCCCACTTGTGTCATATTGGGGTGGATATTGAGTAATGATGGTGACAAACCCACCGAGGGGGTTCGATCCTGAGCCGCACCCCGGTTTTCATTCGGCTGTTACTTCAGCGAGGCAACTCGTGTGGAAGGCAGTACGGTTTCCGAGGGAACGCCGTAACCAAGTCTGACCAACCCAGCGCAGGCCCGGTTAAGACAACGTATCTGAGCAGATCTTGGATAGGGCCACCGTTTAGACGTGTGACATTGGATCACTAAAGAAGAAAGTCACCGTTAAAAAAATAGCATAACGATTTGCTTACCAAACACTAAAAGAAATAAAAAAGCTTTGTTAACGATTTGCTTACCAAAAACTAAAAGAAATAAAAGCTTTGATAAAATGATCAGGGCTAAGGGCTTGACTGAAATTGGGCCAACGTTGGCAGAGCTTGCATGGTCCTGTTAGTCTGTTACTGTTGCATTTTAGTCATTAGCGGGCCGGAAATTGGGCGGCTTTGGGGGCCCATGTTTAACTTTACCATGTTTACTGGTTTTTTTAATTTAAAATATATAGTTAATGTTAAAATAGTTTCAGAGATATACCCTCATGCCTCTCAGATTTTGCAATATGCGAATTTAGGTACCTTTCTATAATTTTTAAACTTTTAGAACCTCAACAAATGTCACACTAGCCAATATAGGTTAACCCATTTGGTGGAGGCATATGCATCTTACAGTAGAAATCTCAGGTTCAATCATAGGCAAGGGTGAATAATTCCGAATTATTATTGGTATAATAGAGTAGGAGTAAACGTTGTCATTCAAAAGAAAAAATCTAAACACTAAGAGGCTATTTGCCCGTATACAATAAAATCCCATAGGCTATACGCTCATATACAAGAAATTCTCAAGGGCTATACACCAGTAGAGCAAAAGAGTGTACATCCACTAAATGATCCTTTCTAGGGGGTGTTCTTGTAGTAGTAGTACCCAAATTTTTAAATTTTACTTTGTAATTTTAGAATTTCAATAAGAGGTAACTGTTATTTTTGTTCCTGTGGTTTGTTCATTTTTGCATTTCAGACCAATTTTCAAAAATGCATCATTTTCCTCCCTGACATACTGGAAACATGCTATTTCAGTCCAATGATTAAACTCAGTTAAGTCACACAGGTTAAATGAAGGGTATTATTGTCATTTCATATTTGTTTTATTTTCACCTTATTTTATGTTGATAATGAAATGACAATAATACCCTTCATTTAACATGTATGACTTAACTGGGTTTAATTATTGGACTGAGATGGCACGTTTCCAGTATGTTAGGGAGGAAACGATGTATTTTTAAAAATTGGACTGAAATGGCAAAAGTGAGCAAATCAGAGGGAACGAAAATGATAGTTAACTCTTTCAATAAAGTTGACTATTTTTTTTTTTTTTTGTAATATTCTGTTTATATTTTTTATGATATAATAGTTGGTGAAGTGGTATGATTTGAAGCACTTTGAAACGAATGGTAGCTAGGATTGTAGAAGTTGTCCAATATGCTCATGTTAAAGGGGGTCATCACACCCTAAATGGATACACTGATATATTCCATGACACATTGTCCAAACCCAAGTTGATCCTAGCCTACCTACACTTACCCTTTGTCAATCCCAGCGTACCCTCCACCAACTCAACAACTCCTTTCCTTTAAATGATTTAATTCACATAAAAGGCACTATAGAAAGAAAAAAAAAGTTCAAACATAATCCGTAATTAAAAAAAACGGTTCGAACAAATTTATTGGAATTTGGTTCAAATTTAGGTCTATTCAACTAAAGCGAATTAGCGAAGAAAATCAAATAAAAAAAACAGATCATAAGTATAATAAATGATATTAAAACTCATTTAAAAAGATCATAACTAAATATATAAATCTAAAATAAATCCATGTAATGCGAAATCGAGTTATTCAAATCGGTTTAGTTCAAGATACCTAAGTTCGAATTTGAATTAGAAATTTCATTTGAATAAGGAACCAATTCGGGTACCCAAAATCTAAAATCAAATTCTTTATTCAAGTTCGGTTCGATTCAAATTTTTATTCTTCGAGTATGATTCCAATAATGAACATCCATATTAGAGGTGTATAAATCAGGTTTTTTTTTTACAAACCGAACCGGTTTATTTGGAGGTAAACAACCTGTTTTTCTTTCAAACATGTTCGGTTTTAAAACTGGTTTTCATAACCTGTTTTTTTTTTCAAACATGTTTGGTTTTAAAATTGGTTTCCAATGATCAAACCCCAACCGATTAAACCAATTCAGGCAGGTTAATAAACCGTTTTTTAGAACCGATTCAGTTTATAAATCGGTTTCAAATATCAAGAATACGAACCAGTATCAAATCCGTCGGGACAGTCGGGTTGAAACTGGTTTTTTGAAAGTTTAATTTTTTTAAACTGGATCAGGTTTTTTTCTAGGTTTTTTTTTTCAAACCGGATATTTTTACGCACCTCTTATTTATACTTACTGCCTTACGAGACATGATTAAGAACGTACGTCTTAATTCTTAATCGCTCTATAATTTCCGATAAATGTCTTATTACAATCGAGATCGTACCAAAGTTCTTTCAGGATGTAAACCTGGTCAAAGCTTAAATTGATTATGAGAAGGTCCAAGTTCAAAGACTCCTTACATTTTGGAAGTTGGAATATGCTAAGTTATTATCTTCATCAAGGTCATGTATAGAGGGTGGATGGTCACACAAGGCCCACTCTCTTGAGAGGGGAAGGCCCATGATTTAAAAAAAAAATATAATATATTATATATTATATTATATAATAATTATATATATAAGACCAAAATAAAATTTAAATTCCAATTTAAAAATAGTAAAATAATATGCTACTTAGTTTTGCTTATTTAGAGGTACATTTATACACAAAACTGTGAATATTATAAAATTTTTAGAACTGCTAATAAATAATTATTTTATTTATATATTTTTATATTTAACATTATTTAAGGATATATGATGTGTATTTTTATAATTACATATATAAAAAACCAAATTATTTATGTGTAAAGGAACTTGTGTACATATAAGGAATCAATTTTCGGTATATGTAATTATAAAATTACATATGTAAAAAACTACCCTTAACACACATGGAATCATTATAAATTAAAAACATACCCTTAAGCAATGTTAAATATAAAAATATATTAGTAGACTGATTGTTTATTAGGAGTTCTGTAAGTTCTGTAATTATTTAGAATTTTGAAATGATCCTTACAATACACACACACACACACACACACACACAACATATATATAATATATATATATATTATATATTTTCAAATGGATTAAATTTTAATATTCAAAGACATTTTTAAAGAAAAAGCGAACACGGAGTAGACTATGGAAAGGTTATTGTTCAAGAGTAAAGAAGCGTAGGAAGTGTGGGACCGTTGTTTTAGAAGACTGATGGTTGAGATAAAGTAGTCCTCAATTTTAGAATTACCAAAACTAAAAACCAGGAAACAAGTGGGGAAAAAAGCAAAATAAGAAAATTCAATATTGTTGACTTATAAAATCACTTCCTCTTGATTTTTAAATGGCTCAAACTTTTTCATACATTAATATTTTTTTATAAAAAAATACATTGTATTAACGAACATTTCATTCTCTTTAATTCAAGCAGCCCATTGCTAAAAATATAGGATTTTGAATACCCATTGCGTGATTAGATGATTTTGAATACCAAGCACATGACTGTGTGATTATATGTTTAGGATATAGTATTTTGAATTCTCAGTAAGTGTTTACGTGATTTCTTATGGAATTTTATGTGAAACCCCAGTAAGTGATTACGTGATTACGTAATTACATAACAATAATTGACTATGTATTATTGAAATGTGTAATCACGTAATAAGCATAATTGTAATAACAGTAGTTATAAATAATTATATTAAATGTGCAATCACGTAATAGATTTATATTGAATGTGTAATCACGTAATGCATTTCATTATATTTTTTTCATTGAAATGCATGATCACTTAATAAGCATAATTGTAATAACATTAGTTATAACAAATCATATTGAATGTGTAATAACATAATCGTTTAGCTTGAATATGCAATCACGTAACGGATATTCAAAATCACGTAGTCATGTGTTGGGTATTCATAATCACGTAATAGACTAATAGGTATTCAAATTCATGTAATTATTTTTAAGAAAGCTTAGCAATATGATGCTCGAATTAAAGAGAATGAAAATGTTCGTTAATACGGTATAATTTAAAGAAAAAAATATTAACATATAAAAAAGTTATAGTCGTTTAGAAATCAATAGAAAGTTGTTCATGTGAATAAGAATTAAATTATCTTTCAAGCCAATAACACTTGTTCTTCTCTCAATCACCTATAGTTAGTAAATTTGATGTTGTGTGTGATCCAGCCACTAATCTTTGTCAAAGTGTGTATCTTTTAAAATATAATTTTTCTTTTATTCTTCTTATGATTTTCTTTTCACCTTTAATCTATAACCCCACCTCATCCCACCAACTCCTTAGAGAATCTTATACAGTTTTATGTTAATCCCCAAAAAGAAAATAAAAGGAAACATCCATCAGAAGCTTACACCATGCGTCATCATATGGGAATAGGAACGGCCTTATCTTGAACTCAAAAGGCATAATTCTCTTCCATTCTCAACAATTTAACTTTATAATTTTAAGGTTAAATGTTTTAATTTCAGTTAATCAAAACTAGCTTTGAATATCATCATACGTATGTGAAAAACATTATGGGATGAAAAGTGTAGTAGAGTATCGTGCTCATAAATTGGAAACCTTGCAACTAATTTATTTATACAATAAACTAAAATTTACACATAAGCTGTAATGTGTACATGTCAAATTCAAAATAGAAAAATAGTGTTATATCTGAGGCTAGTAAATCGACCTTACCCAAAGACGACCCGCAAGGTAGGAGCAGGAAATATCGCAACAAACGAAATGGTCAATGTCTAATTTTTAAAATCAATTATCTATTAATTGGTCAAAGTTAGTTTTTGATTGATTAAAACTTAGTTTTTAATTGAGTGAGTTTGTAGTTCTCAAGGGACATGTGTGATGGTAAGGTAACTCTCACCTATATTAGAGAGAGGAATCAAATTCTATCAAAATATAGGTATAAGAGGATTTATTAGCAGGTTAGTTAGTCATTCAAAAAGAATTGATTGATTATATTTTTTTAGCAGTTAGTTAGTCATTCAAAAGGAATTGATTGAATTACAATAATTTTTTTTAACTGCAAATCAGCTAGATTTCTAGCTTACTTCAAAGGGCCAATCTCTTCTAGAGTTGTTCTCTCATATTTACATAATTTGCACTTAGTAGGTTGAACATGTTTACATAATTTGCACTTAGTAGAATTCGAACCTGAGACCTTCCCAAGAGAAAAATCACTTAGTGAAAAAAACCCCTGACCAACTGTGTTGTATCATATTAACTGATTAAATTATAATTATTAGCTTTTTGTATGGTTTCCTAAACTAGGGTTTTAGTAGTCCTTAAAATTCGATCAAGGCTACATTTTTCATAGCTTTTGTTTTAAATATTAAAGAATTGTAATCAAGACCTTGTGAGCTCTTGAGAGAGGCGTCTTTCGGCGGGAATCATTTGGTTCCAAGCTTTTAAATGTCACACCCTCAAATTTAACATGCGGGGTTTTACCGCGAGGAGTGTGATAAACTAGGATCCAACCACTAATCATGTTGAATGATTCATAAATTATTGATAAATACTTAACTACCACATTCAACAAAAATAGTGATAATATTTTAAATGTTCCAAAAAGAAAGTTTAAGTTTATCAGCAGAAGCTAAAGTATAAAAATCTATACATGGCAAAACCCCACAGTTATTTTGCATAATAAAAGAAAATAGTTTAATAAAGCAATGACACTCCAAGATGCATGTCCTCATGTGTGTCGTACCTAGTGTCCTGCGAAGCATGCTTAAGTGTATCAACAAAAAGTTGGCGAGTTCACAGTTCAGGTCAACGAAAAGTAAATTTAAATACAGAACTCATAAAAGCATGTCATGGGTAGCTAACCCACTTTTAAGCAACTAAACTGGTGTTACCTGTAACATCCGTCAAAAACGGATTTACCAAACCCGCTCCGTTTATCAACCGAACAGTCAGTCAAAAATTTCGTTGCGAATTAAATGCCCAAAATAATTTTAAACGATACATAATCAATTATTATACGGGAATATATAATTAGTTTTTGAAAAACTGTTAAAAATCGCAAAATAAAAATAAATTGTTCCTGCCGGGTTTCGAACCCGGGTCAATACCGATCCAGCAAACAGACTTAACACACACACAAACCACTGCGCCACTTGTTTTGTTTGTTAAATATTGAAATCATTTAATTGATATCATGACGTTACGAATTCAAAACCGGCGCCCAATAGTTCAGTCGTCGGAATCCCGGTAATCTCGCGAGCTTTTAACAACATTTTCAGTTATAACGTAAACTATTATTAGGACATCGGTTATAACCGACGTTTGAGTCCGCGACACCTTCTATAACCGCCGGAGTTTTTATAACTTATGAATCCAGTCGGAAATCAGACCAAGTTCTTCGACGATTTGCCCTATAAATTCACCCACAACCCACTGCAAACCTTTTCGCTCAAAACCACACCTTTTCTCGGCGTAATTCCACTCGTCGGAATTATTCTGCTCATCGCCGGAAAACCGGTTTCCCCATTGCCGAGCCTTATTGAACCTCCTAAGCTTATACCGAAGTCACCCACACCTTTTGTAAACTTTCTGAAGGCTCGCTGCTGCAAGACACACGTCGCCGGAGGTGATTTCTGTCGCCGGAGTTCTGCCGGAAAACAGAGGAAAGCGAGTCGGTATACCTCACGCTTATTTTCCCTTCTTTTTACTTGTATCTCATCTATAATTACCTTAAAAAACTAAAGAAACCGATTAAGACTTTGAACCAGTCGGATTTTCCGATTCTGGTCAAAATCGGACGGAGAAGACGATGACCGCTGTAACGTATAAGTATAATATAAATCAAGAAATTACTCGGGTTAGACACACAGTCCAGCGGTGGACTGTGTGCACATTAAACATACAAACGTCTCGAGTTCGAATCCGGTTTCACACACGTCGCCTTAATAAAAACGTTTTTTTTTGTTAACCGAACCGGAAGTCATACAGGTATATGTTAAATATATTAATAATCGGAATAATAACAAAGTTAGACACACAGTCCAGCGGTGGACTGTGTGTATGTTTAATCAAAGTGCACGAGTTCGAGTCCGGTTTTCTGCATCGACCCGGTCATTGTTTACCTTTTTAAAATAAGTCAGAAATGAAAACAAATAGTTTGTATTTAAGTATAATAAAAGTTGGATTATATAACATGTTAAACACACAGTCCAGCGGTGGACTGTGTGTTAGTTTAAGCCACAGGTCCCGGGTTCGAGACCTGTGGAGCGCACCGTCCGAATCGAATTAAATCGTTTTTAAATAAAAGGATTTTCGGTTTAACGTAATTAATATATATATAAAATTAAAAACGGATATATAATGGGTTAGACACGTAGCTCAGTTGGTAGAGCTGCGTGCACGCGTACGGGAGGTCTCGGGTTCGAGCCTCACTCAGCGCACTTGTATACACAACTCGAACCGGTCAACAGTCAGGTCAACGGTCAGAAAAAAAATCAAATTTTTTTTTATTTTATTTAATTATTTTAATTAAAAATCAATTAAAAATACTTAAAAATAACATTTTTAAGGTTAGAAAATAGCCTCAAACTCACAAAAATACACCCAACAATCCTACTAAAATAGATTAATAAAATCCGTTTACTTACCAAACCATAATGCGATTTATCTAGGTTAATATCACTCGTGGTCAAAACCACTTCGCGTGCATTCAACATCATCAACCGAACGCACCCACTGTGAGTGAATCTTACAACTCCCCCTTTTAAATTACACGTTTTGGGGTGTGTCATGTGTTATAAAAATAATTAACTTGTTTATTTAAACTTGTGCCATACCACATCATGATCTAAACTTAGATTGATTATATTGTTGTGATTACTTATTTCCTTTTGCCAAATCATATGAAACTCATTCATTAAGCCCATCAGTTCCTCGTGGGAGACGAGTTGAACAACGCGTGCTTCAAATCAAATTCATTATTGTTCATGTGTGTATCATTGAGTTTATATTGGTTGTAGTTGTGTCATTCATATTATCATGTTATGCAATTCATTCATTAGGCCCCTCAGTTCCTCGTGAGAGACGAGTTGAGCATCGCGTGCCTCTAAATGTTCCATTATTGTTCATGTGTGTTTTATTTAATATCTTATGATTGTTGAATAAGTTTTCCATCTATTTTTACTCATGTTTGGTTGTGCACATATTTCATAATCAATTCAAATAAACTTGTTCAAATGTTTTCCATAGGATTCACTCGCCAACTTTATGTTGATCCAAAACCTTTTTACACATGATACAGGTGAACAGGTCGAAGCAAAGAAAACCTAGGAAATGCCTTAGAAGAGAACAAAGAAGCTTAGATTGATAGTTAGAATATGTTGTATCAATTATTGTAAATTTCCATTAAATTGTATTTAATGAATATGAAACGCTTAATAAATGTCATGAGCTTTGATGATAACCCAATCATGCCCCGATCACCTTTTTCCGCTGCGGGTCGGGGTGTGACATTACCGAATACTTACAGTGTAAGTTTTTGTGCCCCGCATCAATGTATATCGGCATTGATGCAAAGTTAGAATCAAAAGTTCATATTCGTCTCCCAGCATGGTGTGAGGTTTGTCAAACCTAATAGCGCTGACAACTAATACCTCGTTTTTCAGCCGGAAACTGATCGGTATAAAGGTAGGGACTTTCAAGATAGAGGTCGTTTAGTCCACCATAGACATGAAATTAAACTAAGGTATTCAAGTAGTGGTAATCCTTCCAGGGATATATGTGGTCCCAAACTAGGGATAATGTAGTCTCAAACCATGGATTCATGCTTTTAGAAAAGTAGTGAAAAGTCACCTTAGATTTGCTCGGTAAGAGTTAAGTAGCTAGGGGAAATTTATGGGTCAAACACATCCTGATATGTTGTTGTTAGTTACATTATTAGGATATCATAACTTGTTTTCACGTAGGTTTTTACAACACATGTATGTACACACTTTAAATCTGTTTTCATGTTTAACACGTTATTATCATGCAATTACTCTACAACAAGGTTATGACAAGTTTCATGCATACACGTATAGCACATAGTCAAACATACATGTTCGATGACATTTATTCAAGCTACACATTCCAAGAACACTTGCAAAACCAATAGACACACTTTCAAAAGCTAATACAATGTTTCAACAATTTCAGCTTAGCATCAGTTTTTAATCGGGTTTGTGAATTTTATTTACCATACCAAACATGTCAGAAAAATTTATGAGACGTGTCAGTTGTAACATTTGTAAAAATCGGGTCTCCAAAACCCGCTCCGTTTTGTAATCAAGTACCAAGTTATGAAAGTACATTAATTATTTATGGTTATTTTGAGTTAAAACGTTACATAATTAATAAATAAACTAATCTATAAAAATTATATTTGATAAAAAGTTAAAATAAAATAAATAAAAAACATTTGTAGCTGCCGGGACTCGAACCCGGGTCAGCCAAGCCTTCAAGACAACTTAACCATCTTTCACTAAACCACTCCGCCACAATGTGTTATCTGATAACACTAGGCAAACATTTGGATCTTATACGCAAACTCAAATCAACCGTTGGTGCCATTTGAATAACGGAAATCGGCAAACCGATCGCCAAATCATTTCGAATTCATCTGGCCAACTTATAACCGATGTATTTCGGTTTCTAATTAAGTCCGAATTGAATGAACATAAAGCTTCATCATTTCCGGTATTTGAAACCGAAAATTTATCAAACTCTGATTTAATTCAAGTTCTGATCATTTGCACGATTCATAACTATCATAACAACACTCAATTTCATTTTCGTCAAGTTTCTGAACCGTAAGATTCTCTGAATCAGATCGCCGGAATTTTTCTGCAAATCACCGGAAAACCGGGACTCACATTCTCACGGTATTTCTTTCGGCTCTTTTTGTTTAAAACATGTGATTAGTCAATCTCTAACACAACTCCATCATCAGAATCAATCTTAGCCAACGTTTAACGGAAATCTTACCTTCGCCGGAAAGTTCCTGAGATTGCCGGAATCCCACTGTGAACTGGTAAGATATCCTGCACTTCTTTTAAACCTTGTTTAGGTGATTTAACTTTATGAATAATCGATCCACACTGTTAATTGGTTCAACAGTCGGAGTTCATTTCCAGTACCGACGAACCTTCGCCGGATTTCTGTGATTATCTTCAATCGGTAAATTCTGTTCTTTAAACTCTCTCCTTTCCTTACTCTTGAATTACTGTTAGTGTCTAAGAACTTTGTAAATCACAAAAATCGAACTTAACCAGTCGAATTATGCTGACCGTGTAATCCGACGAAGAAGATGAAGCTATTTCAGAATATAAGAGTAATTAAAATCCGGATTATAAACGGGTTAGACACACAGTCCAGCGGTGGACTGTAAAATTCATATTCACGTCCCGAGTTCGATCCTTGCTACGCGCACGTTTGTGTAATAACATTCCTTTTTAATCATGAACTAACCCGGGTTAAAACAGGTAGTTGTTAAGTATAATATAAATTAAGAATATAACCGGGTTAGACACACAGTCCAGCGGTGGACTGTGTGCAAATTAAACTTCGCGTCGCGCGTTCGAATCCCGTCACAAGCACCGGTCCATGGAATTAAAACGTTTTTGCAAAATAAAGGAATTTTCGGTTAATTCGAATAAGTATATAAATATAATTAAAACTGAGTTTCTAACGGGTTAGTCACGTAGCTCAGTTGGTAGAGCTACGTGCACGTGAACGGAAGGTCACCGGTTCGAATCCCGCTTGGCGCAGCATTTACCGCTGACCGAACCGGTCAACGGTCAACGGTCAACAGTAAAAAAAAATAATATTTTTTTTATATATTTATTTGTTTATTTTAATTTAAAAATCAATTAAAAATACTTAAAAATAACATTTTTAAAGATAGAAAATAGCCATAAACTCACAAAAATATATCTAAAAATCCCATTAAAATCCTTAATAAAATCCATCCATTTAATATAATTTTTTCCATTATTATCTAGGTTAGTATTCCTCGTCGATCCGCTCATCTAAATCGTGCGCATCTCACCATCTTCAATTCATCGCACCCAATGTGAGTGAACCTTTCAAATTCCCCGTTTTAATCACGTTTTTGGGGTGTATCATGTGTCCTTGTTTATTTACATATTATAACGAAACTATTGTGCATACATCATATTATGACATGTGTATTAGTTGTTGCTGTTACGTAGTTATTATTGGATGCAAATTATTATTTCAGTACATGCATTGCCGAGGCCGCAGCTCCCCATCCATGAGGTTGAGTTTGATCCCCATTTTATTATGCGGTTGATCTGTGGCGTGCCCGCACGATCGGCTCCGTTTGATTGAGCCTTGATCGGTCATTTCATTTTACATTTCAATACATGCAATACGCTCGGCTCCGTTCGATTGAGCCTTGAGTGCACAGTTCAATTTACATTTCCAGTTCATGCAATACGCTCGGCTCCGTTTGATTGAGCCTTGAGTGCACAGTTCAATTTACATTTCCAGTTCATGCAATACGATCGGCTCCGTTTGATTGAGCCTTGATCGCACAGTTCATTTATGTTAGTTATCGTATGATATTGGTATATTCATGTATGCTACCAAGTGTTATTGTATGTTATAATTGTAACTGCTATTTGCCAATGTTTGATTACTTACATTTGCTCTTTTATGATTATGCACAATATTTTATTGATAAACTAACCATAAAATCATTATCAAAGGTTTATCTAATAAGGTTCACTCGCCAACTTATGTTGACCCAAAACCTCCCATTTTACACATGATACAGGTGAACCAGCAGCAGCTAGGAACACATAGGACCTGGATTAGAAGAATAAAATGATTTAGTTTTTGGATTGTTATGTTTGGTTATTTTCTCTTGTATTGAATGAACATGTTTAGATGTTTGAAAAATGTAACTTTGACTTCATTTAATTATGAAACATAATAGTAAATGTCATGTGCTTTGGTGATAACCCAATTATGCTCCGACTCTTATTTCCGCTGCGAGTCGGGGTGTGACAGATTGGTATCAGAGCCATGACTATAGGGATATAGGATAGGTTATTAGACCCTTAGAGCCTATACTATAGTCGATTAGAAACTTATAAGAATTTTGTGTGTTATATGCCAAATTTCATGATGTTTATATGTTTATGTTAAATGTTACATTTGATATTGTACAAGCATGTTCATAAGTATGTATTATCAAATAATGCCTATCATGAAATCTTATGATCATAACATATCACATCCATGCAAGCACACACCACATCATGATTGATTTTACAATGATTTTTGTGTTTTCAAATCTCATCAAAGTGAGTTCTCATGACGGGCATGTAGTAACTGGAAGGGTACTAGTACCGGTAGTCGGAACGTCCTGTCTAGGCTGGCATTCGTATAAATCCAAAATAAAGGACCAGTTTGCCTACCTGGGGACTAACGATGAGAGTACGAAATACCTATTAGGCCAAAGCATGCTATACCAAACGTCGTGAGAGCTAATCCCACTTTGAGTTGTCGTTGTGTCTACACCTGGACACGTTCCGACCAAACATCTCATGAACATATTTTGTGGTTTGCATTCGGGGGATGCGAGTGTTAAATTGCCAATACTAATGTGAATCCTACCAAGCCAATAGCCATGGGGGCCCACATGACTATGTAGGTGAAGGTATGGGGGACATTTGAGGCCCAACATGAGCGAACCCAAGACATCCTTTAGATGTAGTTGCATTATTGATATTTATGTTATTTTCATTTTCTTAAAGACACATGACACCTAAACAGACACCATAAACTCATAATTTTCTCATTTTATGATCCTGTAGATGTCGTCTAGACAGCATCGAAGGGGTAAGAAATCGGAAAAGTCTCGGGAACGTTTGGCCACTCATATCGCGAATCAAATGGCCACGATATTGCCGGACATCGTGGTACAAGTACAACAAGCCCTTGCTGCAAATCCTACTAACCCTCCTCAACAACAGGACCAGAACATCGACAACCCTCCTACCATCAAATGCTCCTACAAACATTTTAAGTCCTGTGATCCTCCAAAATTCGAAGGGACTGAGGGAGTCACTGCTCTCCTACATTGGTTCGAGGAGATGGAAAACGTTTTCTTAAACTGCGATTGTCCTGAGGATCGCAAAGTTCGTTACGCCACCGGGAGACTACTTGGTGTAGCTCTCACTTGGTGGAATACTGAGAAAGGAAAGAGGGGAACAGAAGATGCGATGGCCTTAACTTGGGAGGAGTTAAGGGAAATCATGACTAGGCGATTCTGTACTAGAAGTGAAATTAAGAAATTGGAGGATGAATTTCATGCCTTGAAGCAAAAAGAGGGTGATCACTCTACTTACAACAAAAGGTTCTTGGAGTTGAACCAAATGGTTCCAAACTTATTCACTCCAACCTACCGTCTGATCGAACATTACATTCGAGGACTTCCCTCGAAAATCCAAGATTCGGTCCTCAGCGTTTCACCGGTAACACTCGAAGCTGCCATGGAGTTGGCTACAGAACTGACCGAAAACCGAATTCGCAATGGGAAGTTCAAAGAGGAAAAGAAGAAACCCCTGCTGAGGGACAAACCTCAAACCACCACACTCCTTCCTCTAAATTTGCTAACAAGAGGAAGCGTAACACCAGGAACTTTGCAGTCACCCAAACCAACACCCCTATTCCTGCTGCACCCATCACTCAAGCCACTCCTCCACCCGCGCCATACAGAAAACCATACACAGGGCCACTACCAAAATGTAACCGTTGTCTGTATCACCACTCCCCTGATTATCCTTGCCAATACTGTACCGGCTGCGGTTGCGCCGGACACACTGTTCAAAACTGCCACACGCTTCAAAGAACAAACCGCCACCAACCTATAACCCAAACCCACCAACAGTTAATGGGTCAAGCACAACAACAACTACCATTTCCACCCACTCAACATTTAGCCCAAACATACTATCAACCCAATTACCCTATGGGCCAACCTATGCGGGCTTGTTTCAACTGCGGCGACCCAAGTCATTTCAGAAACACATGTCCAAGGCTGGTCAATATTATTCATGCTCAGGCCCAAGCCAACCCTGTGAATCAAGCGAACCAAGCTCCTCCACCTGCTAGAGGAAGGGCTTTCAATATTAACGCAAACCAGGCCAGAGCTGACGGCAATGTGGTCAACGGTACGTTTCTTATAAATGGTAGATATGCCTCTATGTTATTTGATACTGGTGCGGATAGAAGTTTCGTGTCATTAGAATTTGAACCTATCTTAAGCAAAAATCGGGATAAGCTCGTGGAATCCATAACGGTGGAAGTTGCGGACGGAAAACCAGTTTCACTAGACTTTATTTTACGCAACTGTACACTCACCTTAAACGACCACGATTTCTCAGTCGATCTTATTCCTATGAAGCTGGGAAGTTTCGACATCATAATCGGTATGGATTGACTCAGTCAACATCATGCGGAAGTTGTATGTCGTGAAAAATTTATTCGTATTCCTCTTTTAAACGGTCAGACTCTTCGAATCATTGGAGAAACCTCATCGAAAGGGCTCAACTTAATGTCTTGTCTTCAAGCTCAAAAATACCTTCGCAAGAATTATGTCGCGTTTTTAGCCCATATCATCAAGAAGGGGACCACAGAGAAGAAACTTGAAGATATTCCTGTTGTAAAAGATTTTCCACAAGTTTTTCCTAACGACATTTCAGGACTTCCTCCAATCAGAGATGTCGAATTCCGTATCGATCTTATACCTGGTGCTACACCAGTGGCAAAATCTCCATATAGGTTAGCCCCCTCTGAAATGCAAGAGCTAGCCAGTCAATTGCAAGAGTTGACTGACAAGGGATTTATACGCCCCAGCTCATCGCCTTGGGGTGCACCTGTCCTTTTTGTAAAGAAGAAAGATGGATCTTTTCTTATGTGCATCGACTACAGAGAGCTAAACAAGTTAACCATCAAAAATCGATATCCTTTACCTCGCATAGATGATCTTCTTGACCAACTACAAGGTGCTAGTTGCTTTTCGAAAATCGACCTTCGATCTGGCTATCATCAGCTTAGAGTGCATGAAGAAGATGTCCCTAAAACTGCTTTTCGAACTCGATATGGTCACTATGAATTCATGGTTATGCCGTTTGGATTAACCAACGCACCAGCTGTTTTCATGGACCTAATGAATAGAGTCTGCAAACCTTACCTTGATCGATTTGTTATTGTGTTCATCGACGATATCCTTATCTATTCAAAATCTAAAGCTGATCATGAGCGTCATCTGCGACTTGTTCTTGCACTTCTAGAAAAGGAAAAGCTTTATGCCAAGTTCTCTAAATGTGAATTCTGGTTAAAAGAGGTGCAATTTCTCGGGCATGTAGTCAATGACAAAGGAATACATGTGGACCCATCAAAGATCAAAGCAGTTCAAGAATGGCAAGCTCCACGTACTCCAACTGAAGTAAGGTCTTTTCTTGGACTAGCTGGCTATTATCGTCGGTTCATTTCAAATTTCTCTCGCATTGCGGTGCCACTCACGGCTTTAACCCATAAGGGAAAACCATTCGTATGGGGACCCAAGCAAGAGGAAGCTTTTCAAACACTCAAACAAAAACTTTGTGATGCACCAATCCTCACTCTTCCTGAAGGTTGTGATGATCTTGTAGTCTATTGCGACGCGTCAGGGCAAGGATTAGGTTGCGTTCTCATGCAAAGAGGAAAAGTCATAGCTTATGCCTCAAGGCAACTCAAGACACATGAAAAGAACTACACCACTCATGACCTTGAACTTGGAGCCGTTGTATTCGCTCTTAAGATATGGAGACATTATCTCTATGGTACGAAGTGTGAAATATACACTGACCACAAGAGTCTTCAACATATCTTCAATCAGAAAGAGTTAAATATGAGGCAACGAAGATGGGTCGAACTCCTAAATGATTACGACTGTGAAATCAGATACCACCCTGGTAAAGCAAATGTGGTGGCTGATGCACTTAGTCGAAAGGGTTATGCAAACTCCATTCATCTTCTATGTTCGCAAATTATAACCGATATTAAAGATCAAATTCGAGATGCTCAACACGTTTCAATAACAGAAGAAGATGTAAGAAAAGAGATGTCCTGTGGAGCCGAGCTAAAACTTGAAACTAAATCGGATGGTATTTTGTATTACCTCGATCGTATCTGGATTCCTAACCACATCAATCTTCGTGAAACTCTCATGAATGAAGCTCACAAAACGCAATATTCTATACACCCAGGAGCCGATAAGATGTATCAAGACCTACGGTACACCTATTGGTGGCCTGGAATGAAGAAAGATATTGTCGTTTTTGTTTCCAAGTGTCTCACATGTTCTAAGGTGAAGGCTGAACACCAAAGACCCTCAGGACTTCTAGTCCAACCGGAAATACCTGTATGGAAGTGGGAAAATATAACCATGGATTTCATTACCGGGTTACCTCGCACTTCTAGTGGGTATGACACTATATGGGTGATTATAGACCGACTTACAAAATCAGCTCACTTTATTCCTATTCGAGAAGATTTCAAGAACGAAAAGCTTGCTCGTATTTATATCAACGAAATCGTAAGCTGACACGGGATACCATTAAGTATTATTTCTTATCGTGATGGTCGTTTCACCTCACGAACATGGCAAGCAGTACAATCCGCTATGGGCACTCGATTAGATCTCAGTACCGCCTATCATCCTCAAACTGATGGACAGTCTGAGCGAACCATTCAAACTCTTGAAGACATGCTTAGAGCATGTGTCATAGACTTCAAGGGAAATTAGGACGCCCACCTACCGTTAGTCGAATTTTCGTACAACAACAGCTATCATTCGAGCATCGGCATGGCACCTTTTGAAGCCTTATATGGTCGAAAGTGCCGATCTCCTGTTTGTTGGCACGAAATTGGGGAAGCACAAATTACTGGTCCAGGATTGATCCAAGAAACCACAGATAAGATTCATCAAATCCGAAACAATCTTCTAGCGGCTCAAAGTCGTCAAAAGAGTTACGCAGATAAACGACGGAAGCCCTTGGAGTTTAGCGTTGGTGATCATGTGCTTTTAAAAGTATCACCGTGGAAGGGAGTAGTTCGTTTTGGTCAAAAGGGAAAGCTAGCACCACGTTACGTAGGACCTTTCAAGATACTCGAAAGAGTAGGTCCTGTAGCATACAAGCTTGACCTACCGGAAGAACTCGACAGGATTCATCCCACATTCCACGTGTCGAACTTGAAGAAGTGCCTCGCTGATGAGAATCTTCATATTCCACTAGAAGATATTCAGATTGATGAATCCATGCATTTTATGGAAAGACCAGTGGAGATTATGGACTATGGAGAAAAGCGTCTACGACGAAGTCGCATTCCTATTGTTAGGGTACGCTGGGAGTCGAAACGGGGACCTGAGTTTACTTGGGAACGTGAAGACTCAATGCGTGAAAAATACCCTCATCTTTTTCCTACTACTTCAACTGTTTAAATTTCGGGACGAAATTCCTAAAAGTAGGGGATACTGTAACATTTGTAAAAATCGGGTCTCCAAAACCCGCTCCGTTTTGTAATCAAGTACCAAGTTATGAAAGTACATTAATTATTTATGGTTATTTTGAGTTAAAACGTTACATAATTAATAAATAAACTAATCTATAAAAATTATATTTGATAAAAAGTTAAAATAAAATAAATAAAAAACATTTGTAGCTGCCGGGACTCGAACCCGGGTCAGCCAAGCCTTCAAGACAACTTAACCATCTTTCACTAAACCACTCCGCCACAATGTGTTATCTGATAACACTAGGCAAACATTTGGATCTTATACGCAAACTCAAATCAACCGTTGGTGCCATTTGAATAACGGAAATCGGCAAACCGATCGCCAAATCATTTCGAATTCATCTGGCCAACTTATAACCGATGTATTTCGGTTTCTAATTAAGTCCGAATTGAATGAACATAAAGCTTCATCATTTCCGGTATTTGAAACCGAAAATTTATCAAACTCTGATTTAATTCAAGTTCTGATCATTTGCACGATTCATAACTATCACAACAACACTCAATTTCATTTTCGTCAAGTTTCTGAACCGTAAGATTCTCTGAATCAGATCGCCGGAATTTTTCTGCAAATCACCGGAAAACCGGGACTCACATTCTCACGGTATTTCTTTCGGCTCTTTTTGTTTAAAACATGTGATTAGTCAATCTCTAACACAACTCCATCATCAGAATCAATCTTAGCCAACGTTTAACGGAAATCTTACATTCGCCGGAAAGTTCCTGAGATTGCCGGAATCCCACTGTGAACTGGTAAGATATCCTGCACTTCTTTTAAACCTTGTTTAGGTGATTTAACTTTATGAATAATCGATCCACACTGTTAATTGGTTCAACAGTCGGAGTTCATTTCCAGTACCGACGAACCTTCGCCGGATTTCTGTGATTATCTTCAATCGGTAAATTCTGTTCTTTAAACTCTCTCCTTTCCTTACTCTTGAATTACTGTTAGTGTCTAAGAACTTTGTAAATCACAAAAATCGAACTTAACCAGTCGAATTATGCTGACCGTGTAATCCGACGAAGAAGATGAAGCTATTTCAGAATATAAGAGTAATTAAAATCCGGATTATAAACGGGTTAGAAACACAGTCCAGCGGTGGACTGTAAAATTCATATTCACGTCCCGAGTTCGATCCTTGCTACGCGCACGTTTGTGTAATAACATTCCTTTTTAATCATGAACTAACCTGGGTTTAAAACAGGTAGTTGTTAAGTATAATATAAATTAAGAATATAACCGGGTTAGACACACAGTCCAGCGGTGGACTGTGTGCAAATTAAACTTCGCGTCGCGCGTTCGAATCCCGTCACAAGCACCGGTCCATGGAATTAAAACGTTTTTGCAAAATAAAGGAATTTTCGGTTAATTCGAATAAGTATATAAATATAATTAAAACTGAGTTTCTAACGGGTTAGTCACGTAGCTCAGTTGGTAGAGCTACGTGCACGTGAACGGAAGGTCACCGGTTCGAATCCCGCTTGGCGCAGCATTTACCGCTGACCGAACCGGTCAACGGTCAACAGTAAAAAAAATAATATTTTTTTTTATATATTTATTTGTTTATTTTAATTTAAAAATCAATTAAAAATACTTAAAAATAACATTTTTAAAGATAGAAAATAGCCATAAACTCACAAAAATATATCTAAAAATCCCATTAAAATCCTTAATAAAATCCATCCATTTAATATAATTTTTTCCATTATTATCTAGGTTAGTATTCCTCGTCGATCCGCTCATCTAAATCGTGCGCATCTCACCATCTTCAATTCATCGCACCCAATGTGAGTGAACCTTTCAAATTCCCCGTTTTAATCACGTTTTTGGGGTGTATCATGTGTCCTTGTTTATTTACATATTATAACGAAACTATTGTGCATACATCATATTATGACATGTGTATTAGTTGTTGCTGTTACGTAGTTATTATTGGATGCAAATTATTATTTCAGTACATGCATTGCCGAGGCCGCAGCTCCCCATCCATGAGGTTGAGTTTGATCCCCATTTTATTATGCGGTTGGATCTGTGGCGTGCCCGCACGATCGGCTCCGTTTGATTGAGCCTTGATCGGTCATTTCATTTTACATTTCAATACATGCAATACGCTCGGCTCCGTTCGATTGAGCCTTGAGTGCACAGTTCAATTTACATTTCCAGTTCATGCAATACGCTCGGCTCCGTTTGATTGAGCCTTGAGTGCACAGTTCAATTTACATTTCCAGTTCATGCAATACGATCGGCTCCGTTTGATTGAGCCTTGATCGCACAGTTCATTTATGTTAGTTATCGTATGATATTGGTATATTCATGTATGCTACCAAGTGTTATTGTATGTTATAATTGTAACTGCTATTTGCCAATGTTTGATTACTTACATTTGCTCTTTTATGATTATGCACAATATTTTATTGATAAACTAACCATAAAATCATTATCAAAGGTTTATCTAATAAGGTTCACTCGCCAACTTATGTTGACCCAAAACCTCCCATTTTACACATGATACAGGTGAACCAGCAGCAGCTAGGAACACATAGGACCTGGATTAGAAGAATAAAATGATTTAGTTTTTGGATTGTTATGTTTGGTTATTTTCTCTTGTATTGAATGAACATGTTTAGATGTTTGAAAAATGTAACTTTGACTTCATTTAATTATGAAACATAATAGTAAATGTCATGTGCTTTGGTGATAACCCAATTATGCTCCGACTCTTATTTCCGCTGCGGGTCGGGGTGTGACATCAGTCAGTATAAAAAGATTACTGTAATTTTCTTGGGTCTTGAATACTTATATAAAATTTGTGAAAAGTACTTTTTCACGCAAAGGTCATATACGTCACTTTCTGATGACAGTTTACCATTCAATTTATAGAAAAATCTTTTTTGACTCGATTGACGAAATTCTAGTGGGAGTGTCTATTGGACTCCTATGATTATCTACTGTAAAAATTTGAAGTCTTAACCAATTAACTTTGGTGCATGTACAAGTCTAGTCACACTAGTTTGTATTAGTTACGTATGTTATAATTTGCACGTAAAATATAATTGCATGTTCGAGTATTCATTATATCACAAAGATTTAACTGAGAAAGTTAACGGTGTTAACTTGAAAATGTCTGGTGTCACATTGAATAACTTATGACTTTGAGCCATTTGATTGTGCTTCCAGCCTACATCATTTGGTATCAGAGCATGCTTGTTCAAATGATTGTGCATGAAGATTAATGCCTTATTGTTCATAGATTCTCCAAAAGAAATAAAATGTGCCCAAGGAAGAGACAAGAGATTCGCCAGAAAATATTATAGATTCGCCATTATTGAACAAGAACATTAAACCAAGTTCTAAGCTGGGGTTTTTTGTTCATGGTGGTCATGTACGATGGGGATTGGGCTAATGGTATCCAAGGTATGGTGACTATTACCTTAGCGGATGGAATTCACACTATAAGGATTTTTACGGAGTGATGAACAAGAAAGGCCACAAAGTTGCATGCATGGGCAGATATTTGCTTGGGCCAGGCCGAGGCCTGACCCCTCCTGCTTTTTTTGCTTAGTAGTTTAAACTTTACCAAAAATTTCCAAAATCCTTATATGTATTGAGTCTTCCATCCCCATATGTTTTTTCTTTGAAAGTTTCGCTCCCCCTATTTAAATCCGCCACTGGTTGCATGAAATTGTGAACCATGTGGCTCTTGTAAACTTGAGGTCCGGTCCTTTTTTTCAATTGGGGGAGTATGATGCTAGAGCATTTTACCCTATAATATGACCCGAAGACGACCCCCAAAGTAGGAGCAGAATATGACGCCACAAATGGAATGATCAATGTGTATTTTTGGAGAATCAATTACCTACCAATTAGTCATAGTTGGTTTTTGATTGATTAAAACAATCAACTAATATAAATTTTAATAATCTACATGGTTAGTACCCGCGGTTTACTCATTTTGCCAATTTCATGCCTATTTATTGGAAATTACACAACCGATACCAACTTTTATAAATTGTTTCACTGTAATTAATTCTACAAATACAATTGTTTTACCATTAATACACCACAAGTACTAATGGTGAAAAGTTGATGACAATTGTGTAATTTCTAATAAATAGGTATGAAAATAGGAAGTAGATCAACTACAGGTACGTACTAGGGTCTGTTTGGTATAGGGTAATGGAATGGATAAGGGAATGCAATGGATCATTACCATTCCATGTTTTGTTTGGTTACCATGTGAGAATGGAATGAATTATTATTGTGTATTGTTTGGTAGGCAAGAAAAACGAAGGAATAAAATCAGCGGTGAGTAGTGGTGGTCGGTGGTAGTGATTGCGGGTGGTTATAGGTGGCGGTGGTGGGTGGTGGCGGAGGCGACGATGGGTGGTGGCGGCGGCAACGAGTGGCAGTGTCGTCGGCGGTTGGTGGCGGTAGAGGTGGCGGTGCTTGGTGGTGGCGGTGGTTGTGGCGTCGACGGTGGTGGTGGGTGGCGACGACGAGTGTCGTTGGCGGCAGTGGCGGTTGGTGGCGCGGTGGGTGGCAATGGTGGCGGGTGGTGGTTGCGGCGGTGGTGGTACTGTCAGGGTGGCGGCGGAGGCGGTGACGAGTTGCGGGTGGAGGCGGCGATGGTGTCAGTGGTGGATGGTGGTGGCGAAGGTGGTGGGTTGGGTTGTGGTGTTGTTGATGAATGGTGCAAGAGGGGACGGAAGGAAAAAAAATATATGAGGGTTGGATGAAATGATTTTGAGGGAATGGCATGCCTTATGGTTGGGTGATTCCATTACATTTTGACCAACCAAACACCATTTTCTTTATTTCCTCGTAATAGTTCATTTCATTCCGTTTCTCATTCCTGCATACCAAACACTACCTATAATTAGTTCTAAAAATAGTAAACAAATATTACATGATAAGTATAAATTATTTGTTTGTTATAAAATAATTGATAACCATTTCATGAAGAGTTAAATGCCTGGTTGGTCCCTGTAGTTTGCAGATATTGCAGACTTAGTCCTAAGGGTTCAATAATTACACGCTTGGTCCTAGTGGTTATAATTTATACACTAGGGTGATCCTTATCCCTAACTTATGTTAAATATCTCAGTTAAGTATATGTTAAACGACTAGATTGCCCTTGAACTAAAAATCAAAAACATTTAAAAATATTTAAAAAACAATGGGGTCACCTCTCATCTTCTTCCTCCTCCTTTCACCACCCACCACCTCCACCTTCACCTTCAACTCACCACCATAACAAAATTATCCAGATTAATTCAAATGATGTATAATTTCTGTAAAACATGCTTCCACCAAAAAGTTCTTATTGCCTGATGTAAAACTAAAATTGCAGATATGATTATTCATCATCATCAACATCACTACATCACTGTAACAAAATCATCATCATCATGTTCATATATATACAATTAGAAGGAAGGTTTAACATCACCAACACACCAAAACATCGTCAGGTTGCTTTTAATATACTACATTCTCAAATTTTTCTAAGTTGCATATTCTGTAGAGCAAAATTAGCTAAAAACGTAACTAAATTAATATCAAGCAACTTCCGGTGGAGGATAATTCAGATCGAGATCTATAGAACAAAAGCTTTTTCCAATTGCCGACGGTCGGAACGATAACCGAAATTCACATCCGACGAGGTTTCAGACCAACCAGGCATCTCTTATATTGCTTTTTCCGACATCGGTGGTTGTTGAAGCTGGATCGGAGAGGGCGGCGGTTGGTCGGAGAGGGTGGTCATTGTTGAAGCTGTGATCAGAGAGGGCAGAGGTTATTAAGCAAAGACAGTGGAGCGACGACGATCGGGCTAGTCGCGAAGACAGTGGTTGTTGAAGGCGACTGTGATGTTGAAAGTAGTGGTGGTCGATTGACGGTGAAGGTGATGGTGATGGGTTGAAGGTGGCAGTGGAGGTGGTGGTGATGGGTTGGAGGTGACGGTGAAGGTGGTGGGTAGACGGTGGAGGTGGTGGTGGTGGGGGTGGGGATTGAAGGTGGTGGTGGTGGGTTTTAGAAAGAGAGAGATAGGAGAGAATGAAGAAGATGAGAGATGAGTCCATTCTTTTTTTTTAACTGTTCAGGGGCAATATAGTAATTTTGCATATACTTAATAAGATATTTAACACAGGTTAGGGATAAGGATCACCTGAGTGCATAAATTGCAACCACTAGTACCAAACATGTAATTATTGAACCATTAGGACCAAACCTGTAATATTTACAAACCACAGGGACCAATCAAGCATTTAACTCTTTCATGAATGATTAATTAGAAAAAGTAAGCCATTTATTATAAAACAATAACTTCTAAAACCAAATGCTTTTTTTTGTAACATATATATTACTTTTTATTGAGAAGAATAACACGATATTGATGTGAGAAATTCTTGACAAAATCGTAAAGAGACCTAGATCACGATGTGTTGTAAGTTCTTAACTATTACTATATGCATACGTGTCACTAAAACATAAAATACATTGATTACGTTCTATAATTATTAATATCTGATTTCATCATGACAAATATGTCTTCTCGATAGTGAGGTGTTTATATAGCAAACACTAAAATGTATATATCTAGAAAACATTTCATACTACATACACATACACATACACATGTGTTTAAAATCAAGACATAGACAGAATAATATTATGCTATGTTAGGCATCAATTCGTTTCCAATTCTATGTTAGACTATATGTAATGGAGTCACGCGCCTCGCAATCTCATCATTTCCTAGCGCCAAATGTTGAAACGAGGGCACTAAAGCGGGGGTCAAAGGCTTGGGCGTGAGTGATGTAACAAGCATGAGTAAGATAAGTTTGGTGTGTGTGGGTTTAATTAAAAAAACATATACATATTCATCAACTTAATACATTTAGTCTTAATTGTTAGGATTGAGTTGCAAACACACACACATACAAATAAACTGTAAAAAAAACCGACAATGTGTGTGGTTCGATCTAAGCTGACCTACGTTCACAGTCTACAACCAGGACACAACCTATGCTGTCGTGATAAGAAATCACAAGTACGAGATCATCTTATAATTACATATTAAGGTTTAGCGATAGCTTATTCTTCAATAAAACAACTAAATAAGCTATAATTAAATGAAACGGATCAATCATGCCTCACGTCTTTAACTAATTAGTCTACTACTTTTGTATCTTCTATACCAAGCCTAATTAACTAATTGAGCCTATCCATTATTTGTGGCCTAGTGGTTAAGGCTTGGGTTCTCCAATGGAGACCCAAGTTCAATCACTACTTATGTCACTTTGATGGATTAGGCAATGATAGATAGAGCCCAGCCTCCTTGCAGAGATACCAGGCTCTATCTTGAGCCCACCAGGTTTTCTTCTCACCGTGTGTTACACCAGAGGGTTCTACTCTTGTGGTTGCCCAATGACTGTCAAGTGTCAGTCGGCGGTATGGTTTCCTGAGTGAACGTCCAAACCAAACTCTAAAGCCAACATGGACCCGATTAAGACACCATAGTCTAACCGCAGTGAGGCAACGAAGCTCTCAAATTTAATAAGTGCGACAGTCTAACACAAGAAAGTAGTAGCCTTTAAAAAGACTAATTATGCCTTCATAAACCTAACATTAATATCACACTATAAAAGCAAATATTAAAATGCTTTTTTTATATTTGTGTATTTGGAGAAAGAATGTTGGAAAGGAGAAAGAGAAGTAGGTGGCAATTGTCTGTTTCTCCTGACCACGACATTGTACAAGGACGCAATTGAGATTTCACAAAAAAAAAAAAAAAAAAAAAAAAAAAAAACTGATCACCTAACCTTATCCAACTCTTATCCACCAAAATGAAAAACTTTTTTTTGTATATAATTCAATTGATTGAAATGCTTTTCTTTTTTTCCCGAAACTACCGTTGTTTTTACAAAGGTATATATGATACCACTTGTCACGGTTCCTCTTAGGGGCATCATGTTGTGTCCTTGAATCATCTTGATTGTAATCATGAATAAATGGTTTGTCATGTTATGTATGTATAAGGCTATTCGGCATGAGGCGTGGAGAGGAGGGCAAGTCCCTCCACTCCCCAAACACCACCCCACATGTTCTCTTTGGCCAGCGTTGCTCAAGGGGGCTGCAAAAATTCCATGGGCATGGGCGCACATTTAGGTTGTTGACTTGTGCTTTGACCGAGTGAATTTTATGCGTTTTCAATATGCCCCTTGCCCACCACCCCTTTTATTTTGTGTTTTGGAGGCAAAGCCCCCACTACCTAGGTGGCGTACATGTGTGGAAGAATTTGTCCCATCATGTAGTCTAAGAAGAGTGGCATGAAGACACAATTTGTCAAGCACCCATATTTAATTAATCGTTGAGATTGTCACGGATTATGTGTGAGTAACTATAAACTTCATGTGTTTAACATCATTATCATCATCATACTCAATAAATCTCACTAATAGTAAAACTAAGGTAGAGTCTAAAAAAAACAAGATGTAGATAGCCTTACGTGTCAAATAAAGAAAAATTGAAAATTATATAAAATTCTAATGTTGGATTCAATTAAAAAATGATTGTTATTTTAAATCAATATCACTGTGCATTTAAAGCAAAATTAGACATGCAAAATTAAGTTGTATCTATTTAGGCTATGGGGTATGGGGTGGGGTTGGGGCGTGGGTTGGGGGTAAACGCCCAAGGCACCACTTCGGGTGGGCTTGGGTTTCAGCGTGGCATGTTGGGCGGGGCTTTCAGACCGAACGTTGGGCGGGGCTACCAAGATGACATGGTGGAGGCTGATTGGCGGTTTGGCTAGGTGGCTGACACCTATTTGAATTTTAAAAATAAACCGTGGCCTAGCCACGTGGACTAGCCACGCCCCAGCATACCCACCGCATGGATGCATGACCGACGGTGCCCCTCCAACTCCACGTGTCAGGCCATACCCCAAACCCCCGCCCCATCATACCCCATAGCCTTAATTTTCAAGGATACGATAGTGATGATAAAGTGTCTTGTCACTATTCTAGAGGTGGAGCTTAAAAAACTTGAATTCCTAGTTATAAATGAAAATTAGTAAATCATTATTACTACTTGAAATAGTGATAATCATTGAAGACATACGTCCAAACCCTTCATTTACACTTCATTGGTCTTAAAATTGATTTTTTTTTACGCTTAATACATTTTAAACACTCTAGCAATAAGTGATACATTAAAGCAATTCACAAAAAATCAAAATAAAAACTTACTTATCAAATTGACTTACACAATATGAAATAATGTATAGAAAAAAATAAAAAATATACTTTAAATAGAAAACCAGCCAAAAATGAAATAATAATTATATAGAAAAATATAAAAAAAAATACTTTAAATAGAAAACCAGCCAAAAAACAAACTTTGAACGTTACTTGACTGTGTCACCCAACTTACAAAAGGGCAAAAAGGTATTTTCACATAAAAGTGCATGTGTGTAGTGCCAATTTGTAAGGTACATCTAATACACAATATGATTTTCATTTTTCAATCCCACTTATAAATAATACAAACACACCATAGATATATCACCAGCACCATTTTTATCTTCACCGGCCTCAAACTCTTAAATGGCAATTTCATCATCCTTTTTGTACATGTTACCTTTCTTGATGCTGTTATTAACTGGTACCTTGCATGCGGATGGATGTTATACGTCGATCATAAGCTTCGGAGACTCGTTAACTGATACCGGAAACCTAAAACAACTCTCGACAAAACCAAACAGTCAACCACCACATTTCATGTTTCCACCTTATGGTGAAACATTCTTCCACAAACCCACCGGTCGGTGCTCCGATGGCCGCCTCATCATTGATTTCCTTGGTACACACTTGTTTTCTCATATGTAACGGTTTTTTTTGTATTTCAAGTCAGGACGGCTTGGCTCAAAGGAGAGTGAGAAAAAAAAAAGATTTTGGGCCCCATTTTCAAGTTCCTAAAAAAACATATATGTTCGTGATTTGGACATAGGTTGGCAATAGGTTTATGATCTATAATCATGTATAAAATAGATAATATATGAATCACATAATCCAAAGCGTCTTTTTTTATTTTTGTATTTTAATAAAGGGGCCCAATTTATTATTCACTTTAGGTCATGATAAGCTTGAGTCAACTTGCATTTATTTACCATTTAGTAATCTTTTTTCTTGAAGCTGAGAGTCTTGGGATGCCGTTGATACCACCATCTGAGGTTGTTCGTAGAAATAGCGCGATAGGGAAAGGTCAAGGAGTGAATTTTGCGGTAGCTGGTGCGACCGCACTGGATTCATCATATCATGAAGCACAAGGGGTTGTCAATCAATGTACCAATGCGTCTTTAGGCGTTCAGTTGGAATGGTTCAAAAATTGGTTGCCGTCTGTTTGCATCAATGGGCCAGGTAACCGAGTCTAACCTTACACTTATCATATATTTAAGCAATTATTGTTTTTTTATTGAAAATATTATTTAATAATAAGATAATAATTACATCGAGATAGAAAGTAAATGGGCAACAAGCTGCGCGCCACTGCCCCTTTCTGCGCCGCCTTATATATTTGCAATGTTAATAAAATATGATGCTTTAAATAAAGAAAATATGGAATATGATCTAATAAAAGAGATTTTGGAAATAAATAAATAAAAGGTGAAATCCGGCCTAATCACTTGGCCTGACTGGCAACTAGCTTCAAATGGAGACGTTTCGGATAGACTCAACTAGACTGGTTATGTGTCCGATACAACCGGATGATCAAGTTTTGAGTGAGTGAAGTCTATGTGTGGCGATCTTCCCACCCACCCCAGCAACAATAACCATCGCCAACCGAATTGAAAAGGATATTTTAATCAACATAATACCTTGATTTATTCTATTTTCATAGTCAAGTGTAGTGATAACGACTTTGTGCGGACTTATGTTTTATTCTCTTAGATATAGTTGAACAAAAGGGAACTAATATATGTTTGAACAAAAAGAAACTAATATTTTGAATAAAATAATTTTACACATATTAAGTGATAGGAAGCTAAAGGTTTAACAATCTTGTTGTTTAAACTATGTATTTGTTTGTAAAATATCATAAATATACATGTGTAAACTGTGTATTTGTTTATAAAAAATGTAGGACAACCGTTCACAAACAAACAAAATAAAAATTTATTAATCAATATTATGATTACAATACATAAAGAAGAACTACATCAAACTGAAAGGAATTACAATACAAAAAAAATATAATCTTAACCAAGAACAGATTACAAAGAAAAGTAACTGGAAAACATAAACAAGGGTGACTGAGGCACGTGAAGATCACGATTCCCTTAAAACAGATTTCGGGCCACCCAGGTGAACCCGTCTGTTTCCCAGGGTACAACAGCCTAAGCAGATTGTACTGCCGGGATTAGCCTAGCACCCGAAAGTATACCTGAAACAAGAGTGCGCAAAGATGCAAAGTTAGGGAACTCGTTTGATGTGTGTGTTGTAGAAACCATACGATTTCTGTGTTCTGTGTATCAAAACAAAGCACAAAGCTTTGTATTTATACTGATTAGAATTCGAAATGATGAGTCTCTATTGAATACACAATTCAATAAAATTAAACTCTAGAATTCAATAGCACAATGAATTATAAAACTTATAAAACTGAATTCTAGAATTCAATGGCACAATGAATTCATTAACTTAATCATTTGACTGTTAGAAACTTGAAAAGTCTCTAGCTGACAACCCAAGCCAAGACACATCTAAAAAATACTAAAGGCGGCTCCAAGCGGTGATGCGAGCGTGCGAAGTGCAAAGTGCGCCATCAAAGCGCCACATTGCACCCATCGCCCTCGTACCGGTCTCGTGCCCGTGCCCGTGCCCATGCCCCAGCGCGGGCGCGTGTCGGGTGCTTCGCACCCTCCTGGCTGCCACTGGGTATGAGTTATCACACAAGAATACATTCGTGTAGAGAATTCTAATTATAAATCTACAAAAGATTTATCTCTCCACCAATATGGGACAAGCACAATTCCCCACACATTAAGGTTCCAATACATAATTAAAGCTTATGATCTCTCATTCATTTGCTTTAATCACTAAATAATTATTATATTAATTATTAATATAATATTATTTTTCATTAATTTCCAACAATCCCTCACATGAATGGAGATCATCCCACATACTCAAGTGTCACGATAAAATTTCAGCGGTCAAGTAATGCAGGATAGGTAGGTTTCCCTTTGAACCCTCCTTTGTGACGTATACTTAGTCTCCTAGCGATTAGTAGACGCGATGTCCTTGAACCAACCCTTTTTACGTAGACGTTATTACACATCACGCATTACTCTTCCTGGTCTGGCTAACCCCTCATAGTTGTGTCCGTTATGGTCATGGAACACCATCCTGGTTCTGCGAGAGCTCTAGGAATTGTGCCTCCAATTCCATTCAAAGCGACCTCACTTCTCTCTAACATAGGTGATTTACAAATCATTAAAAGCCATATGCTTAACCTCTCTTGATATCACTGATTTCATGTAGGAATGGACTAGGAAGTTTGTAACTCCCTTTTGTAAATTGAGGTACTCCCCCACAGTGACCTTAGCTCGTACAGTTAGGTGGTCCTATTGAGCCTAGATCATGGGATCTCCAATCTTCTAGGATAGGTTTTCCGTTGTACAAACTTACTCCAAGGGCTTTAGTCCCATTCCCATCGACGACTTATGTACTACCTCTCTGCTTAAGCCTTTTCTAAGCGGATCCGCAATGTTATCCTTTGACTTCACATAGTCAATCGTGATAACTCCAGTTGAGAGTAGTTGTCGTATCATGTTATGCCGACGTCGTATGTGCCTTGATCTGCCATTATACATTGCATTTTGAGCTCTACCAATAGCTGATTGGCAATCACAATGTATGCAGATGGCCGTCACAGGCTTAGGCCATCTTGGAACATATTCCAAGATTGAGGTAACCATTCTGCCTTTTCTCCAGCTTTATCTAACGCGATAAACTCAGATTCCATCGTGGATCTAGCTATAAGAGTTTGCTTGGACGACTTCCAAGAAATAGCTGCACCTCCAAGGGTAAACACATATCCACTTGTACATCTAGAATCTTTCTGATCGGATATCCAATTGGCATCACTGAATCCTTCCACAATAGCTGGATTTTGGTCATAATGTAGTCCATAGTTTCTCGTGTATCTCAAATACCTTAATAATCTTGTCATACTCTTCCAATGTTCTGAACTAGGATTACTAGTATATCTACTTAGCCTACTCACAGCATATGCCAAGTCTGGCCGAGTACATGACATGAGATACATAAGACTGCCAATGATCCTTGAGTATTCCAATTGAGCAACACTCTCGCCTCTATTTTTTGACAAATGTTGAGAGGTATCAATTGGAGTTTGAGCTACACTCGTGTCCTCTGGATTGAACTTCTGAAGGATCTTATCAACATAATGAGATTGACTTAGCCCTAAGCCAGTTGGGTTCTAATGATCTTTACTCCAAGAATCACATCAGCTAGACCCATATCTTTCATGTCAAATCTTGCTTTCAACATGTCTTTAGTAGGTCTGATCATCTTATCATCACTCCCAATGATAAGCATATCATCTACATAAAGGCATAAGATCACATAACCTTTAGAAGTGTCTTTCACATGGACACATTTATCGCATTCATTTATTTTGAAACCATTGTTAAGCATAACTTGGTCAAACTTTTGATGCCATTGTTTTGGAGCTTGCTTCAAGCCATATAATGACTTGACGAGTTTACACACTTTGCCCTCTTGGCCAGGAGCAGAGAAACCCTCTAGTTGCTCCATGTAAATCTCTTCCTCTAATTCCCCGTTGAGAAATGCGGTTTTTACATCCATTTGATGTATTTCCAAGTTTCTCAAAAGCTGCTATTACAAGCACCAACCTAATAGAGGTTATTCTAGTCACAGGTGAGTATGTGTCAAAATAGTCAAGACCTTCCTTTTGTCTAAACCCTTTGATCACAAGCCTTGCCTTATACTTGTCGACAGAGCCATCCGCTTTCATCTTTTTCTTAAATATCCATCGATATCCAAGTGGCTTGCACCCTGGTGGAAGATCTACTAACTCCCAAGTATGATTCTGCAAGATAGAATCAATTTCACTCTTGATGGCTTCTTTCCATTGAGGTCCATCTGAAGAGGTGACTGCTTCCCGATAGGTTTGAGGCTCACTCTCAACCATGTATGTAAGAAAGTCAGGTCCAAAGGATTTCTCAATCCTTTGCCTTTTACTTCTTCTTTGCTCACCCTCTTCAACCTCTGATCGTTCTTGAGTTTCCTCTCGAACAATCTCATCAACCATTGTTGATGAACTTGCATGATTTGAAGAACTTGTATGAGTTTGTACTAACAAAGGAAACTCTTCTTCAAAGTAAGTCACATTTCCTGGCCTTGTCTCTATGATGGAGTCCTTGTGCACATCAAGATTCTTAGATTCATATACAAGAAAACGATGTGAACTACCGTTTTTGGCATATCCAATGAAAATGCAATCAACAGTTTTGGGCCCTATTCTAAGTGCCTTAGGGGGTGTAACAATCACCTTGGCCAAGCACCCCCACACTTTCAAGTATTTATAGGATGATTTATATCCCCACCACAACTCATGAGGTGTTACATCCTTATTCTTGAAATGTATTTTATTCAATAAAAAATTGGCCGATAAAATGGCCTCCCCCCACATGTCCTGGCTCATCCCAGAACTTATCAACATGGCATTCATCATTTCTTTTAATGTACGATTCTTTCGTTCCGCAATACATTTGATTGGGGTGTATAAGGAGGGGTACATTCGTGTATGATGCCACTTTGTGCACATACTTCCCCAAATGGTGAAACATATTCACCTCCTCTATCACTTCTCACACGCTTTATTTTCTTGTTGAGTTGATTCTCAACTTTAGCTTTATACAAGTTAAACTTGTCAATTACTTCATCCTTACTCTTAAGTAAGTAAACATAACAATATCTTGTATTGTCATCGATAAAAGTAATAAAATATTTATTACCGCCTCTTGTGGGAATTGATTTTAAGTCACACACATCAGTGTGAATTAGATCAGGGTTCAGTTATTCTTTCAACTGATTTGAAGGATGATCTTGTTTGTTTTGCTTCAACACATGATTTACATTTTGTTTTAGAGTCAATGGCAAAATTTGGTATGTAATCTAATTTAATTAAACGACGCATCGAATTAAAATTTACATGACCAAGACGTCCATGCCAAACATTAGGAGACTCAACCAAGTAAGCAGAAGTACTAGCATTTTTATTCATGTTTTTCTGAACAGCCATTACATTAAGTTTAAACATGCCATTTTGGGCATATCCCTTTCCAACAAACATACCACGCTTACTTAAAATAAACTGGTCACTCTCAAAAACCAAACGAAAACCAAACTTGTTAAGCATCCAACCCGACACAAGACTCTTGCGTAGGTCAGGAACATAAAGCACATTCTTCAAAGTGAGCTCTTTCCCAGAAGTCCACTTTAAGATCACATCACCTTCTCCCTTGATATCAGCTGTAGCAGCATTTCCCATGTACAACTTCTCTTCTCCCACCACCTCTTTAAACATATTAAAGAGGCTCTTGTCTGGGCACACATGGCAGGTTGCCCCAGTATCAACCCACCACCCTTTTGGCTCATTAGCCACCAAATTTACCTCCTCCATCATGGCAGTGAGGTCTGAAATCATGGCCACTAAAGGCATACGATCATCATCAACCATAAGAGTTGTGTCACGCTTAGGCTCTTTGCATTGGTCAGCACGGTGACCAGTTTGTCAACAATTGTAACACTTCCCTTTAAAGGGACCAACCTTCTTCTTCACACCACCTTTCTTTGGCCCAAGGTCAACACCTTTGTTCTTTCCGTTGCCATTGAACTTGTGGCCTTTGTTACCCTTGTGACCCTTGTGACCCCTTGAGGATTGACCATGTTCCACAAGGTTTGCTTTTGCTGAAGCTTCAACTTGACTTCCTTTGTGTGACAGCCTATTGTCTTCCTCAATACGAAAACGAACAACAAGGTCTTCAATTGTCATTTTCTTTCGCTTATGCTTAAGGTAATTCTTGAAGTCCACCCAACTAGGAGGCAACTTTTCAACAATTGCTGCCACTTGGAATGTTTCACTAAGATTCATTCCTTCAAACAAAATGTCACTAAGAATAATCTGCAATTCTTGAACTTGACTCATAACAGTTTTTGAGTCAATCATTTTATAGTCCAAAAATCTTGCCACAACAAACTTCTTTGTACCCGCATCCTCAGTCTTGTATTTGAGTTCCAATGACTCCCATAATTCTTTTGCAGTTGGAACCTTGAAATACACATTATACAATGAAATCGAGAGGCCATTCAACACATAGTTGCGGCATAGGTACTCAAAATGTTTCCATGCATCAACTGCACTCACAGGTTAGGCATCACTAGTCCCTTCTGCAAGAACAGGAGGGGTCTCAGTTAAGAACCTCGCAAGGTTCAAGGTGGTCAGATAAAACAACATTTTCTGTTGCCACCTCTTAAAGTTCAAGCCAGTGAACTTTTCTGGCTTCTCAGCATGATTAGCCACAGCTTGGGCTGCTTGGGTACCAACTAATGGTCCCATGGTGGTGGATGTGGATCCAACAGGGGTTGATGTGGTTGCTGAAACAGTAGCCATTTCTGAAACAAGAGACAAAAAATTAGTGAAGGCAGAAATAATTTGGTTTACATAAAACCAATGCAAACTACAAAAGTTTGCTAAAAAAAATTATAAAAACTTTTAAAAACCAAAATAGTGAACGGGTTTTTAAAATCTGTTTTAAGCATGAAGGACAACCGTTCACAAACAAATAAAATAAAAATTTATTAATCAATATTATGATTACAATACATAAAGAAGAACTACATCAAACTGAAAGGAATTACAATAAAAAAAATATAATTTTAACCAAGAACAGATTACAAAGAAAAGTAAATGGAAAACATAAACAATGGTGACTGAGGCACGTGAAGATCACGCTTCCCTTAAAACAGATTTCGGGCCACCCAGGTGAACCCGTCTGTTTCCCAAGGTACAACAGCCTAAGCAGATTGTACTGCCGGGATTAGCCTAGCACCCGAAAGTATACCTGAAACAAGAGTGCGCAAATATGCAAAGTTAAGGAACTCGTTTGATGTGTGTGTTGTATGAACCATACGATTTCTGTGTTCTGTATATCAAAACAAAGCACAAAGCTTTGTATTTATACTGATTAGAATTCGAAATGATGAGTCATATTGAATACACAATTCAATAAAATTAAACTCTAGAATTCAATAGCACAATGAATTCTAAAACTTATAAAACTGAATTCTAAAATTCAATGGCACAATGAATTCAGTAACTTAATCATTTGACTGTTAGAATTCAAGTGCGCCATCAAAGCGCCACATTGCGCCCATCGCCTCGTCCAGGTCCCGTGCCCGTGCCCGTGCCTGGGCGCGGGTGCGTGCGCGTGTCGGGTGTTTCGCACCCTCCTGGCTGCCACTGGGTGTGAGTTGTCACACAAGAATACATTCGTGTAGAGAATTCTAATTATAAATCTACAAAGATTTATCTCCCAACCAATGTGGAACAAGCACAATTCCCCACACATTAAGGTTCCAACACATAATTAAAACTTATGATCTCTCATTCAATTGCTTTAATCACTGAATAATTATTATATTAATTATTAAATAAATATTATTTTTTATTAATTTCCAACAAAAAAAAATATAATTATACATGTGTATTTACTCAAAGTAGAAGTTATATTCCCTTTCCTTTAAAAAAGGTTCGGTGGGGACATGGCCATTTGAGTTGGTGAACTTTGTTTTGAGCCACAGTATATTTTGAATATTACTTTAAAGAAAAACCTAAGCAAATAGGTTTAAAATTATTCTAAGGTATATTATTTGTATATAATAATAATAATAATAATAATAATAATAATAATAATATAATTATGTGTGAACACCAAAGACATTTGTTAAATATTGAATCAGATAAAAAAAGAAGCTAACTTCCTCATCATACAAAAAATTCAATAAATTTAATGTATAAGCACGATGAATAGGCGTATAGCTTATAAGATATTCAACTAACAATGAAATATAAAACATTCATCACACCAGCAAAGTTAGTATTTTGGTGCCGACACCCATATAACTTTTAAAAGTTTCGTTTAACATTTTTTTTATTAATATTTTAAACTCATACAATAATTTATTAATTCATTTTTTTATTAATATTTTAAACTCATACAATATAATTTATTAATTCATCAAACTGTTAAACTGTCAAATAAATTAAAACTTATTACTGAATATTTTTAATCAATTTATTAGCTATTAATAACTTGGACATACTCAAATTTTATTATAATCAAATTAGTTTACTGATTTCATAAATTGCTCACTCGTCATAAACTAATTAGGCCAAATTAAACAAGTTCAGTTTAAATCTCGTCATTCATTAATCGGATACTTACAGGAGTGATATGATAATCTAATAAACTAGAGCTTAAACTTATAACATTCATTGTTTTTTTTTTCTTTTGTGTCACAACATCAATATATATATTATATATAATAACTTGTTTGGAAATTTACTACCATGCATATATAAATTCATCAATGTGAAATAACTTAGCAATTATCAAAATTTGATATCTGTGCTACATAAATAAGTAAATAACGTATTATTAAACCTTTGTTTGGTTATTCGCTTATTGTTGTTTAATTTCTAATGGTATTTACGTGTTTACTTACAGATTGCAAAAACTATCTTCAGAATTCGTTAATTCTCAGGGGAGAAATCGGAGGGAACGATTACAATCATCCAGTAATGGTTGGAAAACCCATTGACGAGCTCAGATCATATGTTCCTCTCGTCATTAACACCATCGCGTTGGCTATTAATGTATACTCGAGTATATGTATAAGTACATAAAGTATGCTTTGAATGTAACTAATTCATATGTGACATGCAGGAACTCATTGAGCTCGGGGCTGAGACGTTTGTTGTCCCGGGAAACCTACCAATTGGATGCTCGGCGGCATATTTAACGATTTACTATGGTTCTGCTAAAGTAGAATACGATAACACAACGGGTTGCTTGATTATGCTAAACAAGTTCGCGGAATACCACAATGAATTACTCCAAACAACATTAAATCAAATCCCGGAAGTTCATCCCGACGTCAATATCATCTATGCCGATTACTACAACGCCGCCATGCAGTTTTTTCGCTCTCCAAAAGAATATGGTAACTAAAACTCAGTAAATATAGAAACTAACATCTAAAAAGTTCTTTGTAACAAAAAAAATAGAAACTAATATCTAATTGTTCTTTGTAACAAAAATTTAACCAAAGAAAATAGAAACTAACATCTAAAAAGTTCTTTGTAACAAAAAAAAACTATTCAAAAGAAGGGTAAAATTATTCTATAAAGGCTCCTAAAAATAAGATGTGTACAAAGACACAATAGATCACAAAATATAACACAATGTCAAGCAAAATATAACACAACGTCGAAGAAAAAAAAGACACAATGAGTCACAAAAATTACACAATGACGTAAATATAGAAAAACTATACGATGATATATAAGAAAACACAGTGATGTAAACAAAAAGTCTAAAATCTACAAACTAAATATTTAAAAACAAAACCTAAAATCTCACATTGTAAAGTTGGATGAAACGGTTCAATATCGCTTGAATGAGGTCAATCGGAGTCCGTTTGATACCCTTCTTACGACTTTTTATTTTTAGAAGACTAATTTGTATTTGATCATAACTCTCAAACTTAAAATTATGTGTCTAAATTTTTAGTTGTATTGATTGAAATGGTTTTTAAAAACAATATATACTTGATTTGATTTTCGAACTAGACTTAACTTTCACTTTTATACCTCTTAGATATAACCAAATTTAACTAATACTTATAGTTTTGAGTTATGACTATAATAGCCCCCGTTGAAAAAGCTTTATGAAATGATACAGGATTCACAAATGGAGCTCTAAAGGCTTGTTGTGGAGGTGGAGGACCGTATAACTACAATGCGCTAGTGGCGTGTGGCGATCCATCTTCTACGAGTTGCGCTCAACCAGAAACGTATGCTAACTGGGATGGATTGCACTTAACAGAAGCAGCATACCAGGTGATTTTTAAGAGTTTATTTCAAGGAAAATATACCACACCACAGTTTAATTCTTTGTGTCGTACCTCATATCTACAAGCAAGAGATGAATCATCAAGTTTACTTCAAAGCGTCTAGTGTAAGTAAACAAAGCTTGTAAAGGTTTTGTTGTAAGAAAATTGTAATTTATATTTATGTAATGCAATGTGTAATATCTTAGCTTGTAAAGAATAGGTTTTATGTTGACAAAAATAGTCATTTACATTTAACTAATGCAATGCAATATCATGAAATCGGATGTGTATAAGGAATTAAGGATATGTCCTTTTCTATGCATTTGTGAACACCCATTTGTCTATTTTCATTGATTTTGTGTGTATACAGGTTTTGAATTAAAGAAAGAAGCACAATTAATTCAATATAAAAATGATGAAGAAAACAATCTCCCACAAAATAAGTTGTAATTAGTGCTATCATTTTTTTCAATTTTATTTGATTTACCACATATATATAAGGCCATTCACAACGGACTCACACTCTTTAGTGTGTTGTCTCAAAGAAACTATATGACTATTAATTATATCTCAAAGAAATCACTTCTACAACTTTGTCGACTTGAACGCTCAACCTCATAGAGAGGGATACACATTTCATACATTTTGGTACGACCAGGCTACAAGCCATTTAGTACGAGCTAACATATGTCGAAAATGAAAATTAGATGACTGATTATAGATGCTTAGATGGGTGTTTTTACATGAAATATGAACAATTTCATGATGAGTGCACACTAGAGGTTTATATCTAAATTTTTTTTTTGACATACAATAACGGTTTTGAAGCTCTAAAGTTTGTCATGATAAGTGCACAATTTGCTGTAAATCATGTAAATGCAATTAACATCATTTCATGAACTAAAGATAGGTGTTGCAAGGTGCAACAACCTCTCTTTTTAATTCTACAATATAAAAGAGAGAAATAGAGAATTCTCGTGTCAATTTCTATAAACACATATGAATCACTACTTACCCGCCTTTAATGCTCTTGTTTAGCATCGCTAGATAACATGATAGTTCTAGTGCAATTATATACTCGTCGTCATCTTGGATAACAATATTGTTTCGGTTGTTGTATAGTGTAACATACGCGGATAAGTGTCATTTGTTTCAAGAAGGCTGTTAGATTCTTAAACACATGATCTTTTGGTCAACCGTTGATTCAACTATTTTTGTTTGATTCCCGCCCCCAATAGTTCTAATTTGACTTGTATTACTTTTTGGATGTATGTATTTCACAGTATATTATGACTTCTTTCTGTTACAAGCCAAACTTTATGTTTTTTTACAAGCAAAGTGTTGAGTCGTTTTCAGGGGCGGATCCAACCCTATTTTGTGGGTTCTTAGAAACCCACTCGGTCTGGAAAATATGGGAAAACTTAGTGAGAATTTCGTATGATTTTTAAAAAATTAGTGAGATTCTACCAAAAGGAAACCATTAGAAAAAAAATTCTTGAATCTGTCATTCTTGAATCTTTCACTTCTGATTTTAACCACAAAGAGAAAACTAAGGCTACCATTTTCAAACACGAGTTACACAAGGGCTCTAAAGGGGAAACACTTTCTGCAACAATTTATTAACTACTTTCCAAATGTGGACACACTTCTGAACCCTCTTTTGTTTCTTCTTATGTCTTCATCATAACTTAACATTTAGAGATCCATCTAAGAATTTTATATGAACAAAATTTGAACTCTTACAAATAGGTGGGAGCGTTTATATTTTATAACTAGGTTATCACCGGTGGTACCCACGGGTTGTTTTATTTAATATGCGACCCAGATAGAGAATTTTATTTATATGTCAAAACATGTCCCTTAGTAAATCGAGTCCCCCCTACAAAAATAACCAACCAAATTATAAGTGTTTAAGTATATAAAATAAACTTTGGTCTAGATACTATTATACTATTATGTTACTTTATATTTTGGTGATCCCATACCCATACCAATACACGGGTTGAATAATAAAAAATGTTATCATTATCTTGTCATACACAACTATAGTAAAATACATTATACGTATAGATTATGACTCGCATACTAATATGAGATAGTAAAATACATTATACGTATAGATGACTCGCATACTAATATGAGTAATATCAGTACTTAATTATATGAGTGATGATCATATAAACAGAATTAGGTAATACTAAGTGAAATATAGAACTACTTTGGCATTAACTGAGCATTTTTATGTGTTTCTATCTCAAGTTTTAGCCCTCACAATAATAACTTTGAAACATAACATCCAATTATCCAAATAGCATATCCCTGAAGCAAGTCTCAGGATATAACAAAAAGACATAAGCCATTTTGACCCGTTCAAGGTCAAACCCATTCCTCTTCACAAGATAAGATTGCATATACGGCCACCAGAGCTCAAGACAACTTATTCGACCCGGATAACTAATAGCCATAAAAAAATACGTAAACATAATGCATATTTAGCGTGTGAAGGGGAAGCAGCTAGTTGCAAAGAATTGTAAAAAAAATATATATATATGATGTTGATTGATTTAAATAAAAGGATTTTAAGTACGATGAAAGTGAATAGTTGTTTGTCAAATATTATTTTATTCCAAAAAGTTGTTTACATACACAGAATAGAATTACGCATAATTTTATTTATTTTTTTCAAAAAACTAATTGGATTTAGAGAATTTGGCCAACACATTTACTTAAACCTAAATCACTAATGTTAAAGAGAATAATTCAAATTTGTACAAATGTTTTATGAAAACAAAAGAAGGGCTGACCTTTACATTGTTGTCTTCTCTACCAGAAACTACCCAACGACCATCGGTTGTAAATCTTAGTGCATGACACCCTCTGTGTGACCATTGTATGTATGCATGTATGTATACACCCTTTCCGTCTTATATCTAATGTTTTTAATTGTGTCTAGTTATCCAGAAACAAAAAACTCCCCAAATAGATGGAAATCAATTCATATACAATTAGATCGATGACCAGTAACAACTGTGAGAGAACAAAATTTCAAACTTGAGTTAAAGCAAGCTAGCAGATATGTATCATAACACACAAAACAGATAATAGTACATAAACACATATATATATATATAAAAACATATAACAAAAGTCATTGCATCCACTTATCATGACTATTAACCACGATAGCATAAATATAACCTTTATTACTATCTTTGAACCAACAAAGATAGCCCTAATAAATGAAAAATATGAACCTGTCTTTGAACCAACAGTCCTCATTTTTCTTCCGATCACGATCAAACCTGAAAGAAAATGAGGCATAATTGACTTTTAAGTTGCAAAATAATTATTAAATAAGCACTCAAACTAATAATTATATAAATACATACCTCATGTGGATTAAGAACAAAGGCTAGGATTAAATAGAAGATCCAAATGCAATAAAAAAAATACTTGCATCATGAACAAACTAAAACTAAAATCAAAATTGAAAAATAACAAAAAAGAAAAAATGCAACTTAGGGATTTCTTACCCTTGGTGAGTTAAATCTCCTCATTAATCGCCACCATGGAATCCCTATTTTGCTCTATCCCAAACGTGTCTGCATTATGAGCACAATATCAAATCAACGTCGTCAACAAATTGGTGGTTTAGACAAAACAAAAACTAAAAACCCCTAGATACCAAGACGAAATGAAATGGATAGCTTTTCTTTTGACAATCTGCCCTAATCAAGACAAATCCTAAATCAAAAGATTTGTAATTAAATATTTCACACAAATTACATTAGAAATATAATGAATATAAGTTTTGTAAATTGAATAGATGGGAAAAAAAATAACATACAAGTGCAAGTACAAACGGGATTTAGAGACTTAAAACGGTGATTGCGATGGAGAAATGGAAACCCTAAATTGCTTCGTTGAAACCTTGATTGTGGATCGGGTAATACCAAGCTTTAGATCAAAAGAACAAAAGAGGGGTGCTCTCTTCCAGAATCAATATAAGATGGCGTGGAGAAGAAGATGTGAGTGTAGGGTTTGAGAGTTTTTACATGAACCCAGATTGTTTGTTGGATCGGGTTTGGGCAAAACGGGGCTTCACTAACAAAAAAAGCGGACCAGAGAGTTTTGGAGCCAAAACTACTAACTCTGAAAAGCTCTTATCAAGCGCCACGTCACCAAAATTTAACATGTTTATGATATATAATAGATAAGGAGTTGCTGCAAAGATTAGAGATGGTAAACTAACTTGAACCTATAAATAAACTGGAAATCTAAAACATGAGGGACGGATAAGTGAACGAATATTTGTGTAGGAGATTTGTTTTAAGAAAAAATTGTGGGCATGATATTAGATGATACATGTTTTGATTATCTAAAATATATATACCAATCTACCACAACCTTACGTGTAAACATTTTTTTTTCTATTGTTACAATTTCTTTTTTGTCTTGGATAATAGAGTAATCGACTAGTCCACTTACATTGTTTTTATAATTTTAATTTCCTTGGTAATAACTTTATATAAAAAATATTAGAAAATAAGAAATGTTGGAATATGAAACCGGTGACTAAACTCGGTTTTACAATTATGTATATGATGAAATTACCAAAACTCGTCCCATTCTCATCTATTTAGATAATATCAAGATTTCCCACAATGTTGGACAAGATTTCGAAAACAAAGCTTGTCAAGCAAACTGAAAAATAAATTTTTAATGAGATTGACGCCAATCTTAAAACACAATTTCCACTTATAAGTTATAAAACAATTTTGTAAAAACAAAAAAGTTTTTTTTTATTATTCAAACCAGTTTTTTGACAAACATTTTGTATAAAAAGAAAGAAAAAACCTATGTTTGACATGGTTATCATCTTAAACAATTTGGAGTTTGTAAAAGAATTTATTCGAAACATGATTAAAATATGTTTTCATGGTATTTAAATTCTAGGGAAGAAATGCTTTTTGTTTATTGACTAGTACCGGAGCCTGCGCTTCGCGGCAGGTCGTACGAGAATGTTGGCAAATTTGTATTTATTACATAATATATCGATGAGTTGTTATAGACGATGAAGACTTTAATCTAAAGGATGGTAAAAATAAATAATCAACATGGTTAAGTAAACATGTCTAAATTTAAAAGTTAACCTTAGCTAAAATAAGGAAAATAAAAAAAATAATTAAATTTGTTACTTGGTATATCAAATGGTTAATTAGACCATGTATGCTTTAATCTAAATGACCATAAAAATAAGCAAGCAATATAATTAAATAATACATCTAGAGTTAAAACTTAGCTTTTATTATAATAAGTTAAATAAATAATATGTAAAATAAAAAAAAACATAAACTTTTAAAAAGGATAAAAGAATAGATTTTTGTTATAAAAAAAATGAGTAATTATGTTAAACTTTAAGGGTTGTATAATAACTCTATTAAAGTTTAGGGGTCAAAATATAAAGAAAAAATATTATTAAAGCTATAATAAATCTATTAAAGTTCAAGGTATAAACATAATCTTTTATAAAAAAGAATTATAAGAGTTAAAGGGCTGTCTCATTACTTTATAAAAGTTTAGGGTTAAAAACGTAAATAATTAATTTAAAAAACAAAAACATAAAAATCAATAACTTACTTTGACCAGATATAAAATTAAAAAGAAAAACAAAGAAACAATAATGACCAAATATATATTAATACTTTTCACTTTTGGTTTTGTTAGTATATACAACACAATACAATTTTAAAAAATAATATTTTGCTTGTGTTTTTGGTTACTTTGAATATTAATCTTTTGCTTGTGTTTTTGTTTACTTTGAATATTGAGTATTTGGGCTTTAAAACAACCCAAGCCCTGAGATTCTTGAAATGAGTTGGCCCAACCACTCTCTTACGTATATTCCATTCTCTTCTGCAGTTAAAAATTCATTGACAAAAACACTCTCATCTCAAATCAATCTGGAATTCGTAGTTCAAATAGCTCGGGTCTCGAATCTCACTAAAAAAAACTTACTTTAGATACCTTACTCCGTAAACGAGCCGTGCCAAGCTGGTTCAGTTTGTAAACAAGCCTGGCTCGAGCCAAGGTTGGCTCACTTTTTAGCTTGCTCGTTTTGCTCCTTAAACTAACCCCACGTTTTAACTGCAACTCTCCATCATTATTCGCAAAATTAAAGGTGTAAAAACCTTATCCCAGAGGTAGAATTGAGAACCATATCAATATATATCTTATTCCAAGAACAATCAATATAAGAATGTACCCTTTAAATTTACTAGCAAACATAAAAGGAACTAGAATGCATGTAGTCTATACAAAGCAAATACATATAGCGTAATGAAGTAGACCGATCTGTCGATTAATGCAAGCTTGCATATAGGAGTTGGTTCCATGTATCGGGCAGCCCAGGAAGACACCAATGACTGCAGTCTACACCGGAGTAGCCGTAAGCTGAAGGGTGTGCATCTTTCCTCAACTGAGACAATGTTGTGATATCCAACAAGTAAACTGGAACCTTTACACTCCCCAAAACTTTCTTCAAAACACCTAGTTCTTTAGGTGACCCTGCTGGATATGTTGACCCTTGTAATGGTTGTGCTTGTCCATTGCAACTCTTAGATGGTGATCCCCAATCCCGTCCCCTGATTTTGAAATGAATTTAACAATTTTTAAACAAACTTCATAGCGGCTTAACATACTTTCAGGTTTAAAGCAAAGCTTAACCTTTTTTTTCATATAGCTGCTTTCAGTGTAGGTGTAATCGAGTTGAGCTTGTTCATCATCTAATAGTTTTTAAAGCTCTAGCTCAGCTTGTTCATCATCTAATAGTTAATTTATAATTATTTTTTGTCTATAAAAAAATATACAAACATATTTATAATTATATTTTAAAAACATAAAATAATGTATATTAATTAGTTATTTTCTTCAAATTTATTTATAAATTTTTTATCATGTAAATTGGTATTAGTATATTAAATGAAATTATATAAATAATAGAATCGCAGCCGGCTCAAGCGTGAAACTCTGGCACGGGTTCGTTTATTAAACATACTTAGTTTTTAGGCTCGAGATCGTTTAAACTAGCTCGATTTGAGCTTTTAGCAAGTCAGTCTCAAATAACCCACGAGCAACTTGTCTCGCTTACATCTCTAGTTTTCACCAAGTCATTACAATGAAATTAAGGTTGTTGCTGAAACACCTTTGTATACAAGAGTATAGGTCCATCCCACGTTATTTTTTTAATTTTCTTTGAGTTAATAATTAATATTTCAGGAAAATATTATTATTTGTTGTTGGATGAAGTTCTTACACGTAATGTGAAGGTGATATCCCTTGGAAGAATACTTCGGTCTTAGCTGGATTGACATTAAGATCGACCCATCTTGCCCATGTTGTCATGCCTTTGAAGTATGCCTCGTAGCGGTCCATGTCTTTTGATATTGTCGAGCCGTATTGCATATAATCCCATCTGTAGGAAAAGTGATAATAACATATGAGATCGGCATATCATAATAAATGCTGGAAGGTATATTAAGCCGGGGGGGGGGGGGGGGGGGGGGGGGGGGTCTGATAATATGAGATCAATCAACATATTATAATAAATGCTGGAAGGTATTTAAGGTGGGGTCTGATTGTGGGCGGTCTTTTTATCTTTAGGGATAAAGATAAGGTTTACTCTTATTTCATCCTCCTCAGATCCTACTCTACTAGTGGGATTCTGTTGGATACGTTTATTTGTTTGTTTTTTTTCTATTATTATAAATCAAATGGTATATGGGAGAAGATCCTTACGGTTTTGATCGTCCTGTGTGAGTCCACCAGTGCCACGAATTGAAAACGAGCACATCCATCCCTTTCCATGCATTGCCAGCTTGAATGGAATCCAGTTTCAGCACGCGACCCTTTTTTCCTCTTACAATATCGACTAAGTATGTCGAGCGATATAAAGATATTGTTACTCCATAGTCCTGCACATTAATTTTGTTATTTCTCGAACTTTCATAGGCAGCTTTTACATATACCATGCAATTTTTAATTGAATTACAACATACCTAATAAAACCCTACCAATAATTAGCGTGTGGGGATGATGGGATGAAATTCTAATTAATTATCATGACAAATTAATAACTTGTTTAGTGGTGATTTTCTAGGTGGTATCAGAAAAAAATATACCACCTTAGGTTTAAACATGTTCTGAAAAAAATATACCACCTTAGGTTTAAACATGTTCTTAAACAATCTTGACCTTTAATTAACTTGTTGGTGCTCCATCGGTAATCTGTCAGACGCTGGTGATTTGACGACTTTACAACATGTGTTAGTGATTAGCCAGCAACTGATACCGTCGGTGATTGCTCAGCATATCACAAACGAGATTACGATTACTAATTGTGCCGTCGGTGATAGAACTTTATTTTGTAGTGCTTTAAGCAAGCAAAGTAGGGGGTCACATGCCATTTTAACCACATAGAGGGTGCCGTTTATAAACAAGAGTTACACAAGGACTATTAAGGGGAACACTTTCTTCAATAATTTATTAATACTGTCCACAACAAGGACACACTTGTGAACCTTCTTTTGTTTCTTTTGCTTGTCTTCATCATACCATAACATTTGGAGATCTATCCTACAAGTGTTTATCACAAGGAGCTTATGCAATAGTTAGCCGACTCCTACTTAAACAAGCATGACAAGAGAAAACGAGGAGAAAGGAGTCTAACGAGTATAGCTTAGACTACGAGTGGAATTACGCAACCCATAAGCAGATGACAGAAAGGTCTTGACGAGCCGGGTCATTGACATATCTGCTGGACTTGAATTTTGTCAATTATGGCTCCTATCTCATCACACAAAATTTTCCCTAAACTTGAGTATTTTCAACTTTTTTTTTTTTAATTTAAAATGCACAAATATTTAATAGCCTTAATTAACACGTTAATTTATGTTAATTTCAGTTTTGACACTTTGTAATTTAATTTTATACGTGCCTAACAAACTTAGAAATCCCTGTAAAAGGGACCCTTATGTAATGTTCCAATCATATAGTGTTATAAATTTCTTCAGTGATATTTGATATTCTGGTTATTTTCGTATTTTCATTCTATGTCAATTTAATAAAAAAATTTAATAGTATGTTCGAGAACTCCAAGAAGCACATATCAACGTATACGATTTTTTTTGAAAAGGCGACTTTTTTGAATTAGGCTACCGCACTCTTCAAATTGTAGAGCCTTGTTACCCCACTCCGGTCAGACTATGTTGTCTTAACCGGGCCCACGTTGGCTTCAACGTTTGGCTTGGGTGTTCCCCCGGGAAACCATACCACCGGCTGTCACTTAACATGTTGAGCACTACAAGAGCATAACTCTCTGGCGTAACACACGGTAGGACGAAAACCCTGATGGCTCAGAATAGACCATGACACCTCAGTAAGAAGGCTAGGCTCTATCAATCATTGTCATATCAACCACAGTGATACAAGTAGGATTGAACTTAAGTCTTCATTAAAGAACCCAAGCCTATAACCACTAAGCCACAATAGTAGATATCAACGTACATGGTGTACAAGTGGAATTAATACGGGTGGAGGGAATATAAGTATTATACCCACACATACACATGCTCTTTATTTCGGCTCCTTGATAATTCAACTCTCAACATCCAACATATCGTATGTATTTTTCAAGAAAAAGAAAAAAAAAATCTCACTTTGCTAGTTACCAGCTGACCTTTTCTGCCGACAACTTGAAAATTGGAATAAAACCAAAAAACATAATGGTATGGTAAAAGGTCAATCTATCAACGACTTGACATCAACAAACTACTAGCACATGATGTTGCTTAGATATTTCATTTTCCACTTTCTCAATCAGTACAGATTTTATGTGGATGCGTTACATCTCCTACTCAAAGCACTTGTGTAGCACAAACATTTTTTTGAGGATTAACTACAACACATCTTAATTTAGAGGTGCAAACTTTTGTACTTGGATTGCAAAATAAATGTTTAAAATAAATAAATATATGTGTATATATATTGAGTTGAAGAAACCCTAATTTGAAAACCCTCTAGAGTTGAAGAAACCATGAAAAAACCTATGCAACAAACAATTTTTTATAAAAAAATAAAAATAAAATTAGAACATTTAATATACATATGTTTGAGCGTTTTTTAAGTAACAAATTATATGTAACAAGTATGTAACGTCGTTTTTTGCTAACAACAGGTATGTTGCATATACATAAGAGATTGGTGTGTTTCTCTTTTAAAAAGTCACTCGGCATATTTATAATTTTTTTTAGTTCGAAACATTCCTCTACATGTATAATTGTATAACAATAAATTCCCTAAAATTTTAAAATAAAAACAGTTTTTTACATGGTGTTACAAGGGGGTTTATATGGTTTCCTCAACTACAGTAAATTTTCTCTTTATATTTTCCGATATGTGTGTAGATTGATGAGAAGTCTACTTTTACTCAAAAGAAGGTACGTTTAGCCAACATCATTTCCTATGCTAACAATCGTGTCATATGCCTATAAATGAATGGATATTAAAACCGGAGTCATTGTTAGTCCATGTGTAGTCATAACCCTTCATAACCCCCTTTATTCAAACATAACCCTCATAACATATGTGTGTAATGGATATCCCCCTTCAATTATAAATATAATATGTATATATATGTTTGAGAGAGAAACCAAAACAAAACCTGCAACCACCATCACTGCCATTGAAACATAGCCTCCTATAACCCCTAGGGACGGTTTCTGGGCGCTATGAGGGTTTATAGCGCCCTATCAAGCCCACCACCTCTCTACTACGCATGGCGTTACATAACTGACACAATGGGTGGTTATATCTACAACATCAAATTAGACAAGAGATGATGATAATTGATAAACTTGGAAAAGGATAAAACTATCATCTAACTTTTATCCATTTGTTATGATTTAGTGCTCATCTCATTTGTAAATAGAATATCGTATCTGATTAGGTTTTCTTGTGTTCACGTTTGTAACTTTGTTATATCAAAACTGCATATAGTTGATAGGGCAGTAAGGGGCATACCTGAAACGTAAGGGTAGTAAGCGACTCCCCATGTTGCAAACTAGTCTTCGATCTTGGCACTGATGTGTGAAGCAAACAAGCTAACGATTGCCACATGTTCTCGCTCAGCGAGTCACCAACAAACATCACCTTCTTCCCTCTCCATTTGTTCAACAAATCCAACCCGTTAAACCTATAACAAATGCATCAATGTCAGATGTATAAACCTATTGATTTATTTTAGTGATCAATAGCTAACAAAATTACTAGGAAATATTCATCTTTTAGGAAAACTAAAGGTATCATAGTTGGTATTTAATAACTCAACCCTTTAGCAAGCCTATTTAGATCAAATATAATAACTTTGTGTATTTTACAACGGCATCACATACAATTCTAATCAATCGTTAGTTCCTTACTAGATAAAGGAAAAATTGCTTGACCAATATTTTAAAGATATATTTCAACTAAAATGTTTAACCATGTAGTAAAGAACAACTTACCTGTAATAATATCATTACACATGATAAAAGAAAAAAGAAAAAATAGAGATAAAGAAACATAAAAGATGTAGACGTATTATTATTCTAAAGGATAAATTAAATAAAGAAAAGAAAAGAAGATATAGCCTTATTTTTTTTTATAAAATAACTAAACAAACACCCTGTTAGTTGGAATGGCTATTTCAACTTTGAAGTGTACTCAAAAGTACCTATCTATTAACTCTGGCATCTTTACAAGCATTAATTTTGGTCCAAGACGGTCCATATCGTTTACTACTATAAGAAAGCTATTTTTAAATTTTTAATTAGTAACTAAGACCATGGTAATGGTTAATGCTCTTTAGAGGCATTTTTCGCCACAACGCCCATTCAAAAAATGCATAACAGTTAATGCCCCTTAACGCCCATTTCATTCATTATTTTCTATTTTTTTCCTTCTCTTTGGGCGTTATTCTATAATTGTATCTCCCACTTCACACCCCTATAACAACCAGAGGGACGGTGTTACTGTTAGGGCGTTATCTAACCCTTTCACGTCCCTATAATGCCCATTACGCATGTCCTTAACATGATTATTATTATCGCATGTTAAACCGTTACAAATCTAATCTTGTAGTGAACCCATTTCACTAAATAATAAACAAGAATTCATAAGTCAAACTCATGTTATATATCAAAGAAGAATACCAATAAAGAAGAATAATAAGTGTTCTTATAAGCTCTAAACATACACATACACACACACATACACAAAAAGTATGTTAACCTGGGTAAGTTGCAAGAATCTGGTTTCCAAGAATACTTGAGATACTGAGTGTCTTTTCGGCCATGTTTTTGACAATCGTACCCCGGATCAATGAAGGGGCAGCTAGAAGCTGCATAGAGCGGGTATGAATTATCAACAACCCATCTTCCCTTGAACAAATCACACCCTATTAATTCTCTACCCCTTGTTGAAAAACTACTACTTATATTATTGGACGATGACAAAGGTACTTGTGTTTTGGCCATAGTAACAGCCAAAAACAGTTGCACTTGAAGAAGAATGATGACACCAGTCAATAAAAGACAGCTTCTATGGTAACCAAAATCCATATCTTTATGGATTTTGGTGAAGGGGAAGTACTGAGAACTATGCTTAATTGATTAATAATTGTGTGTAGAAAAGATTGCCCTTGTGACCCTTGTTATATCATGCCTTTGCCCCATTCATTATCATATATATAGAGAGAAAATATACGTCTGCATGCACATATACTTACACGTACATGTACACGTATACATGTATGTTTCAGAGAGAGCTTTGTGTACGTCTTCTTTAGTCATGACGTGTGTTATAAGGGAAACTTAGCCTAATTAGACCGTGTAGTGGTTTAGTGAATAATGTCCTCACCCTTGGGCGTTTTTCGCCATGTGGCAATCCAGTCAGCAAGGAGGCATTTTTGGCGTTTTTACAAAAGGGGCGTAGTGGCATAATGCCCAATAATGCCCCAACCAATCATTACACAATTATTATTTTTTTTTAAATTAAAAACTAATAATACTTCATTAAATAAAAAAATTACAAAACTAAAAAATTATATTGCAAAATTTTAGGTTTTATAAAAGATCCAAATGAGACATTTAATAAACAAAACTTTAGGGACTGATATAGCATTTTTGAAACTTGAAATATTAAAGGTTTTGAAGTTTAAAACATTTTTTTAAATACAATCAAAGTGCAGGGACTGAATGTGCAAAATCATCCTCTTCCTCACAACAACCTGCAACATCATTTTCTTCAATCTTCTTCTTCCTTTAAATACACACAAATATTATTTCTTTTGTTTTTTTAAATTAAAACTAATTATACACACACATGGCAAGGTCCTATTGGGCAAACAAAATCATCTTCTTCTTCCTTTCGGCGTGTTTCAAATCACGCGGGGGAGGTTTTTTTGCGAAATAACGCCTGAAACGCCGGCGGGGGTGGGGACCGGGCGTTTTGGGGCGTGTTTGAGGGGGAAATCGCCAAAATGTTGGCCACTACGGGTGGTCTTATGCAATTGCATTGTTGTTAAAAATATCCAATAATGCACAACTTAATTTTTTATCTAACTTTAAAGTCGTACACAACTTTTTTTTAACTATGTTTAAGTTTTAAGAAAATGATGTACACTTGTTATATATGCAACTTGGCATAATGAAAAATGAAAAGGATGGAAAGGGAGATAATTGAAGTTTCATCTCTTTGAAAGTCTTTTTAAGCAAGTTGGGAGGAAAAAAATTTAAAGAGAATAATATCTAATCAGTGGCGGACCAATAATTTTCCTTTTATTAGAGCAATCGAAGATTTAAAACTTGTGCGACCAAATTCCTTTATTAAGCAATCAGAAGATTAACAATTTTGGCACAAAAACAATACTTTTTTTTCAAAGGGGGCGGTTTCCCAGCCCCTCACTTTGTGGATAGGTCCGCCAATGAATCCAATACTAATATGAATGTCTTTCGTAAGTTAATTACTAAGTTACTGAAGACGCATAAACCATAAATATTGAAATTTAGAAATCCATGTCAAATATAAAACATGAATATCGAAATTTAGAAACCCATGTAAAATGTTGTTACATCTTTGAACCAGTGAGGCAATGAACATCGTATAATTAAACAATCTAATAACATCAATATAATATCTCAATTTAAACATCTTTTTAAATATAACAATACAAAAAAACATGTGGATGGTAAAACTAAAAATATGTAAGAAAATATATATGAATAACTAAAAGTTACTATATAAGAAAATTGATTGATTGGGTTACCCAACCCAATGATAATCGCCTACTCGGATCCACCATTCCCATGTGTTCTAACCCAATTTTCTCCCTCTCTAAATTTAAAGGATATTTTTCTCCATCTCTAAATTTAAGGGAAATACGAAAAGAGCCTTTTTTTTTAATTTAAGGGAAATACGAAAAAACTTTTATTTTTCTCTTCCATATCAGTCCTCTCTATCGACTTCCTATATTTAGTCTAAAAATGAATCTTTAAAAATGTCAAACCCTAAGATTGCATTATATAACGGTTTTAGTTCTTAACAATCATGTTATTTTTTTCTAGTTAAGCCTAAGGGTATTATGGTCTTTTTATAGCTTAGGGGTTTTATAAGTAAATTATAATATTCTTTTAATATTTTTATCTGTGTAATTACTTAATTTTTTTATTTCACGTTTATTATTTAAACAAAATATATTTTAAATATAGAAATAAATACCTTTTTTTAACAATTTGTTTTTTATAAATGTTTTTTTTAACATTTGTTTTTAAACTTTTTAAAACGTCTATCATTTTAAAATCGTTTCTTTTTAAGTTGTTTGTTTTTAGAATCGTTCTTTTTTAAGTCTTACGTTTTTTTTAAATTGAACAGTTCATTTTTACCATTCTCTTTTAAAACCATATGTTTTGGTGGAGTTCTTCAACGCCAACCAGGGTCGAAGTATTGTAAAAAGGAAATATCATAGTACAATACCGGTTGCAATAAATAAATAAAAAGAATATAAAATAAAATTATATACCAATCTTGATTCAAGCTGCATCTCTGATGGGTCCTTCACGCGCACTTGAAACATCTAAACTCGAGTATTCATCATCTTGAGTCTTGAAAATACTCCTTGACTGCAACAAAGAGCATGCTAAAACGTTGACGATTTTGGTTGAGGCACTGTTCAACACGCTTTCCTTAAAACAGATTTCGCGTCTCTACTAAAGATGACGTGACTGTATCCCAGGGTACAACAGCAGAAGAAGCAGTATGTACTGCCGAAGATGGCTCACGCGCCCGAGGTTACACCGGGTAATTGTAGTGTTTGAACTTATGGAAACAAATAAAGAAATGATGGTTGTGGAAAACAAATAGAGAGTACTCCTCTTGTAGTTGGTCTTCAAGTGTTCATCCTCCTTCTAGTATGTTTTTTTATATTAAGCAATACAATATTCTTATATTCACAAAAAGAAGCACATTGCCTACTAATTGTACAAGAGTTAGTGCTTAATTAGAGATTTAAAAACTCTAATAAAACTAACTAAATGTGATTAAAAAGCTGTACTTAAGAGTTTCTCTTTTATTTACCATATAAAAATTCTAATTAATATTTATAATGTTACTAAATTATAAATATATTAAATATCTATTCACTAAATCTTCAAGAGTATCTCATTCTTATATGTCGTTAACTTTCAACGAGACCTAGTTGTTTTAAACACTTATTTATTTGGGTTACCCTACCCAATAATCATTGCCATGTATTCTAGACAATTTTCTACCTACTCACCATATAAGGGATAGGAATATTCATTATTCAACATATCCATTATCTTTTAAAAAGTTCATACAGGAGAAAATGACATAATACTTTTAAGTTATTTGTATTTATTTCAGAATAACTTTATACATACAGTTTACAAGTACGTAAATCTGCTCCATTTTTTTTTTTTTCGGCGAGTTTCTTTTTAATTCTTCTCATACGTGAAACTTGAACCAAAGATCCCATCTCTCAAACCTACGTATTTAAAGACTTTATCTTATCAATTGACCACCGTCTCATTCGTAAATCTGCTCCATTTCTATATTTATGTTTTGTGTATCAAACTTTTTTCATCAATAATCACTCAACTCATATGATATACAAAACTATTTCACGTGAACTTTGTAGTTGCATAACATCATCAATACACCTATTCTACCTCAAATTCACATATGAGATATGGTTTCGAATTCCTAGTCATGGTCAAATTCCAAGTGTGTCGTTTCCTATTTGCCGTGATCTTTCTTCTTTTGTTATAAGAATATATATGTATAAAAAATACACAATTATTGCCGCAATCCATGATGAAAGTCTATTGATGTTCCTAGAACCACATGTTGTTCCTAATGATATATTCATGATTCAATCACTCTTACGTGAGGGTTTTTTCTATGCAACGTGAAAGCATATACGAGAACATAGACTATAGTATATATATGTGTCTCATGGTTATATATCTTTATCATCATCATAATTACATAATTAGTAAATTCCACAAATAGCAAAGTTAAGGTAGGGTGTGAGCAGGGCCGTTTCTACGTTTTTGAGACTCTAAGCGAACTATGAAGTGGGGGCCCTAATTTCACCAATAAACTCTCCTCCAATCCCGAAGCCATGGGTATCACCCTTACTTTTTTTCATCTAGTGATAGCCCATAGCATAGAAATTGAAAGCCGATGGAAGTGGGAGCGATGATTGCGATTGTATTTAGGGGCTTTAGGCCGCTAAATATTGATGATTAGGTTGATGGTTGTTGTGTTGTAATAGATGGAAATCAAGGTGAAATGGGTTTTGAAACTTTTTTTGCTAAATAATATTTATTTTGGGCTCCTTCAACGAAAAACTAGTTTAGTTTTGAAATAAATGTATTTATTCGGGTCTAATACATATACTATATATAAAAACTTTCTAAAAACGGGAGGCTCTTATTTTGCGGTGCCCTAGGCCCGTGCCTTGGTTGCCAAGCCTGTGAGCCGGCCCTGGGTCTGAGAAGGGTAAAATGTTCTACCCCGTAGGAACAGAGAGGTTGCTTCTAGTGAGGCCCTCGGCTCGATAGTAGTTTTGCATAAGCCTTGGACATAAGGCACATAACACTCAGTAAATGGGACAAAAGCCGATTAGTGCATTCACCCCTTTCGCCTTTCGGCTATCAACGCCACCACATGATGCATGATTAATCGACCCTCGCTTTTTAACGTTATTTTCACGAAATTAGTAAAATAACGTTAAAATTAGTGCACTTTAATTCCCCCCCCCCCCCCCTTCCAAGGACCCACACATGTATACGTTATATGCGAATACCACAAATGGGCCATAAGATCCTTAATATATCTTGAGACCAAGTTGTTATTGATTTAAGCAATGGTCGGATATCATCGTTTTCGTCCATCCCTATTCGAGTGAGATCGGGCCGAAGTGAAAATGATCTAGCGGACAGAAGGCCCATCCACAATAATCTCAGTTTTAATTTCTTATGCTTTATCTCAACATCTCATCCCATTAACCAATTATTGTAGCTATTAGTTATTATTATTTGTTTAATGTATAAATTTTGAGAATTTGTAATATTTTGTGTATTATTATTGTTATTATTTTTATTATATTATTATTATTTATTATTATTATTATTATATTATTTTATATATTATATTATTATTATTATTATGTGCAAAATAAACTTTTGTAAAGACAAAAAACATAATTAATCAAATACAATTAATTAATTTGGCCATTTCAATTCCTAAATAGTAAAATCTGGAATCACATGTTAGTTTGAGATTTTTGTACGAGTTATGAGATTTTTGAAGAACTGAGATTTGTGGACTTAAAGTATTCGGAATTTTATGGGGATTATAGTTTTCCACAAAAACTAGGTGTTTGTGCCCGCACTTCACGGCGGGGTGGGTTCATTATAAACAAAAACACAAATTGAAATGTAGATGCAACGTTAAAAATAACGTTTAAACGTGGAAAAGGTTAACACTTTGAAATCTAAAAAGAGTTCAATAAAAACACTCGTGACGACATACTCGCAAATCATGTAAATTTACATCGTATTTTAAACTCATGTAACATTGTGATACATTTAAATTTATTATACAGTTAAAATGTTTTGAATTATTTTAATTCAGGTTTATTTTTATATCTTTATGTCAAGTGGTGGTTGACACAAACTCACGTCATCCAGCAGGGCTCAGGGGAGATGTTAACCTACTCGAGCGTGTTTTCTCCCTCCCTATTCAGACTGTTAAAAGCATTCCCCCAGTTGCCGGCTGTTGTTTGCTCAGGTTCTAACAGGTGCTTTGCACAAAGTGGTAGCGTCGCCAGGATCGGTTGACAATTGGGTCCAATTGTTTTTACTACCGCGTTTCACCTTGCGGGTGGTTAGACCATCTTCCAGACAAGAGCGAAGGTCAGGGAACAGGAAATCTCTACAGTGTAGTAAAATCTTACACGCGCTTACAATTTGGAAAGATGGGTCTGGGTTTGATGATTTGGTCTCTTCCCTATTGGATAGCGTGGGGGAGACGGGGGCTTCAAGGGGAGAATGCAGGAGAGAGGAAGACAAAGAAAGGAACCCTAATATTAAGCAATGTCTTCCGAAAGTCAGGGATGGACATTTCACATCTGTGGTTAAGGTCCTATGCTCTAGTGGAGTTGCCCTCTAGGTGATTCGACATTGAAAGCTCTTATTGATAAACACCCAGTGGTGCCGCCCCCGTCCTTGCCTTCCAACCCTTTGGCCCAACCCACTCTTGTTGTTGATGGGGAGTGTGTACTCAAATGTATTCGATCATTTCCTAAACGGACGTCATGTGGCAGAGACGGGATACGGGCCCAACACCTGCTAGATGCTATTGGTGGCGAGGGCTCGGTGACTTCCTCAGGTTTGCTTACGAGCATTACTGAAGTTGTTAACTTATGGCTTGGGGGATCCTGCCCTAAGGTGCTTGCTGAGTTTGTTGCCTCGGCCCCCCTCACCCCCTTATTGAAGCCCGATAAAGGAATTCGACCTATTGCTGTGGGGGGTATTTGGCGAAGGTTGGTTTCAAAGGTGGCGATGAAGAAGGTCGGGAAAGAAATGACCCAGTACTTGGGTGACTATCAATTTGGGGTGGGGGTGCCAAATGGGGCAGAGGCGGTGCTTCACAGTGCAAACAGGTTTCTCAACTCATTTCATGCAGATGGTTCCTTAGCCTTGCTTACTGTGGATTTCTCCAATGCTTTCAACACGGTCGACCGCACAGCTTTTCTGCACGAGGTTCATCAGCGTTGCCCGTCAATCTATCGGTGGGTCCAATTTCTTTACGCCCAGCCTGCTAGGTTGTATGTTGGTAACGAGTGTATTGGGGCTACTACCGGAGTTCAACAAGGAGATCCCTTGGGCCCCCTTCTCTTTGCCCTTGCCTTACATCCCCTTATTCTCCGGGTTCAGGACCGCTGTAAACTCCCGTTTCATGCTTTGTACTTGGATGATGGGACGATTATCGGCAACGCCTCTGAGGTTGCTAAGGCATTAGACATCATCAACGAGGAGGGCCATCTCTAGGGCTTTATCTCAACATTAAGAAAACAGAGGTTTTTTGGCCGACATGCGACGGGCGGAAAGTTCAAGATGGGCTTTTCCCGAGAGGGATCGGTAGACCAGAGAAGGGGATTAAGCTCGCTGTTAGTCGGGATCCTAGCTTTATTGAGGAGTTGGCAGGGCGGCGAGCCTTGGGGGCGGTTGACCTCATGAAACTCTTACCATGCCTGAGAGATCCCCAATGTGAACTCTTTCTGCTAAGGTCGTGCATGGGGGTCGCTAAGTTACTTTTTGGGTTGCGGACTTGTCAACCGCATTTTATGGAGGATGCGGTATCTCGGTTCGATGATGGCCTTAGAGAGGCTATAGAAGACATAGTAGTGGGTGGCGGCCCCTTCTTTGGTGACCTCCAGTGGCGTCTGGCATCTTTGCCAATGCGTCTAGGTGGTTTGGGCCTCTTCTCAGCTCGAGATGTTGGGGCTTATGTCTTTGTGGCGTCTAGAGCTCAGTCTTAGGAACTATAGGATCATATCCTTCGAAACTTTCTAGTTGCATAACATCATCAATACACCTATTCTACCTCAAATTCACATATGAGATATGGTTTCGAATTCCTAGTCATGGTCAAATTCCAAGTGTGTCGTTTCCTATTTGCCGTGATCTTTCTTCTTTTGTTATAAGAATATATATGTATAAAAAATACACAATTATTGCCGCAATCCATGATGAAAGTCTATTGATGTTCCTAGAACCACATGTGTTCCTAATGATATATTCATGATTCAATCACTCTTACGTGAGGGTTTTTTCTATGCAACGTGAAAGCATATACGAGAACATAGACTATAGTATATATGTGTATCTCATGGTTATATATCTTTATCATCATCATAATTACATAATTAGTAAATTCCACAAATAGCAAAGTTAAGGTAGGGTCTGAGCAGGGCCGTTCCTACGTTTTTTAGACTCTAAGCGAACTATGAAGTGGGGGCCCTAATTTCACCAATAAACTCTCCTCCAATCCCGAAGCCATGGGTATCACCCTTACTTTTTTCATCTAGTGATAGCCCATAGCATAGAAATTGAAAGCCGATGGAAGTGGGAGCGATGATTGCGACTGTATTTAGGGGCTTTAGGCCGCTAAATATTGATGATTGGGTTGATGGTTGTTGTGTTGTAATAGATGGAAATCAAGGTGAAATGGGTTTTGAAACTTTTTTTGCTAAATAATATTTATTTTGGGCTCCTTCAACGAAAAACTAGTTTAGTTTTGAAATAAATGTATTTATTCGGGTCTAATACATATACTATATATAAAAACTTTCTAAAAACGGGAGGCTCTCATTTTGCGGTGCCCTAGCCCCGTGCTTGGTTGCCAAGCCTGTGAGCCGGCCCTGGGTCTGAGAAGGGTAAAATGTTCTACCCCGTAGGAACAGAGAGGTTGCTTCTAGTGAGGCCCTCGGCTCGATAGTAGTTTTGCATAAAGCCTTGGACATAAGGCACATAACACTCAGTAAATGGGACAAAAGCCGATTAGTGCATTCACCCCTTTCGCCTTTCGGCTATCAACGCCACCACATGATGCATGATTAATCGACCCTCGCTTTTTAACGTTATTTTACTAAATTTTTGGCCCCCCCCCCCCCCTTCCAAGGACCCACACATGTATACGTTATATGCGAATACCACAAATGGGCCATAAGATCCTTAATATATCTTGAGACCAAGTTGTTATTGATTTAAGCAATGGTCGGATATCATCGTTTTCGTCCATCCCTATTCGAGTGAGATCGGGCCGAAGTGAAAATGATCTAGCGGACAGAAGGCCCATCCACAATAATCTCAGTTTTAATTTCTTATGCTTTATCTCAACATCTCATCCCATTAACCAATTATTGTAGCTATTAGTTATTTTATTTGTTTAATGTATAAATTTTGAGAATTTGTAATATTTTGTGTATTATTATTGTTATTATTATTATTATTATTATTATTATTATTATTATTATTATTATCATTATTATTATTATTATTATTATTATTATTATTATTATTATTATTATTATTTATTATTTTATTATTATTATTATTATTATTTTATTATTATTATTATTATTATTATTATTATTATTGTTTATTATTATTATTATTATTATTATTATTATTATTATTATTATTATTATTATTATTATTATTATAATTATTATAAAGACAAAAAACATAATTAATCAAATACAATTAATTAATTTGGCCATTTCAATTCCTAAATAGTAAAATCTGGAATCACATGTTAGTTTGAGATTTTTGTACGAGTTATTGAGATTTTTGTACGAGTTAGACTTGAAGAGTTTGTGGACTTAAAGTATTTGGAATTTTATGGGGATTATAGTTTTCCACAAAAACTAGGTGTTTGTGCCCGCACTTCACGGCGGGGTGGGTTCATTATAAACAAAAACACAAATTGAAAAGAAGATGCAACGTTAAAAATAACGTTTAAACGTGGAAAAGGTTAACACTTTGAAATCTAAAAAGAGTTCAATAAAAAAACTTGTGACGACATACTCGCAAATCATGTAAATTTACATCGTATTTTAAACTCATGTAACATTGTGATACATTTAAATTTATTATACAGTTAAAATGTTTTGAATTATTTTAATTCAGTTTATTTTTATATCTTTATGTCAAGTGGTGGTTGACACAAACTCACGTCATCCAGCAGGGCTCGGGGGTGATGTTAACCTACTCGAGCGTGTTTTCTCCCTCCCTATTCAGACATGTTAAAAGCATTCCCCCCAGTTGCCGGCTGTTGTTTGCTCAGGTTCTAACAGGTGCTTTGCGCAAAGTGGTAGCATCGCCAGGATCGGTTGACAATTGGGTCCAATTGTTTTTACTACCGCGTTTCACTTTGCGGTTGGTTAGACCATCCTCCAGACAAGAGCGAAGGTCAGGGAACAGGAAATCTCTACAGTGTAGTAAAATCTTACACGCGCTTACAATTTGGAAAGATGGGTCTGGGTTTGATGATTTGGTCTCTTCCCTATTGGATAGCGTGGGGGAGACGGGGGCTTCAAGGGGAGAATGCAGGAGAGAGGAAGACAAAGAAATGAACCCTAATATTAAGCAATGTCTTCGGAAAGTCAGGGATGGACATTTCACAGCTGAGGTTAAGGTCCTATGCTCTAGTGGAGTTGCCCCTCTAGGTGATTCGACATTGAAAGCTCTTATTGATAAACACCCAATGGTGCCGCCCCGTCCTTGCCTTCCAACCCTTTGGCCCAACCCACTCTTGTTGTTGATGGGGAGTGTGTACTCAATGTATTCGATCATTTCCTAAACGGACGTCATGTGGCAGAGACGGGATACGGGCCCAACACCTGCTAGATGCTATTGGTGGCGAGGGCTCAGTGACTTCCTCAGGTTTGCTTACGAGCATTACTGAAGTTGTTAACTTATGGCTTGGGGGATCCTGCCCTAAGGTGCTTGCTGAGTTTGTTGCCTCGGCCCCCCTTACCCCCTTATTGTAGCCCGATAAAGGAATTCGACCTATTGCTGTGGGGGGTATTTGGCGAAGGTTGGTTTCAAAGGTGGCGATGAAGAAGGTCGGGAAAGAAATGACCCAGTACTTGGGTAACTATCAATTTGGGGTGGGGGTGCCAAATGGGGCAGAGGCGGTGCTTCACAGTGCAAACAGGTTTCTCAACTCATTTCATGCAGTTGGTTCCTTAGCCTTGCTTACTGTGGATTTCTCCAATGCTTTCAACACGGTCGACCGCACAGCTTTTCTGCACGAGGTTCATCAGCGTTGCCCGTCAATCTATCGGTGGGTCCAATTTCTTTACGCCCAGCCTGCTAGGTTGTATGTTGGTAACGAGTGTATTGGGGCTACTACCGGAGTTCTACAAGGAGATCCCTTGGGCCCCCTTCTCTTTGCCCTTGCCTTACATCCCCTTATTCTCCGGGTTCAGGACCGCTGTAAACTCCCGTTTCATGCTTTGTACTTGGATGATGGGACGATTATCGGCAACGCCTCTGAGGTTGCTAAGGCTTAGACATCATCAACGAGGAGGGCCATCTCTAGGGCTTTATCTCAACATTAAGAAAACAGAGGTTTTTTGGCCGACATGCGACGGGCGGAAAGTTCAAGATGGGCTTTTCCGAGAGGGATCGGTAGACCAGAGAAGGAGATTAAGCTCGCTGTTAGTCGGGATCCTAGCTTTATTGAGGAGTTGGCAGGGCGGCGAGCCTCGGGGGCGGTTGACCTCATGAAACTCTTACCATGCCTGAGAGATCCCCAATGTGAACTCCTTCTGCTAAGGTCGTGCATGGGGGTTGCTAAGTTACTTTTTGGGTTGCGGACTTGTCAACCGCATTTTATGGAGGATGCGGTATCTCGGTTCGATGATGGCCTTAGAGAGGCTATAGAAGACATAGTAGTGGGTGGCGGCCCCTTCTTTGGTGACCTCCAGTGGCGTCTGGCATCTTTGCCAATGCGTCTAGGTGGTTTGGGCCTCTTCTCAGCTCGAGATGTTGGGGCTTATGCCTTTGTGGCGTCTAGAGCTCAGTCTTGGGAACTACAGGATCATATCCTTCGAAACTGTGAGGTCGTCGGGCTTGACCCGGACTATCAGTAGGCGCTTGAACGCTTAAATGTCTCTCTCCCAGACTTGGATATTGGCGGTTTCTCTAATAAGGACACCGCCCCTCGAAGCCACAAAAAACTTTGGCGAATGCTCTGTTTAGCAAAATTGCTCAAAGCCTGGGAGAAGTTTTTGATTTGTCATCCCACCAGAAGGCGGTGTTTAAGTGCCTGAAAGGTCCCCATGCTCAGGAATTTTTGACCGTTATACCAATTGAGGGGTTGGGACAATGTATGTCTGCAGTAGAATATAGAGCCATTCTCAAATATCGGTTGATTATCCCTATGTACCCGGAAGATGAAACTTGCCCGATATGTCGTAAAGCTTGTATGGATAAATACGGGGAGCATGCAGTTCACTGTAAAGAGCTCCATGTGTTCAAATATCGGCACGACTGGGTGCGTGATGCTTTGTGAGACATCTTAAGAAGAGCTGGGATTTCGGCTAAGAAAGAGGCCCCTGTGAATTTCCTCACTGACCCTATGGAAGGGAGATCTACTCTGCGGCCAGCGGATCTGCTCGTCTTTGGCTGGGCTGGGGGGAAACATGATTGTGTAGACCTCACGGGGGTTTCCCCTTTGGTTGGTTTAAGGGAAAACGAGTTTGTAGCTGGACAAGCGCCAAGAAAGGCAGAATCAAAGAAAGTGGATAAGCACGCTAAAGCTTGCGCAAAGAACCAACATGTCTTTCTCCATTTTGCCTTTGATACTTTTGGCTCTCTAGCGCCAGAACCTATCCACTTCTTGACAAGGGTTCCACGGGTCGTCTACAGCAATTGTTCAACCCCAAGGGGGCAATGGTTTGTATTTGGAAGGTTAGGGTTTGCAATTTAGAAATGATTGGCGGCGCAGCTTGTTGCCTGGCTACCTTCTGTTTTGATGTAACTTGGCAAGTTTTCTGACTTATATATGAATTATATTTCATTTAAAAAAATCTTTATGTTATCTAACTGAAGTTTTTTTACAATTCAATTGAACAACTTTTTTTGTTATGAAAGAAACTATCTTCTTAAACATTAGAAAAAATGTCTAGGTTTCTTATAGTTGTATTTCAATCTTATGTAATACAATTGAAAATAACGCTAAAATACCGTTTCACTATTGGAAAATTTAACATTTTTAGATCCAAAAAAGTTCAATAAATACACTCGTAACGGTATATTGGCAAATCATGCAAATTACATCGTAATTTAAACTCGAGTAATATCGTGATAGATTCAAACTTATTATAATCAAATAAAATGTTGTGAAATATTTTAATTCAAGTGTAATTTTTATATCTTTTGTTGTCTAACTAAAGTTTTTTTTCACTATTCAAATGAACAACTTTTTTTATTATGAAAAAACTTTCTTCTTAATTTAAAAAAAATAATATTATTTAAGGTCTCTTATGGTTGTATTCTGATCTTATGTCATATAATTATTAATTTATTTATTTGTTTTAAACCATAAAGTTAAAATAATCTCTTTATTTTAGTTTCAAAGTATAAAGTTAAAATAGTTTAAACTATAAAGTTAAACTATTAAAAATGGATATATACAACATGCAAAGCGATGTGATTCTATTTTATGACCTCAAAATGTTATAATTCAATTTGCTAAACTGAAAATGTTCTATCACTCTCTCTCATCTCTATTTTAGTCCAATTTTTAACGGCATATTTCTTTTAATCCTTTTGGTGTTATGTGTGTCACTGGAACCCAGATTTTTCTATTCTAAACCCAAATATGGACCATCACCCCGTTAGTTATTCAAGTTCATTTTTGAAGCTACACTTTCCACCTCTGTCAACATCTCCTCCACCTAACATAACCACCACCACCTACCGTGCCGACCAGACCAGACCACCTCGCCACCACCCTCTGGTACCCCCACCAGCCGACTGTAAACACTACCAGCACCAAAACCACCACCTTGGTTATTCCCAGGTCAAATCGCCACTTTGGTTGTTTCAGACATGAAATAGATCGAAGACCCAATTGTGTATAGTTTAAAGATTGGAAATATACAAAGTTGGGAAATTTGTTAAAGATAACATACAGTTATTGTTCTCTCTAGTGTTTGTTGAATCTTAATAGTCAACACCATCTCCTTCATTAATCACACACATACAATGGAAAAGAGTTGGCAAAACTTGAGTCTGAAGAGAGAAAGATGAGTCTAGTGAAGAAGGTGATGGAAATAAAAAATAAATCAACTCAAAATGTGGACCAATAATTGAAAGCCACATTAACCAATAGGTTGAAAGAACTTTTAGCGTTGCGGGGAGTTAAAGCCGAATTTTTCTCAATTTCGTAATATATACATATGTGTTACAATTACTTGTATATAATCAAAACAAAACATTGCTATAGTTTTGCATAGGGATAATGGATTTTAATAATCCAAACTTTTAGCCATTGGCCGGAAATGGTCCCAACTTAAAAAACAACCGGTGGTGGTCCCAACTTTTCGTATATTGTAAACCAATGGACTTTTACTAAAAAAAACCTTAATTTCTTTTTATCTCTTTATCCTTTTCGACAACTTTTTCGTATAATGTAAACCAATGGACTTTTATTAAACCGAAAAGGATAAAGAGACAAAAAGAAATTAAGGATTTTTAGTAAAAGTCCATTTGTTTACAATATGTGAAAAGTTGGGACCACCACCAGTTATTTTTGAAATTGGGACCGTTGTCGGCCAACGACTAAAAGTTTGGATTATTAAAATCCATTATTCCTTTTGCATAAACCTAAAACGATGACAATATTGTAATTGTAAATGTGGGCATAATTGTTTAATTTGTCAGACTAATGAGCGAGTGTTAGGCAGCTACTTGGCACGAAAGAAAATTACATCGAGTCAACCAATTAAAACAAAATACTACCATAGTTTTGCCAATAAAAAGAACTTAAAATGATGGCACGACTGTAAATTTGAATTGAGGGTGAAATTATAATTTGCCAGGCCAATAAGAAAGTCTTGGAGGCTAAACATGTATATTAGCGAAGTTGAAGATTTGATAGTAGAATAAAAAAGTCACGACTAATAAGAGGGTGTTAGACAGCTCTATTCTCCAGTGATAAATGTAGTATATATAAATGTTTACTAATTACAAACTAACTCAGTTTGCTGCATAAAAACGTAAATTCCTTTGTGGATCGAGCATTTTTTCACTTTGAAACTTTCTTTTTCAGGGTTTCGTTTAAATATAATTACTTATTTTAGTTGTGTCATTAGTTGACGTGTTTTCGTAGCCGTCTAATTTAATTTTCATTCGATTAATTTTTTATTTTTAAGATTTGACATAAGTACCCATACATTATCCATGCATAAAAAAGTTATTAAGTTTAAGGTCAAAACATCTCAAAAAGTATACTTTCATTTTCTATATATGACTCCGTTTTGCTGTCAATCTGTCATACTATAAACTGTTAAATCAAACCAAAATATACCTTTTCGAGTTTTGGAATTAAAAAAAAAAACTATTTAATATTTCCCATTTTGCCAGTTGGCTAATTCTTCTATTATTGAAGTGTCTAACACAAGAAGTATACAATGTTTTATTTAATTATGAAAATTAAAACAATAATAAAAAAAATAAAGATAGATAATGAAGCTTATCTTGGATGTAAAGACCCAATGCTAGCATCAATAGTAGCCACAAAAAGTGATCTTTTTGTAGGGACTTTGCATTGAATAATAGAGTGTCACTTTCTTGCTATAAACTCAACGCTTGCCATTTGCACTAATGAAAACAATAGTTTTTTATCCACTTGAAAATGTTTGATACCATTTACGTACGTGAAAACAAAGGAGAGAAAGATATTAGTGTGTTTGTTTCGTAGGATGTTCGCAAAAATAAAGGAGAGAAAGATATTCATGTGTTTGTTTCGTAGGATGTGTGCAAACAAATTGAAACGTTTTAAACGCATTAAAACTTGAAGAATCCGAAAGTAATTCCAATGACAGTTAATGTGTTTTATTTGTGAATTTTTCATAGGATTCGAATGACAAAATAAAACTTAGAAAGATATTACGTGTGTTTGTTTCGTAGAATGCACGGGTGATCTAAGAGGCATGTAATCACTTTCAGATCGAATTATTTTGGTGGTTTTTTCTAAAAATCCAATCAGATGCAACTCAGACTTTGACAACAAGAACCTAGTATGTGTACCCGTATGAACCAGAAGACTACGATCAAAGAGGATTTTGAATTTTGGGGAGGCAATTACCTAAATTTTAATTTTAATTAATTACTTCCTTTTTTAAGCTCGAAAATAAATGGTAATTTCCATAAAGTTATTTTTATAATGCAATGAGCCAACAACTTGCTCAAACAAAGAGAAACACATCGTGAAAGTCATCAGCCCACACTCATGGTGTTTAAGAATGAGGACTACTAATGGAAGAGCGTTTTGAAGTGTAGGAGAGCATAGGGTCGTTGGGTACTCTCCCCCAAATCTACCCCGAGTAGTGGAAAACGCGCTTGATTCATGTTATCTTTGTTATGATTTTAATGTCGTGTATTGAACCTTCTCTTTTGTGACCATTTCAGTTGGAAGAATATATCTTAAAAAGTTACAAACAAACATATCAGTAAAATTCATCAAATAGTAGTGTCTGAGGAAGGTGATGATGAGAGCAAACCTTTGATCTATCCAAGGAGATAGAGAGGTTCGTTGTTTGCAGTATTGTTGAAAGAACTATAAACTAAACATAGTTGTTTAAGATCAGGAAGTTGATTTCTTTCTCCACATCAGCTCTATAAACACGACTACAATGAGTCATCCATCCTCGGTCCTATGTAACATGGTCTCTTTGGTTAGTGTTCGAAATGTAACTTGACATGCCCGCGTCCCACAACAAGACCACCACTATGATAACTATGGTTTGCTATGTAACTTGGGAATCTTTTCAGAATGACAAATACTAAAGCATCCACAATAAGGATGTTTTTAGTGTGTTTTTTGGTGATGGCTATTCTTTGGTGTTTTTGTTATTGGGTGGAGTTGTTTTAAGAAGAGAGAATGGGGTTTTGTTTGTGAAAAAAAACTAAAAAATGAGTGACAAATCTTTTTTAGTGTGTGTTAAAAAAAAGCAGAGAGAATGGGGTTTTGTTTTTAGTGTGTTTTTTGGTGATGTCAAATCTTTTCAGAAGAGAGAATTGGGTTTTGTTTGTGAGAAAAAAACTAAAAGATGAGTGTAGGAAGGAGAGATGAGAGGAAAGCGGGTGTTTTTAAAGAGAGATAAATGGTTGTGAGTGGGCTAGAGAGAAATGGGTTGGACAGGTGCCAAATTTGGACCACTGGAGTATTATAATGTTATACACAAATTCATGAGGAAATTTAATAAATCTGGGAAAACCCTCCTTGTGGGAATTAAACCCGGGACCTAATGGTCTCTAAACCTTATCACACCCTGAAAATGCCACTAGACTATGATACCATGGGTAATTGTTCAAAAGTGTAATTTTGAGTCAAATATATTAGGGAAAAAAAAGAGAGAATTTTGGTTAAACATTCACATGCCACGTAAGAACAAGGTGAAACACTAGTTGAGTTAACAAGTGGCAAACATCCTAAGTTATTATGTCTATAGATAATGGGAAGGTGTGGGGGACTCACACCTTTGGCTCATGTCACATCACACGTAAAAGTGATAGTGGGTGATGGCCTGATGGGTGTAATATGTCGATTTGATTGTTATGGCTGCATCGTGACCTTCCAAATACTGGTTACCAATGAACATATCCATCGGGTTAAGTTGTAATGGTTCGAAGAGTTATGATTGTTCACGATCTGTCGACCTAGCCAATCCTCATCTGAGCATCACTAAGAGCAGTGGCGGACCTGGGATATTTTTCCAATGGGGTCTATTTTTTCGGTGTTCAAAATTTTCTTTTCACAACAAAACATTAAAATTTTTAGGTCGGTCCTTGTTTGGGTCAGACTGTCAGAGCAAGGTTTGAATAAGATTAAAAAAAACATAACAACCAGGTTATACAAGGATTGAACCCATGACTTCTTGTTGGTAAAAATGGGGGCTTACCACTACACTAGCTTACTTTTCTTTTATGATGTCCACCTAATTACATTTATGGGGTCCAATTTAATTTAATATACCCGATCTACTAATTTTTCAAAAAACATTGAATCCGTGGACCACGACCCGTTCAATGTGGGTCCGCCCCTGACTAAGAGTTATGTTTGTACAAGAAGATTATGAGAATGGATAAGAGGCTCGTGGGACTGACATAATGAGGCATAGATGACTATAAGGCCTTTAAAAGACAATTTCGACTCCGCTAATCAGAAAATAAGAAGAAGAAGAAAAGAAAGTGTTTTTGCAACCAAGAATAGAATTTTATCAACAGTTTTTATAATGGACAATTTTATCTTTACATCTATAAAAACTTTTCTAAAAACAAAACTTATATTTGTTATGAGCTCAACTGATATAACAAATTTCTTTTTATCTTATATACTAGATTGCTAAACAATCATTTTAGGATTTTGAGCATGCTTTTAGTCACCTAAAATCCTTGATAACTCAGCAGTTTAATCGGTTTATCACATATGTTGTCTCATTGTATCTTAAGAAGAGAACTTGCCCATCAGTTTCTACAAGCATGCTATTCATCTATATATACTATTTTCTCTCAAGGCAACCTCGAGATTAATTCAGTAACTTCGACGTAAATGTTTATGGGTTTGTCAAGTCAATAGATCAATCACTCTAGTCATCGTGGTGCTCGTATTTTTGCGCATCACATGTAGCGTATCATCACGTGTGCTAAACGAAGAGACCATGTTACAAAAGCATGAACAGTGGATGGCTCGTGATTGACGTGTATACAAAGATCGCAAGGAGCAAGAAGCACGGTTTATGATATTCAAGAACAATGTAGCATACATAGAAGAATTCAACTAAAAAACCAGGCTTACAAGCTGAGTGTCAACAAATTTGCAGACCAAACAAATGAAGAATTCAAAGCCACACGTAACAGGTTAAAGTTCCCGTCCACACGAACATAGGCTCAAACCGCACCATTTAGGCACGAAGATGTGACAGAGATTCCATCTAGCATGGATTGGAGAAAGAAAGGAGCCGTTACTCCGGTTAAGGATCAAGGTCAATGTGGTAAGCCAGTCATAAACTAGCTCCAATATGTATATCATACACGTATACCTATAAACTAATCAATAGGAAGTTGTTGGGCATTTTCTACGATTGCTGCCACCGAAGGAATTAACGAAATCATCACTGGGAAACTGATATCTCTATCTGAGCAAGAGCTGATGGATTGTGACGGTAAAGACCACGGGTGTGAAGGCGGATACATGGTTAACGGATTCGAATTCATACTTCAAAACAATGGTATGAACACCGAGGTAGCATATCCGTACACGGGATCAGACGGAACTTGCAACACTAAAGAGGAAGGTGCTCATGCAGCCACGATTAGCGGGTACGAGAACGTGCCTACAAACGACTTGTCAGCACTGTTAAAAGCAGCGGTTATGCAGCCTGTTTCTGTCGTAGTTTGACGCGTCTAAATTTCAATTTTACTCGAGAGGTGTTGTCGGGTATGGGACTAGTGATGATGGTATGAAGTACTCGCTCGTGAAGAATTCGTGGGGCCCGGTTTGGGGTGAAGCCGTGAAGCGGTGTATAATCAATGTAAAATCAAACTTTTAATCATCTTGTACATATTGATGTGTTTTATACAAAATGAATGGACTACTTGTTCTACTTGATGTGCCTACAAATCTTGAATCTGCACAGTTTTCGAAACACGTGTCGTAAATCAAGAGGCATATTGTCAGATATTGGGGCTGTTTGGCTAAGCTTATTTTAGTGACTTATTTACTTATTGACTTTTTGAAAAGTTAAAAGGTGTTTGGGTTAGCTTATTATGTGAGAGGAATAAGTCAATAAGTCATTACATTCTGACTTATTTACTTTTCCAAAAAGTCAATAAGTCATAAGTCACTCCAAAATAAGCTTAGCCAAACAGCCCCATTGTATACAACAAATGTGCTAAACCGTACCTCAAGTTGGATGTGAAGGGACTCGATATTGGAGCAAATCCCGATTGATATTGTTATAACACGTCAATTAGCTTTGCGTGTTAGTGCATCCACTTAACAAGTCGTCGAGAGCTTGTATCAAAGATGTCGGCTCATAAACTATGCCCACTTTCGGATCATGCATTGATTTAACATGGACCTGTAATGTTTATAGTATGAAATGATATTAGTTTCAACATTTCCTTTTTTTGGAAAATTTTGAAGCTAAAATGACCTCTTTGCCCATCAGAAGCATTACAAAATACGTTTGCAAGATTGTGAGAAATATACATACCACTTGAACGATGCCTTGGGCAGCCAAGCATTTGATATCTACAGGAATTTGACCGTCTTTCGGCACAAAAACAGTGTTAATATATTCACTCGGCTGCAAAACCGACAATCCATGAACAAAATAACTGACAAGAACTCAAGAATAGTGGAAAACCATAAAACAAAATTCCATCCACTGCTCACATTGTTTTTTAGACGTTTGTTGAGATGACCATAAGTTCTGTCTAGAGCATCAGTGATGGCAGTAACAAAGCATGAAGCCGAAAAGCCACTAGTTTCTCGATCATACGTACCATTCAACAGAAGTACCTTTGCACATGATCTTGAAGCTATAATCTCCCCGACTCCTAGTAACACCTGTATGATTAGCACAGGGACGAGTGATTTAGAATCGTTTGCTCTTATAATTCCTCAACATTTTACATACAGGTTACACAACTTAATCATGATTTGGACTTACCAGAGAGGGGCAGATGGAAGTAAAGAGGGATCCCATACCGTATATAACGCAATCCACGTTTCTCAACTGTTCTAAAACAGATGGATTTACGGTAGGGAAGACCTGCATAACAAGAAGAAATAAACTCATTAACAAAAGTTGCAATTGCTATTACATATAACATTATAAAAAAACAAAGATGATTCACCTCGTGCAATAAATTGCTTCCTTCACTAGACATGTAGAACACGCGTTTTATCCTTGATGGTAGAGGAGAAGAATTTACCTACATATAAGAAAAAGGAGTATCGTTTTCATTTTGGTCTTATACATTCAATTACAAGATGGACTTATGCAGTTACTATCGGTTATATATTGGTGTCAATTTTCGGTCGGTTCCGATATAATTGGCGATATTTGACTGATATAACCGATATATCACCAATATTCGACCAATATAACCGATATATCACTGAATTGTTAGTGTTAAAATGCTATATATAAAAATTCTGCATGACATTAAAAATACCAATATCCCACCGATATAACCTATATCTCGAATATCAGTCCTTGACCGATATCCGATATTTTACCACATTAACTGCATAGAGATGGAATAATATTGAAATGCAGATTTACCTTATCTATAGGCTGCAATGATCCACAAGTGGGATGAGATATTTCATTCTGCCCACGTATTATCGTTCCATCCTAAACTTCAGAAGAAAAAACAGCATGCAACAAGATTGGTATTACTAAAAAATAATCATCCCACCAATTTTTTTTGTGTGTGCTTGTGTGACAATACAACTAGTTCATCTTACCCATAGTTCACACCCCAAAGTAAGTCGATCATTGGTGGATATCACTGGAAGGACTAGACTTTCTGAGGGAATCTGGGAAACGCGTGAAAACAGAAATATTGCAGCGTCCAAAGACTGAAAGAATATCCGTGCACCTGCAAAGAAGAAGTTACCAATGCTGGTAAAATGTTTAGGGTTAGATGATTTACTTAAATCTTTCACAACACGACAAACAACAAGAAAAAAAATCGATATATAACCGAAGGCTTAGATGGTAATAAAAAGAATTAACCAAATGAAAATTGTCATGCCTACCTGCCATTACTAAAACAAAATGACTCATTTGTTCTCTTAAGGATCTGCAAGCAAAAAGACAGAGCAAAAAGTATAAACTACTAAAGTCTAAAACTCATTTCACAAATCTACAAAGAAGTGTGAATAAACAGCTATAAATCATACTAGAGATTTTCTAATTTGGATAATTGTGAGAACACATCTCTTGAAAACGCTCAGACCCACCAACACCCTCCTAACCAATGAAACTAGGTAAATCGCAACCTCAGTCGTGCAGGTGGCCTCTATGTAGTTAATACTTAATAGTTATGGGCGCCAAAGGTGCGTGCCCAGGCAAGGTGAGGCTTAGAACAAGGCATACATGCGCACATAATTGGGAAAAAATCGGCCTGAACCAAAAAAAAACTTGTCTGAACCGGCCGAAAGTAGTTTCAAATGGTCTGAACCAGCCGAAAACCAGTCTAAAAGTTTTAGACTGGTTTTCGGCTGGTTCAGAGCATTTCAAACTACTTCCGGCCAGTGACACTAGGTAGTAAAAGGCTAAAGGTGCAAAGGGTGAGCATGTCGCCTAAGCGCAAGGCGGACGTCCAATCCAGGCCATTTTTAGCTGTTTTACTAAAACAGCTAAAAATGGCCTGGAATGGAACAGCTAAAAATGGCCTGGAATGGACGTCCGCCTTGTGCTTAGGCGACAGGCTCACCCTTTGCACCTTTAGCCTTTTACCACCTAGTGTCATGGGCCAAATGTTCAAAGGTCGTTTTGCTATGGGATGTACTTGAACGCTTGGGTTTACTGGCTAGTCCGGGACTTTATTAGGGACGGCCTCAGTGGATTAGGAAGGTGTACGTGCCTAGTCGTGTCAATGCGACGAACACACCATTGCTGGCACCGCTCTCCTGATGAGTCCAAGGCAGGACAAAACCAGTGACCCACACAAAGAGTGGGACGGATTGGCTTATCCCAGGGAAAAGACACCACACGGGATCGAAAGATAACCCAGTGACACTAGGGTGGCTTTCAAGGGGTTAGAGGCAGAAAACAATGGAAATTGTATTCGAGTCAGAGACCTCAGCTAGGGGAATCAGGTATAAATATATCGTACACAAAAAGGAAATATATTGTAAATAAATTTTACTTTGGCGGCACCATAAAGATACACATTAAGCCGTGGCCCGTGGCAACACGTTGAAGTATAAAAGTTAATTGTAAAGAATAAGTAAAAAGTAGCAAAAGCATGAAACCTGGCTCTGAAAATAGGCCAAAAAAGAGCGAATGGTTTCTCTGTAGGGCTTAGAAACATCTTTCCATAAAGGATGTTCCCCTTCCACGATACCGTACCTGTTTATTTATCAGCTTAGCATGCTAGAAAAGAAAAATATTTGATAAACTTTATTTAATCACCAAATGCACAGAGAAACGCTGTATATATTTGATTTTATAAGAAAATACCATTCTAATTTGGCTTCTCGTGCATCAAGAGGCAGACGATAACCAAGTAAGGTTCGCACTGCAAGAGCCTCAGAAGTACTTTCATCAGATAATCTCAAGCATCTTGACCGTATGTCTCCAACTGCTGGACCGCCTGACACATGAACAAAATGAATTTGCAATCAATCAAATTAAAAAAATGAAAAACAAAATAAAAACATTTAAGTAGTAGGCATGTAAATGAACAAAACGAAGCGAACACTTGTTCATGTTCGTTTGTTTACCTTTAACCGAGCAAACGAACACGAATACTTAAACAAGCATATTGTCTTGTTCATGATCACTCTTTAAAAAAACGAACATGTTCGTGTTCGTTTATGTTTGTTTGTTAATATTCAAACGAACATAAACAAACAAAGAGAATGAATGTGTTCTTGTTCATCCGTTTGTTGGTCGACCACCCAATGCTTGGTTTTAAAATTTGGCAGGGGTGATGGATTGATGCATAAAGCGCCAATTGGTGATTACTAATAACTAATAAATAATCTTAAATGGAAACGAACGAACATGAAGGAAATAAACAAACGTAAATGAATGAACAAACATTCACAAACGTAAATAAACAAACAAGACATGTGTTCAATTAAACGAAAAAAACTTTGTGTTCATGTTGGTTTGTTCATAATATAAACAATTAAATAAACAAACACAAATAAACATCTAATCTAACACTTCATTCACAGTAAACATTCACTTCATTTACAGGCCTACTAAGTACGAATCACATTACTCAACCTACCTAGAACGCGAACGATCTCAGCCGTACTCCCACCGTCATCAGAAACAGGAAGAACATGAGCAACAGAAGTAGTCAACTTCTTAAGCTCTTCAACAACACCATTAAATGCAGTCCCCCCTATAACAATACCATCAACACACAAGTATACACAAACTTTATAAATCAAAACTGCATAATAGCTACTAACAATCATTCATTTCCTAACAACTTACATAGATTATAGATACATAATTACATTCCTCATAATTCAAAGCTAGAAACCCTAATTTACGAAAACATTCGTAAACAAGAATTGAAATCAATAGAGGATAGATTCGTACCGGGGAGAAAACGAGAATGGAAGGGTGGAGAAAGGTAGCAGAGGGAGAATGATGAGCATTAATGGAAGACATGAAGATGGATCTTGAAGAAGAAGATGATAAACAAAATTGAATTTGAAGGGGCTTATATAATGGAGGGTTGCCCAATTTCAACATACTCACAGTTTTATATATAATCAATTGCGTGCAGATTCAATTAAAAGCTAGCTACCAACTGGAATTCAACTGAATTTGATAGATTTGAAAATGAATTCCGTTACAGATTTGAGATATCTTACCCTCACAATTTGTTTCATTTATCTTTGGTTACACCAATCAAAATGTTTTAGGTTAGTAAAACTTGTCTAGTATTGATATTCGTGCGCCCAGCCGGATACGGGCATACATACGTAATTTAGATAAACCATATGAATCAGAGTAACCCGTGACCTTTATGGCTTCCTCTAAAAAGTAATATTTTCAGGTGGAGGGCGTCGATTAATCATATTTGTTTTAAGTCGGGCCTTACTCACGGAGGGATTCTAATGGGGGATGTTAACTGCTCACGATGTGGCTGAGGGAGGAAATTATGTTACACGTCTTGTGGGAATGTTTGTCTGCAAGTCCATTTGGTGATCGGTTCTTGCATGGTTAAAGATCTCATTTCATGGGTTGTATTTTATCTATTCGTCAAGTCCTCACTTTGGCTACGAATATGAATGGATCAAAGAATTGGAAGAAGATCATAGGAGTGGTTCTTTAGGTGGCGGCTTGGGAGATTTGGAAGGCAAAAAACGAAAAGACATTGAACAATTGTTATTTTAACCGAACAACGGATCTCACTAAAGAAAACTCTTTCTATCTCAATTGGAAAAGGTGGTATGATTTCAATATACATGATGTAATTTTATAATTGTGAATTGTCGGGTTTCAGTTGCTTGTTGGCCCGTTTTTCTATATTTACAAAGGTTTCGCCATTTGAAATAACATGGACCATATCCACTTTTGATAGCATCCGAATAAAACACGTGTTTAGAAAAAAGGGTGAGTGGATCCAAATGGCATCCACCGATTGGACACCCATAATTGAATAGTGTTTTGTGAGGAGACTTTATATTTGGTAAATAAAGGTATATAAGCCTACGTTTGCCTAAAATCGTTTTTATTATTTGATGATTATTTTCTTTACAACTAAAATCCGAAATGTTTAGATATGTATATACAACAACTTAAATCAGCTAAAGCATAAGAAGTAAATGTGTCAGTACAACGGGTAAAACACACCAAAGTTATGGGTTTGACGAGTCAAAGTTAGTACAACAATTAACCAAACTTTATAAACTAGACACGGTGTTGCAATTAGCTTAACCCATTGTTAAAAGTGTGCATCAAAACGCATAAAGAATACTACTTCGAATCTACAAATGTTTGACACAGTGGGTGTATCCCTTAACCTCATAAAAGATGTCTCCAAGAGCTATTTTTAAGTGATCGTTACAATTAAACATATTCACGGTCAAAAAAGTCATTAGAGGTAATTTTTTTTATTAAATTTGATATGAAGAAATACATGTAACTATTTATTTTTGTATATCCTCATTTACCTTAAAATCTATGTGTGCACGTGCGAGCACATATATATACACACATATATAATTTCTTAGTGATTACAATGCCTTTTGCAATTTTAACATCACCGCAATTAGCCAATTACAATATCATCGAGATAGCCTCACCCTTGATTTAAATATGATTGACGTGTCAAAATGCTTGATACTTCATATGACTTCTGAAAATATATCTTTCACGGCTACAACTATATATGATATATTAACCTAAATGATAAGATTGTTATGTTATATGACAAGATTGTTTATTTTTATGATATCAACTTATATGATAAGATTGTTTATTTTGTGATATTAACCTGTATGATAAGATTGGTTTTTAATGATATTAACCACTGTGAATGTTTTTTTTATATTAACTTTACATGATATGATGGTTTTATATTAACTTTACATGATATGATTGGTTTAATTATGTGTTATATGTAATTACTGGATTCATATTTTAACCAAATATATTTTTCAAATCAAAAGTTTTAGGTACTTTAAAAGTTTTTCTTTCATATGCTAAAATAAACACTACAATAAGATACAATAATCTACCAATGTCATTAATACAACTACCTTGCTTGTAACTAAACAAAGCTATGCCACAAAAAAGAATGAGCTAATAACCTTGTTCCCAAGAGAAGCTTTACAATTTGGGTAGATAATACATTAGCATCAATAGCATGACAACCCTTTGACCAGAACAAACCATAGTGACCTAGATCTCACCTGAGAGAAGCATAAAATCACAACTTGAACAGAACTTCAAAGCTTGTACCTGTTCATATCATAGCAAGCACATCTTAGGTAACTATACTTTATAACTGATATTGACAATAATATAAGAATGTGCTTACCAAACACTCTTAATCCATATAAATGCAAAGTTTGCTCTTGTAAGCTGCAAACTCACGAAGCCTCACCGTTCACCAATACCCTTCTGCCCAGGTACAGCGTAGTTTACACTGCGCAAGTAGCCTTCAAGAGTTAAGGCAAGAAACTAGTGAGCTATGGATTCGAACCTGAAACCTCTACTGATAGATAATTAGGCGCTTAACACTGTGCTGTCCCTTAAAGTTTGATTTTGTGGCCTTCAAGGTTTGAAGCTGGATGCCGAAGAGAGATTCTGGTATGTGGTGTGGTAACTGAACACGATCCTAGATCCTTCAAGGATATTCCAAAAAAAAAAAAAAAAAACGGGTACACCACAGGATATATTGTTTCATAGAATACATTAATAACATGAATAAAGTCAAATTAGCAAACCAGTTTAACAGTTAGCAGAAAGGAAGTTAAACCATCCACACGGAATAATAAACTTGTGGAGCACTAGAAGCAAGAACCAAAAAAAAAACCATAGATTCCAGTTTCAAACCCACAAAACTCAACCCACATGAACTTATGATATATACAAAGAACTATGTTGTGCTGCTGCTACATGTAATTTTGTAATGCAACATCAAGCAATTAATTCCTCGCCACACCCTCCCCAGACCCGACGAGTAGCTTTTGCCATGAGTGGAATATTATTGGGTACATTTACTTTTCTATACCCATGAGAACAAGTTACTGGAAAACTCGCGGGCTATGCAGTTAATGCGGTAAAATATCGGACATCGGCCAAGGACCGATATTTGAGATATAGGTTATCTCGGTGAGATATATCGGCGGGATATCGGTAATTTTAATATCATGTAGAAGTTATATATATATATATATATATGCAATTTAACACCAATCATTCAGTGATATATCTGTCAATATCGCCGATAATATCAGTACCGATATTTGACACCGATATTTTATTAGGGGACCAATATTAACTGCATAGCTCACAGGGACCCCACAAATGCCCTGCTAACCAACAATAACAGTAATCTCAATTTCCGAATAGCACAAGCAAGATTTGAACCTGAAACCTCTGCTAGAGGGGAATCAGGTGCTCATCACTGCACCACCTCTTGAAAGTTTATAATATGAACAAAGCAAATTTGGTGCTAAATGACCAGTTGAAAGATTCTAGACGAATACCATGATATTAAGAACTAATTTATGAGTAAGCTGAAGAAAATGGGATTGCACATAAGCTAACAAAAATGTAACTGCACTTGAAAGACAACTTAAGCAAGATTTTTTTATTAGGCAACTTAAGCAAGTTTTTTTTCCATATTCTATATGAAAGAGTAGAATTTGTTCAATAATTAACATATTAATCAAATATCACAAACCAAATTATCATCAAAAACTCCAAATAGAAGACATAAGAAAGAAAGAAAGAAAGAAAGAAGATGCCTCAACATCAGAACAGATGAAATAATCGTGTTAAATCAAGAACCCAACATTTAAATAAAAGTATATCCACAACACTTAGAGGCCTCTTGTATCCCAAATTGTCAGCATGAAAAAACATCAACTGATAACAAAAGAAAAAAAGAAATTTATGGATGACATAAACTTTGAAAAAAATTCCAACAAGCTCAATTCCTTAGAAGTTTCAGACTTCTACATGTCAAGTGAAAACCGAACAAAATGTTGTTATAACAGATTGAAAATTAAAACACAGTATATGTAAGAATGAGCATTCCTACTATGGCAAATAAAACAAGAATACAGACATTGATATTCGACGATCTTATCAAATTTCCCTCGAATAAAGATCGTGCTTTGAAAACAGTAAGTACCACACAAGTAAAAAAACACCGTGACTGTAAATACCATAAATCCATGAAAATTAAGAACAATAATATTCTAACCACAACAGCGAACATATATATAAATATAACACAAGAAAAAAATTAGAGAAATATGAACCAAAAGAAAGGATATTGCACATAAACAAACACCTATTATTTGCTTATAAGCAGTTACAGAACAAAGATAACTACAGCACATAATAAAATGCTCTAATAAAAAAAAGTTACAACTGTCTGCAAGTTCTGAACAAAGATGAAAGATCTACTAGAGTAAAAAAGAACTAAGGGATATCATAAAAAGACAACTCATATAGGCAGATAGAGTGAAGCAGCAACAAAGGTACAGCAGTCCATTAATCAACCATCGCATAACCATTAATGGCATTTGCATCCAACAAGCAAGCTCTCATACACCTGAATCATTTATCCACACTGAGGTCAAGTCCATCACTTTCACAATCACAAAAAGCCGATTAACAAAACAGACCATGACTGGTAAGATCAATCCAAATTGATTTCTATAAGGTTAACATCCAAATTAGAATATGTAAACCAAAATAGCTAACAGAAAAGACAAATGATAACTTTTCTTGCATTGAAAAACTAAACCACGCTCAATTGATCGACATCAGATAACACTTGCGAAAACCATTTATCATTTCAAGAGTTGTGTTCCCATTAAAACTGAAAACTTCTGGTTCAATTGCATATGACTATTTTAAAACGTTAAACATGTGTACAAACATAAAGTTCTAATTGCACAAAACCCTATAAAAAGTTCTAAAAATTGCAACCCTGGTTGACCGCAAGTTATATAGAGAGAAAAAAAGATTCTAGTATACCGTTAATGCATCATTCGGACCAAAAAAGCACCTGTGTAGGCACACCTACTGAGACCAAACAAACAAGTAAATAAATAAGACCCAACTTCACAAGAAACTCAGAAAAAAAAAGTCAAGTGACACTCTAAACCAACCAATGAAGTTCACTTTTGTTGCTAAAAACTTGCAAAGAATTGATCTAATACAAAACAACAAATAGATGAATTGATCTAATACAGATAAACAAATACATCAGAGAACAAGTAATGTGTCTGGGTCACATAAAAACATATTTGTGCATACTACACCAAAAAGCTTATTTGTACATCAGATTAACCAGTTAAACAAACAAAAAAATGACGAACGTGACACCATAAGATTTGGCTCTGTGTGGCACCGATCTCCCATACCAGCAGAACAGACAACTTTAAAAGGCAACTATCTGCCATACTAATAAATTTTGCAATAAAAAGATGAATAGTTACAACTGAGAATCACTAATTACAAAAGTCATTAAAGAGTCAAAGTGTCAACACACAAAAGAAAAGAAAGAAAACTACTCAACCAAAGTAATTCTTAAAGAAAAAAATAGAATGGCTTTATAACATGTATAAACAAAAACAATTTGAGTTAAGACATGTTACAATCTTTAGAACTCGTAAACAGTAGTCATGCTACCATCCATAGAACTCATAAAAAAGCTGATTCATGCTACCATCCACAGAGCTCCTAATGTATAAATCAAAACATTTTCAATCCTATCGTACATAGTTGCTTATAACCTAAGTGAAAATGAAGAAATGATAGGAGATGGGGAAGTAAAAAATAAAAACTAACAATCTGAGCATCTCAGACATGTACTAGAAGCTGACATAAACCAATTTTGCTGGGCTATATTCAAGCTATAGACCAAATGCAAGTTCTGCTTATCAAGCAAGAAATAAGAACATGATAGATTTTTTACCCTGCCAAGGAGAAAAAAAAGTTTTTAAGATTTTATGTGCATATAGTGATACTGAAATCTAACTCAAGTCTGCTACAGAGCAAATACCTGATGCATACCTGTTTACTCCGACTTAGAAGAAGATATATGATCCAACTCTCATCTCTAGACTATATAACGTGAGATATATGTGTGTGTGCGTATCAATGTAGACATGTAGTCAAACAATGTAATATGGTGTAATACCTCAATAATACGGATGCCCACCCTGGTACATCCCACCATGAGGACCTCTTGGACCAGCTGGTGGCAGGTTAGATTGTGCCGAGTAAGCCGAAGACGGACCATATTTTCCTCCATCAGCGAACCCGCCCTGACTTGGTGGCACTCTGTTCATAGAAGATGCAAAACTGTTTAGCCCATGATGCTCTTGAGCTGCAGCGCCCCCACCACTACCGTATCCACCACTACCATACCCACCACTACCGTATCCACCGCTACCATAACCACCACCACCACCACCACCAAGATACTCACCGCCACCACCAGACGAGGGAGGGGGCTGGTTTCCATAACCTGGACCGCTTCCGATTCCTGAAGGCACCGAAGAATTCATATGTGGATTTGGATTCGCAGGCAAAGGAGGCCCAAAAGAGAACCCACCAAATGATGACATCCCACCTATAATCCACCATTAGAATAAAATCCAGTCACCATGATTTCAACATTTAGAACTTAACTGAAACTTAAATAATGACTACAAATTTCTACATTCTACCTAATCCAAACACACAAATAACAACCGATATAAGCTCCGTAATGAACATAAACACGAAAGTAGCATACCATATCCCGAATTCATAGAACCTGCCATAGATCCAGAAACCGGAGCAGCATCACCACCTAGCTTCCCCTTCTTCCCATCAGTAGCCATTTTACACATAACCTGGTGTCCATCAATATACTTAATCGGATCCGCAATCGCATTCCTCGCCCCTTCCTCCGTCCGATAAACAAAAAACGCAAACCCCTTGACCTTCCCAGACTGCTTATGAAACCCTAACGGACCTTCTTCAATCTCCCCATAAGCCGAAAAATAGCTCAACAACCTCTCAGAACTTATCTCAAACGGCACATTCCCAACATAAACTTTCCTCATCGACACATCAACATTATTCAAATCCCTAACCGCCGCTAACTGAGCCACCGTTATCCTTCCGTCAATCTTCTTACTCGACTGTTTCAACGCCAAAACGGCGCCGTCTACATGCTTAAACGTAACGAATCCATAGCCTTTAGATTTACCTGTAGTTTTATCGGTTATTACAATCGCCTCTTCGAGTTCACCAAACGTTGAAAACACAGATCGGAGTTTATCGGTGGTGGTTTCCCAGCCGATGCCGCGAATGAAGAGTTTCCGGTGAGTCGAATCGAAGTCGGCGACGGAGCGGACGGCGGAGAGAGCGGCGGTGTCGCGGACTACGACGGTTTGTAGGATGTCGAGGAGTTGGTCTTTTGTTAAGGATTCGAGGATTTTGCGTGCGTCTTGTGTGGTTAGGGTTCTAGAGGCTGGTGGTGAGGTTACGTCGGCGCCGGTGAATTGGTCGCCGGTGTCGGTTTTTCGCTTCTTTGAAACGTCCATGGATTTGCAGGTGAATGAAGTGTAAACCCTAGGGATACAGAGAAACCCTGATGGAAGATCTTGTTATAATAGTTAATACTTAATAGACCTTGTGGTTTTTATAGCTTTGGTTAATAATATTTTTGATACTTAACCCTAGACGCGTTAGTGTAGGGATGTACATGAGCCAAGCCGCTCGGCTTGATTATAAATCGAGCTTGGATCGGATTTGAAACCAGACTGAAAATCTAAGCTCAGGCTCAGCTTGGTTTGGCTCAATTTTATAACAATAATTTCAATATATAACTCTCTAAATTTAGTAGTCTAAGATATTTATCAATAGTTCAAAAGAACATACCAAAATAAGGTTAAAACTAATACATTACACGCCAAGATCAAGTTTAATAACACAAAATAAGTTTTAAATTTCAACTAAATACAATATTAGTTAATTAGCATGGTAATCAACATTTAAATATGCTATAAATATGAAATTACGCTCCTAAATACATGGAAATAAAAATCGGTTTTTGTAATATATTATATTGTATATGAAGATAAAGTATATTACAAGTAAAATAATTCGAGCTAAGTCGAGCCGAGCTACCAAGCGAGCCAATCGGGCTCGTTACGAGCTAGTCAGCTAGGCTCACTTTCTAACTGAGCCGAGCCAGCTAGGCTTAGTTTCAAACCTAGTCACATCGAGCGAGCTTTTTCCCAGCTAAATCCGAGCAAGCTTCGAGTCGCGAGCTTTTTGGACAACCCTAGCTTCGTGGAAGAAAACAGAGGGCTCACTAGCCGAGTCAGAGGTAACAGCTAGGGTTCGGACGGTTATTCTAATAAAAACGTCTATGTAGTCTTTTACTCCTAAAAATGTCACGATATAGTTGGTCCGTCCGTCAGTGAGTTCCATCATAAGATGAAATCCCTACGGCCCAGCCCTTTGAACATATGTCACTTTCTACCTTATCTTGTTTTTCTTGAAGTCTCTACACGCTAACATTTTCATGTGTTTATTTTGGCTTTGGACTTTGGCCAATGTTTATCATTGTGATTCCCTATTTTTTTTACTTGAGATACTTTGTATCTATAAAAACTCTTTGAGTAAACTTCCGTTTTACTCCCTGTTGTTTGGTCACTTTAACGGTTTTACCTCAAACATTTAGAAATAGCCATTTTCCTCCAATAGTTTGATGTGGTTTTTTCCATTTTGCTCCCCGCCTCTAACTCCATCTAAATTGTCTGTTTTTCCATTTTGCTCCCCGCAAGGAACAAAATGGAAAAACAATAGCAAACTATTAGAGGAAAACGACTATTTTTAAAGGTTTGGGGCAAAACCGTTAAAGTGACCAAACCACAGGGAGCAAAACGAAACTTACTCAAACTCTTTTGTATATAAGGTTCCAATCCAACTTGCACCATTTTTAGTGGAGCTAGCGTAGTCGTGAACTTTTAACTCCCGCCAACAGAGGTTCAAATCCAACTTACACCTGGTGGTTTTTTTTGCTTTTAACTAGAGGCTTAAATTCTTTCTTACAGAACAAGATTATCATATGAGTCAGACTAGTGGGGTCAAATAATCGGGTATTGAACCTTGATGTTTTGATGTCGATAGTTGGTGCGTTAACATTATTACTTTGATATAGATAGTAGTGATCTATGGCGAAAATAAAGCGTTTGCATGTTTTAGTGTGATAGCCTTTTTGTTTAGAAGGTCTTCATAGACTTCAGAAGAAGACAACTAGAAAATGGTAAGACCTTCCGCATTAGAGAAAGCCAGTCACGCGGATGGTCCGTGAAAAGGGGAAGAAGAAACCGTGATGGGGAGGGGAAGAACCAATTGACGTGGAAAAGGCCCCCGATTGCAGATCCTCTAAAAGGATTGTTCAAGGAGCCAAGTTTCGATTTGACATTTCGACTCAACATCAAGTTATCCATCTTCCGCAATTGACTCGACCAACGCAATCAACAAACCCACAAATGAATCCATCAAGTTATAGAATAAGTGTTAGCTCATTAAGAACATGATCATGAATTCTGTTTTTGTACAATTGTCAAAGTAAAAGTTAACAATATCAACTTCCATAAGATGACACAAGAGCTTACCCCTGGAATAACGCGTTCTTCATGCATTAAAAGTTGTACAATATACTAAAAACACAAAGAGATTCAGATTTCAACAAAGTCATCATCATTATCAGTCGCGTCGTCCCAGTCAAGTTCAAAAGAGTTAGCCGATTTCATCAGTTCCGTTAGTCCGGTGAGATCCTCCAAGTAAGTTGGATGATTGATGGCTTGCAAGACAAAATCCAGACCCCTTTTTCGATACTCCGAAACCACCTACATATCACAATAATTCCAAAACAGCATATTGAGGTAGATTTGACTTTTGAAGTCAAAGTTGTTACTTTTAAAGAAAATATACTTAGAATTAGTAAAAATACACTTACGGTTGGGCAACAAGCCGTGCAGCTATTAGAGGAATGTCCGACAAGTATCATCTGAGAAAACTGTGAAAGCGCGCCTCGGATTTGATGGGGTAATATACCAAGAGGTTGCTCACTGCTTCCACTATCCAAAGAGTTGCCAAATTCGGCTTCTGCTGATATCCTGTAGAATACAAATGTGAGATCTTCAAATGATTAGTATATTTTTCATCCGTAAAATACGAGTATTATATACAAATACTTTCTATCATATAATTAAGTTTAAAAGCGAAGCATTACCCAAGTGGATGATGCAAAATCTCAACAAACAGTTCGACTGCAAGGGCTGAGGCAATAGGAGCAAGTCCGGGACGCGTCACCGTGCATTGCTGGTCCAAAGTGCGGTTAGTTGTTGACTGCATGGTTTGGGTAGATGTAGTTGGTTAGCATTCCATTTTCATTTATTAGTTAATAATAATAAGTCTTTTTGTCTTACAAATAAAACATATACTAATAAAGAAATATTTGTTATATTATTGATGTTACATTTCTTATTTAGAAATAACTATATGTAAATATTTGTAACATAAATGACAAATAACTGGTAATCATATACAAGTATACAACCCACAGCCAAAGTATACTTATATGAACGGGTCGATTCAGTTATGTTTTATCGCTAACGGGCCAATCGGGTAAAAAGACGGAACATAAGAGGCTTGTAAGAAAACCAGTTAAACGGGCCAAAAGTCACCCAAAGTGTATTTTCTAATGCACAAACGTCTTAACGTATATTGTTCACAACAGAATATTACTGAAATTATAAGACACTAATTATTTATACAATTAAAAAAAAAACTCAGGACAAAAGTGCCTCCAGTGAACCAGCCCCACCCAACAGCTACCAGATTTACCCGTTTTGACCCGTTACCCAACCCACCCAGATTGCCACCTGGCGCCCCTCTAACATGACATGTGTACATGGAGATCAAAGTAGAAAGTTACATACATCAACAGGGGCAACAACGTCATTGCAAAAGTAACAACCCAGCCTCGGCTTGCTGTCACTATGTGACAGTGACATTTTTTCAACATCCGCTGATAAAGAGCTAACAGGTTCGGTTTTTGATTCAACGGTTGCACTAAGAGGACCAGCACCGTGACGCATTACCATGAAACTGTCAAACCCCAATGCTGCAGTAATCGTAAGCTGAAGTTGATGATAAACAAAAACATATCAATGCCAGTTTTTTTGCGACTGGAACCCGTAAGTGCATAATGGTAATTTACAACATTACATAAAAGTTGCATTTTGACTTTTGAAGTCAAACAAACCTTATTAGCATTGGCACATAAAAGAGTTGGAAGCCAACGACTTTCTCTTGTATCAGTCAACAAAAAAACTGCATCGTGAGACTCGATCAATTCACGAAGACGCGTGCAGTCATCAAGCACGCCTTGCTCGTCTTTGCGCGGTACCGGATGCCCAGGCATCGGTATAGCCATTACTATACCTTCCGCTTCCTGTAAATATATATATAAATCAACTTACATAAGAAATATATCATTCAACTTAAATATTCAAACGTTTAATTTTACCACTGCTGGAAAAATTTTACGAAGACTTTCAGCTGCTGCGACGGCTTTTTTATCACCTTTGACACTATCATCGAATGTGTATAACGATTGTCGTAATGGATTTGACATGGCCACTTTACCATTATCTACCAATGTTATTTTCCGTAACACCCAAGCCTACATATAGACATAAGATTATAAGCATGCGTGTACCGTCAACAAGGGTCAACAGGAAAATACTCACCATAAGCATGCGTGCCACCTGGCATCCGAGAGTCCCGGCTCCCAACAAAAGACACTTGGTACTAGACAACATGCTCAAGTTTAACGATGGTAACTGACGCCATCTCATTAGCTTTAGATTCAAATCTGCAGCTGATATAACCATCCTGCATAATTCAAACATTTTATTGCAGTTACTTAATATATGAATTTGAGTAAAATGCCATTTTCGTCCCTGAGGTTTGGCCAGTTTTGCGACTTTCTCTAAAGGTTTGTTTTACCGCATATGGATCCAAAAGGTTTGAAAATCTTGCCATTTTCATCCGGCTCGTCAACTCCATCCATTTTTTCTCTGTTAAGTCAGGGGTATTTTCGTTTTTTTGCTAACTTAAAGGGCAATTCAGTCTTTACACTCTATGTAAAAAGACCAAGTACCCTGAAAAAGACCGAATTGCCCTTTAAGTTAGCAAGAAAGACGAAAATACCCCTGACTTAACAGAGAAAAATGGATGGAGTTAACGAGCCGGATGAAAATGGCAAGATTTCAAACCTCTTGGATCCATATACATAAAAACAAACCTTTGGACGAAAGTCGCAAAACTAGCCAAACCTCAGGGACGAAAATGGCATTTTACTCTATGATTTTTTAAGAATAAAAAACGGTTTAACCACCCAACCGACCTAGTTGGATCCATGGAAGTAGATAGGTCAATATGTCTAGATACTTTCTTCTTACTATTGACTTCCCATCCAATAACTTGAGGCACGTGCGTTTCATCTTGCCATGCTATTTTAGATTAATTAAAATAACAAAATAAATAAAGATTTTACACGTTACGAAAAAAAAATTACAAAAAACAAAATATTATTTTCAAAAGAGTTGTTACCCTATTTCGGCCAGTCTACCTTGTGAGGGTTCTATAATTGCTTCACCAACAAGAGACGAACCCATATCAGCAAAGCCGCGGTTCTCACGATAGCATAAAAACGGAACCTTGGTGATATTCCATCTGGTGTAAATAAATGCCAAATAGTTGCGAAGCGGCCAACCGGGATTGTTTGGACCATGATACGGGTCATAAAAAGCAAATAAAATCTGCCGCCAAAATAACAGGCTTATTAGAAACTATGGCGATACGTTATTGTGGTAACTAGAGTTCTATGTTAAGAAAGATAGTGTGCCTTCACCTTATTATCTTCATGTTGACAAGCTTTGAAGTCCTTCAGGGGTCTAATGGTAGCATGTGAATTTGAAGAAACGCAAACCAAAAAGAACGGCACATCTACAAAATAATATATTTATAAACGTTATATCAAGAGTAAATATGCACTCTAAATATGTAAATACTTCCACATTTAAGCTCGGAAAACACAATCAACTTCTTAATTAATAAGAACTATTACTTTCAAGTTCGTTTCGTGGGTCTCATTTTCGAATTTCCTCAACGAAACCCAAAATAATATCTTCATTTTGCACCACGTATACAAGTAGGCACCACAAAATTAAAAGGCTAAATGACCTAAAGGTCACATTTAACAAAAAGGATTCGATGGCCACATTTAACATTAGAAAAAAAAAACTTGGTGTTAAGTACTTATCAGTTTGCCATTTCAAAAAAAAAAAATGATTGGACCTGATAATCAATATATGTATACATACATACACATAAATAGGATACGGATAGTATAAAGAATGATCTAGAACATGTCAGAATGGCCCAAAAGTGTAAATGCCTACCTGCTGTCAAACTTGATGTACGCCACTCGTTACAGCACGCTGACACAGATTCAGCCTGTATGCCACGAAAGTATGATTCTATACGTTTAAGCAACAAAAAAACAGAGTTGACTGTAAGCAAAAAGAAGCTATATGGTCAAACCTCTTCCGTGGTAAACCATTCTGATGCCGGCTTTAAATCAACCAATGTTGCTGGAGGATCAAGTGCCAACGCAGGGAAAGCAACCGAGTAATCGAAATGAAACCGCTTGAGGTCGGCGAACGATATAACAAGGAACCTCAAAAGCACAGAGCTATCCTCCTCTACCTTTCCTGTTCTAATATCATCCCAAATCTGGTATTCAAGATTTTGATATCACATTTATGCGTTACCGAAAATAACTAGTTAAATAAGATTATGAAACTATAAAAATAATGATAAAAAAAACCATGAATCACACCTTCTTTCCTTCAGCCTTTAACATATCCTTTTTATCAAGGGACTGGTATCCTTCATATGTGTTTGTGTTGTAAAGCGTTCCAGGCACCGAACACTTATTCCTGTTCCCACGGGTTGCTGCAGTCGGTAATTCGTCACTCGGTTCGGTTGGCAAGGATTCAGCAAGCAAATTCAGATGGCTTGATACATGGGGATTAGAGCAAGGTGTGTAGAATCCTACAAGAATATCATTTATACAATCAACTTAGTAACCAACATACAACTAATATAACTACCTTTGACTTGTTTCGTCTATCAGAAATTTGCAGCATACCTGTTATCGAAATCGGTGACTCGTCGGTTTTAAGCTTGTTGAGTTTTAAAGAACATAATCCATGCCAAAAACCCTCATCCACGGAACTCTGAAAGGTTGCAAATTGGAGAATAGACCCTTTCTTCTCACCGGACATGCTTGATTATATGAAAACTATCAACTGTCCGATGTTACCCCACCTGTTAATTATGTTCGTCCATAAGATTACGAAAGGATACTCATATTCAGAAGTAGAATTTCAACATAAATACCCAAATTGCAAATTGAATTCGAAACAAGTACCAGTAAATTATCAAAATAATTACAAATCCCTAAAACCCCCTGCACTGCAAAATCTTGAATTATAAATATACCCACAATGATTTCTTGAAAAATCGATCTTGAAAATGTTGATAATAAAAGAGAAACGTGTATCAGAGAAAAAGGTTTTGACTTTTTTAAGTCCAAAATTGATTTTTTTTTATTAAGAGTTAAATGCTTGGTTGTTCCCTGTAGTTTGTAAAAATTACAGATGTGGTCCTAGTGGTTTACTAATTACACGCGTGGTACCTAAACTTGTTAAAAATGAACTCGCTTGGTCCCCAACCCTAACATCAGTTAAATATTTCAGTTAAAACAGCCCATGTGCTTGACACATGAGGGTAATTTGGTCATTTCAATCCAGCCCATTATAATAAGAGATAAATACCTGGTTGTTCCTAACCCCACCCCTTCTTCTTCCCCAAACCACCACCACCATCTCATCTCATCTCCACCACCACCTTATCTCCTCCACCACGACCACTGAACTCCCACTCACCACCGTCATTTCTGCCGGACCTTAACTGCTCCGAATAACAACACTGCTATGAATTTGCAACCTTGTGAATCACTTTGTTTCTCAAAGCTTCAAATAGTTAGTTCTGTTCATCCTAGTAAAATGTGAGTGTAAATTGAGGCTTAGTTTTTACATAAAAATAATTCATCTTGCTACGGGACCATCACACTAACAGGTCATAACCATCATTTCAACAGTTTGAGCTCAATCAAGATAGTAATCATGTATTTTTATCATTATAATTGTGTGTGTCAATCAAATATATTACAGGTAATATTAGAGCCACAAGTAAAGCTCTACTGTACAGTTTGAGGGGGGAAATACGCCAAAAAGGTAATGCAACGATAACTCTGGGTAATTGAAGATCAAACTCAATGAAGAAAGCACACGGTTCGCTTACCCAGATGGAAACTTCTAGAACAACTGGAAGAACAAACTCGTTGGGTTCTGGTCAACACTGGTTGGGTTGACCTAGACGCATTTCACTCATTTTTATTAGTTTGTTTACAAAAGTTATCATCATATTACTAATTTTGATCATAAATCTGTCAATTTGGGTTTGTGTTGTATAAGTTGAAATTCAACCACATTGCATAAAACCGATTCGGAGCAGTTAAGGTATGGCAGAAATGGCGGTGGTGAGTGAGAGTTCAGTGGTGGTGGTTTGGGGAAGAAGAAGGGGTGGGGTGGAAAAACGAGCCCACCACTTAACTCCCCACTTACCACCACTGAACTCCCCACTGCCATTTGCTGCCGGAAAAACGAGCCCACCACCGCCTCTTCACCGTCAACCCACCACCGCCTCTGTAAAAAGTGAACGACCTAACCTGCTTTGATACCAAAATAACAAACTACCCTTTCGCTATTGTTAGAGAAATGCTATGTGTTATCATTTTGGTTTTTATTGTTTCTAGATTTAAATTCAGTAACTTAATATTGGTATTAAAATATTTGTAATTGTAATACATCTCATAATTATTGGATCCCTTGTAACTATATATATTCCCCAACGATAGGATTTGTGGAATTAAAAACCAAAATGCAAAAACCCAGATAAGCTTTCATATATAATGTCAGAGCCGGTGATCATTTCTTCCGGCCAAACCTTTGACCGCCGCTTAATTCAACACTTTTGAAGCGTGATTTTGAGGTTCCGAAACGGTTGAAGGTTCTGAAACGTGTCATGCTGAAAGATGTTGTTGGTTTGCAAGAAATAGCTTAGAACTTGCTATTGAATTTGAATTTAGATGCTGATGGTAAAGTGGGTATGACTGCATCTACTGAGTTATGGTGGAGGGGATGAGATGTGGTGATGGTTTGGGGAAGAAGGGGATGGGGTGGTATTTAACTCTTTTTATAAATAACTGGACTGAATGGACCAAATTACCCTCATTTGCTAAACACATGGGGTGTTTTAACAGAGATATTTAACTGATGTTAGGACTGGGGACCAACGAGTTCATTTTTGACAAGTTTTGGTACCACGCATGTAATTAGTAAACCACTAGGACCAAGTTTGCAATTTTTGCAAACCACAGAGACCAACCAAGCATTTAACTCTTTTATTAATTTTCTACTGAGTTTGTAATATAATAAAACTATTTATTATTTATTCCATTATATTATATCTCATTTAAAACCTGAGGTGAAAAAAAAATCATTTCCTACCCGATCCGAAACCGGTTCCTATTAGACTCAACCCGCGGGTACGTATCAATTCCAGACCCGGGGTTGAAAAAAGAACCGAAACGGACCCAACCCAGTGGAACCGGATCCACCTCCACCCGGTCAAAACACGGACCCAAACCGGCCAAACCTGAATAAAAAAGCGACCAAATTGGTCAAAAGCCCGAATATACCTAGAACCAGTTCCTACCCGACGTGGTTTTGACTTTGTTGACCAAACCCGGAACCGATTCCTACACAATTCCCAGTTCTTGAAAAAACCCTGTTTTATGCACCTATATATAGAACAAGTTGCGAACCCGACCCAATTTCTTCTATCCTCGACCTGAACTCGAACCAACAACTTTCTCCTCCTTCAATCCTTCTGTACGCGACTCCCTAGCCTCCTTCGTATTTGCTGATAATATTCGTCCTGCCCACTATTAATTCGATGCTGGTTGTATATTGTGTGTAAAGATTATTGTATAACAATACGTATTGGGTTTGAATTACAGCTCAATTTCCACGATTGGACTTGTTTGCCATGTTGTTAAGGGAAGTGGGCCGGCCCTCCTGATTCTCCACAGCCCAAATCTTACATTTATCTCCATTTTTTTATTTTTTCCAAAGTCAACCCCAATTCTCAATTAAGTGCCCCTCGTATCCCTTCCAAAGTTAGATAGTGTTTGTTATTTCTAAAAAAAACATTCTGTTGGCGTCACGCAGATATTGTCATCTGCAGACTGTTTGTTTTTCCGAAAACATTTCACTAAAAAACGTTAGCGCGAGCTCAGCTCTTCTTAGTACAGATTTAACCCAACCACTTTTAAGATCTGCAAAAGGTTAAGCACCACTATCGTCCACCACCGTCCATCACCATCACCACCACCGTCCATGTCCACGTCCACCACCTCTTTATTAATTGTTTCTTTACTATGTAGGGTTGTTTACTCGCACATCGTGGCAGAGGCGTGTTTAGATTGGTTTAAAAATAAATATCGATAACGATTTTGATTATACCGATGTTTAGATTGGAGAACTTTAACTGGATTCCTGATTAGGGTACGCAGGCTGATAGTTTTCTTGCAGAAATAAAACATATGCAAAATGGATATGACTGAAACTTTAAAATTGGAGGTTATATGGCATTTGATTAGTCCTGATGCTGTGTGGGTCAGTTAGATTGCGTTTGGTTGGATACAGCAGGCTGTTACATGGTGGTATTCGAAATTTATGGCATTAGTGGATAGTGCCACATGTCACAGTAAAAAGGAGGATATATTTGAAATGCAAAGATTTAAAAGAAGTCAACAAATAAATGAAAGGGATCGTTGCGTAGCATTCAACTCTGCACATTTTCTCTAAAATCTGTGTATGTTTAAAACACCTCACACGTCTCATTCTCCATCTCTATCTTTATCTTACTCACAAACAATTATTTTATTATTTTTTCTCTATCTTATAAACTCACATTCAATGTTTTAAAAAACCAGTTATTAAACCAAAAAATAATCACAAGTCAATCCATAATAAAAAGATAATCTAAAATTACTCAATTTCCAATAATTTTTTTTAAGTTATAAGCGTACAACAGATTTATGGCGTTGGAGTGTTAAATGTATTAAGTTCACGATGAAATATGAAAGATTGGAGGTCGTGAGAAGCGTACACAAGAACTTTGGAATACTAGGTTAATTACGCAATATGGAAGGTCGGTTATTACCTGCATATCAAATTCTAACAAAATATAAAAATCAACCTTAAAGATTTTGCAAACTGTTCAACATTACGAACCAGTAGAACTGGAAATTTACGCCAATATATAAAAATATTGTATTCTAGTTTTACGTCTTTTTCGTACCGGGTATGAGTCTGGTATTACCAGTCAGTATATACGTATTTAAAACATTGATCACATAGAATAGGTTTTTCATTCCCGACTAAAGTACTTGCTGCTTATGATCCCGACTCTAAAGCCATCACTAATGTTGGGATTAATGGAAGAGATTTTCTCTGTATTCTTACATGGAAACATATTTTGCTTTGCTCAGCCCGTTTTTACTTCTGCTTTTGAAGCATACAAGCAAGGTATGAATTTTTTTTTTTTATTTATTTTGTTTATTATTCGTATATTCGCAAATTGGAAAATTTGGATTTTTAATCATAGCAGCTGAAAAGTTGGAGTTCAATTATCCATCTAGATTTATACACATATAAAGAAATCATAATGCCACAATAGATTCAAAAGTAGAGGCAAACATTAAGTAGCTACTGAAGTCGGAGGTTTTGCAGGTTCTGATAGCTAAATTGAGCTTGCAAATGGCTGTTGGGGATGTGTCTGCACAGGTTCACCGTTCATGTGAAAATGAAATTAAAAAAAATGAATATTACATTATTAAATCAAAAGAATCTAGATTTTTTTTATTTGAGCCAAGATGAATGACCAATATATAGTTGTTGTGTTAAGACTTTAGCCATTTTAGGATGAAACAACATATATAAATGTTTGTTAAAGAAAAAGAGACTAGTTTGGGAACAGAAACTTATCGTAAAGTGAATGGCTTATCATTTTATTAACGTTCTAAGTTTAATTCATATTCCAAACACGCTTTCTAACATGAAAATAAGGATGTTTAGTTAAGTTCGAATGCAAGTGTTATACACTTTTCTTGAGAATTCAATTTGCAATGTTGCTTTACCATGTTGCCACGTCGTAGATTGCTTTTATTCTGTTTGTGCACAACGCTTGGCATGGTCGTGATTTTCTCTGCGCATGACAGGCTTGAGCACGGCGAAAGGAGTGCGTTTGGATCTTTTAGAGAACTTTGTTTGGCTAACGCGATGTAATACTTTTTCAAAGAAAATTATGATGGCCTTAATCCATTTGAAGATATAGCTAGAGGTTAGATAGTCTGTGAGAATCACAATGTTTTGCTATGTAATATGTCTAGTGAATTATGGCATTCCAGACTTGGTTATTCCTTTAATTAGGCTTGGCATGTTCCCAAGGACCATTTGATATACTGAAATCAATTATCAGTTTTCTAGAGCCTTACAGTGGCCAAAAACCTTGTGTTTGATAATGACTGTGTATAGCCTGTACTTTTTGCATGTTGGGTTTGTTATGAGCTATAGACATTTGTCTGATGTTGAAATAAGGAATTTGACCCAGTTTTTATATTTGTGACCACAAGATATGCACAGATGTGATCTTTGTAGTCAGTGGCGGAGCTTGATCAAAAGTTTCGAGGGGGCGTAAAGTAATGGGACCCAAATTTTTTTTTCCTATCGTTATGTTTCGGGTGGCGGCTATCGATTCGGGTCAGGTCAAATAATAATAGTTCCAAATAAACTAAAAAAATTCATTCATTCAAATGACCCGGACTTACACATAAAAACTTGCGATTAAGTTTATTGTGTGGTGGGTAATCTACTAATCTAGGGTTAAACAAATAAGAGTTACATATATTTACCAAACTATCCATCACTTATATACAAAGTGGCAACAAACTTTACTATAATTTATATATTGTATAAATATTTAGGATATATCAAGTACTAACAAACTTTACTTAATTTATATATTGTATAAATATTTAAGGAAAATAATCGGGGGACGATCCTATATTAGTTTTAAAATTTTCCGACGAAAAATCGGAACCTATACACGTCTAACCGAAATATTAGGGTGGGTGGGTGCACTCCCGGGCACCAAGTATCCTCCGCCCCTGTTTGTCTTTGCTTCTGCGTTTATTGTTGGGAAATTAGTTTTGTCAAAACTGGAGATTAGCCTACCCACTGGAGAGATAAGACTGTGCGTTGTGGTAAGGGTGAGCAACCTGGCACGAGCCACATCAGCAGGTGAGCGCTAGCGAACACGACAACGAGGTGGTAGCTTGGGTGAGCGTGATCGCTCAGGTGAGCGTGGTAGCCTGGGCGAGCGGGTGTTTTTGGGGTGTGGTAGCTTGGGCGAGCAGAGGTTAATTAACCACAACAGGCTCAAGTGAGGGGAGGCGTGAGTGAGCAAGGTGATTAGTAGGCGTCTAGTTAGCGCCATGAGTCACTATATTAGAGGATAAATCCGGGTTGTAAAGTGAGCGACAACGGGTAGTCGAAGGGCCACAATAAATTGTGGAAACCAACTGTATCATCGTCAAAATTCTTTATAAGTAGTCTTAGTTGGCTATTTCTCAGTGACACATATGTAACCATGTTATGGCTGGACAGATGTGGTGCGATAGGCACCAAGGTGGTGTTGCATGTCTTTATAACAGGTTTGTTGGTGGTTTATTTTACAGTCAAAGACAACATTGGGGGGTTAGCTCTATGGCCAGACTACAATTTTCGAAAATTTATATTCAGCAGTACAAAGTATGCAGCATGGTTTTGATCGAAGCTGAACAAGTGGAGACCCAGTTTCATCTCGCTTACTGTTGGATTTAATTTGTTAACCTCTTCTGGTTGCATACAGAATAATGATTTGTAGCCTTGTTTGGGAACCAGGAAAGTCATAGGAGGAGGTATTGTAAGTAAGGCACAGTCAACAGGAAAATAAGCAAAGGATTGGGCTTCATGGGATCTACTTGAAAATATTGTGCCAAAATAGTTTTAACTTCTATTTTTTTCTGCTTTTCTTTCTAATTCTATAAAAGTTTACCCGGGTTCCTCTTTACCAAAAAAAAAAAAAAAAAAAAAAAACTCACAAGACAAAACTGTAGTCAAAGGCTTTAATTGAGATGGGTTATGATTTTCCACAAATGGATGCATAATAATAGACCTGAAAAACAACTTATGGGTCAACATATAAAAAGTCAAGGGAGAGGCGAGATGAAAGTCAAAATAGGTCAACGATGTGATGTTAATCCTAATATACTCATTGCTTGAGATTGAACTGAACCCAAAACCTCTCCTAAGAGACAAAGAATCTCTACCGAGTGAAGTAAACCCACATTGACTCAAATGGTTTGGTTTTCCTATTGACATAGAATGAATACAATCGAAAATGGAACACATTCAACATTATCAAAGCTAGTTAATGGGTAACACTAGAGTCAATAATATCCGTGTCGACCCATCAAAATGGGTGGAATAGGTCTGAGTGGCGAGTGAGGGTGCTGCGGGTTGGTTCAGTATGTGGTATTGCGTGTTAGCCCTTTGTCCATGGTGTGGCATCGACTGGCAAATGCCGATCCACATGATTTTTTAAAATCTGAACTTCTTTGTTCTTTCTAAGCAATAATCCCAACGTGTTTTGGCTTCCAACAATGCCCATACAGTATTATGTGGAAGAAAGGGGATTTTTGGATTAACAATTCGTAGAAGTTGGCCGAAGAGTAAAATCGGTTATGGATTAAAAATATTTTGGACAATGTTCTATGTAAATAGCATTTGAACATTTTTTTACATTATACTCTCTAACTTAGATAAATAGTAAAATAGTTTAATTTTAATCAACCATTTAACTATAACTTCAAACACACTAGAAAAATAAAACCTATTTTAAACCTTGTCCAACGACCCAACGATGGAACAAGGGAATGTAGTTTGGTTATTGAAACAAAAGAAACCCATATCTGATAAGACTCAATGATACATCTATGCAGACAACACTAATGGTTGGTGATTTGATGAGAGTGTTCAAGTCATCCACTGGACGCGAAAACTGATGGGATACATTGATGGTTAACAATGAAAAAAGGAAGATCGTAAATCCGACAATTGATGAAACAATTTTAAGTTTTAGGTTGCTTGAGGGTTTTACGGCATCAAGTTCAGTTAAAATAAATAAATACAGATTATTATAGCTACAAAAGAAACCAAAAACGAATTAAACGGGACACTTCGTACTTCACTCAACATTCCAGGTTATGAGTATGAAAAACCGACAGTGTTTTGAACCTAAGTTGGAATTGAATAGTAAATTTCGCAAAATCTGTAGGAACATCGGAAAACCAAAAAATATATAAGATGGTATTTATTTTTGTGAGTTACGGTTCACTTCATACTTAAAAATAATCAATTATATTTAACTTATTTATAATAGAATTATAATAAGATAATTAATAAACTAAAATAAAAATTTGATTTATTTTTCAAGAATTGACACTCTCTAAAACTTGGAAAAAGAGTGACCACCAATTCCTAACGCGTTAAGTCTACCATGATTTGTTTAACGTTATTATAAATTTGATTTAATATATAAATATAAAATATTTAAAGAAAAATATTTTATTATATTAAAAAAATTAATAAACTAAAATAATAAAAGTTAATGTATTTCGCTATAAAATAAAAATCAAACAGTTGCTTAACGTGTTCACACATAACTTACTAAACGTAATTAATAAAACAAAACTTAAGTACTATCCTATTTACTAATAAACTAAATTACATCCATTGTCGAGTTTCGCAATAAGCTAACGGACTTCAACCAGTACTTGATTATTCACATAACTAGCTCATCGTCATTTGGTCGTTCAACTTGTATATTCGTATAAATTTCATTAAATCTTCCATTGGATTGTGCATATTTAATAAATTTTTTTTAAAGGCCCCTTAGTTCGTTGATAACCCATTTCCTCGAACTACTCCTAACGGACAAACCTCTTAAGTATTATGTGACACTCCCCGTGCAAATCTTGATCCTAACCTGTAAACTAGACCAATTATTTACTCATTGTTCATCTCCTACGTTTGAACATATTCGTAAATGTTGTTTTCGGTTTTAATGGTTTGTTAAGTGTTTTCGAGTTGTACATTAAAGTGAGATTTAACAATCAAGAAAGAAAACCTAAAACTAGTTTTAGTAGACTAGTTTTGATTTTTATACCGCAACGATTCCTACCGGGACAAAAATTAATACGGGTCAAACGATGCTGACAAAAATTTATGGAAAAATTAAAGGGTGGGGTGGACTTCTCTTATACGGTAGCATGGTCCGGTTCAAGTACTCGGTGAGGAAAACCGGTTTTTCGCCCTACTAAGGTGTGAAATTTCGCTTGATGAATTAGGAGGTTGTCGGAAGTTTTTAGCTAAAAGGTCTCTATGTTCGTTTTGGTTGATTATTAAGGCAACTGTTGGCAAGCAATCTGAGTCTAGATTTGCCTCTGATGGTACCAATTATACTAACTGAATGGGTGTCTAACTTTTGGTCAGACATTCAGACTCGGTTAGAACGCTGTCTTATAATGGTTACCCTTTATTAAACTAAGGTTGTGTTAAAATACTCAGATTTCGGTTCGAACACTTAACCTTAGTTGCACACCCTTATGCTGAATTCGTAAAGTCACTGATACATTTAAATGATTCAATATTATAGCAACATTCAAGTAGGCCAAGTGGTTCTGATAATTGATAAGTCTTGAACCATTCGCAGACTTACGTTATGCTAAAATCCAGAGAGAAATTTTGTTGCATTTCAGCGTTTCGTAACAACAATTTTTAAACAAACTATAATAATTATACGCCAGAAATAAAAAGCATTAGCTATTCGAAATTATGGCTTGGGCACATTGAATATCCAACATCCAAATTTGAGAATTAATGGCATATAAAACGGCGGTTTTAAATCCGTTTCTTAAACCTACAATTCCCCAAATTGATTTTTACATCGTCCCGAAAAAATTTAATTATGTGACAACATACCGTTGAAATAAGAATCATGGAAAAAGCTTCTGTGAAAGTTGCCTTCGTCATTAGAAAAAGTAAGGGTTTAAGTTTTCTGTTCGAGGCGGTAACGTTCCTTGTAAGGGTTAAGTACCCTATTACAGGAATCGCTTTTTGTTGCCTACTGTATAAGTATTGATAAGCAGGAATGATTCGCTAAAAATGATATCATGCATAAGAGTTTAGATACATTTGGGAAAGTATGGTTATATCCTAAGGCAATACTTCTAACACTACAACCTACATGGAACATAAATAAAAACACAACAGCTGATATTTGAACATAAATAAACACAACAGCTAATATTCGAACATGAATAAACACAACAGCAAATATTTGAATCCACATTCTGATAGCATATATGTTTGAATGGTGGAAGTTCCTCTCTCGTTTGTTATGATGGAGAGGTTAGTTTATGTAGAAATGGAACACAATCCAATCTCTTTAAATAACATGATGATATAAATGTAACACAAATTCTAACCAAGGCAATACTAAATCCTACATGGAACTTCTCATAACCGCCTGATAATGCCTCTGATCCTTTGGCAAGAATACTTATATATAGGAAGTACCAGCGGCGTATCCACCATATTCTTGCCAAATTTTCATTAGTTTTATCCACAAGTTATGATTGGTTACCAAGAAACTAATAAATCCTACATAGAACTTCTCATAACCGTCCGATAATGCCTCTGATCCTTTGACAAGAATACTTATATATAGGAAGTACCAGCGGCGTATCCACCATATCCTTGTCAAATTTTCATTGGTTTTATCAGTGAATTATGATTAGTCCTATAACTCTACAACCAATACAACAATCATAAAATACTGAAATGAAATATATCTGTGCGATCAAGGCTCAATCAAACGGAGCCGATCGTATTGTATGTACTGAAAATGAAATGTCTGTGCGCTCAAGGCTCAATCAAACGGAGCCGAACGTATTGAATGTACTGAAAATGAAATTGTCTGTGTGCTCAAGGCTCAATCAAACGGAGCCGAGCGTATTGCATGTACTGAAAATGAATAACTTAACCACACAAACAGCCTATGCATGGAACCTCTCATAACCGCCTGATAATGCCTCCGATCATTGACAAGAATACTTATATATAGGAAGTACCAGCGGCGTATCCACCATATTCTTGTCAAATTCTCATTGACTTTATCCGCAAGTTATGATTAGTTCTATGCGACTCTACAACAAACACAACAACCACAAGATACTGATAATGAAATTGTATGTGCGCTCAAGGCTCAATCAAACGGAGCCGAACGTATTGCATGAACTGGAAATGTAAATTGAACTGTGCGCTCAAGGCTCAATCAAACGGAGCCGAACGTATTGAATGTACTGAAATTGAACAACTTAATCTAAACAACAATCACACAAACAGCCTATGCATGGAACCTCTCATAACCGCCTGATAATGCCTCCGATCATTTGACAAGAATACTTATATATAGGAAGTACCAGCGGCGTATCCACCATATCCTTGTCAAATTTTCATTGACTTTATCCGCAAGTTATGGTTAGTTCGATGCGACTCTACTACAAACACCACAACCACAAGATACTGATAATGAAATTGTCTGTGCGCTCAAGGCTCAATCAAACGGAGCCGAACGTATTGCATGAACTGGAAATGTAAATTGAAATGTGCGCTCAAGGCTCAATCAAACGGAGCCGAACGTATTGCATGTATTGAAATGTAAAATGAAATAACCGATCAAGGCTCAATCTAACGGAGCCGATCGTATTGCATGTATTGAAATGGAAAATGAATGACCGATCAAGGCTCAATCAAATGGAGGCGATCGTGCGGGCACGCCAAGATCAACCGCATAATAAAATGGGGATCCAACTCAACCTCATGGATGGGGAGCTGCGGCCTCGGCAAAAGCATATACTGAAAACAATATATAATATATAATATCCAATAATTACTCTAACAGTCTACACATGGAAAAACATAAAACTAAACGATAGGAGTTGAATCTGGATCTTCGGCGAAGAGGACTAGTTGAGTATCTTCGCTTGGGTTGTCATTATCTTCGACAGGATTGGCGTTGATATTGAAGACTCTTCCTCTTGCTGGTGGCCTAGTGTTTGGATTTTCTTGGTTTACTTGGTTAACTGGGTTTGATTGGGCTTGAGTGTTGATGACGTTAACCAATTGAGGGCATGTGTTTCTAAAGTGGGTAGGGTCGCCACAATTGAAACAAGCTCGAGCATATGGGAACATGGGGTATTGGGGTTGTTGATAGGTTTGGTTTATGGTTTGAGTAGGGGAAAATGTTTGGTCTTGAAAGGTGCGACAAACATTGCTCAAATGACCATAGCGTCCACAAGTTGTACATAGCCGACAAGGTAAGGTAAGGGGATGATGATAAAAACAGTTGTTGCATCGAGGGTGAGGTCCAAGATATGGTTTCTTATTTGGGTAAGCTGAGTCGGGTGCCACTTGGGTGATTGGGATAGCTCGGATGGGTATAGCGTGTAAAACTGATTGATTTCGTTGGGTAGCAACGAAAAGTTGCCCGTCTCTTCTTCTCTTAGGATTGGGTTGAGAAGGGGATTCGGTTTGGGTGGAGTCGGAGGTTTCAGTCGTTTCTTTATCCTTCTTCTTCTCCTCCTTGAAGTCTTTGTTTCGGATTCGGTTCTCGGTGAGCTCTGTTGCTAGCTCCATTGCTGCTTCCAAAGTTGCAGGCTTGGTACTTATTACAGGGTCTTGAATCTTTGACGGAAGGCCACGAATGTAACGCTCGATCAAACGGTTAGAGGGGAGTAAACATGTTGGGAACCATTTGATGTAACTCGAGGAACCTTTTGTTGTAGGTGATGTGGTCTCCTTCCATTTGCTTCAATGAGTAAAATTCATCTTCTAACTTCTTGATTTCGCTCCTTGGGCAAAATCGTCTGGTCATGATTTCCTTCAATTCATTCCAAGTTAAGGTCATAGCATCTTCACACCTCGTTTGGCCTTCTCTGTGTTCCACCAAGTAAGTGCTATCCCATATAATCGACCGGTAGCATATCGCACTTTGCGATCGTCAGGGCAATCGCAATTTAGAAATGTGTTCTCCATTTCTTCAAACCAATGGAGGAGAGCGGTGACGCCTTCAGTCCCTTTGTATTTCGGAGGGTCGCATGATTTGAAATGCTTGTAGGTGCATTTAGTGGTATTTGGGGAAGAGTTGAAAATGTTTTGGTTTGCTTGATTGACAGGATTAACGGTAAGTGCTTGTTGAACTTGAATTACAATGTTGGGTATTACGGCAGCCATTTGTTGAGCGATTAAAGCAGCCATGCGTTCGCGGGCTTTTCTTGCTCTCGTCTTCCTACGGGCGAGGTTAGAAGACATCTACAAGGAATACATGACAAGAGTGTGAGTTGGATGCTTTTGGGATCATGGGTCGCATTAGGAATGAACATTCATAAAATAATTATAGATAAATAAATCTACTACATCCATAGGATGTCTTGGGTTTGCTCGCTGTTAGGCCCTACATGCCGCCATACTTTACCTGTGAATCATGTGGGCCCCCATGAATACCGGTTTTTCATATGGTTCGCACGGGTTTGCCAGGTTGCGTACACAAAAACCCGGAGAAAATCGAGAAACATGTATACAACGTGTGATATTCGGAATGTGTCCAGGTGTAGACACGGTGACACCTCAAAGTAGGGTTAGTTCGAACGACGTTTGGTGTGGCATGCTTTGGCCTAATAGGTCCTTCGTACTCTCATCGTTGTTCCCCAGGTAGGCAAACTGGTCCGTTATATTGGATTTATACGAATGCCAGCCTAGACAGGACGTTCCGACTACCGGTACTTGTACCCTTCCAGTTACTACATGCCCATCGCAGAACTTACTTTGATGAGATTTGAAAATTGCACAAAATCTTTGGATAATGAGAGTATGAAAATAAATTGAATACATGAACATCGATATATGTATAATGAATATGTATATATGTATAATGAATATGTATATAAGCATGTATGTTTGACTGTAAATGTAAACAAAGATGAAACAAATAAATATCACAAGTTTGTATGTAACCACCTAATCAATTAAAATTTAGGCAGACTATAGTATAGGCTCTAAGGGTCTAATAACCTATCCTATATCCCTATAGTCATGGCACTGATACCAATCTGTCACACCCCGACCCGCAGCGGAAAAGGTGATCGGGGCATGATTGGGTTATCATCAAAGCTCATGACATTTATTATGCGTTTCATATTCATTAATCAAATTAAATGGAAATTTACAATAAATGTTACAACATGTTCTAACTAACAATCTAAACTTCTTTGTTCTCTTCTAAGGCATATCCTATGTTTTCCTTGCTTCAACCTGTTCACCTGTATCATGTGTAAAAGGGTTTTTGGATCAACATAATGTTGGCGAGTGAATCCTATGGAAAACATTTGGACAAGTTTATTTAAATTGATTATGAAATATGTGCACAACCAAACATGAGTAAAAATAGATGTAAACTTAATCAACAATCATAAGCTATTAAATGAAAACACACATGAACAATAATGGAACATTTAGAGGCACGCGATGCTCAACTCGTCTCTCACGAGGAACTGAGGGGCCTAATGAATGAGTTGCATAACATGATAATATGAATGACACAACTACAACCAATATAAACTCAATGATACACACATGAACAATAATGAGTTTGATTTGAAGCACGCGTTGTTCAAATCGTCTCCCACGAGGAACTGATGGGCTTAACGAATGAGTTTCATACAATTTGACAAAAGGAAATAAGTAAATCACGACAATATAAAACAATCTAAGTTTAGGTCATGATGTGGTATGGCACAAGTTTAAATAAATAAATAAATTATTTTCATAACACATGACACACCCCAAAACGTGTAATTTAAAAGGGGAAGTTGTAAGATTCACTCACAGTGGGTGCGTTCGGTTGATGATGTTGAAATGCACGCGAAGTGGTTTTAACCACGAGTGAGATTAACCTAGATAAATCGCATTATGGTTTTGTAAGTAAACGGGTTTTATTAATCTATTTTAGTAGGATTGTTAGGTGTATTTTTGTGAGTTTAAGGTATTTTCAACCTTAAAAATGTTATTTTTAAGTATTTTTAATTGATTTTTAATTAAAATAATTAAATAAAAATAATAAAAAAAATTTGATTTTTTTCTCTGACCGTTGACCGTTGACCTGACCGTTGACCGGTTCGATTCGGAATATAGGTGCGCTGAGTGAGGCTCGAACCCGAGACCTCCCGTACGCGTGCACGCAGCTCTACCAACTGAGCTACGTGTCTAACCCGTTATATATCTGATTTTAATTACCTATATATATTAATTAGTTTAAACCGAAAATCATTTTATTTTAAAAACAGTTTAATCAACGAAACGGTGCGCTCCACAGGTCTCGAACCGGGACCTGTGGCTTAAAATAACACACAGTCCACCGCTGGACTGTGTGTGCAACTTGTTAACTTTACTGATTTTTGTTATACTTAAACACAAATTAGTTATTTCCTTTTCTGTCTTAATTAAAAAGAATAGATAATTGTCCGAGTCGGTGCAGTAGCCCGGACTCGAACGCGTGACCTGTGATATAAACATACACACAGTCCACCGCTGGACTGTGTGTCTAACTTGGTTATTATTCCGGTTATTAATATACTTAACATATACCAGTGGCGACTCCGGTTCAGTTTAACAAAAAAATGATTTTTATTAAGGCAGCGTGTGTGAAACCGGATTCGAACTCGAGACGTTTGTATGTTTAATGTGCACACAGTCCACCGCTGGACTGTGTGTCTAACCGAGTAATATCCTGATTTTAATTATACATATACGATACAGAACTTCATCTTCCTCGTCGAGTTTTAACCAGAATCGGTAACAGACTGGTTCGAAGTTTTTAATCGGTTTCTTAGCGTCTTACAGTTCATTAAGGTGAGATATGAGTATAAAGAAAAGAAAATAAGCGTGAGGTATACCGACTCGTTTTCCTCTGTTTTCCGGCAGAACTCCGGCGACAGAAATTAACTCCGGCGTCAGGTATCTTGCAGCAGGGAAACTTCAGAAAACTTACAAAGGGTGTGGGTGACTTCGGTATAAGCTTAGGAGGTTCAATAAGGCTCGGAATTGAGAAAACCGGTTTTCCGGCGATGAGCAGAGAAATTCCGGCGAGTGGAATTACGCCGAGAAAAGGTGTGGTTTTGAGCGAAAAGGTTTGCAGTTATAGGGCAAATCGTCGAAGAACCTGGTCTGATTTCCGACTGTATTCGTAAATTATAAAAACTCCGGCGGTTATAACTTTGGTCGCGGACTCAGACGTCGGTTATAACCGATGTCTTAGTAATGGTTTACGTTATAACGTAAGTTGTCGTTAAATACTCGCGAGATTTCCGGGATTCCGACGACTGAACTGTTGGCGCCGGTTTTGAATTCGTAACGTCACTTTATAATTTAAATGATTCCAATATTTATCAAACATTACAAGTGGCGCAGTGGTTTGTGTGTTAAGTGATAAGTCTCTGAACCGATTCGGCGACTGACCGGGTTCGAAACCCGGCTGGAACATTTTATTTTTATTTTGCGATTTTCAACAGTTTTTCAAAAACTAAATATATATTCCCGTATAATAATTGATTATGTATCGTTTAAAATTATTTTGGGCATTTAATTCACAACGAAATTTTTGACTGACTGTTCGGTTGATAAACGGAGGGGTTTGGTAAATCCGTTTTTGACGGATGTTACAGGTAACACGATAAGAGTCAAATAATATTCGGTGGTAATCAATGTCAAACGTTTCTCAATCAAATAGTGGCGGTGGTGAAGTGTGGCGAGGTGTCGGTGACGGTGGCGAGTGGAGGGTGGCTGCGGCGTTGGGGGGTGGTGGTCGGTAGTGGTGGCGTTGGTCGGTGGTGGTAGCCCTGGTGCCGGTGGGTGGTGGCGTCGACGGGGTGGCAGAGGCCGCAGTCAACAGAGGGTGGCGGCGACGAGATTTTTTTAAAATTGAATCTTTCATTTTGTTTGTGTTCTAAGCCTAATTAGAGGTGCACACAACGTGTTTTAGGTTGTACCGGGAACCAGATAAGGCCCATACAACCGAGTATAGGTATTTATAATAGAACCCAGTGTAAGTGTAACCAATTCGGGTAACGACCAGGTCCGGGTAACCCGGAACTGAGTACAAATCGGGTATGCCGATTTTTTGAAGAAAATATTGTTGGGAATTGGTTCCTAATAGTAACATAGCCATTTGGAACCATTTTTTTTACCATTATACCTCTCTAACTTAGTATAAATAGGCCTAAAATGTTTAATTTTAATCATACCATTTCTCTAACTCTCAAACACTCTCAAAAACATAAAACCGCTCAAGTTTTTAAACTTGTCCAAGACCCCAACGATGGCAAGCAAGGAGAATGCAGTTTTGGTTATTGAAACCAAAAGAAACCCATAGGTCTGGAAGCACTTCAATCTCTATCTTATGTCAGACAACACTGAGATGGCTTGGTGCAAATATTGTGAGAAGTTCATGAAAGTCATGGCAAACTGGACGCGTAAACAACATATGGAGACACATTGTCCGGTTAAAAAAGCAAAAAAGGAAGGGGAGTCGTTGAAATCCGCTAGGCTTTTGGTGAGTACAATGTTTAATGTTTAACTAGTGGGTTTCCTCGCGCTTCGCAACGGGTTTTCGACGAGCATCAGTTCGTTCATTATGAAACTAATATGATACGGAGATTCGATATAGCTATCAAAGAAACAAAAACGAATACACGGCCGATTACAACTTCGTCTTCAACTAAACTATTCCCAGTTATGAGTAGTAAAAACCGACAACGGTTTTGCCAATATATGGTTGGAATCGAATCGTTTTGTCACAAAATCCGTAGGAACATCGAGAAAACCAAAAAATAAAAACGAATGCCAGTATTTATGTTGTTCGTATAGTATCGGTTCACTTCATCACGGTAAGGAAATAATCAATTATATATATAACTTATTTATAATAGAATTGAACTAAAAGATAATAATTAAACTAAAATAAAAATATATAGTTTAAATAAAAAATCTTTTCAAGAATTGAACACTCATCTAAAACTTGGAAAAAAAGGACACCATATTCATAACTCTTTATTAGTTATCTATTATTTGTTTTACGTACTATTCACTAAGACTTTGTATTAATATATAAAATAAAAGTATATAAAATATTTGTATTAATATATAAAATACAATATAAATAAATAAAATAATAAAAATGTTTAATGTTTCATGTTTATTATTCAGCTTATATAAAATAACATAAATATTAAACATTGCTTAACATTACACATAACATACTAATACGAAAATAATAAAACTAAAACTAAAACTAAAGTACTAAAACTAACTTACTAATACCAACTACAATTGAACATCCATTGTAAGTTTCCAAATTTCAAGCTTGTTAATGGTCTTCCACCCAAGTATTGATTCTTCAATAACTTGCTCATCGTCATTTGCGTCTTCCAACTTGTCCATTCGTCAGAGGTAAATTTCATGAAATCTTCCTATTGGTTGTGCCATATTTATAATCTTTGTTTTAAAAGCACTACATCTACGTTCGATTGGATAACCCATTTCCTCGTCAACTATCTCCTTAACCCGAGACCAAAAACCTCTCATAAAGCTATTACTTGGACACTCCCCGTGCAAGTCTTCGATCCTAACCTGTACAAAAGCTAGACCAACTCGTATTTCTCATTGTTACTCCTAGCTTGAGACATTTTCGTAAGATGTTTGTTTTGCGGTTTTATGGGTTTGTTGAAGTGTTTTCGAGTTGAGTAATTAAAGAACCGATTCAACAATCAGAATAGTAAATACCCGGTCAAGTACTATTTTTAACGTTATGAACTAGTTTTGATTTTTTATACTGTTAAAATCGATTCCTACCCGGGTAAAAACATGGTACTAACGGGGTACAACCCGATGCTGACAAAAATCAGTGGAACCAGGTAGGATTAATAGGGTATAAGCGGGTTGGGACCGATTCCTCTTACTACCGGGTAGCACTGGTTCCGGGTCAAGTACGTCGGGTCAGGTATGAAACCGGTTTTTTGACCTCTACTTAACGGTGTTGAAAACCTTTTCTGCTTTGGATTGAATTAGGGGTTGTTCGGCAAGTTTTTAGCTCTTAAAAGGTCTCTTAATGGTTCGGACCTCTTACTGGTTCATTACTTAATGGTTCAGACTGTTTGTTATGCGAGCAGATGTCTGAATGTCTTAGACATTTGCCTCTGAATGGTTAACCATTATACTGAGACTGAATGGGTAAGACATCTAATTTGTATTTGGTCAGACATTTACCTCTAAACGGTTAAGCATTATGCTGGCTCTTAATGGTTGAAACCTCTTTCTAGTTCAACACTTAATGGTTCAGAGTTAAGACATCTTATTGGTTCAACACTTAACCATTCAAAAACCCTAAGTGCTGAACCAGTAAAAGGTCCGAACAATTAAGAGTCAGTATAATGCGTAACTTTTCAGAGGCAAATGTCTGACTAATTCAGATTACAGGTCTTAACCATTCAGACTTAGTATAATGCTTAACAATCCAGAGGAGAAATTTGTCTGAACCATTCAGACGTCTACTCGTAAAACAAACAATATTAAACTATTAAGTACTAAACTGGTAAAATGTGGCCAGCTAAATAAACAGCCCATAGGCTTTCGAAGATATGGGCTTGGGGGCTATCATCCATGCCCAAATTATTACCAACATCCACAAATTTGAGAATTAATGGCATATAAAAAGGCGGTTTTAAATCTCTATCTTAAACCCTACATATTTCACGACCAAAATTGATTTCTTACATCGTAAACCCTAGAAAGAAATTAGTAATCAAAATGTCCGACAACATACCGTTCGAAATCCAATCGGAAATCATGAAAAAGCTTCCTGTGAAATCGTTGCTTCGATTCCGATCAGTCTCCAAATCTTGTAAGTCTCTCATCGACAGCTCTGATTTATTAAACATTATATCAGCCAACAGCAGCATCTGCTTGTACGTTGTTATGATTACGTGGAACATTATGAAAAACAACCCATGTCCATTGTTGATGATGATAGTTTACACACACAGACAGCTTCCTTTACTCTTCCTTCATCGGTTGAATATCCCGACTTAATCGGCAGCTCTCACGGCTTGTTGTTCTGTTTCTACGGCCCCTTGACAGGAACTACTACGGGCAGGGCAGTTATCTTCAATCCTTGTATTAAAAAAAACGCTTGCTTTTGCTGTCCCTCGTGTCACCGACGATGACTTATATCGAACCGTTATAGGTTTTGGGGTTTGTCGTCACACCACTGACCCTAAGATTGTCAAGGTTACACTTACTAACAGCGGTAGAGACATATCAAGAGTGTATCTTGTATCCCTTGGCAAGTTGAGGTGTTTATGGTAAGCACGAGGATATGGAGAAGTCCATATAGCACCAATCTCCTTCGTAGCTCGATTGATATCTATATGAAGCAGGTGGTTGTAGAGGGGTGTCTTTATTGGCTTGCTAGCGATAGGCTTGTTGATGGGTGTCCTTATTTGATTGTTTCGTTTGATCTGACAAGTGAAGAATTTCGAGAGATAAACCTTCCGGATAGTTTAGCCCATGGTGATTGTAGTTTCACCATGTATAAGCTAAGGGAGTCCCTTGCTGTGGTTAAAGATGGAGTGGAGGCCAGTAAACGAACTTACCATGTATGGATGATGGAGGATGATTCGTTTAGAAAGCTCTACACTGTTAATAGTAGTCACTCACCAGGTGTATCAATACTGCGTGTGTGTGGATTTAGGAAGACAGGTCAACCCTTAATCGAATTATCAGAAAAATATCCTGGCTCCACTAGTATACTTGCTGCTTATGATCCCTACTCTAAATCCATCACTAATATTAGGAATGATGGAAATTATTCTTCATATACTGTGTATTCCTACATGGAAACACTACTTCTCCTTTGATCCGCCCGTTTTTACTTTTGCTTTTGAAACATGCAAGCAAGGTATGGATTTTTTTTCTTATTTGGTTTTGTTTGTTACTCATATTCGTAAGTTGGAAGTTTCTTATGTTTATTAAATTAGTTGAAAAGTTGGGAGTTCCTTCATACATCTAGATTTATATATACATATAAAAGCCGCTAATATTTTATTGGTAAAGTGTTAAAAAACAAATAATGCTACAATGTATTCAAGAAGTAGAGGCATACATTTAGTAGCTGCTAATGTTGGAGGTTCTGCAGGGTATGTTATTATATCAGACTACTAAATTTAGGGGTGAGCAAATAAGCGGGTTTAACCGAACGGTAATCAACTTAACCAAACCGAACAATTATCCAATGGTTTGGTTAAGCAATAACCGATTAATTGAACATTTTGTGGGTCGGTTTTGGTTATGGTGTATGTTATAACCAAATCTACCCAACCGAACCGACATATAACATGTTTTTGCGTTTTCTGTTATATGCCATGCTTGATTAACAACTAAAGGTATGTATTTACAGATCATGCTTAGGCATTTCATAATATAGTTTAGCCATTAAGTTATTTAGCATTCATTATATAAAAGTATAATTTGCAACATATGGGTGCATTACAACTTGTACTATGGGCTTTTTATGTTAGACAATGGTTTCTAACAAAAGTGCTTCCATGTTGAGTCCACCTACCTATTTACAAGTGTACCTATTTACAAGTGTACATAAAGGAAGTGAGAGGTGGATCTTTTTCTTTTAACGGCAAGGAACGACGTGCCAATCATCGTGACACCTGGCGCTGTGGCCAAGGTCGACTTGACCGCTGCCAGCCCCTTGGCTCTCCCAGATGTGCGGAAACCTGACCTCCACCCGCCAGAAGGCACGACAGTGGAATAATCGGTAAAACCTCGCCTCCCATCCAAGACGAACTGGCGCCACCCATATTCGCCCTTCACCTGGATGCCGCAGAAAATAATGGGGAGAGTGGGAGTCGAACCTAAGTCACAAGGAATACCAAGTCTTTCTCCAACCACTCCACCACTACCTCATTGGCAAGAGAGAGGTGGATCTATTTCAAGTAAGAGAGATAAAAGAATACAAATTAGAGAGTGAAATAAATCTAAACCTACAAACCAAATCATGGAAACCTAGATTTGATTGTTGATGAGGAAGGGTTTTACTGCAAATCACAATAATGCAGTGCGAACCCGAAGAGAAAGAAGTCAAGCCGCCGGAGCTGAGCTTTTGCCCGACGGCTGACGAGGTCTTCGCATTCATGGCTGGGAGATCGAGTCGTAGCCTTTCTGCTCAAAGAAGAAGCTTCGCCTGAATCTCATCGGAGATCGCCAGAGCTTTACCGGACCTTGGCTGGCTCCATCAAAACCTCTTGCAAAAATTCGAATGTATAAACTATTATTAATAGAATAAAATATCAGAACCAGATCTAGGGTTTGATTGGACCACCGGGTCGCTGTCGGACCATGGTGGCTGTTAGCGGTGGATCTGTTGCGGTGCTGCACGCCGCCATCTCCGCTCTCAAATCTTCAAAGATTTTTAGACATTCTGAAATCCGGGCTTCTGACTACCTCTTTTTAACAGCCTCTTGCTACCTCTCTTGATCTTATATGGATGTGACAAGTAAATGTATGGTGTGTATTATGTAGGTTTTAATTTTTTCTTATAACTATTAAAAAGATTGCAAATATCACAATGAACTAAATAATCATTCGGATATCAGATATCTAGGAAGTATTGTGAGAACACACTACCTTTGAATCTTTGCATATGGAAGAAAGGTAACTAGCTTTAGTGTAGCAACTATTAGGTAATAGATTATTTGTGCAAGAACACGGTTAACATGTAGTGGTTTGTGTGTAGAAACAAGATTAACCTAATGTTATGTTATTTCTATTTTCTTGCATTCTCAGTTTCACAAAATGCTACAAACCTCTCGGACATATGCAAAATGCTAAATATTGTAACGGTGTGTATTACACGTGGACTTTGTAAATGTAAATGTTGCATAAACGCACCCCGGACATTGTACATGTAAATGTCGCAAGTTGTACAATGTAAATGTCGCAATGCACACCCGGACATTGTAAATGTAAATGTTGCAGAAACGCCTCCCCCGGACTTTGTGTATGTAAATGTTGCAGAAACGCCTCATCCGCCGGAACGCGCGGGATACGCCATCTAGTTAAATATATAGTAGATATATTAAAATCTCGAGGAATAGCAAAAAGCAAAACTGAGATTATAATTCAACCTAACTACACTGAATGTTTGAAAATATTAGCTTTTTTTTTTTATTTCGGTTTATAGAAGTATAGATGGGTATCGTAAATTAGCACCGGTATGAAAGTTATGCCATCACCAAAATTATGCTTGCAACTTATATGGGTTAGTATGTTTATTGAGTTGCTCCTAGTTTTGGTGAATATTATGAGAAACTACATGTTAGTTAAAGTAGGCTAAATTTGCAGCAATAAAAACAGAAGATACATCTTTTATGCACTAATTGAACGTTTGGCATGGTCGTGATTTTCTTTGGGCATGACAGGTTTGAGCGTGTCGCGTTGGACTTTGGAGCTTCCAGACAACTTTGTTTAGCTAACACAATGGACTAAAGAAAATTATGTTGACTTTTATTTCTTTGAAGATATATCTAGAGGTAAGATAATCCGTGATAATATCAATGTTTTGTTATGTAATATGTCTAGTGAATTATTTCATTCAATGCTTGGTGATACCCTTTAATTAATCTTTGCATGTTCTAAAGGATGATTTGATATGGGAGAAAGTAGAACAACCTTAACTAAGGTTAACTCTCATATTAAGTCAATGGTAACAAAATGTCAATTGAAATCAAATCTCAGTTTGAGCTTGAATTGGAGGGTAATTGTTAGTCAGATATGGTATCTGAATTGGGTTATCAGATGGTCAGTCAATAGATTAATGCATTTCGAAGCAGGGGCAGATCCAACCCACATTTGTGGGTTCCTTGGAACCCAGTGCTTTTGGAGAAAATGAAAAACATTAGTGAGAACCTTATAGAATTTAGAAAGAATTAGTGAGAATTAACGAGAATTTACCAAAAGGAACCCATTAGAATAAAATCCTGGATCCGCCACTGGTTTTCGAAGAACTTGAGACCGTGATGATTTCCAATGGTAGTTGTGATTAGTTGTGACATGGCGATGTAGAAACTAATGTGATCTAGGAAGAGTACCCGAATACCCTTCTTTCCCGTCGTTGATGCATAGTGCCTTCCAAAAGGCCCGTTCTTTTTTAATTTAGCCTAAAGCTGTGTGATTTTCTTTTCTTAATTATAATTTTGCCCAATTTGACCTATTAAGAATACTAGTTAACTAACACAAAGAGACCCATTATAATGTTTTAAAGTCCAAACTATCCCATATTTAAAAGCTTTGGGTGAGGTTTGTGAGGTTTAATGAGAATTTGTAAGGGTAATTAATATTACCCCAAGCCAATATTTTCTTCAAGAAATTCGATTAGGCGGTAGATTTTTTTTTGAACGGCTAACTGCTTTTCACGTGTAAACCCACCTTTCGGAGCTATGTCCAAAGGCCGACTACTCGACCACCGCTAGAAAGCGTAGCACACCCCTGATGCGCAGAAACCCCGTAGAATAGGTAAAACCGCCCCCCCTGGACTCGAACCTGGGTAAAACCCCAGACCAAGCCTTCACCGAGATGGGAACAACCACTATGCCATAGTGGAGGACCCAGATTAGGCGGTAGATAATTAACAATAGATCAATTTTGTTAAAGTGTGTATAGTTTCATAAGACTCAATTTAACTTATTTCATATCATAAGCTACTATGTGGATCTATAGCACATGGTCATCTACTATCTTTTATTCTAAAATACGAATTTTTAGAGAATACAACTTGATTAACCAAAAGTTCAAAGCTCTCTTTTTCAAATGATATTGCTATGTGCCAAAATGGGTATGTCATGTGATGATAAACATTTCGTTAGTCGAGAGTATTCCCAGCCATAAGTGAAATTTAAGGTTATTTAAATCCAATAACTCTTTTGTATATTTTATGTACATATTTGGTTTAGATGCATATTTTAGAGTTGTATGGCTAGACTAAAACTAGATGTACTTCATAAAACACGTTTAGGCTATGGGGTTTGGGGCGGGGGTTTGGGCATGGGTTGGGGGAAATGCCCATGTGACCACCCCGGGTGGGCTTGGGTTTGGGCGTGGCTCTTTTAGCGTGGGTTTCAGCCCAGGCGTTGGGCGTGGCTACCCATCTAAGCTGGCGGGTGGCTATTGGTTGCACCCAACACTATATTATCTATTAATTTAAAAATAAAAAGAAAAAATAAAAAAATTTGGCCAAGCAACCCCTAAACCACGCCTACCATACCTCAAATTTTTTGGGTCTTGCCAGTGGAAGCCCACCCAGCCCACGTGTCAACCCATGCCCAAACCCCCACCCCCACCATACCCATAGTCCTAGAAGATCATAACTGAAAACACGTAGCCTTTTCTTCCTTTTAATTCACGATTGAAAAATGAACACTTTAGTTTCTTTTGCATGTTAGTGGATTTTTTTGTTTAATCATGAAAGTTGTCAAACTAACCTACGATGGAAGCAACGATATTTACAAAAATTACATGAGGGTTAAGAAAAAAATAATATATTTGAGCAAGGTATCAAAAACTAAAAGTTTATTAAATTAAAAGGGTATACATAATATTTATATATCCTACAGTTACAAGGTTCATATATAGTAGTAACTTGCTACATGTCAGCTTGTTATTCGGTGTTCTTTTTTTTCCAGTTTTTAATAATATTTTGATTATCTTAGCTTTTACCCTTCAACATTTAGTATTTGCTCTTACAACCCTTTAACTTTCTAAAATCTATAGAATATTTTTTCGTGCTTATATTTATGTATGTATCGATATAAATTTTGGTTGATTACGGTTGTCGTTTTCTTTTAGTAATTTTTTTATTTTAGCTTTCACCCTTCAACATTTAGTATTGCAGTTACAATCCTTCAACTTTCTAAACCATATTATTATTTATATTTTTTTATTCAAGTTGATTACGTTGCTTTAAAAATGGGTAGGCTCAGATATAATATTTTTTTTGTTTTTGTTTTTTTTTTTGTAAATTTTCAGTTAATCTACGTTTTGGCATAAATTTAGTTTTAAAACAAGTCGGGTCAAATATAATATATTTTCATTAGACTTTATAAATTCGGCTTACTTTACGTTTCGGACCCACCGCAACAGCGGTACCATTTTTAACGTAAAAAACATATTTTTACTTATTTTTATGTACGTGTCGGTGTAAGATCAGGTTGGTGTTCAACGTAAATTTCTTTCGCAAAAAAGTCAACCCGTGTATAATACGTTTTCGTGCTTATTTTTATGTACATATTCAGTTTATCTACGTTTTGATGTAACTTTTGTTTAGAAACGGTTCAGGTCTTTACTACATAAATCTGAGTTACTTTACATTTGGAGCCGCCGCATCGCGCGGGAAGATTTACTAGTTCTAATACAATGGCGAACCCAATATTTTTTTTCTATCGGGCCAGTTATTTTTTGGTGCTCGAAGCCTTAACTTGATGTTTGAAAATTCATTCGACCGGGTCGAGTCACATAGATAATGATAACATGATGTTGCAAAAGGGGTAAAACCAAGAGCTACAATGAGGTAAAAATGGCTACGAAAATGTAATGCAACATTCAGCAACCTTTTATCTGAGATAATTAATCGAATTTAAAACTCGTTTTTTTTGTTTTGTTTTTTTTTTGCTTTTTTACTTTGTTTTTGAAATGCAACATTATAACTTGTTTTTGTTGTAGTCGAATGTTTGATTTGGCTTACCGGCCGAAAAGGGATACATCTTATTGGAACACAATGGAAGGAGTATCGCAATCAAAATCAAGCCTAGCAACCTGTCAAAGGGACTCGTTGAGTTTGCCCGTTACAAGATTGATGATTAAAGAACCTGAAACATAATTCAATGGAAAAACCATGGTAGTTGGTGTTTATGTGGCTATTTTCAATGATGTGAAGCTTAAGGTTTTAGCAACAAACGATATGCTTAAATCAAATCCTAGTCAGCGAGTGTGGGCATTTTTCGTGCAAATCCTGCATCCGGCTAGCCAACAAGGTCAAGATGTGGCCGAGAAGATTAATAACGCACAAGCATAATCATCCCCACAAGAGAAAGATAGCGGTATCTGATCAGTTCATTGGGTGTTCGCCTTCTTCTATTAAGGCCACACGTGCCAACATGTGGGATGTGAAAGCCACATCGGGAGCCATCAATGACCGCTAACTTATGATTTCCATAAAGAGACTACACATGACCCATGATGTGGCTAACTAGCCAGATAACATCTTTCAAGTTTTTGAGCAAAATTGCATCAATAATTTTCATCTAATTTGTAAATATAATAATTATGTGATAAGTTAGCTACTTCATTAATCATTTTTTTTGTTCAAAGTTAAAACTAACAAATAGCCCAGCGGATTATCACTTCAAGTTAAGAGCTGGGCTGAGTAGTTGAGCCCAAGCTGCGTGTAAGTCCATAATGTTGATTTAATGTGACACTCATACGCCGTCGTTTTGCTTCTAAAACTAAAACACATATCTGTGATTTTTCAATTCATATAATCTCAGATGTCGTAAACCCTAGAATTTATCCTTCATAATCAAAATCGAAATGATGTCGGACAACATACCGTTGGAAATCCAATCGGAGATCATGAAGAGGCTTCCTGTGAAATTGTTGCTTCAATTCCGATCGGTCTGCAAATCGTGGAAGTCTCTGATCGACGGCTCTGAATTTATTAAGAATTATATCGGCAAACAGCAACATCTACTTGTAAGGTATGAAGATGGGGTTAATTATGAGGAAAATTATGTTTCAATTGTTGACGATGATGATACATTTCCCCTACAACAAGTGTCTGTGACTATTCCCCCATCATTGGTTGATAGGCTTAAACATTATAAAACACTTATCAGCTCTCACGGCTTGTTATGTTATCACAGACCCGGTAAAATCGGCAGGGCCGAAGATGAAGAGTATCACGATGCAAACGAAGCTACATCAGTTCCTGTTCAAGGTGTCTCTGAAGGTGCTTCTGTGGATAACTATGTAGGTACTGGTGAAGGTAATGCTTCAACGTCTTCGGCGATACCAGATATTGATCTGGTAGTTGATTTGAACTTCAACAATTTGGGTATCAATGCTCGTGTTCCTGATGTGTCAGAAACTCGAATTCATAATACTCATCCTCAGCAGAATATTATAGGAAATGTTCAAAGCGGTGTGCAGACACGTAACCAGCTGAGAAACAATCAGAATGCTGGATTGTATGCAGCTATTAGAGAATCCGGGGAGCAAAACGATTGGTCTTTCGCATGCTATGTTTGCCAAGTAGAACCAAAATCTTGGAAAGAAGCATTGAAGGAAGATTCATGGGTGGAAGCCATGCAGGAAGAACTTCAACAGTTCCAGAAATTGGGAGTATGGAAACTGGTTGACAGACCTGAGAACTACAAGAAGATTGGCACAAGATGGGTGTTCAAGTGCAAACGGGGTGACCGAGGTGTTGTTGTACGTAACAAAGCAAGATTGGTTGTTCAGGGCTTTGCACAGGTAGAAGGCATTGATTATAATGAAGTTTATGCACCAGTGGCACGTCTTGAGACAATAAGGATTTTCTTGGCTTATGCGTCCTACAAGAAGTTCACTATGTATCAAATGGATGTGAAAAGTGCATTTCTTCATGGTGTGGTTGAAGAAGAGGTATATGTTGAGCAACCGCCTGGTTTTGAAGATCCAATGCATCCTGATAAGGTTTGGCTTCTAAACAAGGCGTTGTATGGTCTTCATCAAGCTCCGAGGGCTTGGTATGAGATTTTGTCTTCGTATCTTCTCAAGAATGGTTTTCGAAGAGGTTTGATCGACCGCACTCTTTTCATCAAGGAAAGGGGTGAGGATTTGTTGCTGGTTCAAGTGTATGTGGATGATATCATCTTCCGGTCTACAAATGATGATATGTGCAAAGAATTCGAACGAGTGATGCAAGAGAAATTCAAGATGAGCGCAATGGGAGAAATGGACTTTTTCTTAGGTTTGCAGGTACATCAATCTAAGGAAGGGATCTTCATTCATTAGACAAAGTACGTCGGGGATATTCTCAAGCGATTCCAGATGGAAGATTCAAAGCTCGCTGGAACTCCATTAGCTCAGAATCATGGGATTACTCCTGAGGGGTCGGGTGATAGTATGGATCCATCTCTCTATCATGAAATGATTGGATTTCTCATGTATCTCACAGCTTCAAGACCTGATATTATGTATCCGGCATGTCTACTTGCTCGTTATCAATCAAATCCAAAGTCTTCTCACTTCATCGCTGTCAAGAGGATTTTTCATTATCTGAAGGGATATCTAGACACTGGTCTTTGGTACCCTAAGGATGATAACTTCGGGTTGATCGCTTTCAGTGATTCGGATCACGGTGGCTGCAAAATTGATGCAAAATCAACATCGGCAGGATGTCAGTTTCTTGGAAATCGTTTAGTCACGTGGCAATGCAAAAAGCAAACTTGTGTAGCTACCTCAACTTGTGAAGCTGAGTATATTGCGGCTTCTAGTTGCTGCTCCCAGGTGTTATGGATCCAACAGCAAATGCGCTACTATGGTTTTGAATTTCTAACTACTCCTATTCATGTTGATAATGAGGTTGCTTTACAGATTACCCGTAATCCTGTACAGCATTCAAAAACGAAACACATCGAGATTAAATATCATTTCATACGAGATTATTATGAAAAGAGACTTATCGACGTTGTTAAAATCCACACCGATCACCAACGTGCCGACTTATTTACAAAAGCTTTTGATAAATCTCGATTTGATTATTTGCTTTTGATAAATGGCATTAAGGTGAAACCCGAGTAAATCATCATCGACTAATCGTTTTTGTAAACGTCAAAAAGACAAAAAGATTTTCATTTTATTTATCTTTCTGCTTTTTAGGGGGAGAAAATTTCAAGAAAATACAAAAACATGAGAAAATCTAAAAAATACAAAAATATTTCTTTCTTTTATTTACTTTTTGCATTTAAGGGGGAGAAAATTTCAGAAAAACACAAAAACAATAGAAAATTGAAAAACCAAAATGAGTTTCTTGGAAAGATAAGAGAAGATGATGATACACCGGTGGTGAGTCAAGTGCGGTAAAAATGTAAAATGAAATGATAAGTAGCTTTACTAACGATGTACCGGTAGACTCACAATCAGACTAAAACGTGCAGGTTGATATAAACTTAACAAACTGAAAGTCAGGTGGGAACCATTCATTGGCATATGGTATTGGTACCGAAATTTCGTTTGATAGTATGCCAAGGTTCTGAAATGCGTGGTGCTTATGCTGTTTATCATATGGGTATCATGGTTGTATCTTTTACCGAAAAATATCGGGGTCGCAAGTCAAGAACTTCCGTGAAACCATACATATGTGTAAATATTGCATACGACCATCAATAAGTGATAATCATATCACATCCACCAAAACGAATAAGTGATAAGATATCACAGTTTATTGCGGGTGTCAAGTTCATCTCTTTGTCGGTACGATGGTACTAATCTGTTCACGGGCTTGCACCTGTGCCCTGCATGCATCCGAAAATCAAGTTCCTCATAACTAAGTGATTCTATCACATAGGGCTTGTTTTCATCCAAAAATAAGTATCTCACATCATATACGTTAACAGATGATAAGCGGTATACTCCCCGATAAGACGAATTCTTGTGCATGTCTTGATACGGGAATGTGTCGTGAAGTGGATGAACACCGCTAGTAAGTATAAATCATACATTAAATCATATCTTTCAAACGTGATTACATCTGATAAGTTGAGTTTATGTGGACAACAATATCGGTAATCGAGGTAAAATGCTTATCGAAAGTAAAATGAATTTTAGAAAATCGTGCTTGACCAAACCGTAAGCTTGTATGATTCTCTTACCTTGAAACTCGCAAAAGAGGTTTAAGTAGTATACAGTGTAGTTCGTAGTTATTTAACTTAGTTTTCTTTTATTTTAGATATTTTAGTCTCTTCGTTAATTTTCGTTTAGTCGATATTGAAGCTCGAATGGTTTCTACCGTTGAAGTCCAAAAATCAACCTTGCTTAAACAACACAACTTCATAAAGGTCACAATGCTTTTTTGATAAATCCAAAAATGTTCAAAATCTGTTCTGCTAAAATAACTTCATAAGTTTGTACTGGTGATCGACGAAGAATTCAACTCTGTGAAGAATCTGGTTCAACGAAGAACCAGATCGACGAAGAATGATTCTTCGTTGAAATGAGTTTGGCCCAATGGTTAAGCCCAATTACTGGATTGTTCGTTGGCCCTATTGTGATTCTTCGTAGAAACACTCGACGAAGAATGACTCTTCGTCGAGCAAGTCGATTGTTCGTCGAACAATGGCATTGTTCGTTGAAAGGCGGTGGGACAGGGACAGTTAAAAGGCATGGCCCCTCACCAAGCCCATCACTTTCAAAATTTCACCATACCCTTTTTCTCTCTCAAAGTTACTGTTCATCATCTTCATTGTTAAGAAACACAATCAAAACCTCAGACTCTTCTTGTTAAACACTTGTAGTGATTTTGTTTTTAGGTAAAATCAATGTTACATTGTTGGTTAACCCATGAAACTTTAACTAACAAGGTGTTTGAATCTGAGAAGGATCAAAGTTCATACCAAGAAAATACCATGTTCATGAGAAATCTTCAAGAACCATGAGTCTTTTATGAGTCGTGTTTGTGTTTGAATGAAATATTTAATCGTGAACTATTTCGCTGATTGTTCTAACAGTCTAGGTTAAATGAATAACTCAATGTATTCAAAAAATTTTGTGAATATCAGTTTATTGGGTCTTTACATGAATGTGGGAATGTTAGTTAATGAACTGGGTTTTGATCTTCTTTTTCAGATATTTCTTAACACCTGTCTGTTGTCTCTGACATGAAATTAACTATGACGAAGAATCCCCTCGGCAAAGAATCATAGTCAATGAAGAATGGGTTCTTCGTTGACCAGGGTTGTTCGCTGGTAAGTTGTCGACGAAGAATCATAGTCAACGAAGAATGGATTCTTCGTTGACCAGGGATGTTCGCTGGTAAGAAGTGGACGAAGAATCATAGTCAACGAAGAATGGATTCTTCGTTGACCATGATTGTTCGTTGGATACATATGATACTTCGTCCAATCTATATGTTCATAGGTGGTTCTTCGTGGAAAGAATGAATTCACCGTGGAAACTAAATGGTTCATAAGAACAATTTTAGTTCACAGTAAATTTGTACCTTCACAGTTAACATGTTATGCTTCTGCTTTCAACATTTAATCTATCTTTCTTCACATTGTGGGTATAGTTTTGTATAGAATGGCTCCTAAAGGTCAGAAGCGAAAGCCCGCTACAAAGAGGAGGATAAAAGTGAGGCTGAAATTATGTCGAATCTCGACATAATATGGTCGCATACATGGATCCGGAAAACAAACTTGAAGATTATGCCGGAATCATGAAATGGGTAAGAGAATCAAGGATCAATCACGCAATCACTCATCAAACTGTCATATAAAGTCCCTGATCAAAGCATTTTGGGACTCAGTGAAAGTTGAAGAGATTGATGGAAAGGAAGTTATAAGAGGACGTGTAAGCAATCAAGATGTTATTGTTTCACCTGAGATTCTCAACACGGTATTACAGCTTCGTGATGACCCTGATGCGCCACATTCAGTTCCGATAATGTGTCAAAGAGGTTGTTTGCTGCGTATGAAGTGTACTGGAGATATATTTGGAAATCAGTTTAACAAGTCGGGCTTACCTCTTCGTTTCAAGTTTCTATTACATGTGCTAATACAATGTTTGAGCAATCGACGAAGCGGTTATGATATGGCGAATCCAGACTTAGTTGGGTTGATGGTGGCTTTGGTGCTGAACAAATCGTTTAGCATATCTAAGTACATTTTCTCCAACATGAAAGAAAATTTATCCAGAACAGGAGTCGTCACAACGGGAAGCAAATTCTGGATGTATCCTAGATTTCTGCAGATGGTGTTAAATGCTCAACATCCCGATATAACTAGAGAGGATAATGAAGTTCTGAAATGGAACCAATGATAGAACGTTCATTGAAGGTTTTTAAAGGATACGCTGCTAAAAGTTACAAGGAAAGCGATCCTCCTCGAAGGTTATTTGGATTTCTTGAAAAGGATTCATACGTAGCACCGGAGAATGACAAGTGGCGACACGATGACAGCGACTCCGACAATGAAGAGCCTACTTTAAGAAAGATGCTTGAAGATAGGTTTGGGAAAAAGAGTGATGATGATGAAGTGATGAGGTGATGACGGTGAGATGGTGTGATGGTGGTGATGGTGGTGATAGTGGTGCTGCATCAACTGAAGGTAACTTGGAAAGGCAACCGAAAGGTGCCACAGATATAGAACAAGAAGATAATCCTCCGGAACCTGGTTATGAATATTATCTTGACGATCGTGGTGTTCGAAGGGTTAGAAGGATTAGAACTGAAAGAACTGAAGCCGACCCATATTATGTACCTTCTGATACCGAGTCTGAGAAGGCTCGAAGAACAAGTGCTATCCGTCGGAAGAAAAAGAGTCGGAAAACAGTTGGTTCCTCGTCAGCTCAATCAGAATCTATTCCTCAACCTGATCCTTCCACAGGACCAATACCAGAAGAAGTCTTCACTGCCGAGGAGACTGAAGCCTTGGTAGCTTCTCCTGGTAGGTCATCGGGAACTGCAACTGCTACAGTTAGTCCACAACAACCTCCTCCCCAGTTTACAGCTCCTGCTGCTACTCAAGCTGCTCGTGAAAGAACTCGCAAGCAAAGTTCAGAATCTCTTGAGGCAAGGTTTGCAAGAATGTCTTGAAAGCGAGCGATCTAGCTTTCTATTTCTACAACTTCAAGCAGCAGAGACTCAGATAGACATACACATGGACTTTATGTCTGCTACAAGGAACGACTCCATTAAGCAACGATTGGAGATCAACACCTGACTGAGACTGTTAAGAAACAACAAGTAGAGATCAATCAGTTGAGAGCTGAAAATGCTCAACTGCGAGCTGCTGATACCGAAAGGGTTACTCAGTTACAGCAAATACGCGCAGCTGACAACACTCAGGTATCGAGATGAACAGGATGAAAGAACGAAGCACTGAGTTACTACGTTCTAGCGAGAAGCTTTCTGGGAAGTACATAGAGATAACCAACTGGTATGACACGAGAAACAAGACCATAGCTGAGAATGTAAAACAAATGGCTGGTAGCTATGAAATGACAAGAAAACGGGTCAACATATTGTGGGCTGATAGATGTAAGACACAGGAGGTTCTACAAAAGCGGGATCATGATAGTGAAGATCCAGGAAATCCTGATGTGTCTGCTTCGTCTGCTCAACCAGAAGGTTCTGTGTCTACCCCAGCTGGTGCTTCAAGTTCTGTTCATGTTGTTGCCGGCTCCGGAAGTGTTCTAGAAGCATTGGACAACATAGATTTGCAGATGGTTCTTGTGGAAGATCAAGATGATGTGGTTGTTGCTGAAGGTTCAAAGTTTGGTCAGGTTATTTCTACTTCGTTGGTTTTGATGTGCCACCGCTACAGTCTCTACATCCTGTTACCGGTGAGGAGTTAGAGGAAGGGGAGTTTGTTTCTGAACTCTCGCATGAACAGATTTGAAACTCAAAGAATTGAAAGAGGTAGACGAAGCTACCATTGAGGAAATTCCTAGTGAACCTGAGGTAGAAAATGTCGAAGGGTTGGAAGAAATTGTGTTTGATGGAGACGTTGGAAAGTCAAAGTATGTACGTGGACGACGGGTCTGTGTTTGAGCCATTTGACAGCGACTGGCTTCGTGAGAATGTAGATGATATCGATGAAAAGCTGAAAAGTAGAGATACATCTGACATTCCAGCTGATTCTTTTGAAGAATGGCGGAAGCAGTTTCTTGCAAAGGCGAAAAAGCCATTTCCTCCTCCTGCTCAAGTTGATTACTTTAAGTACCAGAAGGATCAACAACATGGAAGGATCCTTAGTTGGATGTTTGTGAAAGACATTCACTGCATGGCGGTGAAAAGAGAACACAGAATCCAGTACTTTAATTCTTTATTGAGCATTTTAACTTTGCCCTTTTATGATGTTGCAGCGCTATCTAAGTTAAATCTGATCAACAGATCCAACTATGAAGGAGCATCGTTGTTTGCAAAGAAGATCTGAATTGAGCGAAGACGAGGTTGGAAGGATGAGATGTACAAGCCTCAGTTTCCAATGCATGAGCAGATAAAATATACTTTGGATCCGGATACTAACACAGCTCGTTACAAGCTTGTGTACCAGCCGTGAAAGCTTTAGAGAAGATTCCTCTCATGCCCATGCCTCAAGACTTTCTTGGAAATATGAAGCTTTGGTGTTACGACTCAGACACTCAAGAAGCGGTTATTGTATTCAAGAACGATGAAGACAACTTCCGTATGCTTGATCCGATGTGGATCGTGAACATGTCATCTCGCGACATCAAGACCCTCCTTCAACATGATATCTTTTATGAAACAAGGACGCATACTAAGCATTGCTATTTCAACGCGTCGCTTGTTTCTGCTTTTACCGAGGTATTCATGCAGGAAGTTCATGGACCGAAGTACACAAGGAGTGAAGACCGAAGACCAAGCTATAGACAAGGGGGAGTTTGTTGGTACAGTTTTGTGTCTGTAGCTTGTTCTTAGCTAACGGTAGTCTGTACGGTCTTTGTTTTTGCGTCTGTATAGTTTGGTCGAGTCGGCCAAGTCAAGATATCCTCCTATCTTGACTTAGCACGACGTTTAGTTTATTGGTGTTGTAAAGCAGCTGCATGTTGCAGTCTGTTAGTTGATAATGTTTGTTATCTTAGTGAACTGTTGGTTGAAATGTTTCTGATATGCAGGTCCCTACGAAGAACCCTTGTTTCTTCGTAGGAATGATCATCAACGAACAATCATGGTTCGTTGTCTCTATAAGCCACGAAGAATCATTCTTCGTTGGCTGAAGTTGTTCGTAGATGAGTCCAACGAAGAACCATTCTTAGTTGGACAGTCGATTGTTTCGTTGGTCTGCTGGTTCTTCGTAGCCATGCAGTACTGTGGGCCTATATATACAGAACCTCATTTCACAGTTTTACCAAGAGAGCACTTAGAGAGTTTGTTCACTGTGTGTATGTGTAAACTTGTTCTCTTCCATTAATCTAAAGATAGTGAATCTTTTGGTTACTTGTGTTTGCTTTACATACGTTGTTTTGCTACGGTTTGCATTCACACTTGGATTCCGCACTTGTGTGTGTGTTAACAAACAAGGAAGTTGGTTATCTTAATCCTCCAAGTGGACCTACAAATGGCTATAATGCCATTGTTGAACAATACAAATGCGCCCTAGGTACCCGATGAGCCAGCGTTGGCCGGTGTTACCAAATTGGTAACCCTACCTGAACATCACTACCCAAATACGCTCTAGGTACCCTTACATTTTATACAACTCTCAATATATTCTCAAGTAGGGATGAGCTTGATCTCGAAAATCGACAATATTGGGTACGGTAGGGGTACCAAAAATGCTCGGTACAATACGGTATTTGGAAGTGAAAATCGGTACGGACCCATTGGGTACCGATGCTAAAATTTCAGTATCGGTTGAGTACCTGTACCAAAATGCTCATCCCTATTCTCAAGTATCAAAAGATATTGTTTTTGCTCGTTATGTATATTGTAAGTTTTATAAATAAACAACTTGGATCATGGACTATACAATTAAATGTAGTGTGCAGAATTTATTAAATAATTAGGATCATGGACTATACAATTAAATGTAGTGTGCAGAATTTATTATTAAATAAGTAAATGAAACATGAAATAGAAATTTGTTTATCTTCCCCACATGGATGGTTAATAAGAGGATACTGAACAATTTGAGTGGATGTTTGGTTTTTGAAGCATGTATCTTTGTGCTTGGGTTATGTTGCAGACTTGCAGCTAAGGAGGTAGTTCAAGTGTTTAATATTTGAAGGAAACCGAAAAACATTCACAGCCAAACTAACTTATATCCTAAACTAGAGATGGGCATAAAAAACCGGTTCCGAACCCGAACCGGTGGAACCGAACTGGAACCGGTTCCAGTTCCTACCCGACAGTAAGTAGAACCGGTTCCGGGTTCAAAATACCCGTTGGTTCCAACCCGGTTCCACAATTTTACCATTTGAATCGGGTAGGAACCGGTTCCTAACCGTACCCGGTTCCTACCCGTACCCGGTTCCTACGTGGAACCGGTTCCTGACCGTTGTAATATTACCGTTGGAACCGGTTATATCCGTTAAAAATGTTACCGTTGGAACCGGTTATAGCCGTTAAAAAAGTTACCGTTGGAACCGGTTCCTGACCGTTGGAACCGGTTCCTGACCGTTAGAACCGATTCTATATATATTTTTTTGAAATCTATTGTTTAACACACAATTTCTCATATCTATCCTTCTTGTTACATTTCCTTCTTGTTCTTTTTCACATTCTAATCAACAAATGGCCTCAAAGAGTTCCAAAAACGCAAATTCCCAATCCGTTAACAATGTTCCTCAAGAACATTCGGTTCCATATGTGGTTGGAACATTGTCTCATAGGAGATTTGATGTTTTGGCATGGTGGAAATCGAAAGAATCCGAATACCCGATTCTAGCCACCATGGCTCGTGATATACTAACGGTCCAAGCTTCCACGGTAGCTTCGGAAAGTGTGTTTTCTCTTAGTGGCAGGGTTTTGTCAATTAGAAGAACAAGACTAACTCCGGAATCGCTAGAGATGGCAATATGCTTAAAGGACCATTTGGATGCCGTTGATCGTGTTCAACATAAAACTAGTCTAGAAGATGAAGTTGAGTTAGAGCATAAAATTGTTGACGAAGAGGAGGACGAAGAAGTGGAGACTAACGATTCGGACGACGATTGTACCGAGGTACCCGTACCTAAGAGAAACTCGTCGGAAAGTGTTGCACCTGCCGCTAGTAAACGATCAAAGAAATAAAATCTTACTAGAACCGGTTCTGAGTAATTTTTTATTTTTTTTTTTGTAACCGGTTAATTTTTTTTTATATATTGTAACCGATTAATTTGTTTTTTAATTTTAATCGATTATTGTTAATATTTTTATTTATCAATGTAACTAATAATAAAATTCAAACATAAAAAACACAATAGTAGCGTTCCAAAAATAGATGTAAAAAAACACAATAGAAGGGGTTTTTAATTTTAATCGATTATTGTTACACAAACTTTATTAAAACACCAACAATAACATTTATCAGAAACCGGTAAGTAGGAATGGGTTTATATACAAAAAAAAAACGATTTTTTAATCAAGAACCGGTTCCACCGGTAACATTTTATCAGGAACCGGTTCTGAACAGTAAAGTCAGATTTTACTGTCAGGAACCGGTTCTGCACAGTAAAGTCAGGTTTTTTACTGTTCAGAACCGGTTCTGAACAGTAAAAGTCAGATTTTTACTGTCAGGAACCGGTTCTGAACACTATCAGGAACCGGTTCCACACCATACCCGGTTCCACACCATACCCGGTTCTATAATACCCGTACCCGGTTCTACACGGTTCCATATTCTTGGCTGTGAACCCGGGTAGGAACCGGACCCGGTTCCACACCATACCCGGTTCCAATGACATCCAAGCAGAACCGGTTCCGGGTTGGAACCGGTTCCGGGTAATAATAATACCCGATTTTGCCCATCTCTATCCTAAACTAACTTATATCCTTGGAAGAAATTAGAGCCCAATAACAAAAGAAACTAGATCTTGGGTCTAATAAATGGACTAATAAGCTCGGCCCATGATCATCTAAATTAGGCCCTATACGTTTGAATATCTTATCCGGCCTAATTACTATCAATTTCCTAGACAATAACGGCCCAACAGAAAAAGGCAACTAAATATTTTCAAAGTGCGCTATAGTGAGTCCATTTGTGTTTGTTGTCGTTTGTTCCACAAGGCGCGGATTGCAACTTGATGTCCCAGGCTGTTAATAATCGAGAAACAAAACAAACACCGGTTTTAAAAGACAACCCAACTCAACCAATTTCTATTAAAAATAAACTCGACACAAATAAAACAATTACAATGATCCTTATTTATACTAAAACTATTCTTAATCACCAAGCTATTCTAATATATGTAATAACAAAGCCGCTTGCCAACCCAAAGCCCATTGACATGCTTTATGATGTCTCAATGTCTAAATATTCTCAAAGTGGGCTATAGTGAGCCCATTAATAGGACCCAGAATTCTTCAGGTATATAGCTTTTACTGTAAGTTATATATATACAAAAGCGATCCTATTTCCATGATGTTGCATTTGATTCTCAATAGTAATCCAAACACTACTGTACCAGAACCCAAATAAAGTGGTGATTTTTCAATTTTGACCCACATTACAGTCATATCAATCCTGAAATACTGACTTTGACTTTACAATTTCATGATCATTTAAGTTAAAAAAAATTAAAAAGTGGACTTTTTAATATGATCCCACTTCAGAAGTTTTAATCAAATTCAAAACATTTCCATGAGCATGATTTAGGCCTTCAACCTGAATTACTGCTTTAGAAACATTGAGCAATTTCAAAGCTTTAGACTTCTATTTCTAGTCAATCTCGTTGACTTTGAAACTGCAATTTCTTCATTAACCTGATAACATGCTCCAATTCCATTTTGATCAAAACCTAGGAATCCAAATTACAATTTAGTTTCTTGGGTCTATTTTTGTTAAATTGGATTTTTCAGTTTTGTCAATTTTGAATTCAGTTTGGTTCGGTTTTCTGTTTTGACTGACAAATCTTTAAAACGAGGAATCCGAACCGAACCAATGAACACGCATAACTCTATACAATTAATACCATCATATCAACTTCAACTCTAAACGCAAGGATAGTGTTATCTCTTTTAGTATTATGGGAGGATAAGCCTAAAGAATAATTTAGGCTCAAAAACATCTAATGATGTTCATGGTGTTACTTTTAGATGCTAAATGCTTTTCCCATATTATTATGAGCCATTTTCAACCTCTATTTGTAGCTATTGCAGAACACATACCCTGCAACTTCAGTAGCTATTTAATGTTTTTCTATACTTCTTGAATTTATTATAGCATTAATAAAAGTATTTAAGTGAGTTAGAAATAATAATACAAAAAATCACCAAGGAAGTCATTCAAACTTTCAAAACAGGTGTGAAACAAAAATCTCACTCACCAGCCTAACCGACTAGCAAACACTCAAATGTAAGAGCAAGGGATCAACGTGGTTAATATGCGCAATAAAGCTTCTCTGTCACATTTATCTTATATGCAGAAACTGTAACCGTCTTGCAGACTATAAAGCTTCTTCTGATTCACAAAAACTTAAGCCCAGAACGTCATCGCCGATTACACGAATTTGGGCTCAGATAACATACATACATGAAAAAAAAAATTTTAAAATGGAAGCCCTAGAAAAGTGGGTGCCCAATTGCCCAAAGCCCTTATCTGGTTTATCAAGCGGAAATAGTGTGGAGTCATGTGAAGTCTGGGAGTTTTGCTATAAGCATGACCATGATGAGCCAAAGAGACGCCTAGGCAGTATAGGAAAATCATTCAATAAAATAATTTAACAATATATATAGGATAATAATGTTATAACTATTGAGAAAGTGATTTTGTTCTATTTCAACATGATAAACATTAGAAATTAAAAGACAAGTGTTCTTTTCATTCAACCATTCCCATCTTACACGACCAAAATTCATAGAGATTTTCTTTTGGAGAAGATGCGTGTGCTTTTCACTCAGCCATTCCAACCTAGCTATGAGCAAATAACTTGTGGTTTAATAGAAATATGAAATTAAACATAGAATAACCTACATTCAGTTCCTAAAACACACGGGGTGATTGAAGGACATACCCATTAGGAAGTGATGAAACTTGAGGGTCATCTTGCATTGCACCTCAATCACTATACATGCCATTATAAATCATATTATCTGGCTGACCAAACAGATATAGTGTTTCCATGTAGGGATACACCTTAAATGAGTATTGTGATCCATCAATTACGAGATAATTGATGCGTTTTGAGTAAGGCTCGTAAACAGAAAGTCGTCCAGGTCCATGTTTTCTTCCAATAGCAATTATAAGTTCACCACTCTTCCGAAACCCCCTTAGTGTAGCATCTCCATTTGGTGTAATCGTGAATAGCTTTGTAAACGAGTTTGAAACACCACCCCCTATCATCCATAGACATAAATCCCCATTATTATCTTGCTCGACGTCTTTACACACAACAAGAGAGTTCCCTAGATAAGACACGGAGATGTGACTTTTAGCGTGTGATAAATCACCTGGTAAGGTTATTTCTCTGAACTCTTCACTTGTCATATCAAATGAAACAATCAACCTAAATCCACCATTCATGTTATTCCTATCAGTAGCAAGCCAATAAAAAACTCCTTCTATAACTACCACATCATAGGGATGAAAATATATTGATTTTCGAGGGAGATGGGTGCCATATGGACTTCTCCAAGCCCCCGTGCTTAATGTAAAAACCTCAACCTGAGAGGGTATGCATGTAGCATTGATGTCCAAAATACTCCAGCTGCGAATATATGTAATCTTGATAATCTTAGGGTCACTAGTCTCACGACAAACCCCAAAACCTAAAGTTGTTTCAAACATCTTATCAGACACAGCAGGCACAACAACAACAATTGATTTTCTAATTGAAATATTCCAAACAACAGCCTTGCGAGTAAAACTGCTGTACAAACACACCAAGCCATGAGAACAGCTGATTATCCTAGGATGATAATGATATTCAAGCATGTTGTTAACAGAGGAAGTCAGTGAAACTTTCGGTTTAGGAACATCAGCAATTGAAACATATTTTTGCTCATAATCATAATAATTTACAAACAGATGGTGTTGTTGGCTTCTATAACGTACAATGAAATCAGAACTATCAGAGACTTCCATCGATCGAAATCGAAGCAACGATTTCACAGGAAGCATGTTCATGATTTTCAATTGGATATCGAACGGTATGTGGTCTGACATTGCGATTTTGATAATGTATTTCTAGGATTTACGGAGATACAAAATTTATAGGGTTTATGAGATATGAAATAGAAGAAAAAGAACGTGGATAACTATATATGAATGTAGTTGAATTTACGTCTGTGTATACATTCTCACACGTGGGGATTTAAGATAGCAATAACAGTAAAAAGAATAACAAAAGTTAGACCATCCGTGGGTTTTTGGGCCTTTTTTTCCTCACAGAAACGCTCAAGGACCGCCCCGGGGGCGTTTTTCTCAAAAAAATCCTGCAACGCGTGCTTTTATCAACGTCTTTCTTCAAATTGTTTGGTCAATGAGATGACTCCAAATCATATACCTTAAGTTTTAAATTAAAAAAACAAAAAAATAATAATTGAGTAATCATTAATGGGGCATTATTGGGCATTATCCCACCCATTTGTGAAAAAGGCCCCATAATCCCCCTTTGCTGGCTGAGATGACATGTGTCACACAATGCTCATAGGTGGGGCATTATTCATCTATACCACTACACATAGTCTTAGAACATTTATTATAACTATAAATAACAAGATAAAAAATAACCCTTCAAAAATTAACAAAATGTAACAGCCGTAATATTAATATTAACATTCGATAATTGAACTCTATATATCGTTTGACAACCAGCATTTCCAGGCCAACATCCATACGAATCCTAATTATATTAATTAGGTCGTCATATGTCTAGAAAAGTCATACATTTCCATGTTATGGATTGGTAATTTTCTTTTAAAGATTGCCGGTTTGTACACACAAGTCGACAAACATGAGTGTTGGATAGTTATCTCTAAAATGTGTGTATATGTGTTGGATTCATATGCCCAAAACACGACATATGACAACACTATTTGCGTTTGATCCTATAGAGTCACACACGAAGCAAAATTTTCAAGATTTCGTTTGAATATGTTTAACCGAAACCAACATAGTCAAAATTAAATATTATTATTTAGTTAAAAGAATAATTATTTATACAACTGGTAATGTGTGGATATGTTTGTAAATATAATCTTAACATGTTACGTTGTGAATAAAGGGTATACATGGGGATTTATATATTTCAATGAAGTATCCACCACTTGTGGCCTAGTTCGGGTTGTAAACGAACTGAACAAATACGAGCTTTGTCCGTGTTCGTTCGTTATGGATATAATGTGTTCACGAACACTTACCGAACGAGATAATCTGTTCGTGTTCGTTCATTAAGGAAAGGAACGTGTTCACGAACTGTTAGATTATAATACTCATCAACAAGCCTATCACGAGCAAGCCAATAAAGACACCAATCTACAACCACCTGATCCATATAATTAATAGACCCAAAATTCTTCAAGTTTATAGCTTTTAACTGTGACCCCCACTATAGCAGTGTTGACCAAAACAAAATCCATCCTACTTCCATGATGTTGCATTTGATTCTCAATGGTAATCCAAACACTACTATACCAAAACCCAAGAGATTTTTAAATTTTGACCCATATTACAGCCATATCAATCCTGCAATACTGAGTTTGACTTTACAATTTCATGATCATTTTAGTAAAAAATAGTGGACTTTTAAATATAATCCCACTTTAGAAACATTGACCAATTTCAAAGCTTTAGACTTCCATTGAAGCTGCAATAACCCAATAACATGCTCCCAGGACCCAAAAATTCCAGCACAGGATTGACTAGAAAGGGGTAAAAGAAAAGGGTTGACACTTATAAGATATTCGGGTTTAAACCGAACCACATTAGGTAATCGGTTTCAGTTTTAGAAAACTTAACTCGATTAGAACCAAGTAGCCCATAATACATTTTGCCCAAATCCAATTCCATTTTGATCAAAACCTAGGAATCCGAATTACAATTTGATTTATTGGGTTCTTTTTTTGTTAAATTGGGTTTTTCAGTTTTGTCAATTTTGAATTCGGCTGGGTTCGGTTTTCAGTTTTGACTGAAAAATCTTTAAAACGAGGAAACCGAACCCGAACCCATATAGAACTTCATGCTTTTCTCATACCCTGCAACTTCAGTAGCTACTTAATCTTTTTCTATACTTCTTGAATTCATTATAGCATTAATAAAAGTAATTAACTATGTTAGAAATAATAATACAAAAAAATCACCAAGATGTGAAATCAGTATCGAAAAGGCCCAGTGTTGGCATCTTTTACTAAAATTTTTTTGCCTAGATGTTACTTAACCAATATGTACAGTTAGCAACACATGCTAATCAATACCTAAGTATGTAACATAATTCATAACTAACTAACCATTAGTTACTCTTCATTGTGTTCTATTATCAATTGAAAAACTCAGTTATCAATTCACAAAAACTTAAGCCCAGAAACTCAGCGCCGATTACACAAATCTGGGCTCAAATAACATACATAAATGAAAAAAAAAAATTAAAAAATTTGGAGGCCCTAGAAAAGTGGGGGCCCTACAGGATGGATCATAAATGCATCACATAACTTAGGAACCATAGATTAATGCACAACGTAATCACTTTCAACATTTATATCAAAGTTCACAACGTAAAATTGTCAAATAGACAGCAAAAGACACTTGAAACTAATAGACGTGTTCTTTTCAATCAGCCATTCCTATCTAGCTATAAGCAAAAGACTTGTGGTTAAATCGAAATTTGAAATTAAACATAGAACAGCCTACATTCAGTTCCTGAAACACAGGGTGATTGAAGGACATATCATCTTGAAAGTTGAGGGTCATCTTGCATTGCACCTCAATCCCTATGCCTGCCATTATAAACCATATTATTATCTGGCTGGTCAAGCAGAAATAGTGTTTCCGTGTAGGGATACACTCTAAACGAGTACTGTATTCCATAAATCCCAAGATGATGAATGCATTTTGAGTTAGGCTCGTAAACAGCAAGTTGTCCACGTTTTCCTCGAATATCAATTATAGGCTCACCACTCTTCCGAAACCCCCTTAGTCTAGCATCTCCATTTGGTCTGATTGTGAATAGCTTTGTAAACGAATGTGAAACACCACTCCCCATGATCCATACACATAAATCCCGATTAATAACCTGGTTAACGTCTACACCCACAACAAGAGAGTTCCCTAGATACGACATGGAAATGAGACTATTAGGGTGTGATAAATCACCTGGTAAGGCTATTTCTCTGAATTCTTCGGTTGTTATATCAAATGAAACAATCAACTTAGATCCTCCACCCATGGTGTTCCTATCGATAGCAAACCAATAAAAAAAATCCATCTATACCAACCTCATCATCATAGAGATCAAAATAAATTGATTTTCTAGGAGATTGCTGCCGTATGGACTTCTCCAAGCCCCGGTGCTTAACGTAAAAACCTCAACCTGAGAGGGTATGCAAGTAACTTCATCCACACTGCTCAACAAGCTAATATATCTGATCTTGACAATCTTAGGGTCACTAGTCTCACGACAAACCCCAAAACCTAGAGTTGTTTCAAACATCTTATTTCCCACAGCAGGCACAACAACAGCAACTGATTTTCTAATTGAAATATTCCAAACAACAGCCTTGCGAGTAATATCGCAATAGATACACACCAAGCCATGAGAACAGCTGATTATCCTAGAATTCTTAAAAGGGACAGTCAGTGAAACCTTCTGTTTAGGAAAAGTATGATCATGAGCAATTGAAACATATTTTGGCGCATAACCATGATAACTTACAAGCAGATGGTGTTGTTGGCTGCTATAATGTGCAATGAAATCAGAGCTCTCGATCAGAGACTTCCACGATTTGCAGATCGATCGAAATCGAAGCAAACGATTTCACAGGAAGCATGTTCAAATCTAAAGAAACTTGGATTTGTCGGTTAAGACCTGAATCGTGTCTGAACAAAAGTTACGTTAAAACGTAGATAAGCTGGAGATGTAATAAAAATAAAACACGGAAACATATTATATATGGCCCGACTTCTTTGCGAAAAAAAAAATTTACATCGAACACCGACCTGAAATTATACCGACACGTACAAAAAATAAGTAAAAAATATGTTTTTTAGTTAAAAATTGTACCACGAATTGCGGTGGCGCCAAAACGTAAAGTAAATCGAATTAATAAAATGTAGTGAAAACATATTATATTTGACCCGACTTGTTGTAAAACAAAATTTATTTCAAAACAATCAAATAAAATTTATATGGACACGTACATATTAGTACGTAAAAATGATTAAGTTTAAGAAAATTGAAAGGTTGTAAGTAACAAAACTAAATGCTGAAGGGTAAATGCTAAAATAAACAAAAACTTACTAAAAGACAAAAAAAAATAGGGGTGTTCATCGGTTCGGTTTATGGTTAATTTGGTTTATTCGGTTTTCAAAATTTTGTACTCAAAACCAAAAACCAAACCAAACCAAATAATGAATATGCAAACCGATCCAAACCAAACAAAATTCAATTCGGTTTGGTTTCGGATAGAAACCAAATAAACCAAATCTAACCAAATTGTACCTAAGTACTTTTTTTTTCTTAATATAGTATTTATGTTTGCGTTCCAACTTCCGAACATCGCAACTAATTTACACCTAACAACATATGAATACAAGAAAGTTTCATTACGAATTAAAACAAACACATCCATAAAGTAGTGGTAGACACAACCACAAAGGTAAAGCTTCAAAACATAGATCTATACTCAATGTCTGAAGTTCTATTATTTTAGAAATGAGTGAGCTTGAGATGAGCTTTTAGATTTACATTTGGTATTTGGGGCTGCATAAAATAACTATTTTGGTCTAATAAATTGTATATGATTTTATAAAATATTATTATTTTTATTTAATAATTAATTAAGTTAAACGGTTTATTCACTTATCCAAATAAACCGAATAAACCAAATAAAATAAAATGTGGATCCATAAACCAAACCAAAAACCATATTCACAATTCGGTTTCGATTAGAAACCAAACCAAAAACCGAATTCGTTATTCGGATCAGTTTATTTGGTTACGGTTACGGTTCAGTTTACGGTTTTTATTTGGTTACAATTTTTCGGAACACTCCTGAAAAAAGTGACGAATGATAAACCGCCATGCACCTGTCATAAAGCTTGTGTTTGTTAGTACATAGAATTTACGTCTATGCATACATTCTCACACGTGTGGGTTTAGAATAATTCTTTAAAGGCAGTGAAAATTTAAGATAACAATAATAGTAAAAAAAATACAGATAGTTAAAATAAAATAGCAATAATAGTAAAAACAGATAGTTATAAGTACTAGTAGGATTCTTCCATGCTATGTGGCAGGAACTCGATTGGTATCGATTTGGTTTGTTACGATACCTACAATCGTTATAGTAAACGAAAAAAAACTAAAATATAAAGGCGTGATATGAACAAAAGGATATTGACACATGTTTAAAATTGATTGAAAACTTAAACAAATAGCAAATACCAGTACGGATTCGATAATAGTAATATTGGTACGGATGTTGTTCAATCAAAATCAATTTGATTTGTCAAGGTACTGAAGATAGTCGTATAATTTACGATACTGAAAAATACTCAATTTTTTTTCAAAACCGTTTCAATAAAAATTTATACCGAAATGTCGAGGAATACAGAACGATTCAACATTCATAACGGATTACAAAACCCTGTTCAACAAAAGCTATACCGAAATATCGAGGAAAAAAGTTTAAATACAAATTCGTATTCAACTTTTATAACTATAATAATAGTGTGTGTATAAGTTATGTGAAACAAGAAAAATAAAAATAAAAAATCTTTAAAAAGTTGGAAATTTATAACGTCAAAAAACCATAATTTTTTTTCAAAACATTGCCTGCAATTGTACTTGGGAGGCATAGAAAGAAAACTCATATTAGTTAAGAAAACTAAGAAACCCAAATGAATGGACCTCCTTTTGCCACATGTTATACATTTTTGCAGACTGTGTTGCGTGAGCCTGCCACATGTTACGTGTAACAGCTTTTGTAGACTTTCAGCTTATTCTTAAAAAGTAGAAGTTGTTACGTAACACGTGACAGCCTCTGCTTGTTACACGTAACACGTCTGCAAAAAGGTGTAACACGTGGCTAAAGGAGATCCATTCATTTGGGTTTCTTAATTTTCTTAACTAATATGAGATTTCTTCCTATAATTGCCATATATATATATATATATATATATGCTATTGTATTTGGTAGTTTGGATGATATGTTTAGCCATTAATAGTTAGAACATTTATTGTAATTATTTGTATTTAATAACAACTAGGTTGTTCTCATTCGCGCATTACAGCGGGAAACCAACATGTTTTAGAAAGAAAAAATAACTAAAGTAATTAAAAACCTGATTATTGATAACAATTTGTGTTTCAGTTAAATATTCTTAGTAGAATAACATAAACTATTTATAAAACTGTAAACTAAATAAATACATATCCGAGTGATGGCAGTTTAAAAATGGTTAAAGCAACTGGTCAGTTTAAAAGTAATATTACAAATATTAATGTCAAAACGTAGATACAAATAACTAACGTGCACCGTTAATTTTTTATTTATTTTTTTGACAATGCATATAAAAAGCTAAGATATATAAAAAAAAGTCATGACATTATAATGGAACGCTTGATAAATTCATTAAAATTAAAGGGTTACATAAACGTTACAACTAAAATAACGCCACACTTATAAATGAAACAATTTCATATGTTTTAAGCCTTCAATTCATACCAAGCGACTTTTTACCCGTTATAGTTTTAGCTTTTTTTTTTGTATATTACATGCTTGGGGCTTGGCTTGTTCTCGCTTTATCACTCTTTTTTTTTGAACGACAAATTTTTAGATCACTGACGGACCATTGGAATATTATTGTGGCACTAGCGGAACCACCGGATCATATTCATCTGCACTAGGCAAATACCTATATACCAATTTAGGAGTAAACCCAATAAATATGGAAAAACCCCCCTTATGAGAATCAAACCCAGGACCTATTGGTCCCAAGTAAGTGGGAATTAATAACCAAGTTAATTATAGTGTAAATAGGTTAAAAAAAACTAACAAAATCTGATGAGGGTAAAAGTGTAAAAGCCAAAACCTTTGTAGTTAAAAAAAAATTGTTTTATGTGATTTTACAAATGACACTAAAAATAAAGTAAATTACCTAAATACCATAAAAAAGAAAAGATAAGCATTTGAGTGTGAATGACATATTTGTAATAAAAAAACAAAATAAAGGCTAGTATGTATACTGTAGCAACATGACGTAGTTATAATAATAAAAAACACTTCAAAAACTAATAACATTAACAAAATGTAACAGCCGTAAACTATCGATGGTATAGTATTAATATTAGATAATCGAACTGTTTTAAAGTGTGAAATAATCAGAAATTATTTTCACCGTTTTACTTTGGATGGCTAGACGCGGCATCAATAATTGAAGGACATGTATACGCGCGGTGTACGTTCGTAACACATTAAGGGGTTGTTTGGTAACTTCTAAATGGTTAGGTGCTAAACCATTAAGAGGCAGTATAATGCTTAACCATTCAGAGGTAATGTCTGATCAATTCAGATTAAATGTCTTAACTATTCAAACTCAATATAATGCTTAACCATTTAGAGGCAAATGTCTGAACCATTCAGACATTTGCTCGTGAAACAAACAGTCTGAACAATTAAGTGGTGAACCAGTAGAGGTCAAGGTCGAGGATCTCACTCGTCGCGAGGGCGTGGTCGTGGTTGGGATAACACCTAAAACCGCGATCAAAAAGAAGAATATAAGACCCGAGACAACGGAAAGTAAAAGGATAAAAAGCGTGATTTATCGGGAATAAAGTGTTACCGGTGTGACAAATATGGACACTTTGTTTCAAGATGTCCAGATCGATTCAAAAGTAATGAGGCGAATATGGCACAGGCTGAGGAACGGAATAACGAGGTTGATGGAACATTTTTTATGTTAAAGACCGATCAAGAAACTGTCTTTTTAAATGAAGAAAAGGTTTTGCCAAAGAAATTTGAAGCCGATTCTAGCGAAAAAGATGTTTGGTACCTTGATAACGGAGCCAGCAACCGCATGACGGTTAACCGGAGTTATTTTGCAGAGCTAAACGAGCGAATAACTGGAAGCGTGAAATTTGGTGACGGTTCGCGTGTGACGATTAAAGGAAAAGGATCGATTTTATTTGTAGGTAAAACCGGTGAACAAAAGCTTTTAACCGATATTTATTATATCCCAAATTTGCAGAGTAATGTGATGAGTTTGGGTCAAGCAACCGAATTTGGATGCGAAATTCGAATGAAAGATAATTTTCTAACGATGTTTCATAGTGGTGGAAAATTATTGATGCAAGTGGCTCGTTCGAAAAATCGTTTGTACAAGGTGAAATTGAAAGTGGGCACTCCCGTTAGTCTTATGGCGAAAATCAGTGAAGATTCATGGTTATGGCATGCGAGACTCGGGCATGCTAGTTTCAAGACCTTGGAGCAAATAAACGGGATGGTTTTAGGAGTTCCAAAAATACGTCATGAGAATAAGGTGTGTGAAGCGTGTATGGTTGGAAAACAAACGCGAAAACCGTTCCCAAAGAAGGCGACTTTTCGAGCATCACGAACACTTGAATTAGTCCACGGTGATTTATGTGGACCAATTTCCCCATCGACCATGAATGGTAATCGCTATATATTAGTTTTGATGGATGATTTCTCACGATATATGTGGTCGTACTTGTTAAAGGAGAAAAGTGGAGCATTCCAAACAATAAAATATTTTAAGGCGATGGCGGAAAAAAAGACGGGTAATTTTCTCAAAACCTTACGAACTGATAGAGGTGGAGAGTTTACTTCCCGGGCGTTTAATCGTTTTTGTGATGAAGAGGGCGTTACGAGACACTTGACAACCCCTTATACACCACAACAAAACGGTGTGGTCGAGCGTCGAAACCAAACACTTATGGAGATGGTTCGAAGTATTATGAAAGCAATGAAGGTTCCGAACTATTTATGGGGTGAAGCGGTCAGACATACGACTTATTTAATTAATCGGTCTCCTACGCGTGCATTGGTGGGAGCTACTCCGTATGAAAAATACAAAGGTAAACAACCTAATTTAGAACATGTTAAAGTTTTTGGTTGTATTGCTTTTGCAAAATTTGAAACGGATATTCAAAAGCTCGATGATCAGTCCGATATTTTGGTGCATCTTGGAAGTGAACCCGGGTCCAAAGGGTACCGTTTATTGATCCGAGAACTCGACAAATTGTGGTAAATAGAGATGGGGAATTTGACGAAACAAGGGGTGGAAGTGGAATAAAATTGTTGAAAATCATACCGGAAGTGAAACCGAACCAGGTTATTTTACCGTTTACTGGGGTAGTGTGATTGATACTGGATTTGGGTCGATTAATTCAAGCCCAATGATGTCAGAGACAGCTTAGAGCAGCCCAGAATCAAGTCAGAATAGCCCAGATTCAGCTTAGAGCAGCCCAGAATCGGCTCAAAACAGCCCAGAAACTGCCCTGAGCAGCCAGAAACTACCCAGAGCAGCTCAGATCCTGCCCAGAGTAGCCCAGAAGATGAACTTCAGGTCAGGCCTTCCACTCATCAGTCTATTTTACCTATAAAATATAGCGACTACGAATTAAATACGTGCGAATTGCTTTTAATTGATGATGAACCGGCTAATTTTGGCGAAGCAACATTAAAGGGGGAATGGGTTAAAGCAATGCGAGAAGAAATTAATTTGATTGAGCGAAACCGTACATGGAAACTTGTGGATTTACCAAAAGGCGTTAAACCAATCGGTTTAAAGTGGGTTCTCAAAATTAAAAATAATGCGGATGGAACAATTAATAAATACAAAGCGAGACTTGTAGCAAAAGGGTACGTGCAGAGACAAGGTATTGATTTTGATGAAGTTTTTGCACCGGTTGCGCGAATCGAGACGATCCGGTTTCTTATCTGCCGTGGAGGGTTGGGAAATACACCATTTAGATGTGAAAACAACGTTTTTAAATGGTGATTTGGAGGAAGATGTTTATGTACTTCAACCGGAAGGATTCGTAAAACCGAAAAAAGTCACAAAGTTTATAAGCTTTTCAAGGCGTTGTACGGGTTAAGACAAGCACCCCGGGCTTGGAATATTAAGCTAGATTCAATGTTGAAGGCGTTAAAATTCCACCGGTGTGCTAAAGAACAAGCCGTATATCGAAAGATTGTGGGTAATTCTTTACTAATCTTAGCCGTGTATATTGATGACTTAGGTTCAAGTTTGTCAATTATTAATGAGTTCAAGAAAGAGATGGCGAAACGGTTTGACATGTCAGATCTTGGAAAATTAACTTATTATTTGGGTATCGAAGTTTCACAAGGAACGAATGAAATTAAAATCAAACAGGAAGCATATGCCTAGAAGATTTTAAAAGAAGCGAGGATGAATGAGTGTAATTCGGCTCTTGTTCCAATGGATCCGAATTTAAAGTTGACGAAAGCCGAAGCCGAAGTTGAAGCAACCAATTATAGAAAAATAGTTGGGTGTTCGCGATATTTACTTCAGACGCGTCCGGATCTCACTTATTCAGTTGGCATTGTTAGTCGGTACATGCAAAGTCCAAGACAGAGTCATGCGGTAGCTATTAAACAAATACTCCGATATTTGAAGGGAACTGCGAGCTACGGGATTTCTTATCCGAGAAAGGCTGAAGGCGTCCTATGTGGGTACAGTGATAGTAGTCACAATATTGATGATAATGATGGTCGGAGTACAACGGGACACGTGTTTTATTATGGTTCTGCACCAATTACTTGGTGTTCGCAGAAACAGAGTACAGTGGTGTTATCATCATGTGAAGCTAAATACATTGCAGCTAGTTCAGCAGCTTGTCAGGCTATTTGGTTACGAAAATTGATAAGTGAAGTTACTGGAAGACAACCGCAGAAAGTGATGTTAAAAGTGGAGCGATTGCCTTAGTAAAAAATCCGGTGTTCCATAATCGAAGTAAACATATAAAGTCCCGATTTCACTTTATTCGGGAGTGTGTTGAAAACAACGAAGTGGTCGTTGAGCATGTATCTGGCAGCGAGCAAAGAGCGGATATATTGACGAAGGCACTGGCGAAAATCAAGTTCAAGGAGATGCGGGATATACTTGGCGTTGAAGACCTCCCGTATACGACTCAAAAATTCAGGGGGTGAATGCTGGGAATTCCGAGTCCTAGCCGAACTGTGGCCTTGTGCGTGAAGGACGGCTGGATAATTAAATAAAATCATTAATTAAATAGTGATGAATTATCTAGAATCCTATTTGTGTTGGGTTAGGATGAGTATTAGATAATTGATATGTAATTGATTAATGAGGAATCCTAGTTATAGTATAACGTGATAGGTTAGCTATATATACCAATCTAATTGGTAAGGATTGTAATTTTCAAGGTTTTGAGTTAAGTTTCGTTGATAATAAACATTGGGTGTTAGCCAATTATTGTTCTTAATTCCGATTCATACAACAACCACTAGTACCAATTCTCTTTAGAAGCCTGTAACCTATTATAGCCTATCAGATACAAAAACCTATTATAGCCTATCAGATACAAAAACCGTTAACCTATAATAGGATTAGAAAAGGGAGTTATATTCACACACTCATCTCCTTTATCTCTTTCTATACATACATATATATAAAGAGAGAAAACCGTTAACCTATAATAGGATTAGAAAAGGGAGTTATATTCACACACTCATCTCCTTTATCTCTTTCTATACATACATATATATAAAGAGAGAGATAGAGTGAAAAAAGATATGAAAATAAGATTTTAAGGTGTGACAATGTAGAAGCCTTAAAAAACAGTTTTTAAAGTGAATTGCATAAACAAACTACATATATTGAAAGGTATGTAACGTGCCACGTTAAGCTTAGAAGATTTATAAGAACTAATTTTTCTAGTTTTTGGTTTGTTGCTGCTGCCTGTTTGGGGCCTGCTGTGTGAATAAAACTAACTTCTCAAAAAAAAAAAAAAAAAAATTAGCTACAAGTCATGAACTATAATTATTTTTTTTGAACGTTCAATGAATCTTTCAAATGGACTACTGGCGAAATTCACCATATCGGGATACACTCGCCTTCGAACTAGGGAAATCCCTCACCTAGGACCGAAGCCCGTGAACACTCGCCCGAAGGCACGACAGTACAGTAAGGTAAAACCCGCTCAGCTAGAGGATCGAACTAGCGATCTCCACCTATTCGCCTATTCTTCCATCATCACCAGGTGCCGCATAAAATAGCGGGGAGAGCAGGAATCGAATTTGGGTCCCTTAGAACACCAAATCTCTCCGTTACCACTCCACCACCGCTCACTTATAATTGTAATATAACATACAGTAAATAATCATTTCTACACAAAAGTTTATGCATTGACGGGAACGCAACCTTTTTATGCCTTTTTAAAGGCCGACAAGCCTTAAGGAGGCAAAAAGATATGATGGTAGTGCGTATCCAATGTAGTTTTTTTCTAGGATAACTTTTGGAACCATTTAACTGTCAATTTGTGCTTGTTTGCATGTGCATGTCAATTTGTGCTTGTTTTGCATGTGCATGTCAATTTGTGCTTGTTTGCATGTGCATATGACATCAATTTTATCGCCAATAAATTGTTTTTTTATAATAATTATTTAGTTTTTCATCACTAGTTTATCACTTTTGGTAATTGGTGCTTTTGTTTTTCTGCAAATTATAAAGACGTGGACAGTGGATAAAAAGGAAAATTTCATGTATATTCAACAGTTCGTATTCACATTCACATTGAAAATTATAAACCATTACAATATTATAATCATTTAAAACACTAATCAAATTTGATATTACCTATATCATTAGACAATTTACAACTCTTACTAATAATAAATATAGATCACTTCAATCTCCCAAAATATAACTCTAAATTCATGTATATGAAAACGGCTCAATTTAGAGTGTAATAAAGCGAGAACGCGCAAGCGCCAAACATGTGATAAACAAAAAATAAGCTAAAAGCATAGTGGGTAAAAATCGCTTGGTATGAATTGAAAGCGTAAAACATACGAAATTGTTTCATTTAGAACCGTGGCGTTATTTTAGTTATAAAGTTTAGAGTAAATTGCACAAAACGTCCTTTATGTTTCTTCAAACTTGCAGGTTCCAGCCTTAATGTTTAAAAGTTGCTAAAAACAGCCTTTATGTATAATTTTGTTACGGGTTTCATCCTTTGTCACTAACCTAGTTATTAATCCTTGTTAAATGGCCTCACATGCATAGCATGTGAGGGTAAAACCGTCTTTTCTGCTAGTGAGGTTATAAAACCCAAATAAAATCCCAGACCCATGTCTTCATTGCTCCTCTTCTTCAACCTTCTTGATTGAAGATCCTTTATCCCCCCAATTTCCCCCTCACCATCCATTTCCGTAAAAACCACCGGTAATTCCCTCTCACCGCCTCGCCTCCCACCCGAAAACCTACCAACCGCGAACCCACCCCCGGGTAATCTCCATATCGTCAACCCCGCCGCTTCCTCTTCGTTACCCAATTGGTTATTAACATTACCACCCCCATGACCCCCACTCGGGCTCGACGCATCCACCGCATCCGTCGGTAATTCGTGCCGACAAACCGGCACGAATTACGCAACGCGAGCCACGGAAGGATGCAATCCGGATGGTACAAATGTTCACAAGGCATCTCTTTAGCCTCTGACCCTAACTCAAAAGGCTCTTTACACACAGCGCAATAAGACTCAACCACAACATGATTCTCCTCAATTTCAATAGTGGGCATTGCTTCAATAGCAGCCTTTGAAGCAGGTAGATTATTATCAATCCTACCAAGCCCATTACTCTCTATTTGGGCCAACTGATCCAACAACCTATCAAAACCCGACCCGAGCAAAACTCCGACATACTCGCCGGTAACGGCCGCAAACCCGACACGGATCCATCATCATAAAACAACTCAAACCCGGTACCAACCGGCGGGCTAGGGTTTGAACCCGGGCTCTGTGACCCCATGTACATAGCGGCTGCTGGAAACCGGGTTTGGTAAAGATCCGACCCGGGTGGACCTCCGGGTAACCGGGTCGGGCTGGGGATCTGTTCTATGAAGCCGCCGGAGCAATCTGGCACGATAAAGATGAATCTTGGAGGTGGGTTTGGATGATGACGGAGCGGTTGCATCTGTAGCACCAGTATGATGATGTTGAAGATCCAACCGTTGACATCTATGATCGGAATATGATTTCAATATATTGTTTCGATACAAGAAGCTGTGGAAACCGGATCTTGATTGTTGAAATGATGAAAGAATGGGGGAAATTGGGAGGGATAAAGGATCTTCAATCAAGAAGGTTGAAGAAGAGGAGCAATGAAGACATGGGTCTGGGATTTTATTTGGGTTTTATAACCTCACTAGCAGAAAAGACGGTTTTACCCTCACATGCTATGCATGTGAGGCCATTTAACAAGGATTAATAACTAGGTTAGTGACAAAGGATGAAACCCGTAACAAAATTATACTTAAAGGCTGTTTTTAGCAACTTTTAAACATTAAGGCTGGAACCTGCAAGTTTGAGGAAACATAAAGGACGTTTTGTGCAATTTACTCTAAAGTTTATGTAATCACAAAATTCAAACAAACAAACACCTTACCTTAATGGCTGGACCAACCCGCTAACCTGTTTTAACTCGCTAATAAAGACTATTCTGAAAAGGAAAAATGTATCTAACAAAGAAGTTAGGTTTGTTTCGAGGGTGCTAAACCACTTCGACGGTTTAATATTTGATAACATTAACCGGTTTATGGCTATCAATGTAAGATTATTGATAAAAAAAATTAAAATAAAAAAACAACATTATAAACTAATTACAAGGAAAGGAATGACGGTATTAACAAGTAACCGTAGAACTGCAAGTTCACCTGAAGTTGGGCTTGTATGCAATCATGTCAGCTGAAACTCAAGTGTCACTCCAGTTATCTTCTCCATCATCACTTCCTACAGCCTAACATTTTAAACAAACATAACCATTTGACAGTTAGATTTGAGCTGAAACAAAAGTTTGATTCTGAAAATGGGAGAGAGGGAAACCTGTCGGATTGCGGTTGCCTTCTCAAGTATAGCAGTGACATTAATGCTGGTAGGGCCAGCTGGCGTAGTGGTTATTGGAGCTGTTGAAACTCGTCTTAGATTGCGTGACTGCACACAATAAAATTGTTAATTAACAATTTAACATGTTAATCACATGTTATAACTTGCAACTGCATAGGGAAGATTAATCTACAAAAGGAATTATAACGGTATAACTGACTCATGTTCACCACTCTTATGGTTGCATGTATTCATAACCTTTGCAAACATTACAATTTTATCCTCGACTTAAAATTACAATTTCGTCCTCAGTTTAAAATTACGTTTTTGCCCAGTTTAAAATAAATTATGCTTTATTATTTAACTTTTATTTAATTTAACTTTTTAATTCATATAAATTTACTTTATGTCAATTCTACATATAGATGGGCCTTTAGTATTGGGTACTGGTACTTAACCGGTACCAATCAGTCCGGGTATTTCGTACCGGTAACGGTACCAGTTTTGCAACTTTCGTCCAAAGGTTTCGTTTTCCGGATCTGGATCCAAAAGGTTTGAAATATTGTCATTTTCATCCGCCTCGTTAACTCCATCCATTTTTGTCAGTTAAGTCAGGAGTATTTATGTCTTTTTTGTTAACTTAAAGGGCAGTTTGGTACTTTTCAGGGATATTCGGTCTTTTTACATAAAGTGAAAAAGACCGGATTGCCCTCTGAGTTAGCAAAAAAGATGGAAATACCCCCGAATTAAAGGAGAAAATCAGATGGAGTTAACGAGCCAGATGAAATTGGCAAGATTTCAAACCTTTTGGATGCGGATGCAAAAAAACAAACCTTTGGACAAAAGTCGGAAAACTGGCCAAACCTCAGGGGACAAAATGGCATTTTACTCCATATTAAAAGATGAGAGTTTCATAGGGTTCTATAGGGCTTAAGTGGGGATTTCTAAAAACATCAAAATAATATAAATGCATGCTTACTTTTGTTCTAATCTGCTGTAGAAAATCTTCCTTTTCATCTCCCACTTTCTGACTCATGGTGTGAATAGATCCGTTTTGAGCACATAGATTCTGCCAATCTGGCTGCTAGAAACAATATACAGTGTCGTTTACACGTAACCTATCGGATGAAAACATAGAAAATAGCAAGCTTACCTTGTGCTTAATCATATTGCTATCGTTTCAACAGCATTATCCTGTTTTCTTGGAGCTGGCTTAGGTTGCTGAGGGGGCGTAGGCTGTGTAGGTGTTAGGTTCAACGCATAAGTAAACGTCTCCGAGAGATCATCTTCTTTCGCCACTGTCACATCGGGATTTGGTTTAATACCCCGCCATTCCTTTGGCGGCAGAGGCGGTGGAGGTGGTGTGGGCTCCTTGACGTCATTGCTTACCTCGTTTTCTGAAGCTTTCATAGAATCAAGATTTGGAATATCAAATAAAAGACCATGCGGAGAAGATTGAAATCCGATTCCATTCACACGAGCGCTAGAAATCGATTCTGCAGATGAGATGATTGAGATCCTGCCAAAAGCATCATCTAATTCACGATCTTTGATTCTGGGAGACTCACTAGAATCCCACTGCTCGGAATTCGATTCCGAAGCATGACTATGGCCGTCATCGGATGCATACGGAGATGATCTACAGAATGTGTCATCATCATCATCAGAATCTGAATCAAACTCGTGTAAAGAACCTGCAGGCTCGGGAACCAACTGAAATGACGGAAACATGTGTTCGTTACTTTTATCGTCATTATTATTCCCATCTGGGAATGCCAATTTTAGTTTAGAACTCTGGAATCCATCAATAGGCTGGAATGATATCCTCATATGTTCAAGGGGCGGTGAAGAAGGTGAGATGAACGGGTTTCCATTCCCAAATTGTTCTCTGAAAGGTATCCCGGTAACAGTTTGATACCCTTTACGTATACTTGTATTCTTGGGCACATCGGTTTTCACTGAGCTGGCGAGCCTTTCATTCCCAACAAGTGATATCTGTTTCCTGAAACCATTGACTAATAATCTATTGCTGAATTCAAATATCCGAGATGAATTGATAGGATCATCTGCGCCGCCAGTTCCAGGTGTCATTGTACTGGAATCGTTATCACCAGCAAGTTGAACAGATGATTCAGGTTTGATACCATTGTTGGCGTTTTCCTGACATGAACGTTGTGTCGAATCGGTTTTGGATTCTTCCACAGGCTCTGAACCAACAGCGGTTGGCAAACCAAAATCTGGAGGTTTGGAAGGTTCTAATCCCAACAGTCCACCATTCGTCCAAAACATAACTGGATTGTTGATTGTAGTTTGACCACCGGAAGTTGACCAGGATGGCATTGGAGACTCATGAGGTCTTATAGGTTCATTCACAAGTGGCTGTAAGTTTGGTTCGTTAGAGCTGGCAACATTCTTGTTCTCTGCGCTTGTAACGACTCTTTCAACTTCTTCAGATTTGAATTTATCAGGAATATTGCATGAACGTTCTTCACATTCCACATGTGATTCATGGGATATTGACATAGGGCTCAAGTAAGTTTTTTCAGGAACATCAAACTCAAAATTCATTGAATTATCATCTATGTGACTTTCTTTATTGTCGTTCACATTTGAGGATTGCTTCAGTTCTCTCTTTGTGTGGCAATCGAGATCATTTTCAGATTCTGATTCAATGGTGTTAAGCGCATCCATGTAATAATCAGTTTCACTTTCAATCTCATCATGCTGGCCCCGGATAACGACAGCTGGTGTTGGACGGGCTTGTTCATCATGAAAGTCAAAATCAAAATGGTCAACAACTCTGGAGTTCAGATCTTCCTTATTGTCAGTATCAATCTTCTCACTTGTAGTACAAGGTATCTCTATAGATTCATTCGGCTGGCCTGCAGAATCTATAATTTCTAACTTTTCATCCCAGGTAATGTAAGCTGACTTTAAGTTTGACCCGCTATCCTCTGCTAGATGACTGTTGTGAAAATTTTCATCAAACGAAGCCGAATCAAGATAAGAATTATGTTGCACGTTTGAATCAGAAGACGGTTCTTTAGCATTGTTGTCTTCAGATTGTGTTGAGCAGCTTGGACGGAAGATACACTCTATGTAACCAGACCCGTTCTTCGAGTCAAAAGAAGTCAAATGGTCAATTTCGGGTTCAATTACGGGTTTTTCCGGAACATGGAATGTGGAAACGTCTTGAGAAGGGGTTTCTTCTAAGATCGCAGAGCCATACTCCGTTCTGCAGAATGAATTACAATATAAATTCGTCAAGGCCTTACGGCATAATAATTCACAAATAAATTAAAGACTTTAAAAGCATCATACCGTCCACTATGCATGATTACTGGAGCAGCACGTGTCACGTCTCTATACCTCGATGAAGATTTCTTTTTCTGCATAAAGTAACCATAGTTTGAATTATATCGCCTACTTCGTATAGAAGCCTATATGGCATATAAACAATGTTCTCAGGACCGGACCGGACGTCGAACCGGTCTCCTCACCGGTCCACTGGTCGGGCCGGTCGAACCGAGTGATGCCGTAAATATTATAAAAATAAATAGGTCAAAATTGAAAATTTTTAATAAAAAAACCAGTTCAATCGGCCGGTTTTCCGATCCAACCACCGGTTCGACTCAAAAGTGGTCCGATAGGGTTGAACCAGACCGGTCTGGTCCGGTTTTCAAAACATTGCATATGAAACATACCTTGTTTCTTCGAGCTTTTTTTTCTCTTGGGACGGTTTGAAGATGTGCTTCATAAGGTCCAGCCGAAGATCTTTTGAAATAAGTTGGATCCGAATATCTTTTAAAGCAAGATCCCGGCCCCCCAGTATCAAATCTGAAAGTCAACCATGAAGATCAAACATCTACTACTATCATAGAACTACGATTAAATACCAAACTGCATATTCATACTTGTCAAGCTTGAACAAACGCGGAGGATCATGGCAGTCTTCATACGGTTCCATAACGCAACGTGGCAAGTCACTATAAATGAAATGATTTTGTTCGGTTTTAAGTCGAGTATGCCGGTGAGAACCTAAAATATACGACAAGACAACACAGAATTCATGTTTGTATTCAAATTCATATTAGGGTTTTGAATTCTTAAACTTGATTGGTGTTATTGTTACCAGCTGTGTAAGCGAAATGTAAGTGACTCCTCTGTGCCAAAATAGCCTTCTCTAATGGTGGAAGTTTAGCTTCAATGGTGTGTACGCGTTCTATCAATTTATGACTTCTAGAAGATGTAATTAGCACTTGTTCTTGTAATCCATGAAAAACTTCTGCGGCAAATCTATAAAGCCGATATATTTATTTCAGTTCCCAAATTTAGTTTAGATATGAACACTAGTCAAATAATCAAATCCTGCTCCACATAAATCATTACACTGAGATGTAAAATAAAATATGTAATGTAAACAGTAAATCAAATCATGTATATTCGCTCGTCAATTTCAGATTGAAATTAGCCTAAATACTCGGATAACACAAACATTACACTGAGATGCAATATAAACAGTAAATCAAATCATGTATTTCCGCTCCGTCAATTTCAGATTCAAGTTAACCTAATCACTCGGAGAATATAAACATTACATTGAGACGCAATATAAACATTATATCAACTATCAAATTATGTATTTTTGCCCTGTCAATTTCAGATTCAAGTTAATCAATATATACTCGGAGAATATAAATATTACACTGAGATGCAATATAAACAATATATCAAATCATGTATTCCTTCAATTTCAGATTCAAGTTAACCTAATTATTCTGAGATGCAATAAAAACAGTATATCAAATCATGTATATTCGAATATAAACAGTAAATCAAATCATATACATCTGCTCCATCAATTTCAGATTCAAGTTAACCTCATCACTCGGAGAATATAAACATTACACTGAGATGCAATATAACAGTATATCACTATATCCATTATCAAATCATGTTTTTTCGCTCCGTCAATTTCAGACTCAAGTTAACCTAATTACTCGGAGAATATAAACATTACACTGAGATACAATATAACCAGTAAATCAAATCATTTATTTATGCTCCGTCAATTTCAGATTCAAGTTAACCTAATTACTCGGAGAATTTTAACATCACACTGAGAGTGAGACACAATATAAACTATATATCAAATCATGTATTTCCTCAATTTCAGATTCAAGTTAACCTACTAAATACTCGGAGACTTCAAACATTACACTGAGATGCAAATATGCAATATAAACAGTATATCAAATCACGTATTTCCGCTAAGTCAAAATCAGATTCAAGTTAACCTAACTACTCGAAGCATCCAAAATTCAGTAACGTTTAAGCAACAGAAGATTAGAAACTTACTCAGCCAGATCGCCTAACTGACGGAGGAGTCCGACGAGTCCGGCAACGGCGACGCCGTCAAGCACCGCCTTCGGATCTTCTCTATTTGTCTCCGTGTACAGCTCCGGCATCCCTAAGCCGTACTCGTTTCTCACCTCTACTCTCACCAACGGCATCGTTTATCGTTTCTCTCTCTAGAAAACGAACTCTGCAGGTGATAGATTCTGGCTATCCGGTGCAGATTCCGGTAACTGCAACCATAAATGTGATGAGAGAGAGAGAGAGGTAGAGAGAGGGAGAGTGTGTGTTTGAGTGTGAAAGTGTGTGAGAGAGAAAATTAAATGAGGAATTTGTAGAGAGAGAGAGAGAGAGTGAGAGTAGGTGAGTGGATGGAAGCAGCTTAACCGCTATTGGAGTGAAAGCTCAGGTGAATGAAATGAAAATAAGACCAAACGGAGACGACGACGGTGACGTTGCCAACTCTTCAAGCCAGATTTTGGTTCCTAGGGAGGTATCATTGTTTTTTATCTTCAAATTACTCTTTTGCCCTCCTTGTTTTTCTTTAATTACTAGTCTCTTTTTTTATAATTACTAGTTTTTTTTTTGTTGTTGTTGAACGACAAATTTAGATCGCTAACGGACTGCTGTAGTATTATCGTACCATTAGCGGAATCATCCGATCATATTCATCTCCGCTAGACTATAATGCTCATACATCAATTCAGGAGGAAACTCAATAAATATGAAAAACCCTATTTGTAGGAATCAAACCTAAAACCTAATGGTCCCCAAGCCTTATCTCACCTTAAGATGCCACTAGACTATAATATCATGGGCATAATTACTACTCTTTTAGTTCTAAATTCTTGAAATAAAAAATTTTGGAGCAATTTCATATATACTCCTACAAGTTTTTATAAACTTTTAAAGTTTGTGTTTGAAGGGTTACGGTCTCAAATAATAACTAGACCTGTCTCGGATTCAACCTAGAATACACTGGCTCATGAGGCTATGTGAGATCGTGGGAAATGTGACCATATGGTGACTATTGATAATGAGTCTGGTCGAGCTCGGCTCAGCTCGTTTGCAATTGCACCTCTACCATTGACAACATGGGATGGAGTTGGTCACATAGAAAATCTCTTCGCACTAGGATGAGTCTAACGGTATTTTGTTTTACAGGAAGATTTTGTTGGCATGGAATGCTCTAGCTTTGTATCCGGATATCACTAGTTATAACTCACAAGGGTTGAATTATTGGTTCAACAAGTTTTTTTTTATCAGAATTGCTAATTTACATAACCACTAATCCTACGCTTAAATCTTCACTTTAGAAACTCTAACCCATTTTAGTTTTTTTATAAACTTTTGTAATTATATTTTTAGATTTTCCAAAAAAAAAAACTCTAGTTGTTAATATTTTTTTTTCCAAAAAACATAGCTATAACTATGATTAAAATACCTTTTCATAAACTAACAAGAGTTTAACATTTTAGTTTGATGAGAACTTTATAACTTAGTCTAAACGTAATAGATTTTTTACTAGAAACCATTTCAGTTTTTTTCATAAAACTTTTACCATATTAATATAAACTAAACATTTTTTTTACCATTTTCGCTTCTTTATAGTTATTTTAATTTTTTTTGAACAACAAACTTTATAGTTATTTAATGAGTTTATTAAATTTTATCATAACTAATAATATACAATAAAAGTAAGTGGGAATTAAGAACCAAGTTAATTATAGTAGGGTTTTTATGATAGTTAGGTGATTGAAAAAAAAAATATTATATGATAGCAAGATAGCAAGAGGGAAGAGTGAGCCCCTTCAAATGTGGTTACCACACACAAATACTAATAATATACAATAAAAGTAAGTGGGAATTAATAACCAAATTAATTATAGTAGGGTTTTGATGATAATTAGTTGAGAGTTTTCTCCCATAGATACAAAAAAATATTTATCTATTTGGGTACTTTGAAAAATATTTATATATTTAGGTAGATTTAAAATATTATTATTATTTTTATTAAAAAAAACTATTCATCTCCCATCGCTACTCCCCCATAATCACGGAACCATCGACATCAACCGGCGGCGTCCTCCCGGCGACCATCGTTCCAGCGAAGGTTTTTTCTCCCTGCAGCGCATCCTCCCAGTGTGTTCCTCCCGGCGGCGCATTCATCGCAACGACGCATCCTCAGGGTTGGTTAATCTTTTTATTTTTAACGAATCTGATAGCATGTTTAGAACCAGATTTCCTTTGATATTAGTTTTTTTTATTACAACCGTATTTCGTTTGGTTCATAACAGATTCCAGTTTAGAGTTCTACGATTCCAGTTTAGTTTTTCTGTTCGTTTTCACATTCAATAACAATCTACAAATAAAAAAGTATTCAAAATTGTTGCCTTCTTTATATTGGTGTAGCAAAGGTGCATGTAATGAGATGATAGGCAATATTATATTCAAGAATTGATATAATATTAAAGAATTGAACTATTTTCTATGATTTTATTATATGGTTTGTTTTTCGATCAACAAAATGATTAGGGTTATATTTATAACTTGTAGCATGTCATATTTTTCAAATATAAATTCTTGAATTATCATATTTATCGTGTTGTTTATCATGCTTGTATTGTATCTAAAGTTGTTGGAAAGTTATTGTTTTATAATATATGTTTGCAGATTTTTTTTAATTTTGCAGAATTATTGTAGAATTTTTAATATATATTTTTTGTGGATTTTTCGCAGATTTTTTTGTAGATTTTTGCAGATTTTTTTTTAATATTTGCAGAACTTTTTATTTTTTAACAAAAAATAATTAACCATATTTTTGCTGATTCTAATTCTGTGAGTAATCTAATTTGACTTTGTGTAGAAAAATAAAAAGAAAAGTATAAATTAGATAAAAAGAAATTAAAGGGATATAGAAAAGTACCTAAGTAAATATTTTTCAAAATACCCAAATAGGTAAATATTTTTTGTATCTACACTAGATTAGGAAAAAACTCGTTAGGTGATTGTAAAAAAAAATGATTATATGATAGCAGGTAGTAAGAGTGACCTCTTCAAATATGGTTACCAAACACCAATAAACAAAAACTGAAGTATATTATTATTATTTTGTGTTAAGACTAAAAGAAGAGAATATAGTAATTTGATATTAATTTAAGTAAAGAAACATTAATTGGTCTTTCGCTCTTGTTAAAGCGTCATATTCTCTCATATTAATCAAGATAAAGAGCACTCCAAACGGAAATGGCTGATGAGAAAAGAAGATTTCCCACCAACCAAAAATATACTAAAACAAATAAAACTATATATATTTTCTTTTCTTTTTGTTGGAAAACATCTAATACAAAATTCTTCTATGTTTCATATCCATTAGAACACACCCTCGACTTCAAATTCTATATTGATGAATTGTTGAACTTAGTTAATTTAATTTTGTTTTTGTGTGTGAGAATTTGATTAATCATTTTGACTCTAATGTGAGATATTTTCATCCAAAATAAACTATCAAAAATAACATCGAGTAAAAATATACTTTACTATCATTTGTATGGTTATCATTACTCAATTTGTATTAAGCCCTTTAAAGTGTGTAATCTTTTTATCTGTTTTTTTTTATATAATTTTGTCCCAATGCTTTCAATATATATTCACATTTGTGAGTTTATCATGTGTTGCATATTTACTTTAATCTTAATGTATCAATATTATTGATATCTATCATTAAATGATGATTAAACATGATTACTATTTAAATTCACATCTTTGAAATCAACTTGACTACCCATCAAAGACGAATGTGCATCAATTTTATATTATAAGTGTTTTAAACTTGTAACTATGAGCTTAAAATGGTTTATTATATATTTACACTTTCTTTTAATTCGTGAAGTAGGTTATTGCATGATGTTAACATCTTAGATAGCAAAAAGATATTGTAGAAACTTTAGCATTGCAATGTTTTAATAAGAATAAATAGATCAAACAACATTATCCAAAAAGCTTAATACTTGAAAACATAAAGTTTTATCGGATGGGGTTACCCCACTGGATCATTACAAATGGGTAGAAATTTGGACTTGCATCAAAAGCCGGGTCATAGTCTAGTAACATTGGCGATCTCTTCTGACTGGTTTAATGTTGGCTAAAGAGTGTCAATGTTATTGGCGATCTCTAGGAGTCTAATTAATTATTTGAAGAAGTTGTTGCCTAGAAAACTAGAGATTACCGGTAGCTATGACGTTCTTTACCAAGTACCAACATCAAAACCATTTAAAAGAGATTGTCAATGCTATTAGCAATGACCGCTCTTGTGATGCAAGTCCAGTTTTCTATTGCCGTAATTATCATTTATGTGACCACTCTTTATAGAAGGTTCTAAAAACATCCTTATCTCAATTCTTTCGGACTTAAAACTAAAGCCAATCATCAAGACTTCAAATATTTAATAGCTTTCACTAAATATCACTCATTTTTAATATATATAAAATGTTAAATACAATAATTAAAAGTATTAAATGTCTAGGTGTTTATATCTTTTTATGGATAAAGGTACTTTTATGGGGTCGGTTAGACGAAAGTGCCCTTTTGTGTTTGTATATTGTCTTTGACAGGGTGTATAGATGTGGTTCCCATGATACTTTCTGGGGACGAATTGAATTAAAACAGTCAGCCGTGGAGTGGGCCGGTTTATAATAAGTCAAATTATATCCAATTAATTAAAGCTTATTATTTGTGTATACATGAATGCATATTATATATTAATTAATCAAATTAATTAAAAAAGTAATCATATGTCCAAAACATATACGATAATCTTGAAGTATACAATATCTTTAAATCTCCGAAACATATACGAGTTGGTTTGGTTTTTAGGTAAAATCAAAACCGAAAGTTTGGTTTTCAGTTTTTGAAAACCGTTCATTATTGGTTTTTTCAGTAAAAAGAGGAAATTCGTGCAAACGGGGGCGTGTAACTCAATGTGGAGGAGAGGGGGTATTCATGAGCCCTATATTGACGAGGCTCTTAGTTCAAATGTCAAGTAGCTGTTAGCTTCCTTATACCATACCATGTTCAAACCATGTTGTTGATACAACGAATATGAGGCTACATGATATAGTGATGACCCTCCAAAGGAGGATGACCCTCCACGTAGGCGTCACATGGGACAGCATGGTTGATGCCTCTCCAAGCTAGAATTTGTGAAAATGGATGATGTCTCTACCCCATCAACTTTATCTTTTTTATTTTTTAACTTCATTTATTTTTTTAAAATTGTAAATAAGATATAAAACTAATTTCATTAATTTTAAAAACTAAACAATACATAAGTTAAAAAAAAACCAAACATTAAAAAAAAAAAAAAAACATTACATATTAAAAACTAAACATTAAATAAATAAATTCATTCATATTTTCTCAAGATCCGTTCTTGCAATTTTTTTAACGCCGCTCGTTTTTCTTCGGGATAACTATCAATGTCGGTCGTTAATATATCCCATTCTTTTTGATAACTTTTTTCGTTGCTCGCCCGAGCCCTTTCTTTCATCGCGCGTTCCTTCACCTTTGCCTTTTGGGCCGTCACCTCCGTGTACTCTTTGAATTGTGCCATGAACGCCTCCATCCTTCGTTCCTTCTCGACTTTGTCTTTGCCTTTTGTAGCCACTTTCTTTTTTAATTTGTCCCGACCCGGGGGACGTTCCTCCTCGTGTAACAACTCGAAAATTCGATTGTTATCTTTTCATTTTGTTTTCCTGTTTACCTACCTTTTGTAATTCCGAGATTCGACTAATAATAAAGTTTATGTTAATTACTTATGGTGTTGTCGTTATTATCGCATCTAATCGCTTAATAATCGCATCCTAATCTCATCGCATCGCAAATCTCAGTTGTTTATGTGGTTTTATGTTATTTATGTGTTATGTGTGTTTGTGGTTATGATTACGGTCGCTATCGCATCGCTCTCGCACTCTCGAATCGCTAAATCGCACTATTATACCAAATATAACGCTTAATATAACTAACTAATACGAACCGAATAACCAAACGAACTCTTAATGCGAAACAAAAAAAGAAACCCGATAATTGGGTCAAGTTCGCTCGAACTTGGGTGACCCCAAGTTCGGCCGAACTTGACTGGTTAACCAAAACTCTCTTCTTCCTCTAATAAGTTCGCTCGAACTTACCCTTTCCTTCACCAACATAGCAAGTTCGACCGAACTTGCTTAATTCCCTTGAATATCCCACAAGTTCGCCCGAACTTGCATGAAAACATGCAAGTTCGACCGAACTTGCTCTCACCAGCCTCACTTTTTGCCTTCTCCTATAAATACCAAGCTCTGTTCTCTCATTTAACTTGTTGCAAGTTCGCCCAGAGCTCTCAAAACCCAAAACCTTCATGTTCTAAGTAAGAATCAACCCGATTTCACTGCAACAACGTTTATCAACGATCTACAAAGGTTTACAACGATTTTGGCACAAGGCATAGCCTTCGTTTTCATCAAAACTCATTTATTACGAAAATCTTCATCTTTTTCCTCAAAAACTTTGTTTTAAGCTTAGATCTACACAATACGAGTTCGTTTGGCAATAGTAGAGACTTCCCAAACACGAGATCTGCAAGATCTCAGCTTGTAAGTGATAGATCTGAGAAAAACCTTTGCAAACCATTGATTTCTATACAAGATACAGACTTTTGATGGTGTTTTGTTCATTTTCTGGTATGAAACGAAGCATCTATCATTCAAGATCCCAGATCTGGAAGCACAAGGACGTTTATGTTGGTTTACACAAGCCGGACTAATCCGAACGAACCCCGAGTTCGCCCGTACAGTCTTTGTAAAACGGATAAAACAGCTCTAAAAGACCTCTCCGACCTAAGTTTGCTCAGTAGCACAGGGTTGGAAGGATGAACACTCGATTTTCCCCAGCAAACGACGCGAAAACACAAGATTTTAGACCCGAAAACATCAAGTTCGCTCGAGAATCACCAGCTCACTAGGTCAAGTTCGACCGAACTTGTACCCATTTGGGTCAAGTTCGACCGAACTTGAGTGTTCCTAAACCAAAGTTCTTACAAGTTCGACCGAACTTGTCTAGTTTCTTAGGAAACTACACAAGTTCTATCGAACTTGCCTTTTTAGTAAGGATATTTTACAAGTTCGCTTGAACTTGACAAGTTTCTCAAAGAAACTCATCAAGTTCGACCGAACTTGGCTCTAATCTCACCAATTCTACACAAGTTCTCTCGAACTTGTGTGTTTACACACAAGTTCGCCCGAACTTGTCTACTGCCCAACCAAGACTTAACCGTTTCAACTTTTCGAAGACTGATGCATTTCCGTTCGCGTATGCATGCTGATCCGGCCTCTTCTCGACTCTCCTCAGATCCCGAACTGTTACCTAAACGCACCCACAGTGAATATACTTGACCCATTTTCGCTTTAACGCACTTTTTGGGTGTTACATACGTTCCTATATCAAAATCACTTCACAAATCAAATTGTTTATCACACGCGAATAATCTGATTATATATGCTCAATACGTGATGCTAGAAACATGTGACTAGGACTTATTTTCGTTAACTTGCCTCCTTAGCTAGTATGGTACTATAGTGTGGCTTACACCCGACGGGGTCTAGTTAGGATGGACGCGCAAGCCTTCTCACGGTAATTAGCATGAGAAATAAGCCTATGCAATCTTGTGAAATGTTTTGGTGTATCATGATGTGTAGTTAGATTTTTCGCGAACGCTTTCTCGATTATGCTAGTAGTACTTAAACCTGTATGCTCACCTTTACTTAATTGTATTGACTTGTATTTTAACGTATGTAACAGGTTGAGGATTTTAGCTATGGATGCTTGGATGTTGCATGCTTAGCGTAGTTTAGTTTGTTTAGTTAGTTTGTTGATGTGTTTCAGATTTTGAACTTATGTATGAAATCTAGGGGAAATCGAACCCGGTTGAATTTTATGAGAAATCTCCGTTTTGTAATAATTGTTTAATATGTTACGTTTAATAGTATGGGATATTAAGCAGGTTGTGATATGTTAAATGATTGTTATGGAACATCTCGTGAAATCAATCTGGTCGCCTAGTGCCACTAACCCCGATGTTTCCGCCATCGGCTGGGGTGTGACAGATTGGTATCAGAGCGCCATAACTTAGGATAATAGGTAGAATTGCCATGATTCGACCTAGTAGCATGTTTAAGTTCCCGATTGACCTATCTATGACTTAAATGTTAAACTACTTGCCATAAATGCGTAAATGTGCCTTTCCTAAGGCTAATACAATAATACACGCTTGGAAACGCTCGCATCACACCAAACGAGTGATCAAGTAAAGAATAGGTGTGAAAACCGAGAACTCTCGACAAGATCATTCACTCCACGCATTCTCTCGCACGAGATACCTTCGTTGAGTTAGGAGTGACATCCAAACCTCGACGAAAATCTCCATTTCTATCTTGGAATAAAGTTGCTAAGTTAGGGGTGAAACCCACATCTTAGTAACTAATTCCGCAATTCGATTTTCAATCTCACCAAAGTCTCGGTTATGCCGATGGTTTGGAACACGTATTAACTGGAAGGGTAAACGTCGTTAGCCGCTTGCGGTGAGAACGTTTATCTATTAGGCCAAAGCGTGGGTCCAAATGCAAAGGGTAGTCGAATCACTTTGGCGTGCCAAATGTCTCAAAACCTCGGACACTCCCAATTGATTTAAGCCTATATCGTCGATTTACGCATCATCGAGTTTATTATTATCTATGTGTTTAAAATTTTGAGAATTTCCCCTTTATTCGATTTCTCGCTTTGATGATTTATCATATCATCGATTTCATCGATTTATCGCATTTACGCTCCATCAAATGTATGCATAACTCGCACAGCTTTCTTAATCTAAAACGCTAAATTAATACACCAACCAAACTAATCGCTTAACTCGCTTACGCCTATGTGGACATGAGTGTCTCATACGCGATATTATCTCGCTTATCTCGCTACTATATATCGCTTATATCTCGCATCTCATATCTCGCATCTCATATCGCGCTACGCATTGTTACTATTAGAAGGTGAATACGTGCAAAATATATGATTATGTGCTTATGTGCTTACGTGCTTATGTGCTTACGTGCTTATGTGCTTACGTGCTTATGTGCTTACGTGTTTACGTGCCTACGTGTTTATGTGATTTTGTGCCTTCTATGAATAATTATAATAAATATTTTAAACATAACTATATTATAATCGAATCTCATCTAATCTAAATCTTTCATGTAGATGTCTTCTATGGGATCACACACCCGAAGGAATCTCCAGCGCAGCAACGCCGACAAGCGTATCGCGACAATGGTAGCCAAGGAGATAGCTAAAGTCATCCCGCAAATTGTCTCAGAAATCCATGCTGTAAGCAGCAACTCTTCAGTTGACTCCAAGGGAGATGCCCTGAAACCCCACTTCAACTTTAAGCAGTTCAAAGCATGTGGACCGCTTACTTTCTCAGGCACCGAAGGGCCAAGTGCCATGTTCCACTGGTTTGACTCTATCGAGGTCACATTCTGCCAGAGTGGATGTCCCGAGGCTCTGCGCACTATCAATGCTATCGGCGTGTTTCAATCAAGGGCTCTCGACTGGTGGATAGCCGAGCGCAACAGGCGTGGGAACGACAAAGCTTACGGACTCACTTGGGAGGAACTTAAGGAAATTATGATCAAGGAATTTTGTCCTCCCTACGAGATCCAGAAGTTAGAGAACGAATTCTGGAATATCAAGCAAGATGGTCCCGATAACGCTGGTCTCACCGCTCGCTTCAAACAGTTGAGCATCATCTTCCCGGTCAAGTGGATACGACCGAGAAGGAAATCAAGAAATACCTCAATGCTCTCCCCGATTGCGTCGCTGACTTTGTTCAAGCAGCACGCCCTGCTACTATCGAGGAGACCTACTAGCTAGCCGTCGAGATTAATGACAAACGAGTTAAGTCTTTTTACTTTAAAAGCAGCAAGGTCTCAAATCAGGCAGTCACCGAATCAGCAGCTCCTACTACCGAACAGCCCGAGAGCCAAAGAACAGTCGCCGTGGTCGAAAAAGGGAAAACCCGAGGAAGAACTTTGCTCTTACTGCTCCAGCGAACTCTCAGCCACTCCAGTCAGCAGCACCAAACGCACCGCCAGCAAAGCGTGCGTACACTGGTCCGCACCCTATGTGCCCTAAGTGCACATATCATCATGCCGTTGGTGGCAATTGCCGTTTTTGAACGAACTGCAACATCTACAGCCACTTTACGGTCAGCTGCCGTAGTGGTACTCGTCAGCCAGCTCCTCAGGCTCCAACAGCTCCAGCTTTACCTGCTCCTCCTCAAGCCAACAAGCAGCAAGCTCCAAAGGCACAAGTGTGCTTCGTGTGTGGTGATCCGAATCACTTTGTTAATGTTTGCCCAAACTGCACCGTGAAACAAGAGCCACAACAGCAGCAGCCTCAGCAGCAGCCACCACCGCAGCCGTAGCAGCAACAACAAGCTGCGCGTGGAAGAGCCTTCAATCTCAACCACGCCAGGCTCAAAATGACAACAACGTTATCAATGGTACGTTTCTCGTTAATGGTATTTATGCTTCATGTTTATTTGATACTGGTGCCAATAATTGTTTTGTATCGTTAGAATTCGAAAAGGTTTTAAAATGTAAGCGCGCTAAACTCCCAAAGACTTTCGACGTGGAAGTTGCCACCGGAAAATCCGTTACCGTCACCTCCGTCCTACGTGGTTGTTCTCTCGATCACAACAACCATGTCTTCTCAATCAATCTCATACCTATGCAGTTAGATAGTTTCGATATCATTAGGCATGGATTTTCTTCGTGAGAATCATGCTGAAGTTGTATGCTTCGATAAAATGATTCGTTTTCCTCGCCCTACGGTGATCAACTTCATGTTTATGGTGAAACTCCCTCAAAGAAGTTGATGCTTCTATCATGTACTCGAGCACACAAATGCTTGCAAAAAGCGATGTGTTGCTTTCCTCGCTCATATCGTGAACCCGGAGAAAGAAAAGAAGACTTATAAAGACGTTCCGTTGTTTGTGAATTTCCTAAGGTCTTTCCCCACGATTTACCCGGTTTACCCCCTACTCGAGATGTTGAATTCCGTATCGATTTGATTCCAGGTGCTACTCCAGTTGCTAAAGCTCCTTATTGCCTCGCACCATCCGAAATGCGCGAGCTATAAAGCCAACTTCAAGAGCTTCTTGATAAAGGTTTCATACGCCCGAGCACTTCGCCATGGGGCGCTCCTGTTCTTTTCGTGAAAAAGAAGGATGGATCGTTCCGTATGTGCATCGATTATCGTGAACTTAACAAACTCATGATAAAGAATCGTTACCCTCTTCCTCGTATCGACGATTTATTTGATCAGATTCAAGGCGCTACTTGTTTTTCCAAGATCGATCTTCGTTCCGGTTATCATCAGTTACGCGTGTTGGAAGAAGACATTCTGAAAACCGCCTTTCGTACTCGTTATGGCCATTTCGAATTCGTGGTCATGCCTTTTGGTCTTACCAATGCACCTGCGGTCTTCATGGATTTGATGAACCGTGTGTGCAAAGCTTTCTTAGATCGTTTCGTTATTGTTTCATCGATGATATCCTTATCTATTCGAAGTCGAGAGACGAACACGCGCGTCATCTCCGTTTAGTCCTCGAACTTCTTCAAGGAAATCGCCTTTATGCTAAGTTTTCTAAGTGTGAATTCTGGCTCGAAGAAGTCCAATTTCTCGACCACATCGTCAATAGCCAAGGAATTCACGTCGACCCTGCAAAGATTGAAGCCGTCAAGAGTTGGATTACACCGAAGAATGCTTCCGAAATCCGTTCATTCCTGGAATTGGCGGGTTACTACCATCGATTCATCGCCGATTTTTCTAAAATCGCCGTTCCGCTTACCGCTTTAACTCATAAAGACAAACCTTTTGTTTGGGATTCCAAGCAAGAGGAAGCGTTTCAAACTCTCAAGCGTATGCTATGCAACGCTCCCGTTCTCGCTTTACCCGATGGAAACAACGTTATCGTTGTTTACTGTGATGCCTCTAATCTTGGCCTTGGTTGTGTGCTCATGCAACGAGACAAGGTTATCGCGTATGCGTCTCGACAACTTAAGATCCACGAGAAGAACTACACAACCCACGATCTCGAACTCGGTGCAATTGTTTTTGCATTAAAGATATGGCGACACTACCTTTACGGTACTAAGTGTACGGTCTTCACCGACCATAAGAGCTTACAACATATCTTTAATCAAAAAGAACTAAACATGCGACAACGACGATGGGTTGAACTTCTCAACGATTACGATTGCGAGATACGCTACCATCCCGGCAAAGCAAACGTCGTCGCCGATGCTCTAAGTCGACGAAGCTATGTATATGGTATTCGTGACTCTCAAGCTTGTGCTAAACTTGAAACCCTCATCCGTGCCGCTCAATTCGCCTGCTTTAACGAGAATACCCTTCAAGACAAAATGAAATGTGGTGCCGAAACCCAGCTTGTATCTAAATCCGATGGTATTTATTACTATCTCGATCGTATTTGGATTCCTACTCGTGATAATCTTCGTGAATTGCTAATGACCGAAGCTCTTAAATCTCGATATTCCATTCACCCCGGTGCCGACAAGATGTACCAGGACCTTCGTCCTAAGTACTGGTGGCCGGGCATGAAAAAGGATATCGACGTTTACGTCTCAAAGTGATTAACTTGTTCGAAGGTTAAAGCCGAACATCAAAGGCCCTCTGGTTTACCTGAACAACCCGAAATCCCGATGTGGAAGTGGGAGAGTATAGGTATGGATTCGTTACAAAACTCCTGCGTACTTCATCCGGTCACGATAGCATTTGGGTTATCATTGACCGTCTTACCAAATCTGCGCACTTTATTGCTATACGAGAAGACTTTAAGGTCGAACGGTTAGCCCGAATCTATACCGACGAAGTTATATGTCGACACGGGACGCCTCGTGACATCATTTTTTACCGCGACGGTCGCTTTACCTCGCGTCTCTGAGAGACTTTTCAATCCGCTCTCGGTACTACTCTCAATCTCAGTACCGCTTTTCACCCTCAGACCGACGGTCAGACTGAGCGCACGATTCGCACCCTCGAAGACATGCTTCGTGCGTGCGTCATAGATTTTGGTGGTAACTGGGATACGCATTTACCTTTAATTGAATTCTCGTACAATAATAGTTATCATACCAGCATTCAAATGGCTCCTTTTGAGGCACTGTATGGAAGAAAATGTCGATTGCATGGCTCGAGATCGGAGAAGCACAAATTACCGGTCCTGAGCTAATTCAAGAAACAACCGACAAGATCCTCCAAATCAGAGACAATCTCTTGAAAGCTCGGAGTCGTCAAAAGAGTTATGCCGATAAACGTCGCAAGCCCCTACAGTTCGAAGTGGGAGATCACGTTCTCCTAAAGGTTGCACCTTGGAAGGGAGTGGTCTGCTTCGGCAAGAAAGGAAAGTTAGCGCCTCGATACGTTGGTCCCTTTAAGATTCTGGAAAGAATCGGTAAAGTAGCTTATCGTCTCGAATTACCAAAGGAACTTAATAATGTACGTCCGACTTTCCACGTGTCTAACCTCAAGAAATCCCTAGCCGAAGAGAATCTGCATGTCCCTCTCGAAGATCTGCAAATCAACGAGACTCTCCATTTCGTGGAAAAGCCTGTGGAAATCATGGACCGAGAGACTATGAAACTACGACGCTCTCGCATCCCTATCGTGAAGGTCCGATGGGAGGGCAAACGCGGCGCCGAGTTTACTTGGGAATTGGAAAGTGATATGAAAGCCAAGTACCCGCATCTCTTTGTTACGGCCACTGCCTAATTTCGGGATGAAATTCCCTAAAGTAGGGGAGACTGTAACAACTCGAAAATTCGATTGTTATCTTTTCATTTTGTTTTCCTGTTTACCTACCTTTTGTAATTCCGAGATTCGACTAATAATAAAGTTTATGTTAATTACTTATGGTGTTGTACATTATTATCGCATCTAATCGCTTAATAATCGTATTGCTAATCTCATCGCATCGCAAATCACAGTTATTTATGTGGTTTTATGTTATTTATGTGTTATGTGTGTTTGTGGTTATGATTACGCTCGCTATCGCATCGCTCTCGCACTCTCGAATCGCTAAATCGCACTATTATACAAAATATAACGCTTAATATAACTAACTAATACGAACCTAATAACCAAACGAACTCTTAATGCGAAACAAACAAAGAAACCCAACAATTGGGTCAAGTTCGCTCGAACTTGGGTGACCCCCAGTTTGGCCGAATTGATTTGACATCTCGCGTCCGAGCCACCGGCGCTAAAACTACCGGTCTCCGAGGTCTTTTGGCGCTTAGCCATCTCAACCTCATTCGGAACCGGCGCCCACTTGTTGGACGTACGAACAACTTCCCAAGCTCGAATGTGTTGGAAAGGTTTTTTTTTCATTTAAATGGTATTTTTGAACACATCGTCATCGCTCATCCCGCTTCGACGACTACTTGTAAATAACTTATTATATATCTCCGAAAAACGGTTCAATTTCGGTTGCTGTCGCAACCCCGACCCCTACCCCGGGAGCGGGAGCCGCGAGACACAGAGCTGGTGGTACCGGTGTTTATTTATTTGGCAGCGGAATTACAACATCAGGATCGTAGTTAGGAAATAATTGATCAGAGTTTCAAAACACCAAACTTTTATATTACACAAAATGGGATAGAACCCAAGTTTCAATTACAATACATTTATAGGGATAAACCCTGACTTATGGAATATATAAACTTCGTTTATTTAGGTAACTTTTATAGCCACTTTTCTAAGCCTTCAGTGCTCTCCAGCTGGCTTTTATTAGCTTCACATTAAGGTAAAAGTTACCTGAAACGCGTTTAAAAAGATTTTATCAGCAAGAAATACTGGGGAATACATCCCAGTATAATCAAAACAAGTTTTACAACTTTACAGTTATTGAGAGCATCCGCATTTACAATGTTTATATCTACAACATTACCCAATTAGTGCTGTCATTCCTGACTTGTGGGTCATGTTACCCATTGGCAAAAATCCATTTGTCCAACGTTAACAGATTCAAATTTCGTATACAAAACCCCAACATACCGGCAGTAATTGTAGAATACATATACTCAATCACTGTTAAGCATAATTAAAATATTTTGACTCATAAAAAGGTTTACAAAAAGATAATGTACTCACTTTGAAAACTTAGGTATTCCTACGGAGTTCCTGGTGAAAATTCTTGATTACTTCCTGGAATTTCTATTTAAAACATACAATGCACATGCGTTAGTAAATTACCCAGGTAACCCCGGCGTGCATAGTCAGGCAGGGCCTTAACATGCGTCGGTGGGTCCTAAATCAATCGGGTAGGATAACCATACAACACAAGATAGAACCACAACGTTCTCAGTCGGGCAGAGCCTTGACATGCGTTGGCGGGTTCTAACTCGGGTAGGGTAACGAATTAATGATCGGGGGTTAAGATACTTACAGCGGGCAGCGCTACGCAGGTTTAGGGGTTTAGGGTTTCGGGGGGGGGGGTGTTAGCGGAGAAACAGAGATTCAGAGAGTATACGATCGATTCAGAGGATCGAAAGTGAGCGACGATTTCAGTCCCAGGCCGCTCCTTTTATACCCGAATTTGACATCTCCCACGCATTGTGGGAGAGCTCAGAAAACCCCTCGCGTGGCGCGGGGGAAGCCTACATGGCCTAGATAGGCTACGTGCATGCATAGCCTAGCCAGACGTCGCGAAACGGAGACACGTCACCTGGACGTCTCCCGCGCGTCGCGGGAGATGCCAGGGTTTCTGGCGAGTGTCGCCTGAGACGTCCTGGTGGAATTTCTTTGTTTTTTGTGGCGGGTCTCGTGGTGCGTTTCCGGTTCGCCGGTTACGGCTCAGTTTGGGGTGTTTTAGAGAGTTGTTACATCCTCCCAACCTTGATTTAAATCTCGTCCACGAGATTCATTTGAATAGGTGTGGATATTTTCTTTGCATTTCTGACTCTAGCTCCCATGTATATTCTGGTCCTCTCTTTGAATCTCATTTAACTTTGACCAGAACTAATCTCTTGTGCTTGAGATTCTTGATCTTTCTATCTTCAATCAGAATGGGTTTCTCTACAAATTTAAGTTTCTCGTTAACCTCTATATCTTGGAAAGGTATTACCAAAGATTCGTCTTCTAAACATTTCTTGAGATTACATATATGAAACACATCATGTATTCCTGCCATTTCCTCTGGCAATTGTAGCTGATAAGCTACGGGCCCTATTCGCTTGATAATTTTAAAAGGTCCAACATACCTTGGGCTTAGTTTTCCTTTCTTACCAAATCTTATAACTCCTTTCCATGGTGAGACTTTTAATAGCACTTTATCTCCAACTTGAAATTCCAAAGGTTTGCGTCTGTTATTTGCATAACTCTTTTGACGATCTCGGGCTGTTTTCAGTCTTTCCTTGACTTGGATAATTTTGTTAGTTGTTTCTTGTACAATCTCAGGACCTGATAATTGCTTTTCTCCAATTTCTGCCCAACACACTGGTGTTCGACATTTCCGTCCGTAGAGTGCTTGAAAAGGTGCAGCATTGATGCTGGTATAATAACTGTTGTTGTAGGAGAATTCTATCAAAGGCAAATGTTCATCCCAATTTCCTCCGAAATCAATTACACAGGCTCTAAGCATATCTTCCATTGTTTGGATTGTCCTTTCACTTTGACCGTCTGTTTGAGGATGATATGCTGTACTTAGATTTAATCTGGTTCCCATTGCTTTTTGGAAACTTGTCCAAAAATGTGAAGTAAACTGGTTGTCCCTGTCAGATACAATAGATAAAGGAATTCCATGCAATGAAACTATTTCATTTACATATAATTTAGCTAGTTGTTCCATACTGAAAGTTTCCTTCATTGGTAAGAAATGAGCTGACTTGGTTAATCTGTCTACAAGCACCCAGATTGTATCATTGCCTTTTCGCGTCCTGGGTAGTTTGGTAACAATTCCATTGTTATTAATTCCCATTTCCAATTGTTGGAACAGTCCTGAAGGTTTCTGGTGTTCAGCTTTAACCTGTGAACATGTTAGACATTTAGCAACGTAGTTTGCTACATCCTTTTTCATACCTATCCACCAGAAATTCTTCCTTAAATCTTTGTACATCTTATCACTTCCAGGATGCATTGTATACTTAGTCTTATGGGCTTCCTCTAAAATTCGATTTCGCAGGTCTCCTTGAATAGGAATCCAAATTCTTTTCTTATGGAATCTCCAAACTCCATCGGTTCCTTTTTCTAATTCCTTAATCATTCCTTTTAATCCTTCAGCATCGTCCTTGATGGCTGTTTCCTGGACCTGTTTAATTTGCTCATTTAAATCTATCTGAAGATTTAGTCTAAGAGAGCGTACTCTTTTCGGGTTCTCATGATACTTTCGACTTAAAGCGTCTGCTACTATGTTAGCTTTTCCTGCATGATACTGGATATCACAATCATAATCACTAAGGATTTCCATCCATCGCCTTTGTCTCATGTTTAATCCTTTTGTCTAAAGACACATATTAAACTCTTATGATCTGTGAATATCACAAACTTACTACCGTAAAGATAGTGTCTCCAAATTTTAAGGGCAAAAATTATTGCTCCTAATTCCAGATCATGGGTAGTATAATTTTCTTCATGCTTCTTGAGTTGTCTAGAGGCATAAGCAATTACTTTTTAACGTTGCATTAGCACGCATCCATATCCTAATTTAGACGCGTCACAATAAACTATGAAGTCTTCAGTTCCTTCTGGCAATGCGAGTATTGGTGCGTTGGTTAACTTGTGTTTTAAAATCCTGAATGCTTCTTCCTGCTTTGGTCCCCATTAAAACTTAACCGATTTGAAAGTTAGCTTGGTTAATGGAATGGCTATTCTAGAAAAATCTTGAATAAAACGTCTATAATATCCTGCCAATCCAAGAAAACTTCTTACTTCCGTAGGCGACTTAGGGACTTCCCATCTGGTAATCGCCTCGATCTTTGTGGGATCCACATGAATTCCTTCATGGTTAACCAAATGTCCAAGGAATTGTACTTCTTGTAACCAAAATTCACACTTCGAGAATTTAGCGTAAAGCTTTTCCTTCCTTAGCAATGACAGGAGGATATGCAAATGCCCTGCGTGATCTTCCTTACTCTTAGAGTAAATTAGAATATCATCTATAAAGACGATTATGAATTTATCCAGGTATGGTTTACATATCCTGTTCATGATGTCCATAAATGCAGCTGGGGCATTGGTTAAACCAAATGGCATGACTGTAAATTCATAATGACCATACCTAGTTTTGAAAGCAGTTTTAGGAATGTCCTCTTCCTGTACTTTCAGCTGATGATATCCTGAGCGTAAGTCGATCTTAGAAAAGAATCGGGCTCCTTGGAGTTGATCAAACAGATCATCGATTCTTGGTAATGGGGTACCGATTTTTAATTGTAACCTGATTCAATTCTCGGTAGTCAATGCACATTCGCATTGATCCGTCATTCTTCTTAACAAATAACACCGGTGCTCCCCATGGTGATGAGCTAGGTTGTATGAAACCCTTCTCTAGTAATTCGTCCAGTTGTTTCTTCAGTTCCTGCATTTCCGTCGGTGCTAGGCGATAAGGGGCTTTGGTAATCGGTGCTGTTCCTGGTATTAGGTGAATTCTAAATTCAACCTCTCGATTTGGCGGCAATCCAGGCAACTCTTCTGGAAAGACATCAGAGAAATTTGATATTACAGGAATATCTTTTAATTCTTTTGCTTTAGTGTTGATGATTATGGAAATCATACACACCATTCCTCCTTTTCGTGTATAACTTGCCGCTTTCATCATGGAGATGAACTTTGTTGACCTTGTCGACTTATCTCCCTTAATTGTGATCCTTTCGCCCGATGGCGCAATCACTTCTACAGATTTTTGATCACACAATATTCGTACATGATTGGTTACCAACCAATCCATTCCTAACACGACATCGAATCCGGCTAGATCCATAGGAAAAAGGTTAGCAGAAAAATTTTGACTTAAAAGTTATATCTTAGCTCCCTGCAGGATTTCGCTTATTTTGATAGAGGATCCATTTGCCGTCTCCACCAAACAGTCTTGGTGAAGTTTAGTTAATGGTTGATTAAGAAAATTGCAGAAGGAAGTATTTATGAAACTTTAGTTTGCACCAGAGTCAAATAATACTTTTGCATAAACATCATTAACTAAAAACGTACCGGCAATCACATCCGGAATCATCTTGGCTTCTTCGGCAGTCAGCACGAACGCTCTGGCAGTCTTCTTGGGTCCTTCCGTCGTCCTTGCTTTGTTGTTTGCCGCTAGAGCTAGTTTCGGGCAATTGGTTTTAATATGACCGGCTTCTCCACAATTGTAGCATAGCCTATTATTAGGTTTCTTTCTGCAGTCTTCTTCCTTATGCCCTGGGAATTTGCAGAAATTGTAGTATGTAGAGCATTTCCCGGAATGCTTCTTTTTGCAGTACTTACATAGGGGTGACGAAGAACTTGCCCCTTTTCCGCGATAGGAATTACGATAACATAGTTCCTGATTAATCTTTTGAGCTAGGTTCCTTTTCTGGTATTCTTCTTGCTTACGTACCAATTCATCTGTCAAGGTATTTGCTAGTTCTACTGCTTCTGGGGAGGCCAGGGTTAGTAAAATCCTTGCATATTCAAAGAATGTGGTGGTATAATCTTTGCAATTTACCCCAATCATTCTATGATTTAGGAACTTATTAGCAATCTGTTCCTTTTCATTAGGAGGACATAATTTCCTTTCAACTATTTCCTTAAAGTTGTTCCATTCCATACTGTAAACCATGTCACTTCCTCGGGACTGAAGAATGGTATTCCACCATTCTAAAGCTGCATCTTTAAAAAGATTAGAAGCATACATAACTTTATCCTCATTGGTACACTTACTTATTTTTAAAACTGCGTCTGTCTTTTCTATCCAGCGCAAGGCTGAAATAGCTCCTTCACTGCCTGAGAATTCTATCGGTTTGCATGATAAGAATTCTTTATAAGAACAACCATATGAGATGGTTCTTCTTCTTTCTGGATCAGGAGCTTTAGTTAATAATTCATGATTTCCGTTCATGCTATGATTTGGTTCAGAGGATACGCGTTTACTTCCATTTCCGGACTTACCATTTTCTGCCTTTTTAATAGTATCGATAATATAGGCATAGCATCTATGATTCCTTGGGCTACTATGTGTTCGATAGCACTTTTATTCATTTGATTCTCGTTATTATCGTTATTTTGGATTTCCTGATTTACTTTGTCTGACATCTGAATCGTAAACATTTATCAGGTATTAATATCACAGAATAATAAATATCACACAACACAGTGAACCAAAATCGTCGAGAATTGCGACTTTTACTCTTTTCATATATATGCATCTATTACAAACATAACTGTCATTCAAACATTAGTAATTATGCATCGATATATGTATATAGGTGGTATATAATTTATATCTATTTTAATTTAGTTTTTTCTTTTTTTTCTCTCTAACTATGTAACAAAATACACACATATATATACATATATAGTAGGTGGCGGTTGCTTAGAACTGCATTTCCCGCTCGTCATACTTCCAGACGAGCTTCTCTCCGATTTGGCGAATTCGGTTTCCTTCCTCCACCAGTTCATCTCCAAGCTGGCGGAGTTCTTCCACATGCTCCATGGGTAGCACTTGGGCTGGCACTGGTTCAGGGTAAGGTGGAACTGGTTCTTCGTACGGGAATGGGTTTTCCAGTAATTGCTGTATTTCCCAGTTGTTGGCCCACCATAGGTTTAGAGGATTTGATGCTGGAATCCTGGGTTCCTCGTTGGGGTCAAAGGCTGGGATTGGGAATTGGTTCCCCTGGTTCTGGTCTAGATTCATGGGTTGGTTGGGAAATAAAGGAAGTATCTGTGGTTCTGGATTTGCTGCTTGGTTGAAATTAGGCTCTCCTCCTATATTTCCATACAAATGAAAATTTGCTAATTGTGTATCCAACTCTTCTTCCCACAAGGGCCTAGCTTCTGGGTTCTGGGTATTTCTAACTACTATGGCTTGCTGTTGAGCTTGTCTTAATCTTTTCCTCCTCTATCCATGGCCTCGACTAAACCGACCTTTCTTTTTAGGGGGAAAAGGTTCTACAGCTTTGGCTTTGAAAACAAAGATTCCCTCGGAATCAGTAGTGGATCCAGCGGTTGACTGGGAGGCTCCTTCATCTGTGAGAGAATGAGGTAGGTGACGATAAGCGTCAGAAGTACCCTGATCACTCATACTGTAAACTAAGAAAATTTGTCAGATTAACACAAAATAATCATAGAAGTTATAGATATTTCCTACCACAATAGGATAAAATTTAGGTATGTAAAAGAACACCTAAATGGCTTAAACCAGTGGCATGGCTCTGATACCACCTTCTGTCGCAACCCCCTACCCCTACCCCGGGAGCGGGAGCCGCGAGACACAGAGCTGGTGGTACCGGTGTTTATTTATTTGGCAGTGAAATTACAACATCAGGATCGTAGTTAGGAAATAATTGATCAGAGTTTCAAAACACCAAACTTTTATATTACACAAAATGGGATAAAACCCAAGTTTCAATTACAATACATTTATAGGGATAAACCCTGACTTATGGAAAACATAAACTCCGTTTATTTAGGTAACTTTTATAGTCACTTTTCTAAGCCTTCAGTGCTCTCCGGCTGGCTTCTATTAGCTTCACATTAAGGTAAAATTTACCTGAAATGCGTTTTAAAAAGATTTTATCAGCAAGAAATACTGGGGAATACATCCCAGTATAATCAAAACAAGTTTTACAACTTTACAGTTATTGAGAGCATCCACATTTACAATGTTTATATCTACAACATTACCCAGTCAGTACTTCACTCCTGACTTGTGGGTCATGTTACCCATTGGCAAAAATTCATTTGTCCAACGGTAACGGATTCAAATTTCGTATACAAAACCCCAACATACCGGCAGTAATTGTAGAATACATATACTCAATCACTGTTAAGCATAATTAAAATATTTTGACTCATAAAAGGTTTACAAAAAGATAATGTACTCACTTTGAAAACTTAGGTATTCCTATGGAGTTCCTGGTGAAAATTCTTGATTACTTCCTGGAATTTCTATTTAAAACATACAATGCACATGCGTTAGTAAATTACCCAGGTAACCCCGGCGTGCGTAGTCAGGCAGGGCCTTGACATGCGTCGGTGGGTCCTAAATCAATCGGGTAGGATAACCATACAACACAAGATAGAACCACAACATTCTCAGTCGGGCAGAGCCTTGACATGCTGGCGGGTTCTAACTCGGGTAGGGTAACGAATTAGTGATCGGGGGTTAAGATACTTACAGCGGGCAGCGCTTCGCAGGTTTAGGGATTTAGGGTTTCAGGGGGTGTTGGCGGAGAAACAGAGATTCAGAGAGTATACGATCGATTTAGAGGATCGAAAGTGAGCGACGATTTCAGTCCCAGGCCACTCCTTTTATACCCGAATTTGACATCTCCCGCGCATCGCAGGAGAGCTCAGGAAACCCCTTGCATGGCGCGGGGGAAGCCTACATGGCCTAGATAGGCTACGTAGATGCATAGCCTAGCCAGACGTCGCGAAACGGAGACACGTCACCTGAACGTCTCCCGTGCGTCGCGGGAGATGCCAGGGTAGGGTTTCTGGCAAGTGTCACCTGAGACGTCCTGGTGGAATTTCTTCGTTTTTCATGGCGGGTTTCGTGTGCGTGTCCAGTTCGCCGGTTACGGCTCGGTTTGGGGTGTTTTGGAGAGTTGTTACAGTTGCATCTTACGCCACTTTGATGAAATCGAGTCGAGGTCGCGATATGGGCCTTGACCCATTAACTCAAGGAACTTGGGTAATACTTGTTTCCAAAACCCCTCACCGGTTTGGTTGTTACCTAAATTTAACAAAAGTTTGTATTAAAAAAGAAAATTAAGCATTGTATTAAAAAGTATATATCTAAAAAGAACTTAACTTTACGTACCGACAATCGGGTTTTTCGTTGAGCTGACAAACGCCTTTGCTAAGGCCTCCTCCTCGATAGTCTTCCATAGTTGTTCGCTCGTTTTTGTTGGGTTATCTTGGTCTACCATCGTTTGCTTTCCTTTGCTAGCGCGTCCTCCCTTTTTACGTTTGGAAGATCGAGGTTGCGTCTTGGGAACGACTTCAACGTCGTCTTCAACGGGTTGTGATGGTTGAGAAGATTCAACGGGTTGTGGCGGTTGAGTGTTAAACGCGTTCCGCATCATCAAGCTTTGTATGGCTTGCATTTGTTGCGGATTCGATAAGGCGTTCGGCGAGTGTTGCCAACCCGCAAAAGTGTCGAAGGAAAATTGCGAATACGGGCTCAGCTCCATTTGCGGATAGTACGCCGGTCCCGAAAACGGGTTGTTCGGGTTTGGCGGGTTGTTCGGGCTGAACGGGTTGAATTGATCCATAGCAAAATATAAAAGTAGTAAAAGGAGAAATTTTTTTATAAAAGATTGAGAGAAAGATGGGTTTGAAATGGATTTAATAGGTGATGTTTATAAAAAGATTGGATTTTTTTAATCGAATTGAATTTATCTATTTTTTTTATGTCCAACGGATAGTAGCCAAACGGCTACTTTTTTTTTTGTCCTTATTCGCCCGTCTTCTTCGTCATGTGGATGCCAGGCACGACGATGCCGGGGGGGGGGGGGGGGGGAATGGTGTTGGGGGCGGCCCAAGCCGGCCCTATACTGACCCCCACACCGTGTGGCCTGACTGGCAACAAAACAAATTGTATTTTGTGAAAGTTAATTAGCATTTAGATTGTAAGCTAACAAGTTGTGCTACTAATATCACATCTATATTTATACTACATAATAAATAACATACCTAGAGAACACATGACTGATGACACTTATCTAGGTCACTATTATTGGTGCTTTCCCGCTCAAACCAAAAGTCCCTCCTATGTCGGGTTAAGCGGACCTGTTTAACACATTCGGGTAGGTTCTAGGGTATTTAAACCTCTTAACCTGTACAAACTACAAACACAACATTCCTTCACAATCCAAGGTTTCTCCATATTTTTCAAGCCCTTTTTCTTCTTCGCGGATTGAATCGTATCCATGATTCCTCTTCGTCTCATCTATATATTATATAAAAGAAACCATTGGGTGACACGTGTCACTCCATGGTTTCTCCTCACTTAGTTTTTCCCGCCTTTTTTCACACTCTAATTAAGCAATAGAGTTTTTATTTTCGGATTACCCATTTGCCTACCCGAATACCCAACCCGCATTGATGACCTTCCTAATTTATATTACATGTAATAAACTCCCAATTTAATATTATTATCTCAATCTCTCATAGCACAATTATTGGTGCAGAGGGTCCTCTCATCGCAAAACTCAAGTTCTTGATCATCAATCTTCTTCATCGACGGTAAACACTTCGATTCCATATTATGTTGTCTACTTGATTTTTATTCTTTATAATTTTATTCATCTTGTGTTTTGATTGATAGGGTATTTGTCGATTTTGAAAACACCTATCTGAATAATGTATATCTTGATTTTGTTCTTCACATGATCACATAGTAACGAATTAAAGGTGTAGATTATATGATATTGATGCATATTTGGAATAGTGCTTATCAGTTTCTACCTTTAGTTTTTATTTGTGGCACATAACAATAGGTTAGTGTTTTTAGTGTTGATGTTTCTGTATGTGTATGCAAGGTATAAATCTGAACGTGAGCTTTTTCAAATCATATTTAACGGTTTTGTTGATTCTCTTTTGAGGTTCGGCAAATGTGTGTGGATTGTGGTGTGGTGTGGTGTGTGCATGGGAAAAAACTTTTGTTGCCTATGCAAGCTTTGTTACGATGATGTAAGTCCTTCTCAATTTATCTTCCTTGAGGAGGAGTAAGATTATGTAAAGAGAGTTTTGATGTAGTCTTGTGTTTTCTATGAAGCAATTTTTCTGCTTAGTGTAGAATTATAAATTATTAATATCATTAAGTAAATAGAGTTTTGATGTAGTCTTATGTTTTTTATGAAACAACTTTCCTGCTTTAGTGTAGAATTATAAATTATTAATATCAGAACATAACGAAATCTTATTTTAAACGTACAAGAAAAAAATTCACATACTTTCATGAAGTTTCAATATATTTTAAATTTAGAAAACAATCAAATTAATTCAAGAACAAATCAATTAGGGAAGAAAAAGTTTGTCAATGAGTTACTTTGTAAAGTTCTATTATTTTCTCCTTCCATTTTTATCACATTTACCTTTTTCTAAACGTTAGTCAAGATTATTATTTAGTTTTGAATTGTAATTTTAGATTAACATATGCAATATGTTACTCAAATATGTTAATGATTTACATTACTTTCTTGAGTTTCTTCTTCCATTTATAACAAATTTCTCTTAGAAATTATGTCAATTCTTATTTGTTATACATGAAACAACACTTCTGCCTCCAATGATTTTGATTTTTAAAACAAAACAAACCCTACACTTTATGTGAATTATATATTGTATTTTTGATACCTATCCTATATATTTTTAAGTTTATTATATTTTTATTCAATTTAGTTAATTACACAACACTACCAATATATATTTAAAAGATAACATTAAAAAGACAAATTTACTTAATTCTAATTATAAATCTTAATCTAATTATTCGGTTTTAATTTAAAGATTTTTATTTCAGTAATTATATTACTTAATTATACAAAACTATCAAAATTAAGATATATTTAAATCAATCAATTAGCTACCACTTTTTTCGTTTAAAATAATTTAAACTAATTAATTTCAACCAGAAGGTGTTTGAGATTGAGTTTAAAATGATTTATTGGCTTTGTGGAAAAGCCAATAACATAAAAAGTGTTTAGCTTTCACAAAAGTGTTTTTTATTTTCGCTTTTTGATAAGAAGTAATAAACTATTTTCAAAAGCCACAAAACCTGACTTTTTAAATGACTTTTGGCTTTTTAACATATAATTACAAATCTAACTTCACCATTTAATATACCAACTAAACATGGAAACTTACAATATCCTTTTTGGTCATTTTACGATTTCCATATAATTACAAATCTAACTTCACCATTTAATTCTAACAATTTCATAAAATGCTATTTTGATAAGCAATCCCAAACACCCTCTAAATATGGTAAATATCAGTTTGAACTTTGAAACTAAATTTATAATTCGAATATTGAATTTCAAATAATTTTGTAACTATTCAATAAAAATTACGAAAATTTTAAATTACTTTAAATTATTTCCTAATTTTTATAACTAACATTTGTTTATAAACTACATTTCATTTCTAACAAATCTTTCATTTATCAGACCAACTTTATGTCGCATTATCAAGAGTAAGAAACAGAGCTGGTGTAATTTTAAAGTATTTTAAATTTCAAAAAGAGTTGGTGTAATTTTAAAGTATTTTAAATTTCGAAAACTTGAGTGTATTTTCATTTGTTAAACCGTGTGTAACGCGGGCTATAAGCTAGTTCACTATATCCGATTGTTTCAGTCCACCTTCTTCTACGCAGAGGTAAGATTCCAACTGCTAACTAAGATGCATTCCATATTATTGACGCTTAGCGTTTTATAATGATATTACTTAAGAAAACATGCAACACATTGTCAAATCAATAATAAATATTTTATAACGCTATTTTAATATACACCAATTAGAATCAATAGATATATAATGTACATTTATTTTAAAATAATTTAATATGAATATACTAATATTGTAAAACTAATATATTAAATATATTTTTACTGAAATCGATCAACATGAAAACTATAGTAGTATGCTAACCATGTAACATCTACTCACGTAATTATGGCATTATTTAGTATTTTTCCATAATTTTCTAATAAACATATAAAATTTGTGTCCTATAAAATGTATAATAGCAATACATTAGAGGATGAATATTGTGAAAAGAAAGCTGAACTAAAATCGAAAATAGAAAAGGTTACATCCTTTCTAAACTAAACTTATAAAGTACATACTAAACTAATTGTGAGAAATGTTAAGTAGAAGACAACAAAAATGAGTTGTGTTACTGTATAGATTAGTATCCAGGAAATATAAAAATGGCTCACTAAGATATCACACATTATTTAAATCTCCAAGTTGAATGGATACTTTCAAGCTTTACTTAAACACTAATACTCTCACACAAAACACATAATTATATATTTTATATCTAACTATACTCTTAATTATTTGATTATAACACGTCATAAATTAAGGCTCTCACTATTCGCACACCCATATCGTATTCTCACATCTTTTTACACTTTATCTCTCTCTAAATATATCTATGTTATATAGAGAGAGAGGGGAGAGAGAGATAGAGAGAACGGATGTGTGAATACTAACTTCCCAAAATAAAGAGAAGATAAATAGATCGAATAAATTGATATAAACACATTTTACTATGTTCTGAATAACATCGATATCTATAAATAACAACAAAAGCGGTATTAACGTATTCTGAATGACGCATTGTTCACGAAAAATCACCATTTGTTAGGATCAAATCTCACGTGTTTGAATCAACGGTCGTGCTTTGATGTGTAGATACAAATGTTTGTGATTGTAAACGAACAGATATAAAAATTCATGAGAATGCAACCAAAATATATCTTTTAAGCTCAATTCTTTGTATTATTCATAAAATATCCATCATTGTCAACACTGAAAGAATTCAAAGTAATGAGGTTCACATACTGATTGTATTCTTTGTTAAATTGACATTGCCAAGTTTGTTTTCAACAAACATTACCAATCTTGTATTACACATATTGATCTTGACATGTGTTGACGAGATCAAATATGTTCAAATATGATTGCTTCTGAATTTCCGTCGATAATTTAAGGAATTAAATTGGATCAATAAAATAGAAGAGCATACTTATCGGTTTCCATGGAATTAAATTGGATCAATAAAATAGAAGAGCATACTTATCGGTTTCCATGTTGAAGTTTGATTTATTTATATAATTTAAAATGATTAATTGTTTTTCATTTAGTAACCTATATAATTTAAAATAAGTAATTGTTTTTCATTTAGTAGGCAACGACTACTTTTTCTCAGAAATCACCATCACCATTGCCCAATCTCCACCATTCACATCTGTTACCATGCTAACGCTTCCCACTTGGCGGCCCAAAATGCCCCTGCGGGGCGGTGTTTAACGTTTGGATGAGCTGACTTGGTAGTGGGCGCCAACCCACCACGCATGGTCTGATGAAAAAGATGATGTACCATTGGCTTTATTTATTTATTTATTTATTTGTGTATTTGTTTATCCTTGCATACATTGGGATTAAAGGCCGGTACATAAAGTGAAAAGGTTTGAATTGTTGTTTGAGTTAACATAAATTAGATAAAGTTAGTAATTTGATTGGAATGGCAAGTTCTAGAAGCGCATTGTCTTTTTGGAGAAAAAAAAGTATAAAAGCTTCAAATGTGACTAAACCACATAGACTAAAACAACATTTTGCTTTGAAATAGATTTGTATGCTTATGATTGTTTGTGTTAAAGTCGATATCAATAGTACTGTAATGAAAGTAGGATCTTGTCATGAATAAACTGGTTCATGTTACGAGTTTGTAAACCAGTTAAGAGTAGTGGAAAGTCACTCTACAATAATTTTTTTTTAAACGGTAGGGTCTTGCTATACTAAATTGTTCAAAATAAGGGTACCATCAAATGTTTTTATATTACGACTGAATATATGTATCTAAACATTTTCTTAACCGGCATATTTAAGGCTTCCTTAATATGACATGTTGTTTGTGAAAGAAGAAAGGACTTAAAAGAAATGTCTATACGTCTTCGGCCCTTCGAAAATTTCGCTCAGTAGTGTTATATATGTAGTTTTCGTATAGAAATTTTTTGGTACATACGTTTTCGACTTCCTGGTTCTATAGAAACTTTTGGGTATATACGTTTTCGACTCCCTTTTCGAAAATTTCAAGCTTCACCACTGTAAACAAACGTAAAGAGTTTGTTTTCAATGTGTTGGATAGTCTTCCGTTATATTTAATATTTAGTATATGTATATTTTCTTTGAGTAAAGAATTATGCAAAAATGAAAAATCATAGATTATTACTTTTAAATATAAATAATATTGAAAACGAACATTACGATACAATGATAGATAGGGGATATAACCTTAAGGGAAATACTGATTAAAGGAAAATCTAGTTTATCCACGAGAAATACAAGAAACAAGTTGATTCATTTTTGTGGGTTAAATGAAAATGTGTGGATGAATAGAGATTGAAGTGGGGAGAAAACTTTCAAGTCATTTCATATGAAATTGGATTCGGTTATTTGTCAATTTACTAAATGAAGAAAGTTAGCTCAAAGGAAATCGTTTAGAGCCACTCAAGGCACAATTTAAGCGTCTACTCCTCTTAAATAGCTTTATGGAAGAAAATTGGATTAGTATTATAATAAAATTTTTGTTTGTAGGGGGTAATAAAATGAAATTGATCATTACCATTTTATTTTCTTGTTTGGTTATCGTGCGTAAATGGAATTAATCATTACTTTATGTTGCTTGGTTGGCAGGAAAAGACAAGAAATAAAATTGATGGTGAGTGATGGTCGCGGCTTGTGATGGTGATGACGACGGCGGGTGTTGATGATGAAGGGTGCAAGAGGGAATTAAACGGAAAAAAGAGGGGGGTAGATGGAATGAATTTGGGGTGTTTAGAGGGCATGGAATTCCATATGTAATGGGTGATTCGATTTCATTGACACACTAAACACCTTTTTTTATTCTCTCACAATAGTTCATTTCATTCTGCCACCCCATTATGCATACCTAACATTGTCTTATTGATTAATTATTTATGAGTTAAAAAAGATGATAAAAAAGGTGTTTGCGATTCGACTAACTATTTAAACATGTTATCAAACCCATCCTTGTTCACCCATTTTGCCACCTACTGGAGATGGTAGGAAACAATGGGTGGACCATCAGCTTATAATTATCTCAAGTATTTTGGATTAGATACATAATATTATTTTCTCATTTTCTACAAAGTTAAATTCGTTTTTCGGTCTCTATGGTATTGTAAAAATTGTCACTTTAATCAATCTTTTGTCTGTGTCACATTGTGGTTTGCATTTTTTTTTGTTTGTGACGCCCATCACCAAATTAGGTCAAACCTTGACCTTGACTTTGACTTCAATCATGACTTAGCTTTACATTAATCACAATTTCTAGAATTAATAGGAATTTACATCAAAACCCTAGTTTTCACACTAAGTGGGTTGAATTATCTAGGAATTTAGCAATTATTAGTGACGGGAAGTAAATTTCTAAATTTGGTAATTATACATCTCGATACCCAACATATGTTTTTTATTTTAATGTCCATAAAGTTACTTAATTAGAAACTTTAAATAAAAGTTGTATTAAAATGTTACACGGCAAATTAGTTGTTGGACCTTTAATGAATTAACAAAGGTTACAATCTAATTAATTAAACAAAAATAATAATAATAATAACAATGTATTAATATACCCCAAAACCGAAAATTCCTCTCACTTTCTATCTCTATCTCTTGTTTAAACCTTTGAGTTACGATATGATCTCTTTTACTCGTTATTCATTGTTCTTTGTAGATTTATATTCATTATTAATCTTTATACCCAAATCATCAAAGATTTGAATGTGTTTTATTAATTAAACATGGAATTATCATCATACAATCCATAACTAATGAATACAAACGCTAAAAATTGTTAAAAACACGAATTTGAATGCTTTTTTAGAAGATCAAATTTGATTGGAAACCTAGTCTAACTTTAGAGAGTCATAACTCAACCTAGACATAACCATACTAATCGATTTTCGAGTCTAAAATTAAATTTAGAGAGTTAGTTTTAAATGCCCAAACGTGTAAAACAAAACAGAAAGTCCAAATTGATTTTTGAACATCAAAATTAGTCCAACTTCATGGGGGCATAACTCCCTCAAATTTTATTCAAATGACTTGAACCTTTTTCCCAAAACTTAATTTTATGAGTTAAGAAGCACTCCTAACTGGCCTTGTTTGATTTGGTTGAGGTTTCAACCTCCAACCAACATAAAACTTTTTACCTCGTCAAAAAATAGTTGTTGTTACCTTTTTGTTTGATTTATCTATTTGAGATTTTTATACTTACTTAGACATTCAATTTACTGTACAAAAATTTTCCTAATTTAATTAATTTATTTGGTTAGCTAAAAACACTCCAAAATATGTCCTAAATACTGTAAAATATTTTAGTACCTCGACAGAAAGTACATGAACGTCACATGCAGGCACCAGAGTGAATATTTCCAGTTTTAGCATTCATTTTAATGTCCTATGATTGGCATTAACTGTGGCAATATCGTGTCAGTAGGCTTGATTGTGGACTTATGTTATTTTGTGCATCGCTTTACTTATGTGCATATCACATTCAAGCAAACATCATACATATACTATATATTTTCATCACTTTATCGAAACATTAAACCAACGTACTCACCAACTTTATAGTTGACCTTTTAAGCATGTTTCAGGTGATAACTAGTGAGTTAGCAATGGACTTGGACTTGTTTCGAGACTTGCATCGAGACTTATGTGGTTGTTTGTTCACATGTAGACCTTTGTGTAGAACATATGTCGTGAACATTTTGAATAAATGCATTTTTAGTATTTCTCTTGTATTAATGAGTGTAGAGTGGGGATCCTGCGCAAAGTGTGTTTTTCCTACAAAGTATATGAAGCGATCTGGGTCATCCGATGAGTGTGTTTAATGGTTGAGATCTAGTAGGTGACATTTTTGTAATATTAGTGTGTTATTTATTAATTGTTATAACGTAATAGGGGTATTGTTGTCATTTAACTTGTTTTAAATCAAATCATGTAACTGCCACAAATAACTCCACCTAGATTCTCACGTGTTTTCCTTCTCTATCCAAACCCCCAATATCTTAAACCACCTTCCATACCAATAACATCTATAATCATGGATAAAAATAGGAAATTCAGAGTGGTTTACAAGCGTAAGAATATATTTAAGTTGAATATATTCATCTGCAGATTGAAATTTTTTTATCTGTGTGATTTTTACGTGTTTTCTAGTTATAAGGAGGCGATAAAAAACAACGGCACAATGGAGGTGATCAATAATCCAATCATCAGAAGTAAAATCCCTAGAAAGCATTCGTCAAGCAAAGGTATGTGTTTTATATAGCTTTCAAACCGGAACCGGGTTAGGGTTTTTTTCTAAAAAAACTTGGTGTTTTTTATTATGTGTTTTAAGATAGATCTGTTCTAATAAACCGTTTGAAGAAGGAATCATCCGGCAATTGTGTGTTTTCTTATATATTTCAAGCCTAGCGTATCAATTTTTTTTTTGTATTGTAACCGATTAAAGTGTGTTTATGTTAGTGTGTTATACAAAACCATGAATGCAGTGTTCGACACAACATTTTAGTTAAAAATCGGTTGTTTATTTAAATGTAAGGGCAAATGTTGTGTTTTATAGACTTATGATGTGTGAAGATGTTTGAAAATCAATTATTTTTTAATAAACAGACTTATGATGATGACAATGTGTTTTAAAATTATACCTTAATATGTTGTGTGGATAAAGGTTATAGGTATATGTGTTATTATTGATTTCAGATGTATGGTGTGTCTTACAATTTGTATTTATTATAAAAGTAATGTGTTTTTTTACCGTATTATGGATCCAGGGTTTGATGTATTGTAGCTTGCTTTGAGTTAGATCATGCGTTTGAAGTATTCAGTGAGTTGTGTTGAAGACGAAGACACTGATTGGCGTGGTTGTTATTTATTTTATTTTTTTTCCTTTGGACGTTGTGTTCAAAGTAGTGTGTTTTATGTTATATTTGTTTGTTTGCATTCTTTTTTTATGATTGTTGGGCAAACTGAGTATGTATTTTAATATAAATGATCTAAATTGTTTGTTTGAAATGGATACAAATATGTTAGATAGTAGATGTACCATTAGTGTGTTCAAAAGTGATGATGTGTTTACATATGGTGTGTTATATACACTATAACACATCGTGAAGAACCCAATATTTATAAAACACAATTTCGAGATAGAATACAAAAAAAAAAACATGTCATTCATGAATCATAAACTGATATAACACATTATGATGAAACCAGTAACTGAAAAAACACAACATCAAGAATTACAAAAAAAAACATGTCCTTCATAGAACATAAACTATTATAACACAATGTGAATCACCTGTAACTATATACCACAATAGGAAGAAATTGTTCATGAATGATCAACTGGCATGTAACCAATCAAACACAATGCGAAGAAATTGTTAATGATTTGAATTTCGTAATTTAAAGTAACTGCTGATTTTGAATTGTTCTGAGATATTTTATTTCCTATTTGTCATCATGATTTTTTATTAGCAAAATCAAAGAGATATAAGTTTCCATAAATTTCTGGTTAGTTAGTTTAGGATATATAATATTCCATAATTAAATTAATAATCAAATTACTATCATGCCATTTTGAATAAAAAAACTAAATGACACATGTCATCATAATAGGGCTTCTTACACTTTGTAGGAAAAGTTGGTTTTGTAGCCAACTCCTACTCAATGAGTGTAAGTCCCAATACGGATCTCTAATATAATATCAAGTTAACATAATCAATTAGACAGAATCTAACGGTTATATGATCAAAGAACAAGAATACAATATCACAGATTGCATACAACTACTATTGAACGAGTAATCTTCTAATACAAGACGCATGTTCACAGTGCAATACCCAAAACCCATATATGGGTTATACAACCCTTGATGCATTAGCCTCTAGAATAGGACCTTACAATGTGTTTTGAAATAGGGATGAGCTCGGTATCGAAAGAATCGGTACCGAAAATCCCTAAAATTGGGTTATCGGTACCGCACGAATATACCTGTTCGGTACCGGTATTTGAGGTAAAAATTGGTAAATACTGATACCAAAAACGGTACCAAAAATGTCAAAAGTCGTACCCGGTTTGGTAAATTCGGTACCGGTATCGGGTACCATTTGCTCATCCCTATTTTGAAATACGATCATCGCATTCCTACGTTCCGACTGACATGGGTGTGACCTTTCCACTTGAATCCAGTTCACTAACATTGTTAGCATTCTTTTAGTTAATGGTATTTCAATCAGTTGTTATATGTACACGGCGTTAATATAGAGGGTATAAGATAATAATACATACATACCGTAAAACAGATTTCTTTAAATTTAATAAAAAAATAAAATAGACAAACAAAACCAACCCAACTTTCTCTCTCTCTATCCCTCTTTACTCATTCGAGCATGTCAGTCGCATGTTCTACCTCTTACAATTTTGATTTGGTGGGGATGATGGATTAAAAATTAAGCTTCTTGTTTGTTACAAAGAGTAGATAATAGATATAGAAGAAGTTTTGGGCGGGTTACTTTATGAGCATAATGTCATGGGCCAATGTTCGAAGGTCGTTTTGCTTGCGTTATACTTGAATGCTTGGGTTTATTGGCTAGTCTAAGACTTTATCAGGGGCGACCTCAACGATTAAAAAGATGTACGTGCCTAGATGATGTCGTCAAACGTACCACTAGTCGAGATCTGTTCCGCTCTCCTGATGAGTCCAAGGCAGGACAAAACCAGTGACTCAGATCAAGAGCAGGATGGATTGGCTTATCCCCGAGGAAATGAGGACGCACACGAGAATCAAACATAATTCCATGATAATAAGCTTGAAACCCCAAATGATTATAGGTGTTTGTTGACTAGGGTTACTTTTCTTCGTACGGGTTTTATTTGTGCTTTATTTTTCTCTTTTTATATCAAAAAGTATATAACTTTTTTTTTACTATATGCATTATTTCTATCGTGCGCCCTTCGCATTGGTGTCTTGTACCTAAGACAAATTGACTGAGAACCCTTTAGGTTAATAAAATTTTCTAACAATGTTAGCAAGTTGGATTCAAATGGCTAGAAAATGGAAACCACAATGTTGCACAAGCAAAAGAGAAAAAAAGTAGGATGAGTTGAAGTGACAGTTTTCATCAAACATGAGGACCAAAAGTGCATTTAACTCTTTTTCTAAAAGAGAAGCCATGTTTTGACTTTTGCTGTCAAACAACAAATTCAAGAAACTTGATTGAGATTGTTATGCTTTAAATCAATGAAAAGCAAGTGTGTCATATTAAATTATAGAAACTCCATTTTCATGCAAAGTTTTAAAAATCCAAATAATAACTTACAATGATAGATTATAATAAAATTAATTCGTTGTCATGTTCTGACCTTTGTACTCATGTTTTGACTTTTTGTAGTTAAACAAGACATTTGAAGAAACATGTTTTTCATAATTTGTTTAGATAAGATAAAAACGATGTACAATGTAAAATTATAACAAAAAGATATCAACTACAAATTTTCTAACAATCGAAATCTTACTAATTTATGCTAAATTTGGATTTGAATTATTACATATTTTATTACACTTGATGTATCTTATTTTTGGTGTAGACAACACACATCTTTTTTCATGACTGCTTGGATATATAGATAAAAAATGAAGGTTCAATGTTGAATTATAACAAAATATCATCAACTACAAACTTTCTAGCAGCCTAAATAATCTAACAGTCTTTTACCAAAATTATCAACTTTAAAAGGATGATGAGTCTTAAGGGTGGTGGTGTTCATCTGAGGTAAATCACACACCATATTGTTCTGTCTATAGGAAATATATTAGACCATAAGTAACGCTCTGCCTCAAATATCACCAACAATACGTATCAACATATTACAATGTTGTGTCTACTTCTTTGTGTCACTGTTATAATTCATTTTTCTGAATCAAATTACAATGACGCGTTTAAGTTTTAACCTATTATAACGGTGCACCAAATTTTACAAGTTAAGTTTTCATGAACAAATTCAAATCACTTTGCCAAATCTAATAGCTTGACTTTTAGCTTTTGTACTTAAAATAATGGAATGAGCTATTACATACTAAATTTATAAATAAGCATAAACACTTGATTACAATATATATGATATTACAATTAATAATATTTTGCAGTGATTGTTACAAAACAACATTCACAAAAAAACAACGAAACATCAAAGAGAGAGAATTCACAAAATCCAGAATCTTAAATAAAATGTGAACCAAAAAATCAAAACCTAAATCATCGTTACTGTCAACAACAAAAGAGAATCAAACATGTAAACTCGTCATCCTCGTGATAGTAAAATCAACACTGTTATCGAAAGAAAAAATGTGAGTTGTGAGAACAGAAGAAACCCGAGAGGAAGACAATAATGGGCTATTTGCAAAATCTAGTCATTTGAAAAATTAAAATCGTTCTATTATTTTTGGTTGCCTAAAGGAAATGGATCCCTGTAACATGTGACATATCACATGAAGACTTTGGGCTTTTAAGATGGATATCATATGGGCTGCAGGTGTCTGGGCTTTCTGATTATGTTTACTTTTTAGGTTTATAAGATAGATGTCATGTGGGCTTGCAGCCTGCAGGTGGAGGCTTGTTGCCTTCTTGAGTTGAAGTCTATTTTGGGCTTGTAAGATAAATGTCATTTGGGCTGTGGCTGCATATGTCTGGGCTTCCTGATTATGGAGTCCACTTTGGGCTTGCAAGATAGATATCATGTGGGCTGTGGCTGCATGTATCATGGGCTTCCTGATTATGGAGTCTTTTTGAGCTTGTAACTTTGTAAGTAGAATGATATATGTCATATGGAATGTGTCCCATTGTCTAAAGGGAACATATACCAGTTGGATGTCAAGATAACAAATTTTAAGTGTTTGGATGAGTTTTTATGCTTACAATAATAAAAAATATTAATAATTCTTGTAATATATGGCGTCTCGTACCAACCAATATTGTTTGCTTTGCCCATCATAAGCTTATTGTTGTGTGGTGTATGAGTGGAAACTTTTTAGCAGCTCACCTATCATGGATTGCTTCACTCAAACACACACTTATGCGCCCAAAATTTGTTGGTGAAATTTGAGGCGTGACATTTCTTTTAGCCAGGCCAATATCTCTCCATAGATATAATAAAATGATGTGGAATTCATGTAAAGTGTCATGGTTTTAGCATTTCATAAGTGTTTTTTTTTAATTTATTATTTTTTTTTTTTTTGTGAAAAAGGAGAGGTCTTATGCATAGGTATAACATTTTCAGATTAAATTGTTAAATGAATGGATAGATAAGATTAAATTTAAGTTTAAAAAATGTTTAAAAGTGTTGACGAGTCCGCCTATAGGGAATAAAAAAACAAAGTGTTCTGTTTTTTACCCCAAAGGTATTGTAATATATTACCTGAACTTGTTTGCCCAAATTGTTAGCAGTACATTATTAGTAGAGATGCTTTTTTGCATTATCGTCCGTATTAGATAGAATATATTCGTTAGAAACTTAGAATCTGTTTTAATTATCTTTTTAGATGATGTTAACATCTTCAGACGACCCCCTCTTTCTTGCACGGTAAAGATAGACCTATACACTTAAATATTTTGAATGTTACTACTAATTACATACAACCACGGGCAGACCTATACATACACCGCCTCCGGAAACCCTTTTTTGTGTTATATAACATCCGATCCTTGTTTTGTTGTATGTTATTTACCTATCCAACACTCAAGTGACACATAAGATTCACCAGACAATAATTTTGAGAGGTGACACCAGTAGAAGATATGCTTCTAAACATAAGATTCTTCAACCTTTAAAGAGCCAGGTGACATAAACTTTATTGCTTTATATAGAACTGGAGTGAACTCCTAGACAAAGAAAACAACCAGACTACCTTGTTTCTATCTATTCATAGTTCATACTACAAACAAAAAAAAAAAAAAAAAACCCACCACACAAAATGACAGAACAACAATTTGTTTATTCATGCATCTAATAATGGTAAAGAAAGTCATCCATTGGGCCTTCTAACAAGGTTTCAACCCCATGGACCTTCTAACGGGATATCAATGTTAAACTTTGTCCCGACTCGGAAGTACAAGGTCCGTGATAGTACTACACGCAATTTCTTGTTTGCTTGTGCGCATGTGATTTCTTCGTTGCATCCAAGGTTTCATCTATTGGGCCTTCTAACAACGTTTCAACCCCATGAACCTTCTAACGGGTTAATGTTACAACTTTGTAATAACCCGAGGGCTTAACCAACCTTTTAAAAGGACGATTACGATTTTATCTATAATATTTTTTTAGGGGGGGGGGGGTGTCACCGCTCTTCTCGCGTTGCTACAAAGACCCAAGTCCAGCTAGGAGAATAAATTTCAAGCAAATTGTGCATTTATTGAGGTCATATCATATATCTACTACAATGTTGTTAATAAATTATATGTCAAATTTAAAGACTGTATTATATTTATAACGATGAGACTGCTATTTATTAAAAATAAAATTCAAAGGGTGTAGTGGTGTGGCCATTATGAATTGTTTGCTTTTTATGGAAAAAGACAGTAGCAAAATTCAAAATGTTGAATTGGAAAACAAATATAAACAAAGGTGATTCTTCTTTCTCTTTTGTAAGAAAACATAAGGACCCATGAACAACGTGTGGTGTTTGATTTATTCAAATATATCTTTAAAAGGGAATAATGTAATTTAGATGGAAGGATTTTAAATCTCAAATCATAATATTCGAAATATTACAATAATGAAAACTTCAAATTAGAAATTACAGGTGTGGTTAAGGTTTAAATTTTGATTAAAAGTCACCCTATATGTTTTTTTCTATATATTTTGTGTTTTTAATTTACAAATATGATAAAAAAAGTTGATTTTAGCTAAGTAGTTTAAAAAGACATTTTAACCTTAATTTTTCAAGAAACTAATGGCTAAAATCAAAATGTTTGGAAAAATGAGGGATGCAAGGGTAGTTTTAAAATAACCACTTATGTTGACTATTTTTAAAAAAAAAATTCTCCATATTTTATAAACGTTCATAATTTATTTAAACATTCATAACTTTTTAATACGATATTATTTATTAATAAAAATGTCACCATAAAAATCTAGCATTTTTATCTTTAATTTGCGTATTATATTGCTATATAAAGATGAAATTAACAAAAATTACAAAAATTGTGTCATATTCTATGTTGTATAACATTTTGTACTGGATTTTTATGTCGTATTTTATGTAATAAATATTTTGTACTTGAAATTTTTTTAGCTATATTTTTTGTATTATATTTTTTGTCTACTAGAATTTTTGTGTTGTATTTTGAGGAAAGTGAGAGTTTGTGTTTTATGACAAAAACCCCTTTAATCTTAGTTATTAGAACTCTCACATGTTATCTCCATAATTCTTCCTATATTACTTAGAAAAAACCCACTTTTTAAAGGTCTTTTCCCTTTAATTTACAATATTATAATATAAAATGAAACTGAGAGATAGTATGGTATAGAAAAAAACACCACTACAAAATTTGTGATCAGTTTTGGAGGCAGCTGATACCTTCATCGTTTTTTTTTGTGATCGACTTAGCCACCAAACTTTGGTCGGAATTTTGCTACACATTTTATTAGCAAAATGACCCTTTTTTAAATAGAAATATATTTTCCATATTTGCAAATATATTCAAATTCGTACAAACATCAAAAAAATAAACCTAAAGTTTCTAGAAAAGTAAAAAAAAATACACAAACAAAATATAGGGTGGCATTTTCACTATAAAATGCGCCTTCATTATTTTGCCAAGTACAAACATTTAAAATGTGCCTTCATTTTTTTTCAAAAGAATCAAATATGAAGTTTACAATATTTATATGAGAGACGTATATTGCCATCCATAGAAATTAATCATTTAAAATAGGAAGAGTCTCCTACATGAAATACACCCTCTCAAACATCGTTTTCTCCTTTTGTTTTACCCTTCAAAAACTAGGCTTTCATTAACGTTTAAGGTTTTGTGGTTATATAGTCTTTTTTTTTGTCGCTGAAGATATAAGCAAATGAGTTTTAAGAGTTTTATTTGTAATAGAACTTTAAGTAACTGATTAACCATTCTTTTAAGTTTGTTATAGGAAGTAAATACATTAAAACATTGTAAGATGACAATATATATATATATATATATATTATATATAATTACACCCTCTGATTAGCGCCATGATCGATGGAAAGAAAAATGAATAAACCCATGTCGACACCAACTTGCCATTTTATATTCATGCTTCCGAAAGCAATCGACTGATCCCAAGAGATGTGAATAACAACCAAACTGATTGAAGAGGACATTATGATTTCTACGGTTGTGATATGCACAACAAGGATGAGCCGCCACCAGAAGCCAACATGGCAGGCAAGGTTAACCAAACTGACGATTGGATAATTGGTTCAGGTTGCACCGAGCATTAAACATATCAAGTCGAATGGCTAGAAGGTAAAACCGTATCTATTCTTAAGTCTCCTGTTATTATACCAAATGGTGATTCCATACCCGTCGAGGGTAGGGGGAATTATCATTTCCAAATGGAACCACTATTAAAGAAGTCTTACATGTACCGAAGTTTATATACAATCTTTTATACGTAAGCAGCTTTTAAAGAGAGCATCAATGCTCCATAACCTTTTTCCCCGAGTTTTGTTATATGCAGGACTTGTGTTCGAAGGAATTGATTGGAGTGGGTAAATGCAAAAAAGGGTACCACGGATGGAGATGATAGAGAATAAAAGTAAGGCAATGATGTCCACGACCGACGTATGGTACAAATGACTAGGTCATACCTCTAGTAACAGACTCTCTCATTATGATTTTGTTAAGACCGTTTCTTTTAAAACTGTGGATTGTGGATTGCGACTCATGTGTTAAGGCTAAACATACTTGATCACCCTTTAAAATAAGCTATATTAAAAGCAAAGAATGTTTCGAATTGATTCATTGTGATGTATGGCGGAGGTACATACACCCGTTACTTATGTGAGCAAACTATTTTTTTAACACTAGTAGACGACTATAGTCGATCCGTTTGGTTTTTTGTTTCTGAAACAAAGTTTGAAGTAGGTGTTCGAATAATAAGATTTCACAAATTGGTTAAGACCCAATTTGGAAAGTTAATTACAAGGAATCGTTATGACGACGGGGGTGAATTTATTTCAAATCGAATGAACAATTTTTATGTCGAGCAAGGAATGATCGTTGAAATGAATTGCCCCCACATGCAACAATGAAATGGCATCGTGGAAAGCAAGCACAGACACCTACTCAAGACCGCATGAGCACTTAGATTTCAAGAAAATTTTCCAAAATTTTGGGGCAAGTGTGTCATGACCACGATCTATATAATCAATCTTCTTCCATCGAAAACCATCAACAACAAGACCCCATTTGAGATCCTATATGAAAGAAAACCCGATTATGAGCAGATGAAGGTTTTCAGATGTCTCACCTATTTCATAAACACCGATACCAAGGGGGATACACTCGAATTAAGGGGGAGACCTGGAGTATTTTTAGATTACCCACTCGGGACGAAAGGGTACAAAATATATGATATGATTCATGATAAAATAGTGGTGTCAAGGGATGTAGGCTTTACCCAACGTATATTTCCCTATGGTAACTCTAAGTCTATTGACAAAGAAGAAAATAACAAACGTTTTAGTTTTTCACCTTGGTATTATACAACCACCAACGGAACCACTAAGATAACATCAAGCCAAATTGGAGGCCCAAACGTGAGTGAATCACATGATGGTTGGCCAGAAATGTTGAACTCAAGTAACACATCCCAACCTAAAAATGGACATGAGCCTGATCAAAATGAAAATGGGTCTCCTGTTACCAATGAAGTGCCCACATAACAAAGCTAACAAACCGAAAATGGAAATGAAGATGGGTCACATGAGTCTACTGTTAACAGTGGATCTGGTATACAACAAAATCCTCAAACTGAAAACATGGATGAGACAATCCATGAGGAGTCTAAACCAATCAGACAACAAAGAAATAAAACCCAACCAAAACAACTAGACAATTTCGTCGTTGATCTCCTACCAAATTGTCTAGTTGATCTCCTACCATCCACCAATAATCTTTTACCCTTTGCCGATCAAGAACCTCCGACGGTACATTCCATAGCAAACTTTATTTCTTATATACTATTTTTAACATGCATAAAGCCTTCTTGGCGGCCATCAGCTTGATCGATGAGCCAAGGTCTTTCAAACATGTTGTATAGGATGAAAACTAGAGAAAAGCTATGCAAAAAGAAATACGAGCCTTAGAAGAAAATGGAACACGGGCTCTTGAAACCTTATTAGGGGAAAGTGGGCCATAGACTCTAAATGGATCTATAAAGTGAAGTTCAAGGTCAATGGAGAAGTAGAAAGGTATAAGGCGAGGCTCGTAGTTAAAAGGTCCACGTAATTAGGAGTAGACTTTCATGACACCTTTGCTCATGTCGCCCATCTTGTTATATTTCGTGCCCTCATGAAGAGGTATACATGAATATCCCACAAGGTTTCAATAAAGGAAAAGAAAACCAAGTCGGTAGATTGAGAAAGTACAGGGACCAAAATGGCAAAAGGTTTGAATATATATATATATATATATATCTAATTAATGCTTAAAATGACCAAATTACCCTTTCAGAAAAGAAGAAAAACCAGGTTTTTCTTCTAGAAATCTGGCCAAATTTAACTTTTGGACTAAAATGGCAAAAAAAACAAAACTACAGGGACCAAAATGGCAGTTTACTCTTTTAACAAGTATGGCCTCCGAGAAAATGGGGCTTGTGCGTTTGCCCTGAGTTAAAAAAAACAAATGTAAATATCAGATCTTTATAAAGCAGTTTAGTAAAACTTTGAATATGGATGTTTTATTGCTTCTTGTGAATGATTTGAATTGACGGATCTATAGTAATATTGTCGATGAAATGACGAGTGTCGCACTAGTAAATAATGCAGTTAACTACTCAATCATGATTAGAGGTGACTATAAAATATGATTTTATCGTTTTAAAAGAACTGATACCTTTATTTTATGCTTATTCTAACTCTAGATTTTGATAATAAAATATGATTTCATTGTTTTCAAATAAATAGATACCTTTCTTACAATTTCTATTGTAGCTCTTGATATATAACACTACCGAGCGAGAAATACCGAGAAATACCCCCCCCCCCCCAATGAAGCTGTGCCACTGAAAAACACCGGGGAACCGCCTCCGGGCGTTTTTTGATCATTTTTTTCGTTTTGGCGTGCTTCTTTCCACGCCTTGCTTCAATGGTTTTGGCCAATCGCCCTTGATCTTCTTTTTATTGCCCAATAATATTTTTACATGGTTTTTTTATTTAATTTTATTACACCCCTTTTTACATAATGTCCACGTCCCCACTACACCCATTTTAGAAAAAACGTCCCATAATACCTCTTTGCTACCTGGGATGACACATGTCACACAATACTCACGGGTTAGGATATTATTCATGTGTACACTACACATGTTCTTACCAAATACAAATCAAAGATCAAATCTTTGTTGGATATCTGGAAGACTCAAAGATTATGTTCAAAATTTTATGTTACTAGTTAATTAACATTTTTATTTATGAAAAAAATTGTACTAGGAACACATGTTTTGTAAGTTATATTATTTAAAAGGGGATTTTATTAAATTAATTAGATAACAAAAACTTTATTAGAAGATTTGATGTGAACACGACAAGTTGAAGTTACAGCATCTTTTATCATTTTCAGCATTTTCGTTCATTTGTTAGAGCATTCACAATGAAATCATTAAAAACATGTGAGGGGGTTTAGTTATATTATAAGGAATGGTTGTAGTCTTTTTAAGTAGTTGTGAGTAGAGGAGAGAGAAAATATATGTGAAAGTTATTGTTCATCTGTAAATATATGAGAAAAAAAAATTAGGAAAAAGAAAACTGTATAAATTTTTTAATATTTGTAGAAATGGTTGTTAGTGAAAGAGAGAGAAAAAGATAATGATAAATGTATAAAAAATATTATTTAATTGAAAAAGAAAGAGAAAATAGTAGTTCTTTTTAATAGAAATATATAAATATATATGTATAAATATAAGGATTTCATTCTGAATGCTCTTACCTATTTAAAAAGCAACAAAATCTTAAATCATTACCTTACTATTATTAGTTTTTTTTATAATTTATTAGGGTAAACAAAAATCCTTATGAACTTTTGAGTCCGTAAAGTATAAATACATAGTTTAAGATGATCACTGCATAAAGAGACAAAATCATTCAGTATACTTATAAGTCGATGCATGAAATATTTAAATTGCACTTAAATATATGTAGCCATTTTTTAACCACAGTACGTTTCAAGAAACATACTATAGAACCGTAATTTCAGCTTTAGTTGCGTGGTGGTAGCTCTTGCCTTTTAAAGAAAAAACTAGCAGAGTTCAAATCATAGCATGGAGTATAATTAGTATTTTTTGGTGTAGTTTAGGAGCATGTGTAAAAACAATGCAACCTTCGTTGTTAAAAAATAAAAATAAATATGATGTGTAAACTTGCACTTGCAAGGATTTATAAGTTAAGAAGAACGTTATTATACTTAACTCTGGTGTGACTCATGAAACAATGCTCATAACCTCCTTTTGACTATTATGTTTTATAAAGGTATAGATAATATATTTGAAAAAAAAGATACTTACAACTGATTTACAAGGGTGTATTTATACATAAGAAGGAATACATGAATGTACTTTTTCTCTCCGGGACATAGTGGAAGAAGGGAGGGGATATTTTCGAACGCGGAAAAGGATACAAGAACTTCGAAATAATTGAACGAGGAACCGTATAAGGTGAAAATCTCATGTACGATTCTGTAGAGTGGCAATAAGAGTGATTTTTCTGTCAACTTTTTCACTATCACCCCTGAAAAACCAAACTCAGCCTTACGTAAAGTTTTCAGAGTACGATTTTTGACTTTGCATAAGGATGACAACCAAACAGTTTAAGTTTTGTGTAGGTAGGTGATTTACCATACATAACATCATATGGACTCTTGGAATCTAGAATCAGTGTAGGGATGCGTTTGATGTGTAGGTCCGCTGTACGGATCTTTCTGGTCCTAATCTGGCTAACCTAAGGTAAACGTGCGGAATCCGTTTGCTTAGGCGACATTGGATACACTCATTTGTTTCTATTTAATCACCGTTTCATTAATATTCAACGTTACAGATCGTAGAAACACTTTGACAGAGCTTCGCCTCTGTCGTGACAAAATCTCTGAAGTTACAAATGAAACATCAAAGCTCCTATTTATACTAACACAAGTTCGCTGGTGGGAGTGCAAGTTCGGGCGAACTTGCTTAGTCAAGTTCGGCATTTCGCTCCTAAATACTGACTCGATATTATACGATGACGTAGGCAACAGACATATGCATCAACAGACTCCCCCTTGGATGTTGCCGTAGTCATCATTCTTCAATTAAGTTCCTGAGCCTTTAATGTTCTCTTGATCTTTATATCTTGAATAACTTTAACATCCATGCTCCCCCTTGCTTTGAGCTTTCTGGTATCTTTAATCAACATGTTTATCTAGCTCCCCCTTAAATGATGCTCTGAATCTCTAAGATTTGACGATTAAGAACAATCACACGTATCCACACACAAACAGTTTCTTAACAGTCTCGTTGGTCCGGCTCACATTCAACATTATCATGTTACCATGGAAGATTTTGAAAGACAATCTTTTTGGATTTTTAATATTGAATGCAGAAATGTAAACAAACTAAAATGTAATATTTACAGTTTATATTTTGTGAGAAAACGTGCTAGAGGATCATATCAGTTTTTGAGACATACCACCAGTACCGTTGACCTTTCAATGACTTTAAGTTTTAAACTTGTATACATAGATTGTCGATATGTTTAATCACCTAAACTTTAACACATTTCTCAATTGTTCCAAGATATGTTAGGGTAAGAATTATGAAACTTGACTTATCTGTGGTTCCCACTTCTTGAATATACCCCCGTATCAAAATTCCCTAGATTTCATCTTACAGGTGAATATAGCGTAATTGATATCTGTATCAGGGTAATGCGATGCCTTGAGAGCTCAGGTTAGTACTACCGTACAGACAAAGAGATGAAGGCTCGACTTTAAGGTGTGTTCCACTTAAGGAATCTTTTTAGCAATGCAAATGATTATATCTTTCGATACTTTTCAATATTGCATGCAATTTGGAGGTTCATAGCGAAAGTATTATAGAAGTTCTAGGCCATTGCTTCCGCAAAATCAGAAGAACTTGTATAATACCCCAGATATCAATTATCTATAAAGACCTCATATCTCAGAATCAGGCAATCTTTCAAACGAAATTTCGGAGTACTAAGTCCATATATCCAAGATGTGTTGATCCACAAGATTAAGCAGTTGTAAAATTAGTTTATATCTCGAAAACAGTTTACTGAACGTGTTAAGCCTATCAACACATCCACAGTAAGACTCGTTTATCACTTTTAAAACTTTACATTTCTTTAGCATACTGTGATAGTCCACTGATATACTATCATTTCCTTTTTGCGCACAAGTAATCTCATTTTTCAATGTTTTTTATATTTTAAGATTTTCTATTGTTTTTGGCTTTTTCAATCATTTTATCTATCTAAAATGATTTTGAAATGATGTTTTTCAATTTTACAAGAATTTTTTTACAATTTTTAAAATTTTTTCTCCCCCTAAAATTGAAAACATCTTATTAAAATCGAAAATAAGAATCTTTCATTTTAACCATTTAACGACTTTTTACAAATGTGAACGCAAGACTACCATTTTGTTTGTGTGGAATATCACTCCTGTCTCTTGTCTCTCTGCATGGACAACCACTGCTTATCAAATGACGTTTGGATTGAAGCTTGGTTATCCTGCACATTCAAACTAACTTCAATCAGTTTTGAATAGGAACCCAATCCGTTCTGCATTTAGGTTTACCAAAATCATTAACATCTGAAGTAAACAAACATTCACACTCTTTTTGATATTCAAACAGTTTGATAGAAACTTTATTTAAAAATTTTACTTTCTTTGATTTTTTAACTGTTTGAATTATCAAAATTTTGATATTCAATCTGTCTTTTTGCCCTTGTGATAACTTGACTTTTTTGTTCTTTGAGCTTCTCTACAGTTTTCTCATTTTTCTTCTCTGTTTTCTTCTCCTCTGGTCTTTTCTCCCCCTGAGATTTAACCGATCTTCTTTTCAGATTAGTCGGACAATCTCTGGAAATATGACCTTTAATTTGACATTTATAGCATCTTCTCATATCAAATCTCTTTTTCAGGCAGTTAACAGCAGTGTGTCCACCAAATCCACAGTTGTAACACACTCTGTTATCGTACCAATCTCTCCATTCAGACCAAACACCCAAATCAGCACATTGATTTGACATGTAGTAGTCATCTTTCCTGCTTCTTCTGTAAAATTGATTTGACTTTGAAGGACTGTGGTCCGACCTGCACCACTTATTCTCAAATTTTTGTGAGTTTTGATAATGATTGGATGATCGTACCGATGAGCTTTTATTTTTCTTTTGAAAATTTTCAGAATTCTTAAAACTTTGTTTTTCTTTTTGTTTTTATTCTTCATTCTGCTTAGAAGGTTTTTGAGTTGAGCATTCACCTTTCTCAGAAGATTGTAGAACAGTATCTTGGAATTTCTCTTTTAGTTTTAAAAATATTTCATGTTTATCATTTTTAGCTATTTCATCATCGGTATCATCATCACAATCTTCAATTATGACATCGTCATAATTTTTGATATTATCACTTATTGGAATTTCCTTTTTATTCTTATTGAACGGTTTAGGACCTATCTGATCTAACATTACAGATGAAGTCACAAAACCTTTCAATTGTTTTTCTAAATTATCGATTTTATTTTTCAATCTCAATATCTTGTTCAAGTTTTCTAATTTTTTCAAGATGCGAGTTTATTATATTTTGTTTTTCAATAACATTTTTATTCAAAACAGATTTATCATTTTCTAAAATTTTTATATTATTTTGAAAGTATTTCACATTTTGTAATTTTTTATTTTCTAAAATTTTTATTTGATTTTCAAAATTCTTTTCATTTTCTTTTAACTTTTTATTTTCTAATGAAAAACATTCCAAATCTTTTAAAAGTTTGACATTAATAGATTTGAATTTTTGACAATTTAAACACACAGATTCAGTACACTTTGTGCAAGGTTTTTCGACCTCCACAATTTGTACCTTTACCACTTCTTTATCAACAACCTTTACCTCCTTGCTTTTAATTATCTCAGCATGCTCCAGATATTTAGCACGTAGAGCATTCCATAGCTTTTGTGCCGTATCACATTCTGGTAGCAGATTCAAGATATTTTCTTTCACCGACTGCTGTATCAGATTAATCATTTTCTTTTCAGTAAAATAATCATCTTTTTGTTGAGTAGAATATTTGCACTTCTCCAGAATTTGCTGATTTTCATCTCTAGGAATGACATAACATGTTTCAATCACGACCCAACTACGGAAATGCGTAGCTTTGACCCAGCTCTCAAATTTTCCTTTCCAAATATCATATTCATCTATATTCATCAACATAGGAGGCTTCATGAACTCCATTTCGTTTTCCAAACTAATCTGTTGTTCAAACACTTAAAAAATGATTAGCAAACAGACAATTTTTAAAAAATTTAACTTTTTAACCGACAATATCAACGTATCGGTTTGCTAAAAACGTTTAAAATTTTTAGGAAAACTTTTTTTTACCAGATTAGAGCTTTAAACTCGTCTCGTCAATACGAATCTAACGATATATAATGTCCGAGACGTTTTTCGGGATTTTCATGCCTTTTTTTTTATTTATTTTTTTTAGAAACCTTGGACAAGTTCGGTCGAACTTGTCACAGTGTGTGAAACTGAGCTATTTAACAAGTTCGGGCGAACTTGTATCATTCAGAATACAAGTTCGAGCGAACTTGTAAGAAAATCCAAAGAAATCAGCAAGTTCGGGCGAACTTGGAGAGAATTTCAATCAACTTTTGATCAAGTTCGGGCGAACTTGACTAAATTTGATAAAAATCAGGCAAGTTCGAGCGAACTTGGCTAAAATCCTTGAAAAATCAATCAAGTTCGGGCGAACTTGATGAAAAATGTGAAGTTTTCAGTCAAGTTCGAGCGAACTTGATGTTAAGTTCGAGCGAACATGAGTTATTCGACATGTTTTTTTGCAATTTTTGACATGAATTCGTTTGTTTTAAGCTCTGATCTTTTCAAGGGTTTATCTATTATGGATTTTAGTATTATACTTGAAAATCAGTCCATGTTGACCGTGAATTGTCCAAGAAAAGTTAAAAATGAAAGAAATGAGTATAAGATGAGATGATTTCAGTCCAATGTCTTCAAGTTAGGTCAATCCTGCTTTTATACCACTTGTAGGTCCGTTGTACGGATCTTTCTGGTCCTAATTTGGCTAACCTAAGGTAAACGTGCGGAATCCGTTTGCTTAGGCGACATTGGATACACTCATTTGTTTCTATTTAATCACCGTTTCATTAATATTTAACGTTACAGATCCTAGAAACACTTTGACTGAGTTTCGCCTCTGTCGTGACAAAATCTACTGAAGTTACAAATGAAACATCAAAGCTCCTATTTATACTAACACAAGTTCGCTGGTGGGAGTGCAAGTTCGGGCGAACTTGCTTAGTCAAGTTCGGCCGAACTTGACTACAACACTATCATTTCATGCGAACTTGTCCCTAAATATACATAAACTTCGACATTTCGCTCCTAAATACTGACTCGATATTATACGATGACGTAGGCAACAGACATATGCATCAACATCCAGATTACTTCTAATCATCATACTAACTCAATACAAAACCCTAGACACTAGTTTTAAATCATCAAGAACATAAATCAAAATCACCAAGAACACATAAAAGATGAAATCGATGGATAAGACTTACTAGTTTGCGTTGTAGAGTGTTACAAATGATCATGAACGCATCCAAATCCAAGATTCAAGCTCCAAAGATGAACTAGGGTTTACAAGATGTGTATGCATGGGGCTGAATTTGTTTCAGCAACGGAGAGGGGACATGGTGGTATGAATCGGACGCAAAGGTGGGTTTGGGTTGGGTTTTATGTCTTTTCTTTAACAACTAAGGAGCTTTATTGACTTCGTATTTGGGCTTTTTACTAAAATAAGGCCCATTTTTAATAAAATACTATCATTACAAGAATTCCCCATAATTAACTTTTACTAAAATTCGCCACACAGTATAAAAACATGAAATCGTGTATGTCCTTATAAAGATCTTATAACACATATTCCTTGTTGTTTAATGCATAAACAAGTGTAAAATCCAAGTTTATACACAAACCAAAGCAAGAACACAATCAATAACAACAGAATATCACTTCAAAAGTTCATTCTATTGATTTCAGTAGAGTAACAACACATGAATACACAATATACGCTCCAACTCTCTAAAAGTGTGCTCTTGGTCTAAAAAAGATGACACTGCTAGTATTTATAATGCATACCAGCAGGTATTAAATCGACACTACAATTAACACATCGATAGTCATCATACAGATCGATAGTTGTAACACCCCAACCGATGACAGCGGAAACGTCAGGGCGTCACGTAAATAAATTGCTCAATAGCTCATGATTGACTAAAAATTTAAATATTCCATTAATCAATTTAAAGATCATCTATACAAGAAAACACATTGTTCAAACAAAATAACTAGATCAAGTTAAAATTATTCTAAGTCCCCAAAGCATCCTAGATGTTATATCCTGGTAATTATCATGCATCGTTTTCTGAAACATGTGGAAAATAAATGGTTAACTTCAAAAAGTTGGTAAGCATACATAGGTAAGCGAAAATTAGTAAGTAAGTAAATAAGTAGCATGTCAAGTTTTATCTAGAACTATCTAGTGAAAACAAGAGTTATGAACAAATGGGGCGCACAATTAAACCTTGTGACTGAAGGAACTGCGAAAAGTTAACCTTTGTGAGTGTTGTTTCAATCATCCCTAGATCCATACGGGGATGGGTTTGTCAGACCTATAGCGCTATAATCTACTACAATGGGCTTGGCCGAAGTTAATAATTGTACTAACTTATAAGCTCCTAAAGTTATGTTTATGACAAGAAGTGTAGAGATAAAATGTTAACATAAGTAATTAATAAGTTTAAGTAACATGTTTCACTCAAAAGTTAAAAGAAAAGGGCTATGTAAACTCATCTGGGCTAGCAAATAATCACACTAAAGCTTGTTGTGGTGGAGATGTGGGAAAACCCCAAAAGTTATCCTGTTACGATCGGAAAGTCGGAGTAGGATGTTTGGCCGGAGTTTAACTTTTCCGGTGACCGTAGAGAGACGAGTTGTAGAGGGAAAATGGGAGTCGTTTTGAATCAAACGAGCTTAATGAGGGTTGAGGAATCGTATTTATACTAAATTTAGAGGTGGTTAGTGATGGAAACGTAATGGAAATTTTCAGGATATAGTTGGGGTCGTCGGATAACACAAGGAGACATGTTTTACGGGATGATACTCGAGGATTCGTTAAGATATGGTGGAGATAAGGATTTATGCAAAAGAAGCGGGTGAAAACGTAACAGATTTTGATGGTTCGGTTAGCCGGAATTCTCGCCGGAAAATGTGGAGGACGTGTCGGAGAAGAAAGCCGAAAAGCGGCTTCTGCTTTGTTTTGAAAAGAACTTTTGTGACTAGCCAATTATAGTCCTTGTACTTCTAAATATGATTTAAAACTTAAACTATATATGTATCTTCCTTAGAATACATAGTTTTGGTCCATCTAAGTTTGATAAGTTGGTTTTTTTTCCTTTTAACTTTTTTGAAAATTTTTTTAAATCTTAAATTTAATCATTAAAATTTTGCTGAAAGTTTTAATAAAAAGATTAGTTATTTCAATGGTCATTTATAAATAAAGATATCTTTTTACACTTCAAAAAAAAATTAAATGTAATATAAAAACAACTCGAAATGTGATTGGTTTCAAATAAGGTAAACGAATATAGAAATATTGTGTTGTTACAATAATGTCACTGCCGATGATCTCATCAATTGATAGCGTACATGTTAAACAAAGGAAATTATCAATAGACATACACTATCAATTCACGAATCACATTGACAGTCAGTGTCGATGGACATTTACCATGTTTATCTCATAATGTTGTTCAAGTGATAGTAGGAGGACATCATCACTTGATCAACTTACATAATGTTAAACTTAAACAAAAACAAGTGTTTGTAGATCAAATTACATATAAAACAAAAACAAATACAAGCTACAGACATAAAATGTATCAACAAAACCGAACAACTTAGACATAAAAGCACACAATTCACGTAATTACACCAAATACACATAATTACCAGAAAGCATATAATTTCACTCAATCATTCCATTTAATTTATCTGAACTTATTATTTCACTTAATCACCAACTTTCGGGGACAGACTTGTGTGCGGTTCGGTCATTCGGTTAATACACCGAATTACCGCTATGTGAGTGTTCGTGTAATAACTGACACACTTAATTAACCATAATCAAGTGTAAGGCAAAATGAATGTTTATGATGGCGTTAAAGAGAAGGGAGTTATTTTAACGGAGTTAACCTAAAAATATCGGATGTCACATAGAACGTCGATACATGTAGCAACGCTTTTATATAAGTATATTTTAACTATGATGATCGACTGTATGTTCATATTTGTTTTCTTTTCTTAGTTTACCAAGTGCATAATGTGCAAGGCTATATCGATGAGATCTCAGCATAGACCATGAGATATAGAAAACATGGTGCATGAGCATGTGGTGTTGGTAGAGTAGCCTTACGAGGGATGAGCGTAATATTGCCGAGAGAAAAGCATTTAAGGTCGATATCAGAGACATTTTAATGGAAATGATCAACCGGGTACCTATTACTTTTTGTTTAACCTATTATAATTTCATTTTTATACTATTATAATTGCTTCAAGTGAAACAACTGATTTGTTGCGCCAAAAAGACATTCACCACCCTACCACCCTTTTGCTACTTAAATAGATCATCTCTCGTGTATTAATTATTTATGTGTTATTTACATTTACAAGAAACCATAAACATTTTTATGAAAAAGATATGACTGACAAAAAAGCCATTGGAAATCATCCTTTAGTGATCAGTTACCCGTCGGTGATATTGGCAAGTGACTTGCTATATTGTATCAGTTTTTTCGGTGGTAATCTTCGCCGTTTATCCCTCGATAACATCCATCGATAAAGCTTAAGTAAATTTATAACCAACACCATGTTAACAGAGTATCACTGATGGATTATCGACGGGCATCACTTTCACGTGGAGATTCCAATATATTGCGTTTTATTTAAAGTAACGTACATCCTACATAATTGAAACTCACAACATTTTCTAATTGTGGTGCACACCACTTAACCACATAGTGTCCCCTTGAGAACTAAGCTTACCTTACTTCAGTTAAACATAAATATTACTCCTGCTATAGATTATAATAATCAGTGAAACGTTTATGGATAATATGTTACATTTGTAAAAGACTCTAAAATGTGTGTACTTATTACACAAATCTTATTTTAATGAAAATAATAGAAAAGTTAAGTTTGTAATTCCAATTAACGCAAACCAAATCCAAATGATATTGGCCTACATTACTCGATTCTTTTGTTTGATTTGTAGAGATTTGGTGGGGCCTTAAAGATTACATTGGTATTAATATAACTAAATATAATTAATTACATTTTATTACATTTCTTTATTTAATTAAACGCCTTTATTAATAATTGATTGATTGTGCCTCTCTTTTGTCCTTCACCTCCCTTAGTGTTCTATGGTAAGATGAAAATAATCTAGTACTAGACCTCTAACTAAATATTGTTATCTTAATATTTGATGCAATTCCAACCAATATTTTGTTACACCAAGTAAATAATGCTTGACATGTGGAAGGTGCTTTGGCTTTGTGGGTTGATTGATTTACATAGTCAAACATTGATTTGCTATTAATAAAATAACTTAGTGTTCCTATTAATCTATATGATGAATTGATGACGATGATTCTCTTATAATGATAGAAGGTTAGAAAAATACTTGAAGTGTGACAAAAGTAAGACATTTTCAAAGAGGCAAAAGAAGATAGAATTATTTAGAAAATGTTAATGAAAAGTGGACCCACCCCACGAGTGTGTGTCTCTTACATGAAAATTTGAAATTGCATCATAAATGTTATGCAATGTATGATGGCATTTGAGTGTGAATCATTAGTGGACATCATTCCTTTATCATGTTGTTTTATATATAACAAATGTATTTTATAAGGTTTAGTCAAAAATTATAATTAATTACGTTGGTAGCTAAATCTGATATAACTTGATTTCAGTTTCTCAAATACCATGTTGAAATCAAAAGTTTTATTAAATCCACGTCTTTTTTCAACGTACTTGTCACGAACCTTGTTTATTATTGAGCTTATTCTAAGATGCAATCCATATGGCATCAATCTTCCTCTCAATCGACTCGTTAAACCAAATGTGCGTCCAACATGGGAGTTTTGTCCCATATCTGTAAACGCATTAAGGAAAGTCATAGTCAGTGGTCAAGTCGATGATCGATGGTCAATTGTCAAGTTAAAAATCCATAAATCAAGTGCACTTGTTATTTACAATTCATGTATCCTTGTGTATAAATACACCCTTGTAAAACAATTGTAAATATCTATTTTCTTAATCAAATTAACTATACCATTATATGGTATGGTATAGAGCATCACTAGCTCCAATGAGAATAAATATTGTTAATATGCTTTTTCAAACCTTCAACTGAAGTACCGTCTTTGTTTTTATCCTTACAATGACAAATAGTGTTAATCAAATCACAACTAACCCCAACACCAAAACCATCGAACCAATCAAAACAAAATTGTACACAATGGACTCACTCTTCCTATTAGAATGGAGCTAATTACTATAATCGTAACTCGTCTTATTGTCAGTTTTGCAATATTTTAGGTCATGAGGCGGAAGATTGTCGTAAGCTTGTTTGCTTCGTTCGTAAAAACAATATTTGTTTTGACTCCAACAACGAAACTGATTACCAATGTGAGCACCACTCGCACCACACTAGGTTCACCAATTTAGATGTTCCATAGTGGTGCGTCTTTTCATGTTACATCAAACCATACCTCCCTCCATACATTATGGAGGCCCCAGTCACAACTCAACTCAATCATTGCTAGTTCACATCTTGAATCATCATAAACTTGGTCACCCATATTTTCAAGTCTTCAAATCTTTAGCGAATTGTTTGGGGCTTCCATCTAGAATTCAAAATTTTCATTGTAACTCATGTTCTATAAACAAAAGTCACAAAGTAGCTTTCTAAACCAACTCGTTTAGTGCATCAAAACCATTGAAACTCTTATATTCGGATGTATGGGACCAATTAAAAAATCCATCGATGGTTTAACTTTTTATGTTAGTTACTTAGATTTTTACTCTAAATACTTACGGTTATATCCAAACTTTTTCCCCTATTCAAGCTTTTGGTTGAAAATTCTTTTCAAACTCCTTTAAAATCACTTTTCATTATTAATGGTGGTGAGTATCAAGGACTCCTTGAATATCTTCAATCACAAGGTATCTCACATTTTACCACACCCTAGTATACATCAGAATAAAATGGCGTTGCTGAGAGACAATATAGACACATTGTCGAACGGGAATAGCTCTAATATATTATGTTAATATCCCCCTTTCTTTTGGTCTCATGTGTTTCAAACCGTTTATCGCATCATGTTGATGCACTATTATGTTCGTCACTTGTTGAATAAGCTAGCTAGAGAGTGTGTTGAATATTGTATAGGTTAGAATCGAACACCCGACCGAAATACGGAGATTTCAGTGTAAAAGGGAACAAATTCGCCCGAACTTGATCTGTATTGGTCAAGTTCGCCCGAACTTGATGTGCTTTTAGTCAAGTTCGCTCGAACTTGACTAATGCAGGCCAAGTTCGCTCAAGAATGCTCTTAGGAAGTCAAGTTCGGCCGAACTTGACTAGGTCAAGTTCGGCCGAACTTTCATACACTCCAACGAACTTGTCTCCCTATATCTAGGTGTGTTGTTCATTTGTCATTTAAGTTTTTGGCATCCCTACGGGGAGGTGCTGCCGGATTCTCTCCAGGAACTCCGGCAGCTGGACTTATAAAGATGTATACTCTTTCGGTATGAATGAATACTTCCGCTGCATTCTGTTTCTACTCCTTTCTGTAATAACATTCTACCGAATCGGTTTACGTTTATCCACTAACTTCCGTCTAGAACCGCCTGATCATGAACCTACAATTGGTATCAGAGCTACGGTTATCACCTACACTCATGAATTTGGACATTTATGGACATTAGGAGGGGTTTTAGACGTAAATCATGAAATAAACCTACAATCCACAGACAAAATCCAAAATTGAACGGATAGGATTGTTAGAAAACCAATTTCGACCAGATCTATGGTGAACATCTCGAAATTCGAAGAAATAAGGATTTTGGATCGAAAATGTGAAAAATGGCTGATCTGGGAGACCAAGTTCGCCCGAACTTGACCAGTCGAAGTCAAGTTCGCCCAAACTTAACATGGTTTTTTCAAGATTTTTCATCAAATTCGCCCGAACTTGACAAAGTTTTTCATGAATTTTCATCAAGTTCGCCCGAACTTGACTGATTTTCATTGAAATTAAACATAAGTTCGCCCGAAGTTGTCTTTTTCATGCAAGTTCGCTCGAACTTGGAAGTGGCCAATCAAGTTCGCCCGAACTTCCATCAAACCGACTAAGTTCGACCGAACTTGTCACATAGTGACCAAGTTCGCCGGAACTTGTCACACAAGTTTGCCCGAACTTGTCAAGGAGCCTAAAAAAAAGGCATTGAAAAATTTTGTTGATCGTATTGATGGGATGAGTGTCCAGAAAAAAATTGGCGATATAAAATTTTTCGAGTTTTCGAAGACCGAACCGGGATGTTCGGGGACACCGTCTAGAGCTTCAGAGTGTAGATTTGATGATACGGTCAAAGAATTTTGAAGATAACGGGAGAGTCATTGATACCGATGCAGCACGTTGATCATTTGGGTGTCGTGACTAGTAATGGGCCTAAACGTTAAATCCACATTTGCTAAAAACTGAAAGTTCCGGATTTCAGGGGGAATTTCAGTGAAAAATTTCAGTATGGTCAAAATTTGCAAAAATGAGAGGGAATAAAAAATTTTCAATATTTGAAGATTTCGGCATTTTTGAAATTTGTGACTACTGTAACAGTATTCGGGTGGTTACCGATTGCAGTTTATCGGGAAATGCAGAGGATTAAGATTCATTGGGTATTTCAAATTGATGTCTATTTTGAAAGTGGGTGGTTACATAACTGAGTCTTGGAGGAGTTGTTTATCGGATTCTGAGGTCGTGGTTGTGGATTGACACCTGAGTCGCATGTATGGTTTGGAAGCACACACGACTGCCTATCTTTAGCTCTGCTTTGCACATCAACTATTGACTGGACTAACCGCCAGGAGATAGGGATGCTCTGTGGTTTCAGTTGCCCCGGGTTGTAGGCGGTACCATGATTAAAGAAGATGATTTTTGGGATTGGATCTTCCGGATAAAGATGTGTATACCAGTTGCTAACGAAAGAGTTTATATATTTGGGATTCTGTGATCACAGGAAGTTCAGATTTTTCAGATTATGACACACTTTAATTCTTAAGGGATGTAGGATTTAGGTCCTGATCTCCGATGTGGGGTTGGTGCATACACGACTGCTTATCATTAGCTCTGCAAAGCAAATGAACTATTTTGATTGGGTAAGCCGGAAATAGGGATGTTTTGTAGTTTGAAGGCGCCAGGTTCAGCGGAGATAGCTATACATCTTTCATTATGACTGAAGAGGAAGAATGTGATTTTGGTCACGGACGTATGTTTCTCAGATTCGATGCATTACAAGATTATCTGTTTCCGATGAAGATTTGCTGATTGAGCAGATTACCGATTTGCTAATCAAATCTTTCTGAAGGGTTCTTAACTGCGATTACGAAAATCAGGATTTCGGATTTTCGAGGGTATTCGTTGATTTGAAGTTTTCTGATGCGGTGATTCGAAGTTTCTATCAATTGCCGGTTGATTTTTTGATACTTTAGGAGTGTGCGGAATAAACTCTCGATGCTCAACGCTTATTCAAAAACTGAACTCGGATGCGGTTATCGTCGAAATGGAGAAGCTACTGCATTGATTAGCTTCAAGTTGGTGGTTATTCGAGAAAATTTATCGGTCAAGTAAATCAGAGGAGTCGGAACCACGCAACCAAAGATCGGAACTGGAGATTTCAGCGGTTTTGAAAGTTGTTAATGCAAACCCGGATCATCAATTAAGGGGGAATCTGTTGATGCGTCTCGACGACATCGGCAGACACCTTGATTGAAGTTGCAGAGAATATTCAAACACGGCTCAAAGTTTTGAAGTTCAAGATCAAGCTTCGACAGCAACGAACAAGGGGGAATCTGTTGATGCACTATTGTGTTCGTCACTTGTCAAATAGGCTAGATAGAGCGTGTGTTGAATATTGTATAGGTTAGAATCGAACACACGACCGAAATACGGAGATTTCAGTGTAAAAGGGAACAAGTTCGCCCGAACTTGACCTGTATTGGTCAAGTTCGCCCGAACTTGATGTGCTTTTAGTCAAGTTCGCTCGAACTTGACTAATGCAGGCCAAGTTCGCTCAAGAATGCTCTTAGGAAGTCAAGTTCGGCCGAACTTGACTAGGTCAAGTTCGCCCGAACTTCCATACACTCCAGCGAACTTGTCTCCCTATATATAGGTGTGTTGTTTATTTGTCATTTAAGTTTTTGGCATCCCTACGGGGAGGTGCTGCGGATTCTCTCCAGGAACTCCGGAGCTGGACTTATAAAGATGTATACTCTTTCGGTATGAATGAAGACTTCCGCTGCTTTCTGTTTCTACTACTTTCTGTATAAACATTCTACCGAATCGGTTTACGTTTATCCACTAACTTCCGTTTAGAACCGCCTGATCACGGACCTACACTTGATGATAAGAAGCTTGATTTGATCCATTGTTCATACCCTGCCTAGAATGGAAACTTTATTGATGATGGTTTTGATTAGGTAATTCTTGTCATGTTGATTGATATGATGATTATAAATGTATTTAAACATGTTGACATGATAAAAAAATAACGAATTTGATGCTAGATCATGGTGTTCACAACTTGCCTATAACGGCAACTTTTGTTAAACAAGATTGTGTAGGATTGCATGATAGACTTGTTGATGATCAAACTTGGTTCTTGTGTGTTAGTTAGGATGCATGAAACAATTTTTCATGATTAAATTAGGTGATTTATGTTAAACCCTCTAGGGTTTCCCAAAGTGGAAACTTTATTTACATTGCATGATGAAAACCTGAAGGATTGACATTGCATGAACTCGTAGGAATATTACTACAAAATTTCCATAATTTTTTTAATAATAACTTGCATATATGATGCCAAATAGGACCATTCTTAGGTCTAGGATCATCTACTAGAGGTGTAGATGATCCACAAAAATTTTCGTAATTTTTCATGAATCCTAACTATGTTTTGTAAAATTCTAATAACGGAGTGTCAATCTGAATTTTCTGATTAGAAAAAGGGTCCATTACAAGGACTATAACTTGATCAATTTTGGGAGTTAAGACGTGGAATTTTTACGTATGTACTTCCAAGAGCTAGTGAGATACTCCAATTAGCCTTGCATCAATTGGAGGGACTTAGATTGTTTTATTAATTTAATGGACTGTCACTAGAAAACTACATTATTATCCTTTATGTAATGTTGGATTTTTCATAAATTTTCTATAAACATTCAGATCTCAGGAAAATTACACAATATCAAACAGACTATTTGTCACATATCATAAAATATTCATAGTTTTCCTGCATCATTTAGTATTTTAAAAAAATACACAAACTGACTCAAAAACTGAAGTTGAACTGTGATTGCTGGAACTTTTTGTCAACACTAAAGTTTACAACTATTTAGCTATGCAAGGTGTCTTTAGAAGGTGAAACTGAAATAAATGCATCATACATGTTATGTAATGTGTACTATAGATTTACTTGAATTGTATGAACATGATTAGTTAGTCACCAATGGGTCGTCAGGTTAACTTGGTCTAAGCGTGAGTCTTACTTAACATATTTGAATGATGATATTTTTGAATGCAAAGTCTTATGAACAACACATAAAAATCACACTAATAGAATATCATAATATATTAGGTTACTATTAGCGGTTTTCTATTCAGTTTTCTTTGTTGGATATATCATACGCACCCGAAGGTGAGTTCACTACTTCTTTTTATACGCTTTCTTGGTAGGAAACCAATGCGCTTCGCTTTCCTGGAGGGAAATGCGATTTTTTTAGATTTTGTATGTCATTTATATCACATGTTGACTAAACGCTACACATATCATGAAAGACCTTAAACACCTAATCGTTAATATAGGCAGTTAGCAAGGTAATCTTGAGTAGTACTACTGCGTTTGACAAACCAGCAGTATGACAAACCCCATTCGGGCTAGTCGCGCTAGCACGAATTGAGATCGAAATAGGTGTAATATTGACCTAACATTTGCCAATCGTTTGATATAACTGGTGGAAGGCACAAATTCATTCAATCAGCTTCGGTTCAATACATTTCGTAACTTGTAACAGTCTTGCTACTTAAGATATAATTGGATATTGATTTTATGAACTAAACAACCCGTGTTAACACTTGTTATTCATACTTTCGTAGGTCGCTAGGTATTGGACGCCATTAGGGACATTAATAGAGTCGCATCATTAATCCTTTGAACTTATGTTTTTATACATCATTGCATGACTTTTTGGCGCGGTTGTTTTGCGAATTTGGTTAAACTTTACTTTTACTTTACGCATTCGCATTTTACTTAAACTCATCAAAACATGTGTTTCCTCATTTAATTGAATAACGACGTTTTCTAAATACCATTTAGAAGTTGTTCAATGTAATTAATGGCGATCCTGGTTTGTAACGCGCTCACTGGAAAACCCCGCATGTGAAAATTGAGGGTGTGACATTCTAGGCCAAGTGCGTCTTTTCAATAAGCCTAATATGGAAAGACGATGACCGATTCCTCTTTCCAATAAGTCCAACACTGAACAACCATATTGAAGAGCACTTTCCAATAAGCCCAATACTACATACATACATACATACATACAACATACATACATACACAACAACACAATATATACATATGGAGACTAGTTTTGCATAGCATGGACACACTTGTAGAAGTAAAGATAAAAAATCAACGATCCCATACAAACCTATTTCGGGCATATTATATTTTAAGAATACCGATTCCAACAAACTAGTTATCACCAAACAAAATGGTTCATATAATACTTTTGAATAATAGGAAGGGTTATGGAGGCGAAGGAAAACCAAGAGTATTTTCAAATGAAATATTCATTTGAAAACAACTGATGTTTGGTTACCATCTACAGTTACTTTTTCAATGATTACCGATGGAACACTCAACGAAAAATGATATAAACTAAAAGTGCTTGAAAACCCTTGCTTTAATCTTATCTAGAATCTAATAGTAAAATTACCGAATGAAGATTCCTTGAATTAGCGAAGGAACATCCATCGGAAATTGGTTTCCATTGACCAAAAAAAAATCTGGACTTATCCATGTCTGTTGTCCATCGATATCCGTAAGTAAAAAGTAGTTTATTTTGTTTAGGGTATTTGTCACATCAGTGATTAGCGAGGGATTATCGATGGATAGTTATATATTTTACATTTTTAGGTATTTATGTGGGATGCCCCTTTAACATCTCGGAAACTACTGACGAACAGTGATTATACGTTCACGATACTTAGTTTTCTAGTACTGTAAGTTCTATAATATTTAACAAAAATACTATTTTTAAACCTAAATAGGGCCTTCGTTCTAAACTTGGTTATATTTGATGATATATGATCCAATATTAGTTCTATTAATTTCTCTGTAAGACTATAACATGACTTGATTCCTTTTCTACAAATTAGCTCCCATTACCTTTTTAGCTTGGTAAGGTATTATAGGACATGTTTTTTTTTTCAAAAAACCACCAAATTTTTTCAAGGGTGGAAAGGAGACATAAAAAGAGAAATTAAAGAGCTCAAAAGAAAAGATTAGCCGCTTTAAAGAGATGATGATGAACTAGATTCAAAGAGAGGTTGATTAGAGGATCGTGGAGACATGGGTAGCTAGGTTTCTAGATAACTTGAAGAGTGTGCATGTGTGCCGATCTCTCTCTATACACGCAAAATTGTAGAGCTGCAAACGGGCGGATGTACACTGTCAGATCATGTTCGTGTTCGTTTGTTAAGAAAATAGACGTGTTTATGAATTGTTCATTAACACTTACCGAGTGAGCTAGATTTTATGTTCATGTTTGTTCATTGACGAAATAAACGTGAACGTGGTTGTTAGCTAATGATACGTAAAGAACACAAACGAACGCAAATAAACACTATGAATGTTCTTGAAGACAAATGGACATTCATGAACACAATAGCCGAGAACCCCTAATGGCCGAGAAGACGAAACAGGTGGTGGTCGAGAAGATAATGTCGATGATATAGTAGCGATTTGCGAAGGTTGTGAACTCTAGATTGTTAAAAGGTATGTAACATACAATACATTAATAATTACTAGTGGGGATTTTTAATATCTACATAATAAATTAATAAACCTAATGAACTACAGAATACAAGCGAACATAAGCAAACGCATTATCGAATGTTCACAAAATAAACGAACGAACACGACCTTTATTCAATTTTGTTCATTTAACTAAACAAATGAATTTTCTTGTTCATAGTTTGTCCATTTATTAAATAAACAAACACAAATGAACTTTTTCGCCAAATGATTCACAAACTATTCGCTGAATATTCATTCCTTTGAGCCCTATGCAAAAGTTTCTTATCACTACTTGAAAATTGGATAATTTCTTGTGCACCTTTCCAACGGAAATGTGTAGGAACCCACTTCTTGTGACATTTATGATAACGTCTGAGAAAAGCTCTCGGGAAACAATTTGACACCTTTTTATTTTGTCGTGAGTTGTCGCAAAATTAGTGTTTTTTTATAAAAAAATACATCGAAACGTGTCAAAATTTCCATTATTCGAATATGTGTTGAAATTTTCGAGATTTTCCTAAGAAAATATCCACTAGTGGTGAAGGGAAACTTTGGCCATAGACTTTCTTTATAGATAAAATTATATGGGTAAAGATTATTGTATAAATGAGCTTAACATATTAAACGTGAGAAGTGTTAGGGATAATTTTTTCCTATTTTGTCAAACATGTATTTTAGTCCCAGATTTACATAAAAATTTATTATATTTACACTAGTATAGTAATTAAATAATCACTCTAGTTTAATTGCACATAATTATTCTACCATAATTCTTTCAACTAAACACCCATTAGAATTTCATGCCTAACTTTGTAATAAAAAGTATTTTCTTTCTAGATGTATTTTGTGTCCATGAACTTACATAAGACTACACTACTTGGCGTGTGTGTAAAAGACTAAACTACCCTCATGTGATTTGCACGTGATGAGACTTAACAAAAAAATTCTAACTAGGTTAGGGTTAAAGGACAAAATGTGCAACAATTTTTCCTGTAAAGGATAAAACTTGTCAAAATTTGTTGAAAAAGACACCGCCTGAAAAAAGGGTATCAAGATAAAGGACAAAATTTTTAATTTTTCCTTCAATTTTTCTTCAAAAATCATTTGAGTACTTTTTCTTTACTTGAGCTTTTCTTGTTGAATGTTATTGGACATAAAATGTTCAGTATAGTCCACATCCGAAGTAGATGATTTTTGTGCGCACCTTTTGATTTATCTTTACCAGGGGCGGCTTGCTTCAACTTCGACATCATCATTGCTTAAGTGTAGATCAATTCGTTACGAGTACCCGGACCAGTAGAGGAGCTTATTTTCGTTCTTTTTGACGATTCACTTGCAAGCGGTACTTTCATACATTTGCTATGGTACCTCGTCACTTCCCATGAATAAATTTGAGTATGTGTTTATTTTTTCTTGATAAGTGGTAAACACTCTCATCACAAATTCGACTTCAGTTTACCGCTTTTTGGGTTATTCTTGATGTTGTGGTAGTAACCATTAAAGGTTGTAAAGATGGTATTTATTTCAAACCACTTTGACGAGAGACTATCATTTTTCTGGTACAAGTCTTGTTTCAACGTTTCTTGATAAACATCATTTATTCGATCCCAAAATTCATTTTGTGTTGATGTGTAACTTTTTAAAAATGACATATTAGTAAAATATATATAATACTAAAACAAAAGAAACAATATATATATATTTCTCTCAAAAAAATAATATAGTTCCGATCACCGGGTTCTCCAATACATATATCCAATATTTGGTTAAAACTACTTCTTCTGCTAACGTCCATTTTACCGCAACTCAATCACTACTTTGGGATTTCTCCTCGTCGGTTTCTTTTTGCGGCTTCTCTTTTTAACCTTTTGAGCCGATGGTTCATCAACATTTTGCGGTTGGGTTTCGGCACGAAGTCCGTTATAGGGTCTGTTTGGGGTATATGAACGAGTTGTTGGTGAAGGATGTTTGGTGATGGAAATTGAGACGGGGATATAGGAACAGGTTGTTGCTCAAAAGATACCGTGGACAAAACATACGGTTAAAAGATGTGCGTACGTCACTGTTTCGGTGTGAATTACTCGGAATTTGTAGATTAAGGTTTTGCGATGGACTAGGATCCGGGGTTGCGTGGATGTAATTCTTTATTTATATATTTTTTAAAAATCCAGCCATTCGTCAACGGCTTCAAACAACACCCCAACCAATCGCTGCCAATGCCCCCAACCTGTCTTCCCCTCCAAGCCCCTTTTGCTCCACGCTGTTGGGGAATTTTATGAACCTGGACGATCAGAGAGGTGTGTAGTTACTCTAAGATCAAATTATTTACCGAATAACTCAATCAGATACAATTCTAATTTCGAGAAAGTAGAACACCAATATGCGTTTTTGTGAATTCGTAATGAACCAAAGAGTATGATCAAAAAACTGATTTCGAATTAGGGGAATTATTATTAATTTTAAATTTGAATTAAATTGCCATAAAACTGTCTGTATTTTTCACTCAAGAAAATATGACGCATTTTAACAAAATTAGTTTTTCTAAGGCATTTCCGATATAACAATTTAATTTTTCGACCCCAGCCAGGGGCTGTCGCCCCCGTACCCCTCCAAGGGGGCGTTGCCCCCTTGGAACCCCTTTAGAATACGGAATCCACCCGTACACTTTGATGTGTATTATAATTCACTTAATCACTAAGTCGATCTCGATTACACTAAAATATCTAACACACGCAGTGTTCAAACCACCAATTGAGGGTGTAGAAAGGGTTCACACCTCTCTCCGTGCCTCCATACCACATGGTCTCAAAGAGAGCAACTTTTGAACCACCGTATATTTGCTTTTTCAAAGGGTGTACTATAAAAGTTCTAACTTAAATATTGACAAATTCCAGTAGTCCATCGTCGTCTCTTGACGTAATTCAAACGAAAAACAATATTTTTTTGCAATTTTAAATGTTAGCAGCCTCTCTCTCACGATTTCATTTTATATAATATTTAGTTCGTACAATCCAATTATATATGATTTATGCAACCATGTTGTGATTATCTTACAGAACCTAATCGTAAAAAAACTTTAGGTGCACAGTGACCTATACAATTTGAAAAATGTAATGTTAATATTATTTAGTGTCGAACACATGTTCTTTTTATAAATTGACGTCGTGGTATTAATATATAGAAACATAATTTTCACATGCATAGAAACGTTTAAATTTTTTTACATGGTTTTTCACATGGTTTAAAAGTAAGAATATTTAGTTAAGTTGCTCGAACTTGTAATACTGTAAAAGATCTACATTTATAAGGAAAGAAATATATATACATAATAAATCTTAATATTCTTTTTCACCTAAAATTGTTATGCTAGAAAAAATGTTCCCATGAAAAAATAGGCTCGTCAATAAGAATTAGAAAGAATGAAAAGTCATCACAATTCCACCCCCACACCCAGCGACCTTCATGCCGGCTCCACGCGCCCTTAGCGGTGTAGTGTTCCGTGCCTATCTTTGCCATGGGGCGAGCTTGACGTCCCTTTCCCGTAATCCACAACACATAGACTAATATAATGTTAATAGTTTAGCATATCAAGTATTTAAATATGAATCAAATTATTTTAACCTGTAAATTAAATATCTGTGGGTAGAAAGAATAGAGAATATAACTTCTAATATAAACTTGTTAATTTAAGAATAACATAGAAATTTTTTATTTGGTGAATAAAAATATTCTCAATTTTTTTATTGAGAGAAATCAAATAGAACTTGGTCCCTTCATTGAAGTGGGCTATAGTATAAAAGTCCGATTCTATCCCAAAAAATATGTTGGAAGTGTTTCATTAAGGTTTTCTTTAGTCAACTCTCGGTTTTTCTTAAATATGAGTTCCAATTTTGTTGAAAATACCTTTACGAATTATAATTTGATAAAAATAAATTATAAAATTGATAATATATACCAAGTTAAATTAAAATAGTCTAAAATATCAAACATTTTCCAATATTATAATTATAAAAATATGTATAAAATTATATGTGACTGATATCAAGATTTCGGTTAAAAAACCTTTACTAGTATTGAACTCAAATAAAAAATCGTATCTTCACAAATTTCTATACTATATAATAAAAAAATCATTTTAGGGAATAGTCTAAATATCAAACATTTTCCAATATTATAATTATAAAAATATCTATAAAATTATATTTGTGACTGATATCAAGTATTGGGTTAAAAAACCCTTACTAGTATGAACTCAAATAAAAAATCATATCTCCACAAATCTTCTATACTATTTAATAAAAAAATTCATTTGGGGACACTTTTAATCATATTAGGCCTAGACATGTGTTATGGATAATTATTATTTTAGTTTAACCTCTTCTAATTAATTATAGATAACCCTCTCACTAATATATTTTTTAGTTTAATATTTTTATAATAATTATTAATTAGTTTAATCTTTTCTAATTAATATAGATAACTCTTCTACTATATATTATTTTGTTTAATCTCTTCTACTTAACTATAGATAATTATTATTTAGTTTATACTTCTCATTTATATTATTATTATTATTATTATTATTATTATTATTATAGTATATTTGATATTCTATGTCATATGACATGTACCTACTTTTTATTTTTAATATACAAATTTACTCTTATTCTTTTCGTTACTAAATAAATAAAAAATTAATATTAAATCTTATCATACTTTAAATGTCGAATAAATACTTTTATTTTTCTAATAAAACATTATCCTTAAACTTAAATTATTAATTTAAGATATTTTTAAATAACCAAATTATTTATCACTAAAACCAAACTTGTATTAATATATTCATTATTTTTTATTGTTAAAAAAATATTATATCGATTTTATTACATAATTTTTAAACAAATTGTATATAACTTTTAATATTACTTTATATAAAAAATTAGATTTATTTCGGGTTTTTAAATATAATTTATATTTTATTACTTAAATAGCTGCTTATTTGCTTCTTGAATAACATGTTTGACCACTGTATCTTTTTTTCAATAATAATCTCCACAATCACCATATCTATCCCATACCGAGTATGTCCATTAGTTTTTTTAAATATAATTTTCTTCTTCTTATTATTATTTGGTTTATAAAATCATATTTAGTCAAACCATGTAATACACGATGGTTTTTAAAGATATAACTTTTTTTATTATACGGTAAACAATATTATATTTATTCAACCGTGTAACATATTTATTCAACCCGTACAATATAGTTTTTTTAAATACAACTTTTTTTATTATTTGATATACAGGTCTAAATTAAATGTTTCACCTTACAATAATTACAAAAATAACACAATAAAATTAATTTCAATTATAAACCAGCAAAGCCTAGCTAACTAAATTACTTTGTCCAAGATCAATGTTATTCGTAAAAGTTACTTCTATATCAAAAGAGTTGTACACACACCGACTCTATATATAGAATCAAGATGTCAAACATGGTGTGGTATATATGATGCGTATGAAATATATAATAATTATCATGCTACCCTACTTATATATCATAATTATAAGATTAAAATTAAATGTAAATGTTAGTGCTTATAATGCCCTGAAGGAAGAAATTAAAATGAAAATGATAGGAGGGAAAAAGCTTCTCCAAAGGGACCCATGACATGTCTCCTCAATAGAAGACTCAGTATGTGATCTTCAACTTTTCCTTCTTCTCCTACCCAAACTTTATTTTTACTATTTTTCACCTGGATCATCATATTTTTCCCAAAAATACACAAGAATTGTCTCCCAGAAACGTACCTTCATGTCAATTAACATACCAAAAGATCCATCTGAAGGTTCATCCCGATCAGCAACCGCGGACCAGAGCCATCATCCGGCACCTTTAAGTCGTTATGAATCACAAAAACGACGCGACTGGAACACTTTTGGAGAATATCTGAAGAATCAAAGGCCTCCGGTTCCTCTCGCGCAGTGTAACTTTAGCCATGTTCTCGAGTTTCTTCGATACCATGATCAATTCGGAAAAACTAAGGTTCATATACTTGGGTGTGCCTTCTTTGGGCAGCCTGACCCTCCTGCCCCTTGCACCTGCCCTCTTAGGCAGGCTTGGGGCAGTTTGGACGCCCTAATCGGGCGTTTAAGAGCCGCGTATGAGGAGAATGGCGGCTCTCCAGAGAATAATCCGTTTGGAAATGGTGCGATTCGGGTTTATTTAAGGGAAGTGAAGGAGTGTCAAGCTAAGGCAAGAGGGATCCCATACAAGAAAAAAAGAAGAGGAAGAATCAAATCAAAGCTAATGAAGAAATGAAGGCTCCAAAGCTGCAGGCTACTTGAAACTTGCTTCAATCTAGTTTTCTCCACACTAAATGGTACATAACTCTATTTTATAGTCAATACATATGAGTACTTTTTATATCTACTTGGTGGTTTTGAAAACTAAGTTTTATCAAAAATTGTTAGCTAGTGACTTTAATTTTCTTGCGATTATTCACAACCCTAAATACCCATCAACCAAAAACCCTAATTTTTCATGTTTAAACTCTATATATATTCTTGAAAACATAGGCATCTTGAAACACCTAGAGAAACATATAAGCAATATAAGCACATCGTAAGAATACAGCGGACATGATCAAGCTGGACAACACAGTCTCTCTCTCTCTCTCTCTCTCTCTCTCATATCATGCAAAACACTGTTTACGAATGGTGTTTAAATTAATATCTACTTTATATTTGTTTTGTCCCTTTTGGGATTCGCTACGATTTTGTGCCCCCATGGATGGCCTTGTAATAAATCACCTCCTACATTGGACTTAGATCATAGAGTTTGTCTGGTCGATGACAGTACAAAATAAATTTGAACATAAGAGCCTTCACTTATAAAAACAATAAAACAAAAACAAAAACAAACGGAAGCCACAATTATGATCAGACAAAAATGAAATAATAATCAATACTATTTTACCTATGAGTTCTTGTCCAAAACTAGGCAACAGCCAAGCTGTCATTGTACTCCTATCATGTTTAATGTTAATTTCTTCTTGACATTGCGTGTTTAAGATTAGAAATTGTTTTTAAAATATTATTAAAAGTCCATTAGAAGATTCTATAATCATCTATCTTAGCATTATTTTAATTTCCTGGCTATTTCAATATACTAATATTTAGATAGGGTAGTGTTATTAAAGTAGTTTAAGCTGTATTCTCGTCTGTAGTGCTACTTCAGTAATGTTAATCAATTATTAATCATACTAACTAGTCCCTTCTTTGGTTTATACTTTGTAAGTTGTTGCAAATCTTGGGGGATGCTACACTTGCAAGGTCATTGGTTATTATACAAATACTTGGCTACTATGTGCTGTTAGATTTGTAACTTTTAATCACTTTTTCTAATTGTTTTCATATTCTTTCTACTATCTTTAGATTATTTTAAAGATTTTCGTTCTTTCTCCTATATATCTTTAGATTAGATAAGATATTTTCATTTATACAGCAAAGAAGATGTTAGCGTGAGAACTCATACAATTAAGATTACATCTCAAACTCGGGTTTGTGGTTGCTAGTCTGCTACTACTATAATCCAGCTTTAAACTACATTAACTAATGTTTGGAGAGCTTTTACTCAGATACTATCCACATATTGGGGAAGATCTAACAATATCACAACCATCTACTTACTGTTGCCCCCCCCCCCCCCCCCCCCCCACCCACATACACACACACACTTCTATCCTAATCATGTTGTGCTCAGGTGACCATTCTTTTAGTTTCATGTGTTGTTTCCTGGAGCTTCTCTTAAAATGTTTTGTGTTAGGCTCAAATTCTGCATGTAGTTTGAACTTTTTCATGTAGATTTAATTATGGAGCGATCCAAGATCAACTTCTTTTCCCTACTAGGGTTTCTAAAGTGTTGTGAAGAATAAGATACCTCATTCATGCGTGTAAACATAGGTCACATTACCAAACCACGAGAACCAGAACTAATGTTTTCCCTAATGCCTATTAATCTCAATGAAAGATATTTTATAAGCGGTACCGGCTATCATCTCAAATAGTTTCTCGACACTAGGTTCTAGTTAAAGCACCACAATTTGTAGGTTATGCAAAGGCTTTTCTGCTGCCCATGGTGATGCTATCATAATTTCTTGCATTTAGGACACATGATGAAAGTGAACTACTAGATTCATCGTAGTAGAAGCTAAATAAGGTACACCCATTATGATTCAGAGACTCCAGTGTGCTCCTTCATCACCATAGTGGAGTCTCTGAATCATATAATGGAGACGCCTAGAGATACTTGTTTTGCTTCATTATAGCTACTATTTTCGTCTTCGTTTTACATTCATCTTGAATAATGTCAAACGACTAGAGAGTTTTATCATAGTTCAAACTTTTCTTTTGAAGTGTTTAGGAAACTTATTTACTAGCTTTAATTTGATTTTAAAAACCTCTTTTTTGTTGAGATTAATACTCTTCAAGTTTTTTACTTATTTTTATGTACTCTTAAAACCTTCATACAAAATGTGGTTATATTTTTTTACTTATTTTTATATACTCTTAAAACCTTCATACAAAATATGATTTTATATATAATAGAATCTGAGTTTGTATAAATCAACATTTTAAGTGTTTATATATTTTCGGATTGTCACCACTAATGCTTTTGAATCCGGGTGCGAGGCCGAGGATAGTTCCTGGCTCTTGATTCATGGCTTGATCAAACGACCATTGTTTTATTGTATCCAATCAATAGCGGCGACCTAAATACCGGCAGCATTTCACCGCTACTATTCGAAATAACTCCAGATCTAACCCACCAAAAGTCCCCTCCATACATTTCTCTTCCACAGATCTGCAATTAGATCTTGCTCAGAGTCTCATCGTCGCCTCCCACCATTGCCATTGTCACAACCATCACACCACCAACCAACGTCGACTTCCACCGGCAATGACTCCGTCATAACCACCACACTTCATCTCCCACCGTCGGCTCCCACCACTTGTAACACCCCTATTTCCACGTATGTCCCGGTGAGGAGTATTGTGACGTAAGTTGATAACATCATAACCAAACAACACAGAGCAACATAGCGAAAGTCTTGGATTTAAAATATTATTACAACCCGATAATGTTCAAAGTTTAAAAAAAAAGATATACTTACAGACGGATTGTAATAAAGATCCACAGGCGGATCGAAACGTGTTGTACCTGTATCTTAACCTTTTGAAAATACGCCAGTTTACACTGGTAAATACAATCAATCGACACATTTTGAAAATCTTTTCAAAAATTGTGTAAGCTCACTTGGCACATTTTATAAATAACTTGGGACAGTACAAATGACCTTGTATATAGTTTTACAAGCCTATCAATACATATGGGCAGTACAGAAACCAAGACATATCAACTGACACACCACTTCTGAACTCTCAAAGAGCATATAAAAATATTAATTTGAATCTGACGGGTGAATGCCTACACCCCGTGCTTAGGTCGTGGCCATTAGTAATTTAATAAGCCTAAGGATATCCCAGAAACAGTCGAGTTAACCCCTAATGTTTGTTATCAGACAATACAGATTAAAATGAGTTATGAGATTTAGTTAAATCACAATCTGAAACATAATCCCATCCCCGACCAAGCGCTAATAATTTACCGTATTCCAAGCCCGTATAAGGAAAATAGGTTAAGAGTATTTACCTGAGCTAGTTCTGCAATTAAATAATAACTCAGCCATAAGTCAAAGAGATAAGTACCTGTTACAATCTACCGGAAGGCGTTTAGTCTGGAATGATGGTATTAATAACCAATTAGAATGCAAATGGGTCCTTATTTGAGTCATTGACTCGAACCGGTTAGCCTTAAGTAATAACTACGGTGCGATACGCTAGATTAAGTGATGACCGGAGTAAAATGTAGTTTAAACCCTACAAGTACCAAGACTTGTTTAATATGGGTAAACATATTATTTCTGGATTTTGATATAAAAATGATAAAGTTAAACCCATTTCGGTTAAATTACGTAAACTAGTCACGTAGGCTTAACCGTACGCATATAAGCGAAACCAGGTAACCAGATGAGTCATATACAGGTTCCATATGCCAATATGTTTTAAATATATTTTAACTCAGTAAGATATCAACATGGATGCCCGTTTACGTTTTAAAATCAAGTTACGCTTTAAAAAGGGCGTTTTGGTCATTTTATGCCTTATAAAAGGGGTTTGCAAGTAAACTGATGTTAAGGTCATAAACAGTCTGTAAAAATATGTATTTTATGATGTTATATCAGTAGGATATCAAATATATGTGTGGTTGATAGTTTTTAGACCAAACTAGCCCCGTAAGGGCATTTTGGTCATTTCACACATAGTTTTGTTGTCATATTTGGGATTCTGAGTTTGGTACTTGTACCTACTGTAAAATTATTTGAAATATGTTTTAAAATCAGTAGGTAACATGTCTTGGTTCATAGATATGGTTTTAAACCATACTATACGCCGAAAAGGCGATAAAGTCGATACATGCCGATTAATTTGATGTTTAATGAAAACTGAAGTTATGATCAGTTTTATATAACCAAAATAAGTCATTTAATATATTATAACAGTAGATAAAAGATTTGGTTAAAAATTTTAATAACAAGAAAAATGGTATTTTGGTCATTTATCGGCATTGTACGAATCTTTAGCATCAACTTAGTTTATAATCTGGTTTAATATTCAAATAAGTCCTACTTATGATATCACATCATTACGTATTGAGTTAGGTGAAGAAATCATGTTTAAAAATCATTCCTTTCCTTGTGCCTGAAAGGACATTTTAGACATTTTAAAGTGTAAATTACGATGTTTATATAAAACTCAGTTTATGACCAGATCTTGATATCAAAGTAAGTTTAATAACTTATCATATCAGTAGATAGTTCATATGTATGCTCATTTAAAGTTTAAAAACTTCATTTTATACAAAAGGGCATTTTAGTCAAATTTAGGCATAATAACGGAAACTTGCATAACGGCTCAGAATACTACATGACCATATGTATGACTCACCATATAGTATGACTCCAAAGAGTTATACTACAATATAACATGGTCATAATGCAACTTATAATCAGTAGCCTAAGTTGCTAATTCGGGTCAGAATCGAAAGTCAAAGCAGAAGTCAAACTTTACGACTTTCGGTTGCGAACCGACCTTAAACGAGGAATTGATGGGCTGAACATGTTTACACATGTTCTAAGAATTACTACCAAGTTATTAAAGTGATAAAACAATTTTTATAACACCTAATTATTAATTATGAATTATTTTCAAAAACTGACACGTTGACTTTTATTGACCATATCTTTGACCCGTCAATTGACCAAGTAAACGTGATCTTCAGGATGTGCCCTTTTAAGGGATTAACACCTACCTTATGTCGATCACAAATGGTCTTAGCTGAAAGGTCAAAGCGTTTTTACGTAAACGCTTTGACTTTGGCTTAAATCCTAACAAAAACAACTCAAGCAAGATGGAACACTTAAAAGTGAACCAAGAAGAGCTTAATAATTCAGTAGGAGGCCTCTAATTCAGAAGCAAGCTCCAGATAGAGTTCAAGAGAGGAGAAGAAGAAGTGAGCAAGGATGTAAGGCAATGGAGGTGCCCTTTTATAGTTGAGGAGAGATCATGAGGCCAAGACAAGTGTCCAGAAGTGTCATGAGGAGTCCCCAAGTGTTTTTGGACGTGTCAAGAGCTGCTCACATGGTGGCATTCGCGTGCAAGGCTGACAGGGCAGCATCTGAAAAATCTGCCATTGGCAGGTCCTTACGGACCGTATGGCAATCTGCTTGCGGTCCGTAAGGGCCTCTGGTGCCCATTGTTTTTGAATGGTTACGGACGTAACCATATGTGGTTGCGGTCCGTAACCACCTCTTTGATCCAACTCCCCTTTTCACCTTACGGTCTGTAACCAAACATGGTTACGGTCCGTAAGATTGCCAGAAAATGAAATTATTATATATTGTCACAAATGGTCCCTCGACTTATTCAAACATTGTTCAGAGGTTATAATAATAACATGATGACGTGATTGGTCCCTATCGTTAACACGTGGCATACGAGGATCAGCAGGACACGTGTCGAGATTTTATTGGACGGTTTTTACGAGGTGTTACACCACTTCACCAACCACTGTCTCCTCCCACCTGTAGTCGTCTCTGGTGCTACACCGCCTCCACCTACGTCTCAAAACTTTTTAATTTGTCTAATTTCAAATTACTTTAGGTTTAATGGTTAGTTTTAGCAAAACCCCCGAATTGTAATTTGTTTGTTTGATTTTGTATATATGTGTGAATGTATTATATATATGTGTGTATGTATGTATGGATGTGTTTGTATGTGTGTATGTATGCATATTAATGTGTACACAGGTGTGTTTGTGTGTATGTATATATAGATATGTGTGTATTTCTAGTATGTATATTAATATGTGTATAGGTGTGTTTGTGTGTATGTATGTTATGTTTTTTGGGTGTGATTGTGTGTGTATGTATGTATGTATGTATGTATGTGTGTGTGTGTGTGTGTTTGTAATAGTGGTGATAATTCTTTTAGCAACAATACATTGACCAGTATCGACGAGAAGTCGACACTATTGCCTTTAGCGGCCCCAAAGATGGATAATAGTGACAACAAATCTCGTTGCTAGGCCTCTTTCCTTGTAGTGTGTATGCATCATCGAAGTTAACTTCTTGATGTATTATTCAAGAAAAGCATGTCTAACGATTGGAAAATGCACTCTCCATGTATGGCATCTAGTGTAATTCTATAGTTTGAAGTTCCTTTGATTTGGTGTGGACTTTGTATGGTGAATACATGGCACGAGTTCAGGCAGATGACAGAGTTTAAATTAGTGCATTTGGTGGCCAATCCATGATCATTTCGTGACATCAAAATAAACCTATTGTAATAATTTTGATGCCTTCCTGTGATGTCTTTGGTTGACTTCACAGGAACGTATTGGTTCGGTAAGTATTAGATTTCTAGTACTTAGCCACTTTGGTGTTTTCCCTTTATTTTTTTTACCTAATCTCCATTATCAATTGATACGAACCTTTGTATTATGAATTACTTGAAAATCAATTGAGGTTGATATATGGATTATCTTTAATGATTGATTGAAGATGATAAATGAATGGCTACTTTTGAAGATGTCCACCACCAATTGCAGAAGATGACGGTCATTGCCAATTGCCTAAATTATGATTGAAGATGATCTATCGATTTAAGATATGCGATTTAAATGATTGAGTTTTTAAATTTTGAATGCATATTGCCAAAAAAACAGCGAAATTTGAAGGACAATCGATTGAAGAAATATGATATTATCAATTAAGATCATTTACCCTATGGAATTGAAATTTCCCAAAAACTTTCAAATTCCTATTTTACTATATATTGAATTACCAAAAAAACCCGATAGCAAAACTTCTTTTTACTAAATATTGAAATTAAAAGTTCCCAGGGTGTATGGAGTACCCACCTAGCAACCTACAACATCACATTTCCCCAACCCATAGGATTCTATCACGTCAATTAACCTAATTTAACCCAATTCAACCCAAATAAGATGGGGCACCCACCTAGGTTAACCCACCACCAAAACTTTTTTTCCCATTTAAAGTTAAAAATGTTACACACACAAACCTCGCTTTTGTTCTCCGCAACGGATTCTGGTGGGCACAGTGGGAAAATTAAGAAATTTGTCGGAAATTTGAGAAATTCAAGAAATTTATCGGAAAATTGAGAAATTCAAGAAATTTATCGATTACATCAAATTACACTACCATCATCAAATGGGCGCATATATGTTTTCTGGCACCGTCATTGTTGTTTTTTTTGTTTTCAAGCCAAGGTCCACCATCGTCAAATCAAGCGGGGTAATGTTGATGCTAATTAACTCGTCTCTCTATTTCGTAGAAAACCCCATGTTAGGTTGTTAATCTATAAAACTTGAAAGTGAATTTTGCGATGTGGGGTCTTGGTATGAACTAGGGTTCCTGATGGGTAAGAAACTGATGGAGGTTGTGATGCGGGATATGAGCTTCATTCTCAGAGTTGTGGAACTCACAAGCATACTCGCTCCACTTACTCAGCTTGATTACGATCGTGTACCTGCTCACCCCACCATACTTAACATATTTAACTATGTTGTCACTATCACAAATAGTTTATGGTCCATATTTGATCAACCAACTCTAGCATAAAAATTACTTAATTTATACCTGAGAGATTCATTCAAGTGGTTGCATCCATAGAGCAATACTCGGACTTAGACATCATGACTTTGGACGAAACAATTGGAAGGCTAAATACTTTCGACGAGTCAAATCTAAGAAAGGAGGTCTAGTAGAAAATCACGGTAATTTGTTGTTCAAGCATCCCGATAACAATTTTCGGTCGTGGGCAACATAATGGAAGATAAGGACAAAGGAAGTTTGTTCCACGAGGCTATGGCCGTGGAAATTTTACACCGTCAGCAAGAGAAGATTTTACAGAAAGCACGTCTAGAGACACTAACAACTACATAGGGAAAAAGTTCACGACGGACATAAGTAAAGTTAAGTGCTTTAACTACAACAAGCGTGATGCATGCCTTCTTGGAAAACACATATAGCTCCATTTCATAGACAAACCGAATCAAAATCAATTAAACCATTTGATTTAGCTTATGGAGATCTCTGTGGCCCCATTTCACCACCAACACACTCAAGAAATAAGTATATATTCCTTCTAGTCGACGGATGTACTAGATATATGTGGCTGTATTTCCTTGACTCAAAAGATCAAACATTTTTCAATGAATTTAAGTTAACGGTAGAAACAGGGGTAGGAACCAAACTAAAGATGTTAAAAAAGGACAGAGGTGGAGAATTCACTTCAAATGAATTCACTAAATTCTGCAAGGATAATGGAATAGCAAGGCAACTTAATGCACCATACTCATCTCAACAAAATGGTATGGTTAAACGAGAAAACAAACTATTTTATCTGCTACAAGAGTATGTTGGAAGCATCTAAAATGCCTTAAAGCTTTTGGGAAGAAGCAGTAAGGCACACTATTTACATCTTGAACCAAACACCAACCAATGCAGTAATAGATAGTATACCTTATGAAGCATTTAAAGGTGAAAAACCAAACTTGAAGTATCGTAAAGTTTTTGGTTTCAAAGCTTACGCAAAGGTATTATTACCACATCTAAAGAAGTTTGATGATAGAATTGTGGTAATGATATACTTAGGCATAGAGCTAGGATCAAAAGCATATAAACTATTTGATCCAATATCTGGAAAGATATGTATCGGTCGAGAAGTAAAGTTCAAAGAAAGAGATTATGGAACTAGAGAGAGAACACTAGGAAATATAGTCAAGAAGAATTTGAGTGGACACATTTCATTTTGAGGAGAATCAGACAACTAGTCCACCCACTAATGATTAAACATAAGTTGAGAATGTTAAAAATGTTAACCATAAGGAATAAGCTCCTCAAGCACCTATTAACTCACCAAATTCACCTTTCACCCCAGATCCATATACCTATGAACCAAATTCCGAGAATCTGCTACTTACACCTCAACATCAACAAGATCATCCTGACCTTATGATCATACACCTCTACGGTATCAAAATCTAGAAGATGTTTATTATCTAGCACCTAAAATAGAGTTAGATGAAAATGAGCTTCTACTAGCTGAGGAAGAACCACGAACATACAAAGAAGATGGAAAATGGATTGAAGACATGAAAAGCAAATGGGATTCAAACAATAAAAATAAGACATGGTGGTTGACCGATCTACTTAAGGATCACAAAGCTATAGGCTTAGAATGGGTATTCACAACCAAAAGGGATGCTAGTGGAAATATTGTAAAGCAAAGGGAAAGTCTTGCAGCAAAGGCTACGTACAACAATACAGAGTGGATTTTGACGAAGTCTTTGCTCCCGTAGCGTGAATAGAAATTGTTTGTCTAATCCTCGCCTTAGTTGCTTACAATAAGTGGGAAGTACATCCATCTAGATGAAATCTGCTTTTTTGCACGAAGAATAGAAAGAAAAAGTATATGTCTCGCTACCTAAAGGTTTTGTGAAGCCAAAAGACAAAGGGAAGGTCTATAAACTCTCAAAAGCATTGTATGAACTACGACAAGCACCACGAGTATTGAATGTGAAGTTGGATCACACACTAAAGTCTCTAGGATTCAAGAAGTGTTTGTTTGAACAAATAGTATATAGAAAGATAAATTCGAACTCTAATCTCACAGTTAGAGTTTATGTTGATGACTTGATAGTCACTGGAACACAAAAAAAAAATTGACAAATTCAAATTACTAATAGCATAATAGTTTGAAATGAGTAAATAAGGACTGTTAGCTTAGTATTTGGGAATAGAGGTCACCCAAACAGGGGGCGAAATCTTAGTCAAGCAAACATGCTATGTGAACAAGGTTCTCAAAGATGCCAAAATGCTTGAGAGCAACGAGACCAATGGATCCAGGAACTAAGTTAACAAAAGTGGGTCCATACAAATTGACAAACAAAGTAACGAGTGAGATATGTATTTATGTTAAAGTTATATTTTAGAGTTAAAGTGTCATTGTAAATAGTTTAAAGGTTGTATGTGTCAAAATACAAGTCTAAAACTGTTGTATACGTATACGTGTGTCGTATGAATGAACCGATGCGTCAGTTCTTGTGTATCGGTATATAGCCGACGCAAAACTTTATTCAAAGAGTTACCACCCCAATCTATATTCGAGTATTATTTGCATTTAATCTTGTGTTATTCATTTGTATTAATCAATTCTGGTCAAGAGGTGTTAACTTCTCGTTTATCCTATTTCTTTTTGTCTTTTCTTTGCGGTTACAATTATTCTAGTCAATTTGGAAGAAGCTTTTACGTTCATTGATGTCTATATCGTCCATCACATTTGTCCTATTATGATCATATCTCTCTCTAATTAGTAATTACGATCTAATATATATATAATATATATATATATATATATATTATAGGTAAAGTGTAAAATACAAAATGACTTAACGTACATTACGTACGCGACCTCAAAATCGCATGGTATAAGAAAAGCGCGGACACGGAGTGCAAAATCGCATGTTGTATTTGTAAGGGTGAAATCGCATGATGATGGCAAATTCGCATGGATGTGGCGGAAATTTGATGAAATCGCATGGGTGGAACAAAATCGCACCAGATCGTGCGGATGTGGTTGTCGCGTACGCAATGTACGATAACCCATTTTGTACATTAACCAACCCCTCTCTCTCTCTCTCTATATATATATAATATATATAACTAGAAATACAATAGGTAATAAGAAGAATACCATAAATTAATGCCTAAGGCCGCCTTAACTTCTTAACTTAAAATAACTCAGGGCGAGAGCCGCCCTTAGGAGATGAATCAAACCGAAAAGCTCGTTAACTATTCTGGAGGTTAATGGTAATCAAACTTTACCATTTACAATCTGAAAACTTGATTTCATTGGTCTTTATCGTCTTTATATATATATTATACATATATAATATATATATATATATATATATAGTGTGAGGTTCATTGGGGAACACTAAAAAAGTGGGGAACCGACTCAAACGAACTCTGATTGGACTCATTCCAGCGGCGTTGGAACAGGCTCGTCGAACCCTAACTAGGATCTCTTAACTCTAAACCCTAAATCCTAACCCCTAAACCCTAAATATATTAGGGTTTAGATTTAGGGTCTTATATTAGGGTTTAGCCTTAGGGTTTAGCTTTAGGGTTTAGCCTTAGGGTTAATCATAATTTTTTAGGGTTTAGCTTTAGGGTTTTAGGGTTTAGGGGTTTAGCTTTAGGGTTTAGCCTTTAGGGTTTAGCTTTTAGGGTTTATAGCTTAGATTTTACGATTTAGCTTAGGTTTTAACCTTATTTTTTAGCTTTAGGGTTTAAGGGTTAGGATTTAGGGTTTAGGGTTAAGAGATCCTAGTTATGGTTCGACGAGCCGGTTCCAACTCCACTGGAATGAGTCCAAACGGAGTTCGTTTGAGTCGGTTCCCCACTTTTTTAGTGTTCCCCAATGAACATTCCCCTATATATATAGGGGAGGGTTATCTTGAGAGCGCTAAATATCGCGAGAACCGTGAGAACGAATGAAAAAATCAATCAAAACCAATTTTTTTAATACAAACCTAATTGTAATTAAAATACAACATCAAATAAAAATTTACAACATCAAATAATTCATTTGTCCCCTCAAAATCACTCTTGTTAGATTTTTTACACATGTGTAAATATAACAAATTTACACATGTGTAAATGACAAACTTACACATGTGTAAAAAAATTATTTACGAATTCACATAAATTTAAACGTGTAAATTAAATTTCTAACATTGTATTCGAATAATAATGATAAGTGTAAAAAGAAATTTTAAATTTGAAATGTTTTTGACCAAGTTTTTGTGGTTTTTTCATTTGTTATCACGGTTCTCGCGATATTTAGCGTTCTCATTTAAATCCTCCCCCTTATATATATATATATATATATATATATATATATATATATATATAGTTAGGATTATGTGAGAAGCACTATGCTAATTGAGAAACTTGAGAAGCATTCTAGACCACATATTTTTTCTAAGTTTTTCGTAATATACACATACGTATAGTTAAAATTGACTATATACATATGTGTATAATCCAATATACATATATGTATATTGTGAATTTTAAACTATACGTACGTGTACATTACGAAAATCTTAGAAAAATGTGTGGTCGAGAATGCTTCTCAAGTTTCTCAAATCGGGTGGACTTCTCTTAGGATCCCTATATATATATATATATATATATTTCATATTATACATACCCTTTATAAAAACACAATTAGTTGAAAACGCCCATCCCAAATGAACGTAACAAGTTTACGAATGCAAAGAAGAACCAGGTGATCAGACTTGAATTTTTTTCAGGTAGCTAATCTACCAGAGTAGATTTAGGGTTTCTATACAAAAAGCATATGATCATGTTGAACAGGTTGTGTTCCAATATAAAAAGTAAAGAACTAACCTATATATATGAATCATTTGAAACTAAATATAGAAAGTCATTAGATACAAATGCATATAATGGAACTAACAGTCACTCAAAACCAAAACTGGATCTAGCCACACTCATCTTTGCTGCTGATTTGTAAACAGGTCGATCTCACTTGATATACTTGTTCTTGGTTTTCTATATATATATTCATACAACGAATTGGTTTGTAATCTTTTGGTTGATTGGAGAAGCTTTCATGGTTTCTCCTCATTTTCTGAAACTTGTTATGATATTAGGTGATCCACTACTTGAGCTAGGGGACGTGAATACCACATCCGCTAGTTGAACTAGCATAAATACTTGGACCCCCTCGTTATAAACAGTAGAGAGGAGAATCTTATGATGACATTCAACTAACAAATCTGGTTTTGCCTATACTCAGTGGCGGATCTAGAAAATATTCGTAGCGGTAACTTACTATAAAAAAAACGAAATCGAAAAAACGTCAAATTTTTTCAAAATTTAGACTACCGCCAGAGCGCTAAGAGATAGCGGAGGCTACCCCTTCCCCTAAGGTAGGTCCAACCCTGCCTATACTTTGTGTTTCTTCAGGATTTATGTATATATATAGTTGGAATTGCTTTTTAACTGCGTGTCGAATTGGTAGCTTTGTGCCATGGGACATGGGCAGCATATGAGTAGAGCCTAAATAGTTGAATCACTTACTATAGGTTCGTAATGTTTTTGGACAGATTTCATATGCACCTAACATAAGTTATTTTGAAGTCATATTGCAGGTAGGTGAATTGGATGATGAAGTTTACAGAAGGTAGAAATTCTAGGCTTCGGGAATGGGGCTACAGGGTTCTCTCCTTAAGGTATAATTTATAAGTACATTAGATGACATATACCTTAAAAATAATAAATTGTGTAGCACATTATATACATTATGTACCTTTAGTTTCATTACTTTTTAAGTTTAAAAACCATATTTCAACTAGAACAGAAAGTCTGTAAATCGCAGCAGTGATCAATCACAGCATATGCATTTCGTTTTCGGTCTAAGACTTTCAATTTTTTCTTTAATGATTTAAAAAGATTTAGCTAGGGACGAATGCAGTTTTTGATAAAATAATGTCTGTCAAACATATAGGCCTACATCCACTATTGGAAAAATGCTAAATTTCCTACTGAATTTTTTTCTGGAAATAGTCGTTTCCTACGCATTTTTTTTTACGAATACGGGCCTAGGAAATGAGCCAGCTTTCTAGTAGTGATATTGCTTGAACTTTTTTTTCTGAAAAATATCGATTTCTTAAACACTAGATTTTAATGGGCCTAAATTCATCTTAATATGTTTAGGTGATAGGGTTTCAATGGTTTTTTTGGTTGAGATAATGAGCATCATTAACAACATACTTTGAGCGTTATTAATGTTAAAAAGCCCGTTACGAATATATGTAATAGTTTCATAAGTTTTTACTGTCATGTCAAAAAGTGACTTCAATCACTGTCACGTACACATAAGCTCTAACTCACTTTATAATTTTTACCACACATTTAAAAATATTAAAATTAAATAAATTTAAAAAAATAAAAAGAAAAAGGCAAATTTGATTGGTTGAGAGCCTTGGGGCCCACTAAACCCTTCTCCTTTACCAGCACGAATTGCCTCGCCTCTCCTACTTTAATGTTTTCGGTAACGCCCTATAGGGCGGTGTTTAACGCAGGTAACGTTGGCTTCCATTGCCACCTAACGGGGGCATGAGACTGTTACTGATGGTCTAACACGACGCAATATATGTATAAATTTTTTTTATTGATTAATTTAAAAATTCTTTCGATGAACACTTGTTCCTTTAAAAAAGTGTACATCGTCTATCAAACTGATTTTTAGACTAAAAGTTCTTTGGATACTATCGTACTTGTTCTTTTTTTAACTGCTAGACTCAACTAGCAAGAAAGTAAACGAGCATGAAAAGAAAACATTTACATGAACGTGAGTAGGGACGGACCTAGTGTATAACAAGGGGCAACCCCCGCTACGGCTTGGCGCTCCGGCGGTAGTGTAAAATTAGTGTAAATTTTGGAAAAATTTGACGTTTTTTCGATTTCGTTACCGCTTTTTTATAAAACGTTACCGCTTGACGGATTTTCTAGATTCGCCACTGAACGTGAGTGGATTTTGTAACCACTCAATCCAACTAACATTAGACTTCTATTTGATTTATTCAAAAACTAAAAAAATCTCTTTTTACACGTATCATCTTGCGCAAAAGCCATGCTAATACTCTCTATATCATTAGATTTTATCGAATGTCGCGGACGGTACACCGTGGTACTCATATACAAAAATATTTTTTTCTTAAGTTATCCGCTATATGACTAATACAATACTAATTATATTTATCCCCTCTCCAAAAGACATTTAATGTTTGCCAATGACTCCTAGATCAATTGGTTTGGGAGGAGGCAACACCATGCCGTTCAATGTGGAGGTTTTGTAACATTCGTCAAAAAACGGGTTTCCAAAACCCGCTTCGTTTATTAACCGAATAGTCAGTCAAAATTTTCGTCGCGTATATATTGTTTATTTTAATTTTAAACGATACATATAAATATATTAGAATTTAAAAACTAGAATTAAAAATTTCTAAGAAATACTGAATAAAAAAATAAATGGGATAGCCGGGTTTCGAACCCGGGTCTCCATCGAACCCACACGCAACACACACCACTGAGCTACACACATTGATTGGTTTTTATTTAAACAATTTAATTGATATATACAAACAAAGGTCAAACCTGCAATTCAAAAAGGGCGGAAACCAGTAACGGTCACGATGCGTAATTTTTACAAATCAAGGCAACTACCGTTGATTCCTAGTAATTAGCATAACCAATGACAGTTATAACTGATGAATTTAAACTGAAATTGATGAAAACCGCCCAGATTTATGCTTGACTGAGAGATGTTTGATTATAACCGAAAACAGGAAATCACCCTATAAATAGCACTGAATCACCACACAAACACCTCGCACATTTTTCCATAACTCCACTCTAAGCTCTCAAATCAATTTCTCTGTTTTGCCGGAAAACACACCTGCCTTCGCCGGAATCGGTCATCGGCAACCGTGCACCTTATTTTATTTCCTGTGGTAAGAATCTTAAACCTCCTACGTTCATGTTTCTTGTATCTAGTCGTAATCGGAGAAAACAAAAATTGTTATATATATGTGTCGAGTTCAGTTCTAAATTTAATCAGAATAATGTAGAAGATGAACTATAAGAAGTGTTTAAGTATATTTAAATTTCTATTATAGACGGGTTAGACACCCAGCCCAGTTGGTTGGGCCGGGTGCAAAACGTCGCTTGTGCGCAGGTTTGAGTCGGACTTTTCCCTCACCGGTTCGACCAGATTTCAAACCTTTTTAATTAAAATAAATTCTGGATCAAATCAGTAAGTATATAAGTATAATTAAAATCAGATTTATTTCGGGTTAGACACGTAGCTCAGTTGGTAGAGCTGAATGCACGCGTACGGGAGGTCACGAGTTCGAACCTCACTCAGCGCAAACAAACACAAAGTCCGAACCGGTCAACGGTCAACATTTTTTTATTTTTTTATTTAATCAGAAAATTATTTAAAAATACTTAAAAATAATATTTTTAAAGTTAGAAAACGTCCATAAACTCACAAAAATAAATCTAGAAATCCTATTAAGGTTATGAATTAAAATTATTAATCTCAAATAAAATCCATTTATTTACCGAACCATTATGTTATTATTTAGGTTAGTTTCTCTCGTGGTTAAATCCAAATTCGTGCGCATTCATCATCAATCCAAGAAACGCAACCACGGAGAGTGAATTCTTACAAGTTCCCCTTTTTATTCATGTTTTGGGGTGTATCATGTGTCGCTTAAATTAAATCGCTTATTCAAACTCGTGCTATACCATTATATGATCTAAACTTAGAATGTAAATATTGTTTGTTGTTATGTATTACATATTGTCAAGTTGTATGCAAATTATTTATTACGCCCATCAGTTCCTCGTGGGAGACGAGTTGAACAACGCGTGCCTCAAAACTCATTCATTAGGCCCATCAGTTCGTTGAACAACGCGTGCCTCAAAACTCATTCATTAGGCCCATCAGTTCCTCGTGGGAGACGAGTTGAACAACGCGTGCCTCAAAACAATCAATTGTTGTATGTGTGTGCAATATTTAATATTATGTGTTTTGTGAATAAATTTACATCTACATTTACTCATATGTGGTTATGCACTTTATTTTATAATCAATACAATAAACACGTTTAAATGTTTTCATAGGATTCACTCGCCAACTTTTTGTTGACCCAAAAACTATTTTTACACATGATACAGGTGGACAGGATGAAGCAAGGAACACATAGGAAAGTGCCTTAGAAGAAAAATAATGAAGTCTAGAAAGATGTATAGAACATGTTGTACTTGTATGATTTGATTGTCTGATCTTCTTTAAAATTGTAATAATAAATATGAAACATTATAATAAATGTCATGAGCTTTGATGAAAACCCAATCATGCCCCGATCACCTTTTTCCGCTGCGGGTCGGGGTGTGACAGGTTTTGAGTTAGAGTCTCACTTGGTGCAATATTTGTCAAGTGGGCAAGGGGTTTTACTACAGTGAGCCTTCAGGCGGTGGGTTTCCCTAGAATGCTGGGAAAGTCTAGTAAGGAACGTTGTCGTGTTCGCAGGGCATAGGTGCCCTTTCGCCAACGAGTTTGCCCAGATGACCGGATTTGTATAGTATTTGTCGACCGTTTTCGGAAAACGTAACAATGAAAAAAATATGTTGAGTTCTATTCCCATATAAAAAAAATAGAAAATCACATGGGGCTGCATGATAAAATGAGTTAAGTTTTATAGGAGACGGCTATTCATGTATATTTATGTACTTTTGCACACACAACATCATTTAAGGTTATGTATATTGGAGAGGTTTTGTTTGGGCTTTAATGGAAAAAAAAATTGTGTTGTCATGTGAGGTTGCACTTTATTTCACCTTTCACACCATAAGGGGTTTATTTGAAATGTGTATTGGGTTGAAAAGACTATATATGATTGGTTAGTGTATTATTTAATGTTAAAAATACAATAAAAATCTTCAATATGACCCGACACCAGCAAGTTGCCCGAAGCCCCCACCTCGCGCCCTTGTTGGCGTCCCGTCACGGTGTTCGCGCACCTTCGTTTGCTGATGTGGCTTGGACGCCGTCCCTTTGGAGTCCCATAACACATGACCTGAATGGGGTAAACACACCATGTAATGTGTAATCAAAACCTTACAGGCTTGAACACACATATGTGCATCGAGTAAAATGGATTAAACACGCATTTGCACTGTGTAATGGCCTAATGGGTATGAGTGCATTGTTTGTTGCACAATGCATTACGCCTATTAGAAAGTGACAATATTTCTCTACAAAGTATATTACAACACAATACTCACGTTAAATGGAATGGAATGAAGTTCTTGATTTTGTTACAGAACTATGTTCTGAAAAATAAAAAAATAAACAAGTAGATTTTCTTCTCCCCATCCTGGTCATTACCAATTTAACTATAAAATTGCTACAACATTAATATCAACTATTAAATTGATTTGATCAAATGCTATAACCCTTCCTATGCTTTTCAGGAAAAATAGACTTTTTGTGTTTTATCTCTCTCTTTTGATAAGTAAGAAAATACATAAACATATATTAATTGTGTAGATTAGCAAATACACAGACATATGTTAAGTAGTTAATTATGTGGGTATATTGCATTTTTTTAGTAAATTAATTTTGTATTGATCACCTCTATATCTATATATACACCATGTGTGTGTAATCGAAACTAATACTAAAAAAATTGGTAATATTAAAAAATATCAGTTTTTACCAATTTTCTCTGGGATTTTTTTAAGTGTAGTTCCATTCATCAAAAACATCATATATTCATACACCAGGTACAATAATATACGTACTTTCTAAATAAATCAATTGCATGCATCCCTTCCAGTGACATATGTCCTGACAAAGACATGCATCATTGTGTCACATAATTTATGTTTATTCGCTATTGTTGTGTCCCTAACATCAAACAAGACCAGCACAGAAGTGTAGCAATAATGAATCTGAACATAAAATTATCTCAGCTTCATCCAAATCAAAATCGCCTATGAAAGCAAGTGGCTTTTGACCTAATTAATCAACCAATATTTACGAATTCGAAGTGTTCACGAAGAACGTATCACTGGTACTATTCTTAACCCGTTCACAAGTTTCCTGTATGTGTTGTGATTCAGGGGTGTCGGTCCAACTTGCATTTTTACCCTACACTTTTGCAAGAGGCTGTTTTCATGACTCGAACCTACCGTTGCCTCAAGGTTGGCAACTAATAGCTAGTTGAAAATCGAACTGTTAATTAGAGAGACAAAAGTAGCCGACACAAAATGGTTGGTCACCTACTTTCACATGGCTCGGTTGTTATGATTCAACAAGTACCTGACAACTGTAACATCTTTAGCTATCCATTCGTCACAATTCAATCCTTTTCTTATGACCCACTTGAATTAAGGACTGCATGGCAAAGCCAATCATGGAGTGGCATGAATTGCTATAAGCTTCCAACCTCAAACACCAAACAATTATTGAACCAACTACAGAAACCATCAATTATGGATGCATAAGCCAAAGCACATATATATCGCCTTCTGAGAAAAATATTCTCCGCCGCTTTAATTTGTTATGTTTACGATAACTAGTGGGTTACACCCGCACTCTGCGGTGGGACAACTCAATTTTTTATGGAAACGTAGACGTAATAGTAAAAATGATGTTAATAATAGGAATTCGTTTGATATTGGTTCATTATTAAGATACCGACACTTACCGAAAGAGAAACAAAAAAGAGTCATGATACGACCAACAAAATACCGAGATGTGTTAACATTGATTGAAACAATAAAAACGAATATCAACTTCGGTACTGACTTTGTTCGGTCGGTATTAGTCCGTTCGTTTTGTTACATGTACCACACAGGTTCGATTGAAACTTAAAAAAGAAAAAGAAAAAAAAAACCAAAAAACATAAAAGAAAAAGAAAAGATAAAAAAATCACGAAAACAAAAATCACAAAAGGATAAAAATCAACGTAGCTAAGAAGTTCATAATTATATTTATATATATATATAATAATTTATTAAACGTACAATTAAAATAAACTTATTAATTAATGGTGAAAATATGTTATAGTTATCACAATTTGGAAATCTTATCTACCTGTTAGAAAACTGACGTTAAAGATGTATTAAAACTGTATTTTTTTATACAAGATTGTAGGATTATGATAAGATTTATTAATTTTATATAAGGTTGTACATACATTAAAATGTTCATGAGTCACACGCATGAAGTAAATTATATTATATATTTGTACCAAATATACATTGTTTTAAGATGTCTCCAAATGAGCTTAATATTACTTGGTCTGACTAATGTTATAAGATCTGATATAGTCATGAATTAGCGTCGGAACAAATTCACTATCAAATGAGAATGAAAAAAAAAGTTCATGGTCACGGACCTTGGTAACATACAAGTTCCTGTGATTATATAAGCTATAACGACTATGTCTTAATATTGTATTTAAAATTTGACAACTACATAATATTGTTAAGTTTTTTTAGGGTGGGGGATTGGGTCTAATTGACAAAGTTATTGGAGTTAACGTGTTGCTACCCTTGAGGTCAAGGGTTGCACAAAGACATATTTAACGTAACTTGAGCTGTTAAAAAAATAAGAATATTTTTTAAATAGTCTAGTTATTTAACTAAATGTAAGACTACACATTGCATTATAAAACTAGGTTAAGTTCACCTTTAAATAGTTACATAATATAAATATAAGAAATGACTAATACAAATCTAATTACTACCTTTAACTATTTATTTTTATTTTCATTCGTAATTATTTTTATACAAGTGTTTAAGAAAAATATATCCTGCATTTACCTACAACAATCCTAAATTTAACTACAAAACAACAGTAAAAAATAGAACAAGTTCAATAGTTAATTTAGATATCTTTTTTTGCTAGTCAAAGTTATACAGGGCTTGTTTGTTATCATCTGTATGGACGAGGTGCAAGCACTTCCTTTACATGAAATTCCTTAATCGTTGGAGCTATCTCAAATCAGTATATTCAAGAAATTCAGCACATTTATATAGTTTAATTAAATTTTTAACACATTTAACATGTTGATTAACTTAATTAAATAAATGGAATGGACAAAGGACTAAATGTAGCGTTTGGTATGCAGAAACGAGAAACATAATGGAATTAACTATTGTGAGGGAATGAAAAAAAATGTATTTGGTTGGTCAAAGTAATGGAATCACCCATTACATGAGTCATTTCATTCACTCTAAAAAACCTCAAATTCATTCCTCACCTCCTTGTTTTTTTTTTTCATTCCATTCTCTCTCTTACTTTCATAACCACCACCGACCAACATGACCACCACTCGCCACCCACTGTCGTCGACCACCAGTGCCACCGCCAACCATCGCCACCCATTACCGTCGCAGCCACCCTCGCCCACCACCACCACTCTCTGCCCCCACCGCCGCCCATCGCCGATTTTATTCCTTCGTCTTTTCATGCCTAACAAACAACAAACTAATGATTCATTCCGTTTCCACATGGTAGCCAAACAAGGCCATAAATAGGTAATGATCCTTTTCATTCCATTGTACCTTCCATTACCTCGTCCATTTCATTTCATCGTCTACTCCATTATGGCATTACCCCATACCAAACACACAATGAACAAGGGAATGAAAGTAATCATTATAATTCCATTGATTTGTTCGGTTACCTAATAGAATGAATTATTACTTTGCATTGTTTCCCAGTTGGTAAATAGGTAGTAGTACTACTACTACTACTATATCAAACAGACGATGAACAAGGGAATAAAATTGATCATTGTTTTTGGTTCCTTAATAGAATGAATCATTACTTGTATTGTTTCCCAGTTGGAAAAATAGGTAGTCGTAGTAGTAGAAGTGGTATTAGTGGTGGTATTGGTAGTAGTAGTGGTAGTCGTGGTGAGTGGCGGCAGCGGCTAGTAGTAGTAGTACACAGCATAGTAGCAGCAACTACAGCAGAAGCTCGGTGGCGGTGGTGGTGGCAGTTGGTAGTGTTGGTAGTAGTGGTCGTAGTGGTGGTGGTTTTGTGGTGGTGGTGGTAGTCTTGGTAGTGGTGATAGTGGTCACAGTGGTGGTAGTTGGTAGTGTTGGTAGTGATAGTGGGTAGTGGTGGTAGTAGGTAGTGGTAGTAGTGGTAGTGGTCGTAGTAGTAGTCGTAGTGGTAGTGGTAGTAGTGGGTAGTAGTGGTAGTTAGTAGTAGTGGTAGTCGTAATAGTAGTAGTAATAGTGGTTGTCGTCATAGTCGTGGTAGTACTCGTGGTCGCAGTGGTCGTGGACGTAGTCGTAATCCTAGTAAAAGACAGAAAACAATTAGAGTTATAGATTGAAAAATACTTCAGAACTATTTTAATAGACATAGAAAAGGGCGAGTAGCAATCAAAATAATCAAACAACGCGAGAGATTAATGGTTCAGTTATAGTTTTTTGACAAAGCCCTTTGTACTTGGCTTACAATCTTAGGTGCTGTTTGTTTTTTAAGAGGTAAAATGTCTGCAGTCTGCGCTTCACATCTGCAGACACTTGTAGAAGAAGAGGTGGACCAAACCTCTACAGTCTCTAAGAAGAAGACTGTTTGTTTTTAACGTATGTAGATTTTTAAAATAAACTGGCTGTAGTGTACGGACGGTAATGGTGGGTGGTGATGGTGGACGGTGGTGCGTGGGTGGTGTAGTTATATAGACATAATGAGGTAGCTTTTTTTTTCATTACGTTTCATACAAATTTTTATTCAGATTCAACGAGCAATTAAACTGCTTAGATATTACGTAACATTTTAACCTAATGTAAATATTTTTACATACTTTCTCTCACTGCGGTGTAATGCGAGTTGAACTTTACTAGAAGCAAATTTTTTTCTCATGTGGTATCAACTTTTTTTTGGGTTTATCTTTGGATTTCTATTTCTATACACGAAATGAATCGATAGTGGTTGAATTTCCGCCGCGTAGCGCGTGGAATCTTTCTAGTTACTATATATATGGAACCAAAATCTTATCGAATTCATCCAAGTGGATCATATCCTGGTTGTTTCATGGTAATTGGTATAACATATTATCACTATAGGCCGTTATCTATATATGTGCCATAAATATAAGGTTTACTTTATGTGAAAATGAATATGGATAAAATTGACATCATTTGGTAAAGGTCCATATATGTGCCTCTTGCCAAACTAAACAACCTTTAAATTTCCCTCATGTTCCCTATCTTTATGAGACCAACTCTATATGAGACCTAGACTAGGCCATTATTTCTATTTTTTTTAAAGGTGTGAATTATTCGTGAATGTGGGAGGTCTCGCATACGTTGTCTTAAACGGATCCGCGCTAGAGAGCCCCCTCGCACAATAGATCCCCAATTTAAACCCTCAATGAGAAACCCCTATCACCAGGGGAAAACTCACCCGGACCCACCATAGGTGGAACTTAAATACCCGTGACCACCACTAGAGCACCAGTGATGGTTATTATTTCTACGTATTTCAGCCCCTATTGTAATATGATTTGTTTTATTAATTTATTTATTATATCAATGAGAAGCCATGTATTAAGATGTGAAAACATGAATCAGAAACAGATGATCATAGCTTCATTTCATATACTTATTTTCTTGGGTGCCAAACATGGTTTATACATCCTATTAACAATAAATTGTTATCTTTGTCCAATAATTATAATTAAATGATTAGCTACGAATTCACTTTTGAAACTAAAATGTTACTATTTTGGTTGTAGTGCTTGAGTCCCTCTACCAGAGATATCGAGTTCGAATCCAGCGTCTACGTTTTTCTGTCTTTAACTCACTTAAAGGCTTAGTCCTCTACCGACTGGCTGCAATTTACCTGATCCCATTAGTTAGCACCGCAAAACTATATCAACATCTCGCAGCTCAATAAGCGTGACAGGATTTCTTCACAGTTCGGTAGTTGCTTTGGTTCTGCCCAACAATATGAAAGCAAAAAAATGAGATGAAACACGAATCATTATGCTACAAAACGGCAAGAAAACAAAAAAATTCAAGTTTATACTAGTTAGAGTAAAATGTCATTTTTGTCCCTAAGGTTTGACGAGTTTTGCGACTTTCATCCAAAGGTTTATTTTTTCGCATCTGGATCCAAAAGGTTTAACATCTTGTCATTTTCATCCAGCTCGTTAACTCCATCCAGTTTTCTCCGTTAATTCGGGGGTATTTTCGTTTTTTTTGTTACTTAAAGGGCAATTTAGTCTTTTCCAGGGTATTCAGTTTTTTACATACAGTGAAAAAGACACCATTGCCGTGTTAAGAGGTAAAAAATAAGCAAACAGAGTGAGAGATTAATGGTTCAGTTATAGTTCTTGGACAAAGCCTTTTGTACTTTGCTTACAATCTTAGTGTGTTTGTTTTTTTAAAAGGTAAAATGTGTGCAGTGTGCGGACCACATCTGCAGACATATGTAGAAGAAAAGGTGGACCACATCTGTTGTTTTTGGTGGATGGTGGTGGTGGTGTGGACGGTGGACGGTGTTTTTGTAGACGGTGGTGGTGGGTGGTGGGCGTGGGATGGACGGTAGTGGGTGGTGGACGTGGTGTGGACGGTAGTGGGTGGCGGACGGTGGTGGTGGTGATGGACGGTGGTGGTGCTTAACCCTCTGCAGACCTTAAAAGATCTTAGAAAATATGCACCAAGAAGAGCTCGCGTAGAGGACGGTGGTGGTGGTGATGGACGGTGGTGGTGCTTAACCCTCTGCAGAGCTTAAAAGATCTTAGAAAGTATGCACCAAGAAGAGCTCGCGTGGACGTTTTTTAATGAAACGTCTTCGAAAAAACAAATAGTCTGCAGATGGCAATGTCTATGCGTGGTTGTGCGTCGCAAACAGAAGAGGCTATGCAAATCTTCTTTAGAAAAACAAACGCCACCTTATACTAATATAGACATGAGGATTTGATAAAGCCTTTTGTACTTTGCTTACAATCTTGTACTTATATAGACATAATGAGGTAGTTTTTTTTTTCATTACGTTTCATACAATTTTTATTCAAATTCGATGAGCAATTAAACTGCTTAGATATTGCGTAACATTTTAACCTAATGAAAATATTTTTTACATACTTTTTCATTGCGGTGTAATGCGAGTTGAATCTTACTAGAAGTAATTTTTTTTTCTTATTGGTATTGTAACACCCTGCTATTTCAAACTTTCTATATTTGGAAAGTTCACGTTGTATTCCATTATTAGAAACTTTTGTAATCTTTGTATTCATCTTTCCGTTGTAATCTTTATTTCGAGACTTGAAACATAATGAAACACGGTTCTATTTTCATGTAACTCGTTTACATTCTACATATATGCTACTTAGACACAACACGCATAAGACGCTTGATATACTTAAAATACGTGACATACATGAATAATGCATCATTTGGGCATACACGATACTTACTCACAATTCATATACTTGATCATACTTTTAATGCTTATTATTATGCTTACATTACAAAAATAACCCTTGTATTATGCCTTTTGTGCTTAAAACACCCTTAAAACTATCAAAAACAAACTTCAAGGACTGAAAATGACAAAAATCAAACAAATTTGGAGACTTGATCCTCTGGCACCCCGCGACCGCCAAGCCCTTTTCCTCTCGCCCCCCGCCAGAGGCCGCAATCCGTAGAAAGTTGGTTTCAGCTCACGGGTTGGCCAGTTTTGTGCTTGTTTGGTGTGTTTTCTTCATTAATTACTCACCAACCTTAACCCTAATCAACCCCTATAAAACCAACTCATTTCCCACACATCTCCACTTTGCAAACTCCTCTAAACACTCTCTAATCACTCCATAATCTGTTGAAATCAGTAGCTTCGGCAGATTCACTTCAAGTTGCAAAAGTGAGTTTAACCTCACTTCTACTTCATCTTTTTCACTCATTTCTTCTCCTTTGCACTTGGAACAACCTTAGTTGTGCTTCCAAAGGTTTTCCATGGAAAACCAAGACTGGAACATCAACCAAATAAGGTCCAAAGTGCAAAGAAACTTTTTGTTTTCACTTAAACTTTGTTAAACTTGTTCAAACTTGAGTTATCTCATCTCAAACCTATGTCCTAATGCTTATAACCTCATCCATGGTTAGTTAGGCTTAAAAACAAGGTTGAGACATGACAAATTAGAGGATAAAACCTCACAAACTTTTTGTTTTCGATTAGGGTTTACACCCACAAATAGTGTTCAAGTTTAATCTTGATGAATGTGTGATGTAGGAACTAGCTTGGGCTATCCTAAATGAGAATCCACACACTACTTGATGATTTCTCATCACTATCCCAATGTGGTTTGCTAATGAAAGTAACACAACCCCTTCTAGCCTTCGACTTATGTCGACGTCGGCTCACTGGGTTGTAGCTTACTTGACCATCTGGAATGGTGATAACCATGTATTTCATTTCTTATTATCATTAATCTTGTAAGTTCATGACCCTCCTTGTGTTTATAACACAAGTGTAGTGGTGAATATTTGAGGTGCCTAAATGGAAGTTTGTTCTTCCTACCTCATGCATGAAATCCATGACACCAAGAGGTACCTAAATGGAGACTTTGATCTCCTACCTCCTACTTGAAACTTATGTATGTATTTTATATAAACTAAGTATGTATAAGACTATGTAACAAAGACTTGATGATAACTAAATATTTAATTGTTAAGAAACTAGTTACATCATCTAAGGACCATACACTTGTTACGATTCTAATGGATCTTTAAATCCATGAAAACACACCAAACCCTTGAGGTTTCTATAGTGTCAAGAACAAGTGTCATGAGTACAAAGATGATTATTTTCATAATACTATTTTCACATTATTTTAATTCCGAATCTATAATCCTCCGAAACTCCCAACACTCATACGCCTTTGTTACTTCTTGTAGAAGGACAAGGTGCTCCAAGATAATCAACCAATCACACTCTCGGGATTCAGGTCGGATTAAGCTTGCAAAACCGTGAGTATACTCGATCCCATTTTCTATCTTTAATATTTTGGGTGCAACATGTACAAAACACAATAAACACTTGTTTACAAATTCACTCTATCCGTTATAATATGATACTTGTTTATATACTTGAATAATGCATGTTATGTTAGACTTGTGTTATATGCTCATTAACTTTGCTAGCCAACCTTAACAAATATAGCGCTATAGGAGTAACGCCCGCCCGTATGCTTGTGGTATTGTTAAGTAAACTATTAAACATCCGTTTTATGACAATGTTGGGTAATCACTAATTGCGTTAGACTATGAATTGACATATAAGATCATATGTTTAGTATGTTATGACAATTATATACAATGTTGCCATGTTGGATATGAGACAAACTTATTCGTTATTATGCTATGTATCAAACTTGTATGCTCGCCAACCTTTTGTTGATATATATTATTTTAATGCATATTGCAGGAAACTAAGTTGATGCCGATGAGGAAACATATTAGGGTGGATTAGATACACACCTAGTTTTAATTTCATGTATTTTGTTCTATGTTGTATTGTCTTGAAACTTGTCGTATTTTCCCTTTCGAACCATTGTATTACAAATTTAGCATCAATGAAATTTTGAATTATTAAATATTGTCGCAAAGTAGCATTATGACGTTTTGAGCAATTTGTTCGTCTCATCCTGATATTTCCACCATCGGTTGGGGTGTGACAGGTATCAACTTTATTTTTTTTTGGTTTATCTTCCGATTTCTATTTCTATAAAAGGTGCTAGAACTATCTTGACAGGAAATGAATCGATAGTGGTTGAATTCCCGTTGCGTAGCGCGGGGAATCTTTCTAGTTACTATACATATGGAACCGAAATCTTATCGAATTCATCCATGTGGATCAAAACCTGGTTGTTTCATGTTAATTGGTATAACATATTATCACTATAGGCCGTTATCTATCAATTACATGTGCCATAAATATAAGGTTCACTTTATGTGAAAATGAATATGGATAAAACTGACATCATTTGGTAAAGGTCCATCTATGTGCCTCTTGCCAAACTAAACAACCTTTAAATTTCCCCCATGTTCCCTATCTTTATAATCTCCATCATCAATAGCATTTACTGCTAGAAGATAGACATGAATACCATAAGATGTTGCATCTCTTGCATTCTTCCTTGCGGATCACTCATTGTATTTCGGATTGTCCATGTCAATGGTCATGTCGAGGAAATAAGTGGCGCCATCCTAGCGTCCTAGATCATGAAAGCAAATCCTAGCCATGTCCTTAAATTCACATCCTACACCGAAGATGGTGTAGGCAAATGCCCGAAGATCATGACCCTTTCGCCCAACGTTCAGCTTCAACGTGGCAAGATTTACTTCCTTGTGCCCAACCACAATCCCTCAAAGGCTTATATTGCCAAGTCTTCAACTTCTTTGCATAAAGTGTGTAACAGAAGTGGTCATACATAGCATGGAGACCTTGTTTAGAGATCATTTCTGAGGCTACAAGTGATGCTTAAACACTGGTTATTAATCTCAATGTTCTTTAGTTAACAAGGCACTAGTCTAGAATTGAAAGTTCAGTGTTTTTTTTTTGTTAATTTTAGACATGAGGTCTAGTTGGGTATGCATGTATGTATGTATGTAATTACCAAAATGTTTAATAAGGTAATTGTATTGTGTCAAATTGTTTGTTATATTTACAATTTTATAACAGTAGAGAAGGCTCAAAATTCAAAAAAAGTGTATAGTATATAATATACATCTCATAAATCAATGCTTTGTTATTTCCTGTCAATTTCATTGGGTAAATTCTACAGGATTGATAAAATGTGAATCCCAATGCTTTGTTTATGAGACCAACTCTACTAGACCTAGACTAGGCCATTATTTCTCGAACTTGAGACCTGGAGAGGAAAACTCACCCGAGCCCACCATAGGTGAAACTTAAATACCCTGGCCACCACTTGAGCACCAGTGATGGTTATTATTTCTACGTATTTCAGCCCCTATTGTAATATGATTTGTTTTATTAATTTATTTATTATTATATCGATGAGAAGCCATGTATTAAGACGTGAAAACATGAATCAAAAACAGATGATCATAGCTTCATTTCATATACTTATTTTCTTGGGTGCCAAACATGGTTTATACATCTTATTAACAATAAATTGTTATCTTTGTCCAATAATTATAGTTAAATGATTAGCTACGAATTCACTTCTGAAACTAAAATGTTACTATTTTGGTTGTAGTGCTTGAGTCCCTCTACCAGAGATATCGAGTTTGAATCCAGCGTCTAATGTTTTTCTGTCTTTAACTCACTTAAAGGCTTAGTCCTCTGCCGACGACTGGCTGCAATTCACCTGATCCCATTGGTTAGCACCACAAAACTATATCAACATCTCGCAGCTCAATAAGCGTGACAGGATTTCTTCACAGTTCGGTCGTTGCTCTGGTTCTGCCCAACAATCTGAAAGCAAAAAAAGGAGATGAAACACCAATCATTATGCTAAACTGAAAGCTAAAAATAAGATGAAACACCAATCATTATGCTAAACTGAAAGCTAAAAAATGAGATGAAACACCAATCATTATGCTAAACAACGGCAAGAAACAAAAAAAATAATAAGTGTGAAAACCTTAGATTATACTAGTTAGAGTAAAATGCCGTTTTCGTCCCTGAGGTTTGACGATTTTTGTGACTTTCGTCCAAAGGTTTGTTTTTTCGCATTTGGATCCAAAGGTTTGAAATCTTGCCATTTTCATTCAGCTCGTCAACTCCATCTAGTTTTCTCTGTTAGGTTAGGTCAGGGGTATTTTTTTTATTAACTTAAAGGGCAACATAGCCTTTATCAGGGGTATTCAGTTTTTTTACATAGAGTGAAAAAGACAGAATTGCCCTTTAAGTTAACTAATTACATAGAGTGAAAAAGACGGCATTGCCCTTTAAGTTAACTAAAAAGACGGAAATATCCCTCACTTAACCGAGAAAAATTGATGGAGTTAACGAGCCGGATGAAAATGGCAAGATATCAAACTTTTTGGATCCAGATGGAAAAACAAACCTTTGGACGAAAGTCACAAAACTGGCCAAAGCTCAGGGACGAAAATGGCATTTTACTCTACTAGTTAATTGTTGTAAGAGCAAATTGATTTGATGATTTGAAACATCTAACAAGTCAATATTAAAAATGGTTTTTCTTAACATGAATGGAATACCTGCTATAAGATTATCCAAGGGGCCTTCAGGAATTTCAAGTCGGGTTCCATCATAACCAACCGCACGAACCACCTATAACAAAACCGCAACATGAAGTTAAGCGAATCTTTCCGTTTCTTTTAAAAACTTGATCTTTAAAAAGGCGTATCGAAACATCCGTTAAACGCACTTACTTGAGCCGACGGTATGCCTTCCCATGGCCTATGAAGCGTACATAATTCCCAAACAATGACACCTAGGCTAAAAATATCACATTTTTCCGTAAACGCTTCGTTCCGAATGAGTTCAGGTGCCATCCACTCGGGAGTCCCGGCAGAAGAACAGTCTCGCATCTGCTCCGTGGATAGCACCCGTGACAGCCCAAAATCACAAATCTTCACTACCCAATGCTTATTCACCAAACAATTCGCGCTTTTCAGATCGCGGTGAACTATTTTCATTCTATGCATACTCATTAGACCCCTATATGCAATAAGAGAAGAAACCGTTACTAGGTTATAATTATATGCTAGTACAGGAACCCAATATCGGGATTTTGGTTATACCTGCATATATCACACAGCATTTTTAATCTCCGTCTCCAACTAATTCTCTTTCTGAGCCCACTCACATGAACAAGGTAATATAGCGACCCCATGTCCATATATTCGGTTATTAATGAAAAGTGAGGAGGCGTTGTGCAAGCACCGAGGAATAGTATAACTGCATTTCGAGGCGAGACGTTTAAAGAAAAACTGGTTATTAATGAGAAAAACAAAAACAGGCATGTCAACTCATAAAATCTTGCAGCGTTGGATATTAATTCAGCTATCAGGTTAAGCATTATAGTAGTCAAAAGCGCACAAGACACACACTTAAGTGCGCATTCTTTCAGATGTTTTATTATATTTGTGGAACAGTACTTTTTATTTTCTCTGCCTATCATATATATATATATATATATATATATATATATATATATATATATATATATATATATATTGCCTTCTATTTTAACTATTATTGTGCACTTTGGTCTTGGCAAGTGCTTTTTTTGCAGACTGCGCCTAGGCGACAAGCACGCCATTTGAGGCTTGAGTGCGACTTTGACTACCTAGTTAAGCATAATATGATGAAACCGTATCTTATCTGAAATTACAGAGTATAATACCATTTGGGTGGCGAAGTCGACTGCAAAAGAAGAAGAATAATCAGCTAAACTTGAAGGTGAATGTACTTAATAAATGTGTTAATTGCGTAAAATGATAACCAACTTATGTACCTTAGAATGGAAATCTCATTGCAAAAATCTTCAATATTCTCAGCAGTTACGTCCTGTTCAAGTAAGACTTTGATTGCAACTTCAATTCCGTTCCAAGTGCCTCGGAAAACTTCCCCAAAAAAACCTACAAGATAACATTCGCCAACATTGGAAGATATAACAAAAATATATACATATATATAGGATCAAGATCAAGAGAAAACCCCCTTGAGTTGTGAGAGCTTAGAGAACTCCTACTTCCCGTATGAGTTTGGGAAATTGGCCTGTAGTAATCCCACCTAGACCTTATTGGCCATTAATAATCCCACCTCAGAATATTCCCCCCACCAGTCCCACCTTTCACCTATTTTTCCTACAATGGTACCCGTTAAAAAAACGTAACGAAGTTAAGCTTTTTTCCAAATTACAAACAGATTTTTTAGGGCTTTTGATTAGAACGACGATACGAGTCCATTGATGTAAAACTTGCCTCGAAACGGTGCTCCAAACGATGAAAACGGCGCTTCAATTTGGGTGTTTAAATTTCCAATTAACCAAAATCAAGTCACTTAGAGCACCATTCCAAAGTAAGTTTTACATCAATGGACTCGTATCATCGTTCTGATCAAAAGCCCTAAAAAATCTGTTTGTAATTTGCAAAAAAACTTAACTCCGTTAAGTTTTTTTAACAGGGGACCGTTGTAGGAAAAATAGGTGAAAGGTGGGACTGGTGGGGGGAATACTCTGAGGTGGGATTATTAATGGCCAATAAGTCTAGGAGGGATTATTACAGGCCAATTCCCCTGTAAGTTTTGCCCCCATTTTTCGCACACACGTCGATTAAAATGTTAAACACACAGCCGTAAAAAAAATCGAAGTGGTATTTTCAGGCTTTTTACGCTCCTGTCACCAACTGTAAGGGTTTTTTTACGGCTGGTGTAAATCAACAAAAAGTGTGTGTGTGTTTTTTTTTTGCAAAAGTTGATTTTTTGGTAATAAAAAAAAATTGAAAAAACCTTTTGTAGGCTGACTTATCTAAGTTATCACAACTCGTAGAAGTTTTCATTTTGTAAGGCCAAAGTTAAAAGGGGAATTGGCCTGTAATAATCCCAAGTAGACCTTATTGGCCATTAATAATCCCACCTCAGAATATTCCCCCCACCAGTCCCACCTTTCACCTATTTTTCCTACAATGGTACCCGTTAAAAAAAACGTAACGAAGTTAAGCTTTTTTCCAAATTACAAACAGATTTTTTAGGGCTTTTGATTAGAACGACGATACGAGTCCATTGATGTAAAACTTGCCTCGAAACGGTGCTCCAAACCATGAAAACGGCGCTTCAATTTGGGTGTTTAAATTTCCAATTAACCAAAATCAAGTCACTTAGAGCACCATTCCGAAGTAAGTTTTACATCAATGGACTCGTATCATCGTTCTGATCAAAAGCCCTAAAAAATCTGTTTGTAATTTGGAAAAACTTAATTCCGTTAAGTTTTTTTAACGGGGGACCGTTGTAGGAAAAATAGGTGAAAGGTGGGACTGGTGGGGGGAATATTCTGAGGTGGGATTATTAATGGCCAATAAGTCTAGGAGGGATTATTACAGGCCAATTCCCCGGTAAGTTTTGCCCCCATTTTTCGCACACACGTAGATTAAAATGTTAAACACACAGCCCTAAAAAAATTCGAAGTGGTATTTTCAGGCTTTTTACGCTCCTGTCACCAACTGTAAGGGTTTTTTTTACGGCCGGTGTAAATCAACAAAAAGTGTGTGTGTGTGTGTGTGTGTTTTTTTTTTACAAAAGTTGATTTTTTGGTAATAAAAAAAATTTGAAAAAACCTTTTGTAGGCTGACTTATCTAAGTTCTCACAACTCGTAGAAGTTTTCATTTTGTAAGGCCAAAGTTAAAAGGGGAATTGGCATGTAATAATCCCAACTAGACCTTATTGGCCATTAATAATCCCACCTCAGAATATTCCCCCCACCAGTCCCACCTTTCACCTATTTTTCCTACAATGGTACCCGTTAAAAAAACGTAACGAGGTTAAGCTTTTTTCCAAATTACAAACAGATTTTTTAGGGCTTTTGATTAGAACGACGATACGAGTCCATTGATGTAAAACTTGCCTCGAAACGGTGCTTCCAAACGATGAAAACGGCGCTTCAATTTGGGTGTTTAAATTTCCAATTAACCAAAATCAAGTCACTTAGAGCACCATTCCAAAGTAAGTTTTACATCAATGGACTCGTATCATCGTTTCTGATCAAAAGCCCTAAAAAATCTGTTTGTAATTTGCAAAAAAACTTAACTCTGTTAAGTTTTTTTAACAGGGGACCGTTGTAGGAAAAATAGGTGAAAGGTGGGACTGGTGGGGGGAATACTCTGAGGTGGGATTATTAATGGCCAATAAGTCTAGGAGGGATTATTACAGGCCAATTCCCCTGTAAGTTTTGCCCCCATTTTTCGCACACACGTCGATTAAAATGTTAAACACACAGCCGTAAAAAAAATCGAAGTGGTATTTTCAGGCTTTTTACGCTCCTGTCACCAACTGTAAGGGTTTTTTTACGGCTGGTGTAAATCAACAAAAAGTGTGTGTGTGTTTTTTTTTTTTGCAAAAGTTGATTTTTTGGTAATAAAAAAAAATTGAAAAAACCTTTTGTAGGCTGACTTATCTAAGTTATCACAACTCGTAGAAGTTTTCATTTTGTAAGGCCAAAGTTAAAAGGGGAATTGGCCTGTAATAATCCCAAGTAGACCTTATTGGCCATTAATAATCCCACCTCAGAATATTCCCCCCACAGTCCCACCTTTCACCTATTTTTCCTACAATGGTACCCGTTAAAAAAACGTAACGAAGTTAAGCTTTTTTCCAAATTACAAACAGATTTTTTAGGGCTTTTGATTAGAACGACGATACGAGTCCATTGATGTAAAACTTGCCTCGAAACGGTGCTCCAAACGATGAAAACGGCGCTTCAATTTGGGTGTTTAAATTTCCAATTAACCAAAATCAAGTCACTTAGAGCACCATTCCGAAGTAAGTTTTACATCAATGGACTCGTATATCGTTCTGATCTAAAGCCCTAAAAAATCTGTTTGTAATTTGGAAAAAAACTTAACTCCGTTAAGTTTTTTTAACGGGGGACCGTTGTAGGAAAAATAGGTGAAAGATGGGACTGGTGGGGGGAATATTCTGAGGTGGGATTATTAATGGCCAATAAGTCTAGGAGGGATTATTACAGGCCAATTCCCCTGTAAGTTTTGCCCCCATTTTTCGCACACACGTAGATTAAAATGTTAAACACACAGCCGAAAAAAAATTCGAAGTGGTATTTTCAGGCTTTTTACGCTCCTCTCACCAACTGTAAGGGTTTTTTTACGGCTGGTGTAAATCAACAAAAAGTGTGTGTGTGTGTGTGTTTTTTTTGCAAAAGTTGATTTTTTAAGGATTTTTTGGTAATAAAAAAAATTTGAAAAAACCTTTTGTAGGCTGACTTATCTAAGTTCTCACAACTCGTAGAAGTTTTCATTTTGTAAGGCCAAAGTTAAAAGGGGAATTGGCCTGTAATAATCCCAACTAGACCTTATTGGCCATTAATAATCCCACCTCAGAATATTCCCCCCACCAGTCCCACCTTTCACCTATTTTTCCTACAATGGTCCCCCGTTAAAAAACTTAACGGAGTTAAGCTTTTTTCCAAATTACGAACAGATTTTTTAGGGTTTTTTTATCAGAACGATGATACGAGTCCATTGATGTAAAACTTACTTCGAAATGGTGCTCCAAGCGACTTGATTTTGGTTAATTGGAAATTTAAACACCCGAATTGAAGCGCCGTTTTCCTCGTTTGGAGCACCGTTTCGAGGCAAGTTTTACATCAATGGACTCGTATCGTCGTTCTAATCAAAAGCCCTAAAAAATCTGTTTGTAATTTGGAAAAAAGCTTAACTCCGTTAAGTTTTTTAACGGGGGACCATTGTAGGAAAAATAGGTGAAAGGTGGGACTGGTGGGGGGATATTCTGAGGTGGGATTATTTATGGCCAATAAGGTCTAGTTGGGATTATTACAGGCCAATTTCCCAAGTTAAAAAAGGAATAAATGAGGAGGATGACGAGAAAGTGTGATACATACCGATCCCAACGCGTGATCCATATGTCAGTTCAGAATAATCAATATTCCATTCATGGTAAGGGAACAGTGGTTCATTCCCAATTAAGGTTGATTCAAGCAATTTATTCCATGTTGTATTCATATCAAAATTGCCTTCTGATTTGTCGGTTTCGCTCATCTCGGAACCAGGAACGTGATACTTATGAGGAGATGTGGGTAGCGAGAAAGCCTTTGGACAACTTATTTGCCTCCTATGATTACATGAACCAGATGCCTGTAAATATTAAATAACTCAAGACTAATCAACAAGACTTTTATATCCTTTAGCAGTTACACAACTTTTAAAATATACACTTACATTTTCTTGATTATCCGGACTAGTGCTGTGTTCATCAACCTGTTCCCTCGGAGGCTGACTTCTCTTCAAAGTGTCGTTCATTGCTCTCACAACCCTATAATTATGCTCGTTTTTTAAAATATTATAAAAAATACGTACTTTTAATTCATGGTGAACTAGTATAGTTAGGATACGAAAGTATCAACCTTACAATGTCATCACCGATTTCTGGAATCATAGTCACACTACTCCGCCTACGTCTTCTACGACTTCCGACAGGTGATGCTCCAGCAGACCTGCAGATACTCATAGAATCCAATTACAAAAATATTGGATTTTAATAATCCCAACTTTGACATATTGGCCGACAACAGTACCAACTAAGGAAATGTTTTGTGACAGTCCCAACTTTTAACCTATCTTCCCCAACGACCATACTAACTAAAAGTTAACCCAAGTAGTTTTTTGCCGACCAATATGTCAAAGTTGGGATTATTAAAATACAACTTTCCTAAAAAGATTACAAAAATGATTTTTTTTATTTAGAAGAAATAAGTGATAGAACCTTGATACTGCCATTTCATTTCCAGGCTCTCTGATAGTATCTCTTTGACCACCAAGAATAGATCTTCCATGCCCTCGAAATAGATAGTGCTCTGGACTGAAGAGTCAAACAATAAAAAACGAATTGAAATAATAAACAAAATATGTTGAAATATATAAGTATACGTAATAGATTAGAGAGGAGAAAAAAAAAAAGAACCTTGAACTGGGAGTGCTTTGTTCTGTAAGTGCATTCTTGTGTTCACCAGGCAATGAGCTGTACAAGTAACTAATGTTACAGATTCAAGAAACTATGAAAATATTAAACTCAGTTATATATATGAATTGTTTATATATTTTCTCTCTATAATTATTCGGCAATTTGGATTTTCATAATTCAAACTATGATCTACTGATAAAAATCCATACCGGCAATGTGACTAATGATTAGAGGTGCAGATGAGCCGAGCTACTGGAGCTCGACTAGAAAAAAACTCGATACGAGCCGAGCTTAAATGAGCTCGAGCCCGAGCTTCGCTTATCGAGCTCAAGCCGGCTCTCGATCCTAAACAAGCCCACTATTTATATAATTTCTAATTAAAATGTTAAATATAAATTTAAATAATAATAATTACTGTTTATAAAATTATGAAAAAATAACTAAATTATATATAAAATAATCATTATAATTGAAAATAAATTAATTAATAAATAATATACAAGCCGAGCCCGAGCCGAGCTTGAACAATCTACGAGCCAAGCCCGAGCTTGAAAAACTATCTATGAGCCGAGCTCAAGCATTAGAAATGCTCGAATCGATCTGAGTTGGAGCTTTCATAAGTTAAACGAGCTCAAGCTCGAGCCTAGTCAAGCTCGGGTTCGCCTCGGCTTGTTTGTACCCCTACTAATAACACTCCTAGCTTTCACTTTAGTTGTCAAGGGCAATCGCACTCTAATTGGAAAAGTAACTCCGTCCGCCCCTAACTTTCATTATCGGCCATTGGGTAAGAGTTTAAATTATTAAAAACCAATATACTTAAAATTACATTACAAATAGTAGAAACGTGCAAGCTTATTTCATTACCATTCATCTGATTGTTCGGCAGCACCATGAACAGGACTGTTTGGCTCCGTAGGTGAATCACCTGAATCATTCTCTCCGGAATCACCTTGACCAATGACGTAAACATGAGACATATATACCGCCTTTGTTGAAAACGGCACCAAATGCCCCGGATACCTCACTATATCAACTAGTAATTCATTAGAATTCAGCTCCACTATAACAGACACATGCCTGTGTGAATCCATTCTCTCTGATTCTCCTTCTTTCGGTAAACCCTAAACACAGAAAACAAATTAGAAAAATAAATCAAAAACTTGAAAAAGAGTAAAATGCCATTTTCGTTCCTGAGGTTTGGCCACTTTCGTCCAAAGGTTTGTTTTTTCGCATCTGGATACAAAAGGTTTGAAATCTTGCCATTTTCGTCCAACTCGTTAACTCCATCCACTTTTTAGCGTTAAGTCAAGGGTATTTTCGTCATTTTAGCTATTTGTTTTGTTTATTTCTATCAAAATGGCAAGATTAAAACACAGAAATACCATTGACTTGACGTTAAAAAATGGATGGAGTTAACGAGTCAGATGAATATGGCAAGATTTCAAGCCTTTTGGATCTAGATGTGAAAAAACAAACCTTTGGATCAAAGTCGTAAATGTGACCAAACCTCGGGACGTAAATGGCATTTTACTCAATTGAGAAATGGAGATCTAAACTTACCACCATAAGCCTACAGTCAATACCGACTGTATCTGCAAGAACTTTGAAAAGAACAGCACGGGGATGACAAAAACCATGCTTTATTTGACCCAACATCTGAATACCCTGGTTGTGTACGTTGTACACTTCCTCCCATGCCCCTTTCGCGTAACTTAGTTCGACATTCGGAAGTTTATAGAAATCACAAACCTAAACAACATGTCATCTTATCATAAATATAAAAAATAAAAGTAGCACAAGAAATCTTTTTTGATAAGTTAAACAAACGAACATGAACATAGGTTGCGTTCGTTCGTTTATGTTCGTGAACGTTCGGGAATGTGTTAATTTATATTCTCTTATTTATGTTCATTTGTGTTTGTTCGTTTAAATGTTTTTTTATGTTATATTTTTATTTTATTGGCTTTAATTTTTAAAATTTGAAACCATAGTTATACTATATGTCTCCACCAACATCCCTCATTTGATCATTTCAATTTCCGTTTGTGTTAAAGCTTGATAAACTTCTTAAGTTTTGTGTTAATTATGTTAAGTATCTATTTATTTTTGGTGGATTCTTCATAATCTTCTTTCTGGTGAAAAATGCAGATTGTATTTTTAAATGAACATATAACATTCGTTTGTGTTCATTTATGTGCATGAACAATTGTTTCGGTTCGTTTGCGTTCGTCTACGTTTGGTAAGTGTTTATTAGGGATGAGCAAATGGTACCCAGTACCGGTACCGAATTTACCGAACCAAGTACATTTTCGGTACCGATTCGTTACCGACTTTTGACATTTTCGGTACCGGTTCGGTACCCACTTTTAAGGATTTTCGGTACCAAGCTCATCCCTAGTGTTTATGAAAAGTTCATGAACATCTTCATTTCCTTAATGAACGAACAAGAAATCTCGTTCGGTAAGCGTTCATGAACCATTCATGAACATGTTCATTCTTTAATAAACGAACGTGTTCATGATCTTGTTCGTGTTTGTTCGGTTCATTTACAGCCCTAGATAATAGAGAAGTAGCATAACGCACCAATCCGCCTAGCTTTTTAATAACTGCAGCCGGGTTAGAAGTCAACCCTCTAGCCAAAGTCAAAGCCAGCTGCTGCAACATTGTCACTTTCTTATCTTTTTGCATGTCAACGACGATTACATTGAGCCTAAACCCTTCTAATTCTAAGGCATGGAGCTCTTCAAGAGACGGAATCATTTCGTATTTCTCCTTAAGTCTTTTTTCCTGTATAATATAAATACATTTTAATGGGTTATAAACCATATTTTTGTGATGGTTTGCAATTTTGCTGTTTGCGTACTTACGGATAATATAGAATAGAAACCACTAGGAATTGGTTCATCGAGACTTCCAGTAGACCAAAGGATTTGTGACACTCTCTGTGCTCCCGATTCCCCGGATGATGATCATTATGCATTCTTTCGGACCTAAATACCGCATCTGGAGACCACAAAGAAATAGAGTGAATCCGTTTAAAAAATATTACACGGAGTACTTAAGTTACACTCATATTTTTTGGATCTAGTCATCAAGAGAGAACAGCTTACCTCAGATTAAGTACCAATATGGAAGTTCGAGACACTGTTGTGCTAATCAAATTCAGTACCATGCCTACATCAAATTGAATAATCTTACATTAAAACTCACTTCCGGTGTCAGAATCATATATCTCCTGTGACAACACGTTCTCGTCTCAACACATACTAAAAGGTTGTCAACAGATGTGACTTATACACCCAAAATACATCATTATCTCACAGTTTCACACAATGTTCAGTAAATTTATATAGAAAGGTTATCGGGGCCCGTATGACAAATAAAAGGTTTTATAGTAGCCATTTTACGAGTCCCCATAAGGTGGTCTGCAACAGTTATACGGCCCGTATAACATTATAGAAAAGATTATACAGCCTGTATGACAAAAAAAGGTTTTATACGAGCCATTTTACTAGTGGTTTAAGATGGTCTGCAACAGTTATACGGCCTGTATAACATTATAGAAAAAAGGTTATGCAGCCTGTATGACAAAAGTAAAAGGATTTATACGTGACGTTTTACAAGTGGTTTAAGGTGGTCTGCAACAGTTATACGGCCCGTATAACATTATAGAGAAGGTTATACAGCCTGTATGCCAAAATAAAAGGTTTTATACGAGCCGTTTTACGAGTGGTTTAAGGTGGTCTGCAACAGTTATATGACCCGTATAACTTTACTGAAACAGAGAGATATGACAGGACAGCGGTCGGCAACAGTCATACGACTCGTATGATATGTGGACCCTAGAAAGCTTGAAACTGATCTCCATTCGAAACCATTTTCAGTGAACTAAAAGAACAAAAAACAAATCATACAACATTACAACCCCTCAGTTTTACAAATCTCCTGTGTTGCGTATCATCAAACACCTGGTATGCACCATTTCCCCAATTCATAAAACCAAAAATCACACATCAATTACCACACATAACCAAATTCAAATAACAGAAATCCGATACACCCATCATCAATGCCGATGCAAATCAACGATCAAAAACGCCCTCAAGATCATCACATAAATTAAATAAAAAAAGGAATCAATGACGGAGAAACCCAATGCCACACGCATACATCTATCGATAGAAACAGAATTAAAGATCGAATGTACCAGTAAATCTCCCTGCATTATATCGTCCAACAATGTATAGTATATTAAATCTGCTTCATTGCAACTGTGTTAGTCTGTTAATGTTAATCTTGTGAAATTAAAAAAAAACCCAAATTATTAGATCACTAGATTAAATTATTAGAGTTAAAATGGGGTATGTGAAATAATTAAAATTGTTTGGTCTTTTAATATTATTTTTTATATTTAAAGAAAATAGTAATAATAATTTGATGCCAACTATTGAAATAGTAACGTTACAAATTTTGGTACCTATGCATGTCCAAGTTGCATGCATTGAAGAGATCATATTGATTTGGGAATTCGAATCGAAGATAGAGGGGAGTGGACCTATATGAGATCAATTTATACACTTCAATTTTACAAATGGTCACAGGGGGTTGTATGATAATTAAACCGTTAACCGAAAGAACTGAAAACTGATGAAATCGAGATTAACTAAAACCGAATTAACCGAAAGTCAGTTATTGTTATTTTTTACCACATGTTAACCGAAATTAACCGAACAGAACCATTTATATTTTCATATATTTCTAGCTTTTATTCCTCTATTTCATGTATTTCATGTTTTATACATTCATTTCATGTATTTATACCCCTATTTCATTTATTTATACTTCCATTTCATGTATTTAAACTTCTATGTTATGTATTTATGTGTTCTTTTCCTTTATTTTTACATCCATATCATGTATTTATACCTTCATTACATGTATTTCTAAGCAAAAATTTTGACTTGTGTTTGGTTTGGTTATTAACCGAACCGAAAATCGATAAATTAACCGAACCAATTAACCAACAAATTTTAGCTCTTGGTTGATTTGGTTTTTACAAATTTGTCGTTTACGTTTTGGGCTAAATTTTGCGAGTTAACACGTTGCAATACGCGTGTGTGATTCAACATTTTTATGTTAGTTGTTTTGTGGTTTAACAGCTCCTTCGTAATGTGTTGGTCCTTTTGTTATTCATTTATATTCTTTTAAACGTTTAGGTCTAACTTTTGTGAGTTAACACACTGAAACGCGCATGCGTGGTTCAACATTTGTGTTTACTATTTCTGTTTAATGGTCCCGTCGAAAAACACGAGTCCTAGATACTAGTTAAAAAAATAATAAAAAGGTAAATAAAAAAAACAATAGATGCACAACTTTAAAAGAAAATACATGTCGGGATTTAAGACTGCAGGGTGTGGGCTTGGGTTGAGGGTGTGGCTAGCCAAGCAACGCCGCTTTAGACACACCGAGCCAGCGTGGATAGCGGCGTTGCCCCGCTGGCGTGGATACGAAACCTGGCGTGGGGCGTTAGTTAGTGATGATTAAAAAGGTTCTCCTTACATCAGGAAAAAAGTTAAATTGATGAAAGGTTTCAGTATGCTGATGACGTTAGTTAGTGATGCGGAATGTTATTTTTGAATGTCAATTTAGTAGGTGATGATTTGAATGTGTTAGTTGATGTAGAGGAAACCGTAATTTTGATCTCCAACGCCTAAAGGTTAGTATTCAATTTGTTCGTTTTCTGATTCATTTGAGTTCAAGTCTTATATACTTTAATTTTCTTTTTTCCTGTTAATTTATCATTTTAGTTTGAGAAAATCTTCATATTTTATTGTTTGTTTTGTTTCTTTGGGAGTGTAGATTTTGAAGTGTGATGAACTCAAGGCTGTAGCCAATTGTTTGATAAAATGTTTTGTTAAGTTCTAGAACCGACTGTTTCATTCTTTTTTGTGTCTAACAAAATAACGTACGTGCAGGCGTTTTAAATCACATTGGAGAGACGTCTAAAATCACATTGGGATTTCGCTCTTGAACATAAAGAATCAATAGTTCGATGTTGACGACAACATGGTATGTTACTTAAGGAAAGGATTTTGAGTTGTTTGCTGAAATGCAAAAACATGATTGCTTGCCTAATGTTGTCACTTAAATACAATAATCAGTGCTCATTGCAGGTTAACCAATTTGTTTAGGTGAAGTTAGAACAAGTTATGCAAGTGTTAAAAATTTTAAAAAGATCTAGCAAGCAGTTGATATTAGACGATTTTGATTTCTATGAAGATCGCCAATGAAAAATTCAATAAACAGCGGTTACAGAAACGGGTTTGGTCTAGGTGTCCAATGACTGCATTTTATTTATCCCTTTTAACTAAAATCATAAAGTATTGATTTTTTACTTTTGTTTTTTCCTAGATGTGGGAAGGAAAACTAAAAGAGGGGATTATAGTGGAGATTCTACCACCAAAATCATCTAAAACAGAGGGCTAAGGTAGTGCAAAAGATGGCGAAACATTCTGCTGAATTATTGACAACGGTACACATTTTGAGTTTTTTAATTTTTTAGCGTATACGAGTTTTCATGAAGAACTGAATTGTTGGCTCAAATTTGAAGAAAAAAATGTCCCAACTTTTTCAGCTTGAAAAGATGGTGTTTGCTTTAAAAAAAAAATTCCGTGACCAATGAGAACGCGTTAATGAGTGATGCTAATCTCAGCCACCATGTATTTATCGGGTAGTTAACGAACTTACATTGTGATTCTATAGAAAGGTCTTGGTTGTAGCAATAGTTAACCATCGCATCACTCACTTGATAATTGGTTCGTAGATAGACGTATGGGGGTTGCTGGTTTTAATGATCAAGATACTCGATTTTTCCCAGTGGTGTGAAGGTTTGTTTATGATACAGTTAACAATGCCAATTTTAATTAAAAAAAATTCTTGTCACATTAATTCTTTTTTTTTCTACTTCATTTAAAATTGATCTTTCTCTTAATTTACGTGCAGGATGCAAGTGGAATCATTTACACAGCAACTGTTGTCTCAGTTCCACTCACCCAATGTGGAGGTATGCACTTATTTATGCCCAACATCCATTGTGTATTCTTAGTGAAAGTGTGAAAGCCACTTCATGCTAATTTTTTATTTGTTATACACGATGAGAGTACTGAAAGAGGCACCTATCTTTTTTATCAGTTGAAGTGAACTTGAACTTAATACTGATTTCTTCATGTTATTTCACAAGATTTGAGGCATGTTGAAAATTTGCTTTAGTTGAAATACATATCTTAACCCGAAAGGAAACCAATTACTTGGAAAAAAAGTTATGTTATTCCACATGAACATTATGTGAATCAGGTGATCTATTTTTTAAGTGGACAAGTCATGTTTTCTGATTAAGAATCAGATAAACTCTCACTCTCATACTTAAATGAGCATACTTAAAAAGGTTGACCCACAAGATTTTTTCCAGTCAATACAAATTAAAGAGATGAAACCTAGCCTACATGGGAATTATACTTAGGTGAAACATACGGCCATTTTATACCTTTTTTGTTAGCACTAATTTAAAGCCACAAGTTTTGTTGGTAAATTGAAAGAGGCATTATAATCAATGGAATATGGTAAAATTAACGTAAATTATGTATAACTATTATAGTTATATAAATAATGCAAAAGTCATATTTAACCTCTTTATTAACTCACCATTAGTACCCCTTTTCCTGTGATCAAAGTGAATCTAGCCGCATCAAGCCGCTGTGGTTACGCAATCTGGTGACAGGTAGGCTTTAATCAGAGTTTTCGCATCGATTGAGGTAAGTTTCTGGTTTATTGGTGAATGCTTGTAGAATTTAATATCTTGATATTCGGTTTGCAAAACCATAATCTGTGTTCGAGATATAGGGTGTTAATGGCGCCAGAGGTCAAGAAGCGTATGATAGTGGTTTCGGCTGAGAAGCAGCTGCTGCTGATAGTAAAGTTATGTGGTTAATAATGCCTATTCTTCATCGGAGGTGGAGGTTTCAATGTTGAAGGATGATGAGTGTGTACCGGTGGTGATGAAATAGAAGAATTTAGGGAAGAGTTGTCTTGAGCACACGGATAAGCTGTTTTTAATGGTGTTTGTGAATGGATTTCCAAAGGGGATACTAGCACAATGGAGCAATCCGGGCATTAGGTATGCTGAATTGCTGTTGTTGATTGATTAAATAATATATTAAAAAAAAATAGGTGCATACTTCAGTTTGGATTCCAATCCTGACCTTATTCAACATACTTCTACCCAATTCCCCTTGATATCTATCTTTTCTACATCATCCGCATATATAAAGTAATACACACAGAGCATTGCCAAAAATTGAGTCGATTGAATAGGTTATTCTACAATCATCATCATTATTTCAGGTACATGATCTCATTTAACTGTCTCAAATATTCTTAATATTGAATTGACACTTCAATGTACCTACAAACCCATCACTAATTCAGCTCCAAAATTTTGAGAACTGTCAAATTTTAGGTAAATAATGTCTCTTAAATCTTTGTTTTTTTTACTGCTGCTTGATTGTTGTTTGGATCAGAAACTTGAGTTGGATTAATGTTTGATAAAATTAAGATTAATAGGTTGTGTTGAGTAGATTTTGGAACATTGAGTTAGGTAGGAAGCAATTATGGTTTTTTGGGATCTCATATTATTATTTCGTTGCCATACATTATTTATAATACAATTTCTGATGTTGAGATGAGTCGATGTTGTACATGCTGCCACATATTTTGGCACGATGAAAAGCATAACTTAAAGGTCTGATTGAGATCATCCAAACGTAGGTGAAATGTTTTGGGATGTGGTTGGAATCCCTTACTATGTTCTTTTGGGCAGACATATTTGTATTCTTCTATTATATTGCGTTTATATTAGTTAAAATTATAACTTTTTCCGTTTTTAAATATGTGTGTTTTTATTTTAAAAGATCTTGAAATGGGCATTTTCCATCAATTATTACAAACAACGTTTCATTTTAAACGTGAGCAATTGCTTGATAGAAATCCTAAGATAAGGCTTACTGCTCATGAAGTTCTACGTAAACAGGCCACTTATGGATTGTTGATGACCCGGTAAGCTCCTTGAATCTGCGACATTATAGCGCCTAAGATAGTTCGTTGCAATAAATAAGCTCAAGAAGATGTAAAATCTTCTTTTCTTTTTCTACTTTTTAGTAACATTCTTGGATTTATTACCTTCTCCAACTTTATTGAGAAATCATAGGTTTGATTTTTCTCTTGGTATAATAGATCGACATGGGTAAGATTCGAAATCAGGAAGAAAGGGTTTAGAAAGGGTTTTGGTTGTGTCTTCTTATTTTAGATAACAAGCCACAGTTGTTAATAGCGAATAGCGACAAGGGACCTATATGCTATATAGCGAATAGGACAAATAGCGACCACTATTTTATAAATAGCGATACACTAGAAAAAGAATTTTAAAAATTTGTATATTATAATTATATTACCCTGGTATATATATGCTAATTTACATGTATATTTAACAAAAACCTAAAATCTAGCTATTTTATTATAGCTATAATTAATTGCTATCTATATTAAAAAAAATAAGGTGTCGCTATTCTCGCTATCTGTTGCTATGCCCATAATAACGACACTACATCGCTTCGCTATATAGCGTGCTATAGCGACCGCTATAATCGCTATTGACAATTATATAACAAACGCTGCACTTTTGGTCTTTGTTTTTGGGTTTCTTTTGAAAAATGATTGGTATGATAGGTTGTAGAGGGATATACTTTCTACGGACCAAAAGGGTTTGGGGTGAAGCTCCCCTTCTAGATAAAGGATATTAGTTTACTCGTATGATACAAGTTTTCTCATGATAGATCTTCGAGGCCTTTTGGTATGTCCACATGGATTAAATATCATGATGGGCTAAAAGGGATTGGGTTGGTTTGACTCGCCCCATTTATTTTATTAAAACTCATAAACAGAAACTTTTATATGATTACTATGTACGTTTTAAATAGTCATCCTTTGTTTTTTTTAATAAAACAATAGGTTGTCGTAAACACTTTTTAGATAAAAGTTCTCCTTCTAATAAAGATGTTAACTTAACGATATCAAGTATCTTATAGGTTTCTTTTGATAATGTTAGGCATTCAAAGCCCTTATTGTATGATAGGTTGAAATGGATAAGATTTCACGTGCCCAAAGGGTTTTGGTTGTGCACTTTATTTTGTTAAAGTTCAATAATAGTAAGATGTTAGATATGAATGTAAAAGTTGTTATTAAATAGTAATGTGATGTAAATAAATAAAACAATTTCAGCGGTCAGAGTAACAAAAAAACGTTAACTACACGGCTTTCTTTATATATTTAAATATTGTGAAACAATGTTCTAATGTTGCTACGGTATTATTTTTTCAGATTTGGTGAACAATCTTGGTACCATTGCAAGATTTGTAAGCAAAGAGTTGTTGGTGTTGATGTTAGCATGGTTGGATACATGGTGTTGGTTTGTACTCTGCTTATTTGGTTCGTTGCTGACAAGCTAGAATATTTTGAAGAGTTCATGCCTAAAGATGTAATGAAGAAGCATTAGTTCATCAACAATCCTAATCACATTCGAAGGGAAAAGGGTATATAGATGTCTTTCTATATATTATTCTCGCCTAGGGGTCATCTAACAAGGGAAAACGAACGTCTATTTTTAGAGCTGAGTTGTCTTCCGCCAAGAAGTCATGTGGTTTTTGAAAGATACATCACATGCTGGTAAAATCATGTCTTTATGCGTGTTTATCCTCGCGAGCTTTGAAGATGGAGGTTGTGGATGTGCTTAATGTCGTTCGGGCTTTGGATTCCTCCAGTTTTTGAAGAGGAGAAATCATAACCTAATAAAAATCAGTTGTAGTTTTCGGTTGATTGGCATTCAGATTATAGATCAGGTGTAATCGGGTAAGTGGTAATCAACAATTGTGTTTTTTATCATTCGGATTGGAAGGTACTATGAGGATCTCGATTAGTGATATGTACCTTAATTAGCTAGCTAGATATCCAAGAACTTAATTTTATGCAGCGAAGGGTTGTTTTGTGTTCATGAATATGTAAATCTTATAACTGAATTATGTGCATTGAAAAATCAAATATCTTTGTGAATTGTGACGAGTCTCGATATGATATCCTTTCCATTTTATGTGTTCCTTGATACAAAAGAGACGTACGCAGATATGATATTTTTAATGGTATTTGGATTATTTGGGTAAAGTTAATTCTAGGCAATAAGGTTTGATTACCAAACTGAAGATACGTATTCGGGTTCGGGTTCCTTGGGTTCGTTCTTTTCAAGAAAGATTTGATTACCAAACTGAAGATGGGTATTCAGGTTCGGGTATTAATAATAATTGGGTTTGGGTTCCTTGAGTTCCTTCTTACTTGATTTAGGTAGCATTCAGTCAGATTTTGTAATCGGGTTTCGGTTAAAAAAAGGTAAAAATCGAAGTGCCTTTATATCTTCGGGATTATGGTAGGAAACAATTTCAACCCATTTCTTCATAAGTGGTTAGCTATCACATTTGTGGTTAGCTATCACATTTGTTTATGTTTGTACTAGCTAACTCAACGCAACTGATACCAACGCAACTGATATCCTATTTGAATAACCATTTTTTTAATATGGATAAGTTCTTTCCTCTCATTCACCAAAGCGAATTAGCCAATATCCAATCAACCCATAATCTAACGAACTAGCATTAACTACATAGTGTGCTAGCTTTTAATGTTTTCTAACATACATTGTGTTCTTGATTTTTCACCCTCTATTTATATTCAATTTAAGGATTAATTTTATTTGTTCTTAAAAGTTCATGTTTATCCTTTCTAATATATATGGTGTGTGTATATCACGTAAATAAAGGTTACGAATGTACTTTATAATTTATGTTCTGCTACTTTGATTTCGTTTGTAAAATTGGTTTTTTTTAAGTTTTGAAGTTTCTTTTTGCAGGTAAAATCAAGAGTAATGGGAGATTCAAGCTACACAAACACGAATGATTGTTTTGTTAAGACTTTAAAAATGACTTAAACTGTTATTTCCAATTATAAAGAAGTAAATAGAAATTTTGGTGTAAATCAAATAAGAAGTACCAACTCAACTGAAATAAATGTTTATTGTGTCATTTGGGACCTTTGTCATTCTACAAGGGCTTCATTTGTGATCATGTTTCTAACACTTGAACACGGGTGCTCATTTTTATTGTACAAAATATCGAGTCAAATCAGCTTCACTTTTATACTTTTATCCATAAATGATGGAGTGCCAATGTATTATATACACGTGTGTGTATCTGGGAAGTGGACATTAAAGTTGGCACATAAAAATATTCAATTTGTGGGTTGTTATTATTTGTGACATCAATAACTAAGCTAATAAAACAATATAACATTTGAAAACATGTCTTTTTATTTTATTCAAGGACATAATTCGATTAATATAAATTAAATTTTCCTAGCCCGGGAAGTTCCCGGGTGATAGCCTAGCTCTTTTATAAATGTATAGAACTGATACTCAAAAGGATATGAAAAAGTCAACAATTCGAGTTGACTGTATTGATAGTGGGTAAAATGGGAAAAAGGTTTTTTTTTAAGTAGTAAAAAGTGAAATAACCGAACAGACTAAACCCAAAATAAGAAATGGTATCCAGGTACAAAGAGTAATTTAGGTTAATAATAATAGCAAGTGAAAAATACATTAAATAGACTCAAAATACACTAACTTACTAACCCTATAACATACCATCTCCTAAAATTCCTACACTCATCCCACATATGTTTGACCCACTACTTACATAAACAAAAGCAACTCATAAAACATGTGACTAAATAAATAAACATCATACAGACCCATTTATTGACATGTATTGCATTAAGTTCTGACCCAGTGACACGTATCCAATTATCCAACTTTGACTCATACCCATCAAGATTAATCTACAATAACTCTATAACTAATAGCATCTTTAAATATCAAATGCAATATCCCAATCTTTACAACAGCAAACAAACCATATAACATCTAATATGCCCCAACCAAATCAAACAATCAACTACTTTAACAACTATCTAAAACACCAAATCACTCGTTACCAAACTCAAATTTTGTTCAAAAACAAAAAAAGGTAAAAAACAATGAATAATCAATCAATTACCCTCGGCAGTAGACGCTTTGATAACAAAATTTAGTCGCTTTCGAGCAGTAAATTGGCGGCCATGGAACAACCAAAACAAAGTAATCAAACTCCCGTTGTTCAGCAATACCACCAATTCAATTGCGCTCTCGCCGTTGACTTCTATGGTGGTCAACAATTTTTGCAACCAGAACTCATGTAAGAATCATGAAGATCGACTGTGACGCCATTGTTGCTTTTTGGACCTAATTGTTTGGGATATGGGTATTAATGAAGATGAAGATAGTCTTTGGTGGTTATGTAAACATGAAAGTAAAATGGAAAAAAAAATATTGTTTAAAATAATGAATAAATTTAAAAGGATTTATTTTGATGAAAGCTAATAAAGAGTATGTAAACATGTTTCACATGTCACACCCTAACCGATGGTGGAATCATCGGGGCGCGGCACTAAGCGAACCAGATTGTCTCATGAGAAGTTCCATAACAATTATTTAGCAATATTACATAACATCTAACATCCCATACTATTAAACATAATATTTCAAATAACCATTACAAAACAACGTTTTCTCATAACACAAATTCTAGTTTAAAAATCTCTAGATTTATTACAAACGTTTCTAAAGCATAAACCTAAACTAAACAAGGCTACGTCCAAAGCATCCAAGCTAAAATCCTCAACCTGTTACATATGTTAAAATACAAGTCAATACAATCACGTAAATGTGAGCATACAGGTTTAAGTAATACTAGCATAATAGAGAAAACGTTCGCGAAATAGTCTAATTACATATCATGATACACCAAAACACATCACACAAAACTAGGCATATTTCTCATGCTAACTTCCGTGAGAAGGCTAGTGCGTCTATCCTAACTAGACCCCGTCGGGTGTTAGCCACACTATAGTACCATACTAGCTAAGGAGGCAAGTTAACGAAAATAAGTTCATAGTCGCATGTTTCTAGTATCACGTATTGAGCATATATAATCAGATTATTCGCGTGTGACAAACAGTTTGATTTGTAAGGTGATTTTGATAGAGGAACATATGTAACACCCAAAAAGTGCGTTTAAAGTGAAAACGGGTCAAGTATACTCACAGTCGGTGCGTTTAGGAGAGAGTAGACGACTGCTGAGAGGTGAAGAGAAGCGTCGGATCAGCCTGCATACGCGAACAGAAGTGCATTAGTCTTCCGAAATGCTGAAACGGTTAAGTTTGGTTTGGGCAGTAGGCAAGTTCGGCCGAACTTGTAGTTTACATACAAGTTCGAGCTAACTTGTTAAACTTTTGCTGAGGTTGAGTCAAGTTCGGTCGAACTTGTAAGTTTCTCAGAGAAACTTGACAAGTTCGGGAGAACTTGTGGATAATATTAACAGATAAGACAAGTTCGGCCAAACTTGTGAAGTTTCCTGAGAAACTTGACAAGTTCGAGCAAACTTGGGGGATTCTGAAGGAAATTTGGAACATTCTTACTCAAGTTCGACCGAACTTGACCCCTTGAGGGCAAGTTCGAGCGAACTTGACTAGTGTGTTGTCAAAAACCAGTGTAATCTCGAGCGAACTTGATATTTCGGGTCCAAAATCCTGCATTTTGGCGTCGTTTGCTGAGGAAATCGAGTGCCCATCCCTCCAACCTTAAGCCACTAAGCAAAACGTAGGCTCGAGAGGTCTTTTGGAGCGAACTTAGCTATTTTACAGAAACTCGGGCTAATCCGGGCGAACTTGATGGTTCCTACGGGTTAGTCCAGTCTGTGTAAAGTGACGACTTCGTCCTTGTGCTTTCGGATCTGCGGTTTTATCTTGACAACGCCTCGTTCCACTCAAAAGTGAACGAAACATGCGTCATTAGTCCGAAAATGGTGTAAAAATCAATGCTTTAAAGGTTTTACTCAGATCTAAGCATAGATCTGAGTGAAAAGCAGAATTTTATGGAAAAAGATGAAGATTTTCGTAAACAGAGAAGGTTTGATGAAAATGAAGGCAATGGCTTGTGCAAAACCGTTGTAAAATGTTGTAAAACCTTGTTGAACATCATTGTAGTTGAAATCGGGTTGATTCTTACTTAGAAAGCAAAGGGTTTCGAGTTTAAGAGATCTGGGCGAAGTTGCAACAAGTTCAAATGAGAGAATGGGGTTGAGTATTTATAGGTGAAGGCAAAAAGGAGAGCTGTTGGAGTCAAGTTCGGCCGAACTTGCATGAAATCATGCAAGTTCGCGCGAACTTGTGAAATTTTTGAAGATTCTGAGTCAAGTTTGGCCGAACTTGACCCCTTGAGGGTAAGTTCGAGCGGACTTGAGACAAATGGGGAGTTTAGGTTGGCCAGTCAAGTTCAGCCGAACTTGGTATCACCAAGTTCGAGTGAACTTGACCCAAATGTTGGGTTTTTTTCGTTTTTCGCTCGTTTATCGATTGTTCAGCGATGTATTTGAGGTATAAAGTATCGTTAAGCGATTAAGCGATATGTTAAGCATTATAATTGATATAATAGTGCGATTTAGCGATTCGAGCGTGTGAGAGCGATGCGATAGCGAGTGTAATCATAATCATAAACACACATAACACATAAATAACATAAAACTATATAATTAACTGCGATTTGCGATGCGATGAGGTTAGTGATGCGTTTAATAAGCGATTAGATGCGATATATTTGGAATAAAACATATTAATTTAACATAACCTTCTTATAAACAAATCTCGAGATTAGTAGCAATGGAAAAATAAAAGAAAAGATAACAACGAAATCGGAGTTGTTACATCACAGAAGAAGAGAAAAAAAAAGAAACATTCTAAGCTACTAACTAAAGTCATACCATTAAAAACCAAAACCTACACAGTTTGTTTTTTTGATCAATCTTATACATGACCAACACCCTTGTAGACTCAATCAAAGTAAAGAGCATCACCTTCCATGAAATGATTCGCAATTCACGCCATACTGGCAACGCATAACTTTGCTTTCCCCTTACTTTTCATACCTCCCAAAAGTAATTCTTTTTCCTTTAGATTCCGGATTAGCAATGACTGAAAGTTCTCCTCAAGTGCATCCATCCTTGAAACTTGAACTGGGTCTCTACCTGTTAAGTTACTAACTGTAAGACAGTTTATATAAACTGGTTTATCAAATAAGAGCATTAAGGGTCTGTTTGATATAGGGTAATTGAATAGAAGAGAGAATGGAATGGACGAGGTAATGGAATGGACAAAGGAATGAAATGAATCATTACATTCCATGGACTTCTTTGGTTACCATGTTGGAATGGAATGAATCATAAACTTGTGTTATTTGGTAGGTAGGAAAAGAAGAAGGCATAAAATCAGCGATGGGTGGCGGTTGTGAGTGGTGGTGGCAGCGGTGGGAGCCAACGACACCGGTGTTCGGTGGTTGTGGTGGTGTCCGGTAGTGGTGCCGTTGTTCGGTGGCGAAGGGTGGAGATGGTGGTAGTGTTCGGCGGCGCCAGTGTTCGTTGGCGGCGAATGGTGGCGTTGGCGACGGTGTTCGGTGGCGAGGGTGGCGATGGTCGGTGGCGGCAGCAATGGGTGGTGGCGACGACGAACACCGATGGCGGAGGATAGTGGTGTTGGCGCTGGCACTGGTGTTCGGTTGCGGAGGGTGGTGGTGACGGTGGTTGGTGATGGAGGGTGGCGACGACGGGTTGCAGCGACGGGTTGTCGGCGGTGGCTCCGGTGGTCGACGGTGTAGGGTAGCGTCGGTGGTGGGTCGCTAGTAATGGAGGTGTTGGTGATGAAGGTGAGAGAGGGATGAAATGAAAAAAAAACAAGGGGTGTGGATGGAATGAATTTGAGGGAATGGAATGCCCTATGTAATGAGTGATTCCATTACATTGATCAACCAAACACATTTTTTTCCATTCCCTCTTAATAGTCCATTCCATTCCGCCTCTCATTCCTTCATACCAAACGCTACCTAACTATTAGTAATATTCAAGAAAGAAACTGATAAAGAGGATGAATGAATCAAAAAGACAAAATTAAAATCCAAGATAGAAACTGATGTCGCTGGTCTTACCTTATCGTAAGTTGTCATCACTTGTTGTTGTCGAAATAGTAGCTCAGCTCCAAAAACCACATCGACTCACTTCAATTTGCTGAATGTACTCGCAAACACATGTTGAATGTAAAATCGATTGACTTAATCAAACCATTGATACATTATAGAACAAAAAAAACATCCAACAATTGTTAAAAGGAAAATAAACAACATAACAATTTAAACTATATATAGTGATATATAAACATAACAATGCAACAAAAAAAACCCTAATAACCAAAATTTCATTCAAACCAAGAAAACAATCTAAAAAAAAACTAAACAGAAGATTATTTAAAACAACATGAATGAAAAAAAAATCCGTAAACACGATAAATCGGTCACTCATTTCGATGATATACAAAAAAAAATCTATTAGATGAACATAAAAATCTAAAAAGTAGAACGATATCGGAATCATACCTTGGTGTGGTGTAACACTACGTATTTTTACGTCCAATATTTTTCCGACACGTGTCCCGATAACCCATGTGTGCCATGTGCCAAAATGGGAGGGACCAAGGTTTGTCGAATCACTTATCCTATCCTCGTTATGTTTAGAATGAAGTAGAGGGGCCAAAGTGCAAAAAAAAAAAATAAGAGTTCTATGAGTTAAATAAGTGCAGAGACTGAAACTGCCAAGTTTTAAACTTGGAGGGCTGACCCAAGACACGGTCGCGGGCCGCGACCGGCCAGGCCTAAACCCCTCGCGCCCCGTGAGGGGGTACCAGCGACAGAAAAATGATTTTGGCTTCCAGCCATGCACTTGGACACCTATTGCTCGAGTTTTTGCCACCTTAAGCTCATTGTTTGACACCTTTAGGACACTTGTGAGCACCTGGAGACCCTCCTCAACACCTGGTTCCCCTCTATCATTCCCAACCTGCATTTAAGGAGCCTTCTCCATGTGTTGTAACAAGATTTATCACACTTGAAGCTTGTAACCACACCTTGGAGAAGTTCCTGACAAATTTGGAGCATTCTACTCTGTTCTTAGCATCATTTGGACCATATGTAAGTGTTCAATCTCGTGCTAAGTCGATTCCTCATAGTTCTTAGCCTAGAACAAAGTCTCGTCGTAATTACGCCTTGACTTTGCTATAAATCCGTGTATACTCCACCATTGTGCGTAACGAAAGTTCCTACGAGCTCATAATGATGGAGGTAATAAACCCTCATGAGGGCATTTTCAGATTTTCACGGATTCATGGCCAATTGACGAGTCAACCGAAAAGTCAATAAAAGTCAAACTGAGCAGTTTTTGTAAAATTCTTAACTAATGATCCGTATGTTTTAAAATATGTTTTAAAGCATTAATAACCTTAAAATAAGTATTGAACATATGTCAACAGGTTCGGTTCGTCAATTTTTGGTCTAGGCTCGGTTTGTAACCGAAAGTCTCAAACAGTTGACTTTCTGTTGACTTCGAGTTCTGACCCGTTTTGAGCCATTCTTGCTGATGTTTTGGTCATTTTATGATCATGTTTATGTTTAGAATATTGTCCTAAAGTTTCGTGACTCAATTCCTAAGAAATCCGAGTCATTATATAAGTTACGTAAAAATTCTTAAAACTTTGCAAATATGTCCTTTTTGCACAATATGAGATTTTTAGCGCATATGAGCATATGGATGATATAATTACTGATATGTTATGATAAGTAGAACCATTTGGGATGTTTGTTCGGTTTATGACTTGAATGCATGTTTAAAAATCGCTAATCGCCGCTAAATGGCTAAACTACCTTTTTTACGGAAAAATAGCGAAAATCAAATTTTTATAATTAAAACTTTAACTTACTGATGTTATAAGTTAAATGACATATTTTTGGCCATTTAAAACAAGTCTTGACTTCAGTTTATATTAAGTATCGATTTAACGGCATTTTAGCGACTTTTACGCCTTTCGGCGCATAAGTATGGTTTAAAATCCTAACCATAGGCCGAGACTTGTTACCTACTGATTTCTAAACTTATTTTGAATATAACAACAGTAAGTACAAGTCCCGAATTCAGAATCCCAAATTCGGCTTCAAAGCTTGTGTGAAATTACTAAAATTCCCCTACGGGACAGAGTATGTTTCAAAATCATCAAACACACATGTATTTGATATCCTACTGTTATACGATGATAAAATATATGTTTTTACAGAATATTTAAGGTCATTACATCAGATTCATAGTTAACATCTTTTATAAACTTAAAAATGACCGAATTACCCTTTTTAGGCATAAAACGGTTTTTAATTTAACTCGGGCCTATCTTTGCAAATGTTACTGATTTTATAACATATATTAAACATGATTCTTATGGAACTTATATATGATTCATACGGTTACCCGGTTTCGCTTTTATGCATATGGTTAAGCATACGTAGCTAGTTTATGTATTTTAACCGTAACGGGTTTAACCTTGTCCATTCCTTATCAAAATCCAGAATGTTATTGGTCTTCCCATATTACACAAGTCTATGTACTTGTCGGGTCCAATTAAAATTCTATTCCGGTTACCGCTTAATCTAGCGTATCGTACCGTATCACAATTTAGCGTAAGACTAACCGGTCCAAGTCTAGGACTTAACTAAGGACCCGTTAGCATTCTAATATTGGTTATTAATTACCATCACTCCACGCTGAACGCCTCCCGGTAGATTGCTCATGTACTTGCTTTGGAATACGGATGAATTTGAATTACTTGCGAACTTCAATTCAGGTAAATACTCTTAACTTATTTTCCCTATACGGGCTTGGGATACGGTAGACTACTACCGCTTGGTCGGGTATGGGATAATGTTTTATCCAGTTGTGATAATTAACTGAAATCTTACATAACCCGGTTTTGATCTGTTTTGACTGAAACTAAAACATTGAGGGTGGGCTTGACCGTGTCCGGGATATCCTTGGCTCACTAAATTGGTAGTGGCCACGACAATATAGCATGGCGTGTAGGCATACACTGGGTAATTGCTATCATGCTTTCTGTGTGAAAGTTCATAGTGGTGTGTCAGTCGATCATGTCTCGGTTTCTGTACCGGGCCTCATATGTAAAAGCCAGCATGTAAATCTGTATACAAGGTCTTTTGTAGGATCCCAAGTCATTGATGAAAATGTGCCTTGTGCACCTAAAACCATTTTCGAAAAGGTTTTCAAAATGAGTCGGTTGAGCGTATTTACCAGTGTAAACTGACGTATTTTCAAAAGCTTAAGTTACAGGTTGCAAGTACAGAATAGGCCGGGAGCTGCGGGGCGAATAACCAAGGAGTTGCGACCTTAGGGAATTGCCTGTTTATAGTCTGTTATCATTTTGTACGTATTTCGATCCGCCTGTGGATAGTGTTACAACCATGTCTGTATATATTTATTTTGGACACTAGACATTATCGGTTGTAATAGTTTAATTATTCCAAGCCTTCCGCTGTGTTATGCTTATTTGGTTATCATGATATCAATTGTACGTCACGATACTCCCCACCGGGCCCACCGGTCGACACGTGGATGTCGGGGTGTGACAGGTTAGTATCAGAGCCAACGTTTGAGGGAATTCGACACTTGCCATTAGTGTTTGATCTCAAGCGACATAAGAAAACACATTCCTTAGACTCTCGAGTCTAGGCTTTGACCTAGGATTACTCGTTCCCTTATTTTGTTATTTTACTTGCCTTGGTTTTTAATTTGTTTTGTAACAGGAATTGTCAAAGATGCCTCCAAAATTTTCTAGAGGAGCAAAGGGAAAAGGCCTCATGAGAGGTGGAGCTGCGGGTCAAGGACCTTCGAATCCGCATAACTACAACCCTTATGAGGGATCAGGAGAGTCCTCATCACCATGGGAACCATACCCTCATCGTCACTCTATATCCCATGAGTATTCCCCACCGCCAGATTCACTGCCACCACAACCTACCCAATCCCATCACTCACACTCCATTCTTTCCATGGAAATAATAACCTTGATATTCAATTTCACTCACCTTCAGTAACCCCACCTGAAGATTCCCCGGAACCTATGGAAGAAGACTCTGACCCAGAAATGTCGGCAACGGGATCAATGGGTCATCCCATTTACCTATCCAGCGGATCCAATTCATACGCTGGAACGCCCCAGCACTATCCGGATGAGTTTCAGGAAAAGTTTTCGCAATATATTTTCTACGACACCCCATCTTACCATAGCACACCATCCCACCACACTCCATCCTACCATACACCAATACACCATACTCCTCCACCTGAAGACCAACAGATGGAACAGCCACAACTACCACCTCGTCCACCTAGGAAGAGGAACGCACGTATGTTCGTGCGAATGGGACCCAGAGTTTGGTCACTATCTCCCCAGCCTTCATCCTACCCCACTATCCCAGAAGATCCACAAATTGGTGGACCTTTTTATGCCTCGCCTTTCAACGAGCAACCGCCTTCTACTGTTGAGCCTGAGCCTTAACCACCCCTACCATTTGGCGAACCTTTTCAACACAGCAGCCGCCGCCAACTATGAACATTCTGAACGAAGCATTAGAATGAGTAAAAGAGCTGCAAGAGAAATCAGCCAAGGATGCTAAGAAGAACCAAAAACTATTAAAAAGGCTAGTCAAAAAATTAACGGGAAAGAAGGATTGAACTCCCTATTATCCTTATGTATCACGTTTAATTTAAATTAAGTCCTTGCATGGACAAGTATTTAATTTTAAAACCCCTGTGAGGGTATGTTTCTTATTTTAGTCCCTGCGAGGACAATCTATCTTATTTTCTTGTAAAAGACCCGTTTAGGGCAATTATAATTTGAATTTTATTATTAATAAAAAAAATTCCTTATGGATTAATGTTATATGTATTATTATAATATCAGTTGTTCAAGCCAACATCTCGATATTGATTCGAAATTTGTGATCTGCGAGACATTTCCAAGAAATCTCCTTGATGGTTTGCACCTGCCAAGTGACTAGGTCACATATATTGGCAAAACGGTAGTTAATATGGTGTTCTACCCTGATAGTTAAGGCTGAGAAATCCTATAAGGAGTCCCTTCTATCCAGAAATGGTGAACTGTGTTCTAAACTTCACTAGTCCGCCTGATCTGGACTAGCTACTTAAACCATTTCAAGGAATCACTATTCTTAAAGGTTAATATATTCAAGGTATTAATCTCCTGGCAGTGTGACCTGAGGAACCACAAAAGCCGTCAAGGCAAAGGACTACGTCCAAGCCTATATAATCTATTTTGATCTTGATCAGAAATCATCAGTGCGATGATTACTTTAATTAAACACCCATTAGTGGTGTAGTGCCTACGGCCATATTAATACATCCATTAGTGATGTAATGCACTCGGGCTATGTTATTGCCATTAGTGACAATGACAGTTGCAGTCTAAGACTCTCTGTATCAAGGTAGTAAACTACGTTCGAACCTCGAAGCTTTGTGATCCATTTGTGATCTTGATTTTATAATTCAAGCCCTTAGCGCTGCTTTAAATTGTCCTTGTGACAGGCCTATTGTGCCACATTCTAACATCCCCCTTATTAAGGCCGTTTGTGCCGTTATCAATCAATCAAACAAGTGTAACTCATTAGATTCTACGTGATTGCTTCAGCGTCAAAGTACAAGGATGGCTAGTATAGATGAAGCAGATAGCCACCAAAGGGATGGAGGTGCCAACGAACAGATTGTAATTACTAGAGGTGAACTGTAGGCATTAATTGCCACCGAATTAGAAAAAGCAACTAAAGATCGTGACGAGAAGAACGGTGAATCCAGTGCTTCACATACCAAGCATACTTCTAAGCACACATCCAGGCATACATCTTCACACCATTCGAAGCACTCATCGCAAAAGAAATCTGAACATCCCTCTCACGAGAAAGACGACTCTGAGCATTCGTCGAATATTGAAAGGAAAAGAAATGAGTACCGCAGAAAGACTCAATTTAAAAAGGAAGGTCGCTCCTATAAATACTTCGTGTCTTGCAAACCACGTGACTTCACTGGTGAAAAAGGAGCTGTGGAAATGCTCCGATGGTTAGACGAGATCGAAACTATTGTAGAAATCAGTGGGTGCGCTGAGAGAGACGTAGTGCAGTATGTAGCGCAATCATTCAAGGGCGATGCCCTCACATGGTGGAAATTGATGATTTAGTCGTCTGGGAAGGTTCATCTGTATAATTTGAGCTGGGAAAAGTTTGTTGAATTGGTAAAAGATGCCTATTGTCCACCTCATGAGATGGAAAGGATGGAAACAGAATTATTGGGCTAACCATGAAGAACTTCGATTGTGGGAAGTATGTGTCGGAGTTTAACTCTATGTCGCGATTGGTGCCATATATGATCACTCCCGAATCCAAACGCATCTCACGTTTTATTGGCGGACTAGAGCCGGAGATTAAGGGTTATGTCAGGGCATCTAGGCCTGTGACATTTAGGTCTGCTGTAGACCTTTCAATGGTCTTGACTCAGGATTTGAAGAGACAGAGGACTCTTAGGTCTGATGGTGGAGAGAAAAGGAAGAGAGATGATGATAGGTTCCACTGCTTCAACAATAACAGGAAGTTCGGGTCAAACAAGAACCATCAAAGGTCTGATAATAGGCCTAGATGCAGAAAGTGCAATAAGCGACACTTTGGTGCGTGTCGGGACGAACTGCAGACAAAGCCTTGTGGGATTTGTAAGAGGCATGGGCACAAGACCCTGGAATGCAAGGATTTGAAGGATGTCATCTGTTTTAATTGTGGCGAGAAAGGACATATCAAACCTAACTGTCCTAAGTACAAAAAGGATAACACTGCTAAGGACGAGGGGGCGAAGAAAGGAAAAGCTCGTGCTTTCCAAATGAAAGCCAAGGAGGCTGTGATCGATGACAATGTGATAACAGGTACGTTCCTTATTAATGATGTCTATGCTAGAGTTCTTTTCGATTCAGGGGTTGATAAATCATTTGTAGATCATAAGTTTTAGTGCCTTATTAAACTTGCCCATGAGAACTCTAGACATAACATACGAAGTAGAACTTGCTGATGGAACGATAGAAACTGCTTCTACGATTCTTGATGGATGTTTTATTTCCATTAAGGATCACTCTATTCCTGTTTCGCTATTGCCAATGAAGTTGGCATGTTTCCATGTAGTTCTTGGTATGGACTGGTTGTCTAGTAACCATGCCCATATAGCCTATAACAAGAAGCTCATCGAAATCAAAACTTCTACCGGTGAATTGCTGCCTATCCAAGGTGATGTACGTTATGGTTTGTCCGAAAAGGATGTGTTACTTAAATCTTCAGAATGCCTGAAGAAGAATTGTGTCATTTACATGTCATAAGCAACCATTGATGGAGCTAAGCCTGGTCTACCTCCAGATAGGCAAGTAGAATTTAGAATTGATATCATACCTGGTGCAGCCCCAGTTGCTAGAGCCCCGTATAGACTTGCACCTACAGAAATGAAAGAGTTGAAGACACAACTGGAGGAATTGCTAGAAAAAGGATTCATTCAGCCAAGCTCTTCACCTTGGGGAGCTCCAATACTGTTGTGAAAAAGAAAGATGGTTCAATGCGTATGTGCATTGACTACCGTGAGCTGAATAAGTTAACAATTAAGAATCGCTATCCATTGCCCAGAATTGATGATTTATTTGACCAGCTTCAGGGAGCAAGCTACTTCTCGAAGATTGATTTGAGGTCAAGTTACCATCAACTCAAAGTTCATACTGAAGACATTCCAAAGACGGCGTTTAGAACAAGATATGGTCATTATGAGTTCTTAGTGATGCCTTTGGGCTCACTAATGCACCTACAACTTTTATGGATTTGATGAATAGAGTCTGCAAGCCTTATCTGGATAAGTTTGTCATCGTATTCATAGATGACATACTTATACACTATCGTAATCAGGCGGATCATGAGAAACATTTGAGGTGTATTTTGGAGTTGTTGAGACACGAGAAACTTTATGCAAATTTTTCTAAGTGTGAATTTTGGTTGCGTGAAGTACAATTCTTAGGCCACGTGGTTAGTGAACGTGGGATACAAGTTAACCCTGCCAAAGTCGAGGCAGTAATGAACTGACAAACCCCCAAGACACCATCCGAATCCGAAGCTTTCTGGGTTTGGCCGGTTATTATAGAAGATTTATAGAAAAATTTTCAAGGATGGCCACTCCGTTGACGACCCTGACCCGTAAAGCTGTTAAATTTGTTTGGGGTCCGAAACAGCAGGAAGCCTTTGATGTATTGAAGCAGAAATTAAGTAATGCTCCTGTGTTGACTCTACCAGAAGGAATTGAAGATTTTGTAGTATATTGTGATGCTTCACACACCGGCATGGGGTGTGTACTCATGCAAAGAGGAAAGGTAATTGCCTACGCTTCAAGGCAATTGAAGATACACGAAAGAAACTACACAACGCATGATTTGGAACTAGGTGCCGTGATGTTTGCGCTCAAACTGTGGAGACATTATTTATATGGAACAAAGTGTGTTATATACACCGACCACAAAAGTCTCCAACATTTATTCAGTCAAAAGGATTTAAATATGCGACAGCGTCGGTGGATGGAGACGCGGAACGACTATGATTGCGAGATCCGTTATCATCCAGGCAAGGCAAATGTGGTTACCGATGCCTTGAGCCACAAGGAAAGGGTTAAGCCCATAAGGATCAATGCTTAGAGCATTTAGGTTAAGAATGATCTGAAAGATAAGATTTTGGAAGCTCAGAAGCAAGCTTTTTTAGAAGCGAATCTACCTAAGGAAAAATTGGGAAAGTTGGTAGAACAACTTACCCCGGGAAATGATGGAATCCTAAGGTTTTGTGAACGATTTTGGATTCCAGTTTTCAGAGGACTTAGAGATTTGATTCTCCAAGAAGCACACAATTCCAAGTACTCGATGCACCCGGGCGGTGACAAAATGTATAAAGACTTGAGACCCGACTATTGGTGGTCCGGATTGAAGAAATCGATAGCCACATATGTATCTAAATGTTTGACGTGCTCACAAATTAAAGCTGAACATCAAAAGCCGTCAAGCCTATTGCAGCCATTGGAAATTCCCATGTGGAAATGGGAATGCGTAACTATGGATTTCATTACCAAGTTACCAAAAACAAAGCGAGGGAATAACGCAATATGGGTGATCATGGACAGACTGACTAAGTCAGCTCATTTCCTGCCGATTAGTGAAACTTACAGCACTGACAAATTGGCAAAACTCTATGTTGATGAGATTGTGTCATTGCATGGTGTGCCAGTATCCATTGTATCAGATAGAGACACAAGATATACCTCTCATTTCTGGAAAAGCTTTCAACAAGCCTTGGGCACTCGATTAAATTTTAGCACAACATATCATCTTCAAACGGACGGACAAAGCGAGGGCACTATACATACCTTAGAAGATATGCTACGCGCTTGTGTGATTGATCTAGGTGGAAGTTGGGATAGCCACTTGCCACTTGTTGAATTCTCCTACAATAACAGCTACCACGCAAGAATTCAAGCAACCCCGTTTGAAGCGCTATACGGGAGAAAGTGTAGGACGCCCGTTTGTTGGGCAGAAGTTGGTGAAGCACAACTATCAGGACCGGAAATAGTCCTAGAGACGACGGATAAGATTTTACAAATTCAGGATCGTCTCAAGGCTGCCAGGGATAGGCAGAAATGTTATGCTGATCGAAGACACAAACCTCTTGGGTTCCAGATTGGGGACAAAGTCTTACTTAAAGTGTAGCCTTGGAAAGGCGTCATGCGCTTCAGAAAGAAAGGCAAATTAAGTCCAAGGTACGTTGGACCATTTGAAATTGTTGAGCGAATTGGAGCTGTCGCTTATAGATTAAAGCTGCCGGAAAAGTTCAATGGAATCCATGATGTATTCCACATTTCTAACTTGAAGAAGTGCTTAGCGAACGAGTCGTTGGCTATGCCACACGACGAGGTTTAGATTGATAAGAACCTACGTTTTATCGAACGTCCAGTGGCGATCGAGGATCGTCAGGTCAAGGAGCTTCGTAGGAAGCATATGCCTATTGTAAAGGTTAAATGGGATGCTCATAGAGGTCCCGAATACACTTGTGAAGTTGAGTCTGTCATGGGACAAAAGTACCCATAATTGTTTGATTGAAATCTCGGGGAGATTTATTTTAAGGTGGTGAGGATGTAATACTACGTGTTTTTATGTCCAATATTTTTCCGACACGTGTCCCGGTAACCCATGTGTACCATGTGCTAAAATAGGAGGGACCAAGGTTTGTCGAATCGCTTATCCTGTCCTCGTTATGTTTTAGAATGAAGTAGAGGGGCCAAAAGTGCAAAAAAATAAAAAATAATAAGAGTTCTATGAGTTAAATAAGTGCGGGGACTCAAACTGCCAAGTTTTAAACTTGGAGGGCTGACCCAAGACACGGTCGCGGGCCGCGACCGGCCAGGCCTAAACCCCTCGCGCCCCGCGAGGGGGTACCAGCGACAGAAAAATGATTTTGGCTGCCAGCCATGCACTTGGACACCTATTGCTCGGGTTTTTGCCACTTTAAGCTCATTGTTTGACACCTCTAGGACACTTGTGAGCACCTGGAGACCCTCCTCAACACCTGGCTCCCCTCTATCATTCCCACCCTGCATTTAAGGAGCCTTCTCCATGTGTTGCAACAAGATTTATCACACTTGAAGCTTGTCACCACACCTTGGAGAAGTTCCGGACGAATTTGGAGCATTCTACTCTATTCTTAGCATCATTTGGACCATATATAAGTGTTCAATCTCGTGCTAAGTCGATTCCTCATAGTTCTTAGCCTAGAACAAAGTCTCGTCGTAATTACGCCTTGACTTTGCTATAAATCCGTGTATACTCCACCATTGTGCGTAACGAAAGTTCCTGCGTGCTCATAATGATGGAGGTAATAAACCCTCATGAGGGCATTTTCAGATTTTCACGGATTCATGGCCAATTGACGAGTCAACTGAAAAGTCAATAAAAGTCAAACTGAGCAGTTTTTGTAAAATTTATAACTAATGATCCGGATGTTATAAAATATGTTTTAAAGCATTAATAACCTTAAAATAAGTATTTGAACATATGTCAACAGGTTCGGTTAGTCAATTTTTGGTCTAGGCTCGGTTTGTAACCGAAAGTCTCAAACAGTTGACTTTCTGTTGACTTTCAGTTCTGACCCGTTTTGAGCCATTCTTGCTGATGAGTTTTGGTCATTTCATGATCATGTTTATGTTTAGAATATTGTCCTAAAGTTTCTTGACTCAATTCCTAAGAAATCCGAGTCATTATATAGGTTTCGTAAAAATTCTCAAAACTTTGCAAATAGGTCCTTTTTGCACAAAATGAGATTTTTAGCGCATATGAGCATATGGATGATATACTTACTGATATGTTATGATAAGTAGAACCATTTGGGATGTTTGTTTGGTTTATGACTTGAATGCATGTTTAAAAATTGCTAATCGCCGCTAAATGGCTAAACTACATTTTTTACGGAAAAATCGCGAAAATCAAATTTTTATAATTAAAACTTAACTTACTGATGTTATAAGTTAAATGACATATTTTTGGCCATTTAAAACAGGTCTTGACTTCAGTTTATATTAAATATCGATTTAACGGCATTTTAGCGACTTGTTAAAATCCTACTGATTTATACACTTATTTTGAATAAAACAACAGTAAGTACAAGTCCCGAACTCAGAATCCCAAATTCGGCTTCAAAGCTATGTGTGAAATTACTAAAATACCCCTACGGGACATAGTATGTTTCAAAATCATCAAACACACATGTATTTGATATCCTACGGTTATAACATGATAAAATATATGTTTTTACAGAATTTTAAGGTCATTACATCAGATTCATAGTTAACATCTTTTATAAACTTAAAAATAACCGAATTGCCCTTTTAGGCATAAAACGGTTTTTAATTTAACTCGGGCCTTGTAACATCCGTAAAAAACCGGGTTAACCAAACCCGCTTCGTTTATTAACCGAACATCCAGTTAAAATTTTCGTTGCGTATTTAATACTCAAATTAATTTTATACGATACATAATTAATAAATATATTAGAATTTAAAATTTATAATTGAAAATTTATTAAAAATAATGAAATAAAAATACATTGCTGATGCCGGGTTTCGAACCCGGGTCAGCCGGATGTAAATCTCAAGTCTTAACTCACACACATCCTACCACTCCGCCACTTGTGTTATTTGGTGAAATACTGAAACAATTAATACTTAATATAAAACTCGAAGTCAAAAATCTGTCACTTAGCGCGCCCAAATCATTCTCGCCGGAAATCCCGACGAATTCGTCAATCATTGACGTTTTCTTTTGTCATAACGGATGCATTTACATCATCGCCGGTTATAACTGAAAAACATTGATGTCACTCATTCAAATCATCAAACCATAACCGAAAAATGTTGAATTCGAAACCGGAAATGCAATTAAATCTGAGTTATGCCTTATTCACCAGTTGAGCTCGCGAGTTTATCAAAATTACACTCTCCATTTCGCTCAGAAAACCTCGCCGCAGTCGCCGGAATTCTCTGCAAATTAACCAGAAATTATCGCCGGAAAACCGAATTCGATCCATCCTTTCTGCTTACTCTAAAATAAGATTTTTAGAGCTCATACCGACATCACCCACACTCACCTTAAACTCCCTGAAGAATCTTTGTCGCAAGAAATACATCGCCGGAATTCTCTGCAAGTCGCCGGAAAACCGAGACTCACCTCAAAACGGTAAATACCTCGACTCTTTCTGTTTCAATCCATTGTTAGACTATTGCTAACTTCAATCCATCACCCAGAATCAATCCCAGACTACGTTGCCGAATATTTAGCTTTCGCCGGAAAACTTCTGGAATTTCCAGAATCACGTTGTGAATCGGTATAGTCACCTAAACCTTCTGTTTATCATTGTTTAGTAACTCAATTTCACGTCTAAGCAATCAAAACTGTTAATTGAACCGAACAGACGGAGTGCACAAAACAGAGCCGACGAATCCTTGCCGGAGTTCTGAGAAAAACACCTGTTCGGTATATTCAGTTCCAAAACTCTCTATTTCATCGCATTACAATCGCTTATAATGTTCGTTAATTGAATTTAACAGGAAACGGTTGTTTAACCGTTGTCTGTGCTTTGAACGAAGAAGATGAATTCCAACTAGTGTATAAGACTAATTAAAATCAGAATAATAAACGGGTTAGACACACAGTCCAGCGGTGGACTGTGTGCACACAATGAACACACGTCTCGAGTTCGATCCCTATCACAACCCTATCCTTTGTAATAAAAATGTTCCTTTTTAGAACCGAACCGGGATAACTCACAGAATCATGTTAAGTATAATAAAAACCAGAATATTAACCAGGTTAGACACACAGTCCGGCGGTGGACTGTGTGCAACACTAAACCGCAGGTCCCGGGTTCGAGACCTGCTGACGGCACCGGTTCGATACAATTAAATCCTTTTTAAATAAATGATTTTCGGATTAACTTAAATAGTGTATAAATATAATTAAAAACAGAAATATTTCGGGTTAGACACGTAGCTCAGTTGGTAGAGCTGCGTGCACGCGTACGAGAGGTCACCGGTTCGAATCTCACTCAGTGCAACAATATAACCGACCGGTCAACGGTCAACAGTCATGGTCAACGGTCAAAGTCAACATTTTTTTTCTATATTTTTATTTATTTATTTAATTTAAAAATCAATTAAAAATACTTAAAAATAATGTTTTTAAAGTTAGAATAGCCTTAAACTCACAAAAATATATCCAAAAATCCTATTAAAATTGGTTAATAAAATCCGCTTACTTACCGTACCTTTTCATTATTAACTAGGTTAGTTATTCCTCGTCGATCAACTCTCTAAACTCGTGCGCATCCAACATCATCAAGAAACGCACCCACTGTGAGTGAATCTCTACAAATTCCCCGTTTTAATCATGTTTTTGGGGTGTATCATGTATCATATTATTTATCACATTTAAACTATTGTGCATCCATCATATCCATGAACAAATGTGTATTCAACATGTATCAACTGTTTGTGTGGTTATTGTTTAGATTAAATTTATCATTTTCAGTACATACATTATCATAGGCCGCCGCTCCCCATTACATAAGAGGGTTGAGCTGTTCCCCATTACATTATGAGCGTGAACTAGGCGTTGCCAACATACGATCGGCACCGTTTGATTGAGCCTTGATCGCACAGACATTTATCATAGGCCGTCCGTTCCCCATTACATTATGAGCGTGAACGGGACGTTGCCAACATATACAGTTTTATTCATGTTATATATTCATGCAAGTTGGTTTGTTATTGTATGTTATTGTTTGTTGTTGTTATTGTTGTTGTATGATTATTTACGTTTGCTCACATATGATTATTGCACAATTTTACCATATTAAATACAACAAGAAATAAATAATAAATGTTTTCTAACAAGGTTCACTCGCCAACTTTTGTTGATCCAAAAACCATTTTTACACATGATACAGGTGGACAGGATGAAGCAAGGAACACATAGGAAAGTGCCTTAGAAGAAAAATAATGAAGTTTAGAAAGATGTATAGAACATGTTGTATTTGTATGATTTGATTGTATGATCTCCTTTAAATTGTAATAATAAATATGAAACATTATAATAAATGTCATGAGCTTTGATGAAAACCCAATCATGCCCGATCACCTTTGTCCGCTGCGGGTCGGGGTGTGACAGGCCTATCTTTGCAAATGTTACTGATTTTATAACATATATTAAACATGATTTCTTATGGAACTTATATATGATTCATACGGTTATCCGGTTTCGCTTTTATGCATATGGTTAAGCATACGTAGCTAGTTTATGTATTTTAACCGTAATGGGTTTAACCTTGTCCATTCCTTATCAAAATCCAGAATGTTATTGGTCTTCCCATATTACACAAGTCTATGTACTTGTTGGGTCCAATTAACATTCTATTCCGGTCACCGCTTAATCTAGCGTATCATACCGTATCACAATTTAGCGTAAGACTAACCAGTCCAAGTCTAGGACTTAACTAAGGACCCGTTAGCATTCTAATATTGGTTATTAATTACCATCACTCCAGACTGAACGCCTCCCGGTAGATTGCTCCTGTACTTGCTTTGGAATACGGCTGAATTTGAATTACTTGGGAACTTCAATTCAGGTAAATACTCTTAACTTATTTTCCCTATACGGGCTTGGGATACGGTAGACTACTACCGCTTGGTCGGGTATGGGATAATGTTTTATCCAGTTGTGATAATTAACTGAAATCTTACATAACCCGGTTTTGATCTGTTTTGACTAAAAACATTGAGGGTGGGCTTGACCGTGTTCGGGATATCCTTGGCTCACTAAATTGGTAGTGGCCACGACAATATAGCATGGCGTGTAGACATACACTCGGTAATTGCTATCCTGCTTTCTGTGTGAAAGTTCAGAGTGGTGTGTCAGTCGATCATGTCTCGGTTTCTGTACCGGGCCTCATATGTAAAAGCCAGCATGTAAATCTGTATACAAGGTCTTTTGTAGGATCCCAAGTTATTGATGAAAATGTGCCTTGTGCACCTAAAACCATTTCCGAAAAGGTTTTCAAAATGAGTCGGTTGAGCGTATTTACCAGTGTAAACTGACGTATTTTCAAAAGCTTAAGTTACAGGTTGCAAGTACATAATAGGTCGGGAGCTGCGGGGCGAATAACTAAGGAGTTGCGACCTTAGGGAATTGCCTGTTTATAGTCTGTTATCATTTTGTACGTATTTCGATCCACCTGTGGATCTTGTTACAACCATGTCTATATATATTTATTTTGGACACTAGACATTATCGGTTGTAATAGTTTAATTATTCCAAGCCTTCCGCTGTGTTATGCTTATTTGGTTAACATGATATCAACTGTACATCACGATACTCCCCACCGGGCCCACCGGTAGACACGTGGATGTCGGGGTGTGACAGGTTGGTATCAGAGCCAACGTTTGAGGGAATTCGACACTTGCCATTAGTGTTGATCTCAAGCGACATAAGAAAACACATTCCTTAGACTCTCGAGTCTAGGCTTTGACCTAGGATTACTCGTTCCCTTATTTTGTTATTTTACTTGCCTTGGTTTTTAATTTGTTTTGTAACAGGAATTGTCAAAGATGCCTCCAAAATTTTCTAGAGGAGCAAAGGGAAAAGGCCTCATGAGAGGTGGAGCTGCGGGTCAAGGACCTTCGAATCCGCATAACTACAACCCTTACGAGGGATCAGGAGACTCCTCATCACCATGGGAACCATACCTGTCACACCCAACCGATGGCGGAAACATCGGGATGAGACGAACAAATTGCTCAAAACTTCATAACGCTATGTGACAATATAGATTAAATTCAAATTTCATTCAAGACTAAATTGTCATACAAAAATTACAAATAATAGTCAACAATTGTTTCAAAACGACATTACATCAAAATAGATAAATTAATCTAGGCGTGTATCTAAGCAATCCTACTAGATTTCTTGCATCATCAGCTTTCCTGCAACATGTATTAAAAGCGTAGATCAATACAAAAGTATTGGCGAGCATACAAGTTTGAAAATAAAATCTAAGTGAAAGAGTTTATTTCAATCATGACGGGAGTATAATAAAGTTGAATAGCATATAAATGTAGACGACTCTCACATAATAATAGCATATAATTGAATACCTTAACTAGCATGCATAGTAACATAATCATAACAATGTCGTGAGAATATAAATTAAAACTAATAAGCATAAACAACTCAAACGTAACAAGTAGCATGTATAAACGAGTTTAATCTAACAATTATAATTCACATAAGCGTAATTGATAACCCGTTTGGTATTGGGCACACATTTAATTTTGTTAAAAATAAATTTTGTAATTTATACATGTTGCACCCCAAAATGCGTTAAAGTGTAAAAAGGGGTCGAGTATGCTCACATATGCACGTTGATCTTTGGTAATCCCGAGAGGAGTCGAGGAGTTCAAGAATGGAGTTCCGAGGTAAACTTTTGATCCTTGAGGAATCCGAGCCGTATCTCGCAGTTGTAAAGTCTTAAGATGTTTAGAGATTATAGAAGTATTATTGAAATAATATATTTTAATATTTATTTGTAAACTTCACTCGAGTCTTGTTACGTATGTTAAAGTAGCGGATATATAGTATATATATTTATATGTACCATTTGACGAAAAAACGTGGTTAATATATCTATATATATATTTATTTTGGCGAAAAGTTTAATAGGCGTATATGTGTATATATATATATATATATTATAAAAAGAGTATAATAGATACATATATACATACTTTGTCGAAAGTTATAATAGAAGTATGCACATGTTTATTGTGTCGAAGGGTAAAAATAGGTATATATATTTGTCGAAAAACGGGCAGAGTTTCCTCTTGTTTTTGGACTAACCCGACACTCTTAAGTGTTGATAATTTTGTCAAAACTCAATCACAATTCATAATATAAACAATATATATGTAAGAATTCATTAAATACGAAAATGTAAAACAAAATTCTAAATGCAACGGTTCGACATTTTAAACGATATACATACATATATATATAAAATGATAATAAGATTAGCGTTGCGTGAACTGTACCAAGTCTCGTATGAGTTGTAGACCCGATTAGATGACCGGGTTTGACCAGCTGACTATCGTTGACCGAAACCTGAACATGAATCCGAAAGTGGACTAATCCAAGCAAGACCCTATACTGAATAAAAACTCGAACTGAATGTTGCGAACCAAAACTGACCCGTAATAACCCTGTTGACCAGCTTTGACCGAGATGTCAAGATGACCCGCCATGAATGTTGACCAGTTCTGACCGATCAACCCGAGCAGAAAGCTGACCGAGCCTGATCCACGACTCAAACTGATTAAACCCGACCGAGTATTTGAACCGAAACACAACTCGAAGTTAAACGGACGATGAACCGACCCCACTGCCGATGTCAGTCTCCGACGGCGCGGCTCCGGCTGCCGTCGGTGACCGGAATCGAACAAAACCCGAAACAAAAGCCGGGATTTGAACCAAATCAGACTAGACTCGAAACTCAGTCGAATAATTTCAAACCCATACCTGAACTGAGATTAACCTGAACGGACCGGAGCTGGACTGAATCACCCCGGTCACCAACTCCACCGTCGCCGCTCTGACACGTTGTCGGCACCGCTGCTCGAGCGGCCACTTCTGCCACTGCCGTCACTTGCGCGACCACTGTTGCCGCCGCCGTTGCTTGCGCGGCCACTGACCGGCCATCGCCGCTCTCCTCTCTGAACTGTCGTGTACCACCATCAGCAGATGGTGTTTTGGCCCGGTTATTTGATGGATTTAGGGGGGTTGTGTGGTGAGTGAGAGGGTGAGAGATTGAGGGGTGTGGTTGGCTCGTTGGAAAACCTTACTCCGGTGACCGGAGTTGTGAGAGAGAGAGAGAACAGTGAGGTGTGTGTGAGCGACTGAGTATCCTCTGTCTAGTTAGTGTGTGTGTGCATATATATTAGGTTTAATAGGATTAGGGTTTTTTAGGTTGGTTTGTGTTGGGCTTAAAGCCCGTTAGCTAGTTTCTAGGATACACGAACGGCCCGGTCAAGTTAAGAGTCCCGTGTTCGAACGCGAGTTTCGTATAAATGACGTATTATTTCATTAGTTATTATTATTATTATTATTATTGTTGTTGTTATCTTTATTGTTATTATTATTATTATTATTTATAAAAGAATGAGTAAATAAATAATTATAACAATGATAAAATTAGACAAATAAATAATTTAGCGGTACGACACGTATTTTCTAAAATAAAATTTTACGGAAACGCGAGGCGTTACAATACTCTCATCGTCACTCTATATCCCATGAGTATTCCCCACCGCCAGATTCACTGCCACCACAACCTACCCAATCCCATCACTCGCACTCCCATTCTTTCCATGGAAATTATAACATTGATATTCAATTTCACTCACCTTCAGTAACCCCACCTGAAGATTCCCCGGAACCTATGGAAGAAGACTCTGACCCAGAAATGTCGGCAACGGGATCAATGGGTCATCCCATTTACCTATCCAGCGGATCCAATTCATACGCTGGAACGCCCCAGCACTATCCGGATGAATTTCAGGAAAAGTTTTCACAATATATTTTCTACGACACCCCATCTTACCATAGCACACCATCCCACCACACTCCATCCTACCATACACCAATACACCATACTCCTCCACCTGAAGACCAACAGATGGAACAGCCACAACTACAACCTCGTCCACCTAGGAAGAGGAACACACGTATGTCCGTGCGAATGGGACCCAGAGTTGGGTCACTATCTCCCCAGCCTTCATCCTACCCCACTATCCCAAAAGATCCACAAACGGGTGGACCTTCTTATGCCTCGCCTTTCAACGAGCAACCGCCTTCTACTGTTGAGCCTGAGTCTCAACCACCCCTACCATTTGGCAAACCTTTTCAACCACCTCCGCCACCGGGTTTTGATAACCCCATACCTACCTACCAACAATTGCCAGAATATAATCCTCTTAATCCTTCTACCTGGCTAGAGCATAGCCATAGCCATCACATATCTCATCCTGACCCTTACCTAGAAATGGCTATGAACGCTCATTACCCCTATCCCTACCAACCAGGCGGATATCCCTACTATGAGTACCAACCACAGCAGCCGCCGCTAACTATGAACATTCTGAACGAAGCATTAGAACGAGTAAAAGAGCTGCAAGAGAAATCTGCCAAGGATGCTAAGAAGAACCAAAAACTGTTAAAAAGGCTAGTGAAAAAGTTAAAGGGAAAGAAGGATTGAACTCCCTATTATCCTTATGTATTACGTTTAATTTAAATTAAGTCCTTGCATGGACAAGTATTTAATTTTAAATCCCTTGTGAGGGTATGTTTCTTATTTTAGTTTCTGCGAAGACAATCTATCTTATTTTCTTGTAAAACACCCGTTTAGGGCAATTGTAATTTGAATTTTAATATTAATAAAAAAAAATTCCTTATGGATTAATGTTATATGTACTATTATAATATCAGTTGTTCAAGCCAACGTCTCGATATTGATTCGAAATTTGTGATCTGCGAGACATTTCCAAGAAATCTCCTTGATGGTTTGCACCTGCCAAGTGACTAGGTCACATATATTGGCAAAACGGTAGTTAATATGGTGTTCTACCCTGATAGTTAAGGTTGAGAAATCCTATAAAGAGTCCCTTCTATCCAGAAGTGGTGAACTATGTTCTAAACTTCACTAGTCCGCCTGATCTGGACTAGCTACTTAAACCATTTCAAGGAATCACTATTCTAAAAGGTTAATATATTCAAGGTATTAATCTCCTATAACAAGAAGCTCATCGAAATCAAAACTTCGACCGGTGAATTGCTTCCTATCAAGGTGATGTACGTTATGGTTTGTCCGAAAAGGATGTGTTACTTAAATCTTCGAAATGCCTGAAGAAGAATTGTGTCATTTACATGGCACAAGTAACCATTGATGGAGCTAAGCCAAAGATCGAAGACCTACCCGTTATCTCAGAATTTGCTGACGTGTTTCCTGAAGACTTGCCTGGTCTACCTCCAGATAGGCAAGTAGAATTTAGAATTGATATCATACCTGGTGCAGCCCCAGTTGCTAGAGCCCCGTATAGACTTGCACCTACAGAAATGAAAGAGTTGAAGACACAACTGGAGGAATTGCTAGAAAAATGATTCATTCAGCCAAGCTCTTCGGCTTGGGGAGCTCCAATACTGTTTGTGAAAAAGAAAGATGGTTCAATGCGTATGTGCATTGACTACCACGAGCTGAATAAGTTAACAATTAAGAATCGCTATCCATTGCCCAGAATTGATGATTTATTTGACCAGCTTCAGGGAGCAAGCTACTTCTTGAAGATTGATTTGAGGTCAGGTACCATCAACTCAAAGTTCGTACTGAAGACGTTCCAAAGACGGCGTTTAGAACAAGATATGGTCATTATGAGTTCTTAGTGATGCCTTTTGGGCTCACTAATGCACCTGCAGCTTTTATGGATTTGATGAATAGAGTCTGCAAGCCTTATCTGGATAAGTTTATCATCGTATTCATAGATGACATACTAATATACTCTCGTAGTCCGGCGGATCACGAGAAAAATTTCAGGTGTATTTTGGAGTTGTTGAGACACGAGAAACTTTATGCAAAGTTTTCTAAGTGTGAATTTTGGTTGTGTGAAGTACAATTCTTAGGCCATGTGGTTAGTGAACGTGGGATACAAGTTGACCCTGCCAAAGTCGAGGCAGTAATGAACTGGCAAACCCCCAAGACACCATCCGAAATCCGAAGCTTTCTGGATTTGGCAGGTTATTATAGAAGATTTATAGAAAAATTTTCAAGGATAGCTACTCCATTGACGACCCTGACCTATAAAGATGTTAAATTTGTTTGGGGTCCAAAACAGCAGGAAGCCTTTGATGTATTGAAGCAGAAATTAAGTAATGCTCCTGTGTTGACTCTACCAGAAGGAATTGAAGATTTTATGGTATATTGTGATGCTTCACACACCGGCATGGGGTGTGTACTCATGCAAAGAGGAAAGGTAATTGCCTACGCTTCAAGGTAATTGAAGATACACGAAAGAAACTACACCACACATGATTTGGAACTAGGTGTCGTGGTATTTGTGCTTAAACTGTGGAGACATTATTTATATGGAACAAAGTGTGTTATATACACCGACCACAAAAGTCTCCAACATTTATTCAGTCAAAAGGATTTAAATATGCGACAGCGTCGGTGGATGGAGACGCTGAATGACTGTGATTGCGAGATCCGTTATCATCCAGGCAAGGCAAATGTGGTTACCGATGCCGTGAGCCACAAGGAAAGGGTTAAGCCCATAAGGATCAATGCTAAGAGCATTTAGGTTAAGAATGATCTGAAAGATAAGATTTTGGAAGCTCAGAAGCAAGCTTTTTTAGAAGCGAATCTACCTAAGGAAAAATTGGGAAAGTTGGTAGAACAACTTAACCCCGGGAAATGATGGAATCCTAAGGTTTTGTGAACGAATTTGGATTCCAATTTTCGGAGGACTGAGAGATTTGATTCTCCAAGAAGCACACAATTCCAAGTACTCGATGCACCCGGGCGGTGACCAAATGTATAAAGACTTGAGACCCGACTATTGGTGGTCCGGATTGAAGAAATCGATAGCCACATATGTATCTAAATGTTTGACGTGCTCACAAATTAAAGCTGAACATCAAAAACCGTCAAGCCTATTGCAGCCATTGGAAATTCCCATGTGGAAATGGGAATGCATAACTATGGATTTCATTACCAAGTTACCAAAAACAAAGCGAGGGAATGACGCAATATGGGTGATCATGGACAGACTGACTAAGTCAGCTCATTTCCTGCCGAATAGTGAAACTTACAGCTCTGACAAATTGGCAAAACTCTATGTTGATGAGATTGTGTCATTGCATGGTGTGCCAGTATCCATTGTATCAGATAGAGACACAAGATATACTCTGGAAAAGCTTTCAACAAGCCTTGGGCACTCGATTAAATTTTATCACAGCATATCATCCTCAAACGGATGGGCAAAGCGAGCGCACTATACAGACCTTAGAAGATATGCTACACGCTTGTGTGATTGATCTAGGTGGAAGTTGGGATAGCCACTTGCCACTTGTTGAATTCTCTTACAATAACAGCTACCACGCAAGTATTCAAGCAGCCCCGTTTGAAGCGCTATACGGGAGAAAGTGTAGGACGCCCGTTCGTTGGGCAGAAGTTGGTGAAGCACAACTATCAGGACCGGAAATAGTCCTGGAGACGACGGATAAGATTTAACAAATTCGGGATCGTCTCAAGGCTGCCAAGGATAGGCAGAAATGTTATGCGGATCGAAGACGCAAACCTCTTGAGTTCCAGATTGGGGACAAAGTTTTACTTAAAGTGTCGCCTTGGAAAGGCGTCATGCGCTTCGGAAAGAAAGGCAAATTAAGTCCAAGGTACGTTGGACCAATTGAAATTGTTGAGCGAATTGGAGCTGTCGCTTATAGATTAAAGCTGCCGGAAAAGTTCAATGGAATCCATGATGTATTCAACATTTCTAACTTGAAGAAGTGCTTAGCGGACGAGTCGTTGGCTATGCCACATGACGAGGTTCAGATTGATAAGAACCTATGTTTTATCGAACGACCAGTGGCGATCGAGGATCATCAGGTCAAAAAACTTCATAGGAAGCATGTGCCTATTGTAAAGGTTAAATGGGATGCTCATAGAGGTCCCAAATACACTTGGGAAGTTGAGTCTGTCATGCGACAGAAGTACCCACAATTGTTTGATTGAAATCTCGGGTCGAGATTTATTTTAAGGGGGTGAGGATGTAACACTACGTGTTTTTACGTCCAATATTTTTCTAACACATGTCCCGGTAACCCATGTGTACCATGTGCCAAAATGGGAGGGACCAAGGTTTGTCGAATCGCTTATCCTATCCTTGTTATGTTTTAGAATGAAGTAGAGGGGCCAAAAGTGCAAAAAAAATAAGAGTTCTATGAGTTAAATAAGTGCAGGGACTGAAACTGCCAAGTTTTAAACTTGGAGGGCTGACCCAAGACACGGTCGTGGGCCGCGACCGGCCAGGCCTAAACCCCTCGCGCCCCGCAAGGGGGTACCAGCGACAGAAAAATGATTTTGGCTGCCAGCCATGCACTTGGACACCTATTGCTCGGGTTTTTGCCACCTTAAGCTCATTGTTTGACACCTCTAGGACACTTGTGAGCACCTGGAGACCCTCTTCAACACCTGGCTCCTCTCTATCATTCCCACCCTGCATTTAAGGAGCCTTCTCCATGTGTTGCAACAAGATTTAGCACACTTGAAGCTTGTCACCACACCTTGGAGAAGTTCCGGACGAATTTGGAGCATTCTACTCTATTCTTAGCATCATTTGGACCATATGTAAGTGTTCAATCTCGTGCTAAGTCGATTCCTCATAGTTCTTAGCCTAGAACAAAGTCTCGTCGTAATTACGCCTTGACTTTGCTATAAATCCGTGTATACTCCACCGTTGTAAGTAACGAAAGTTCCTGCGTGCTCATAATGATGGAGGTAATAAACCCTCATGAGGACATTTTCAGATTTTCACGGATTCATGGCCAATTGACGAGTCAACCGAAAAGTCAATAAAAGTCAAACTGAGCAGTTTTTGTAAAATTCATAACTAATGATCCGGATGTTATAAAATATGTTTTAAAGCATTAGTAACCTTAAAATAAGTATTTGAACATATGTCAACAGGTTCGGTTCGTCAATTTTTGGTCTAGGCTCGGTTTGTAACCGAAAGTCTCAAACAGTTGACTTTCTGTTGACTTCCAGTTCTGACCCGTTTTGAGCCATTCTTGCTGATGAGTTTTGGTCATTTTATGATCATGTTTATGTTTAGAATATTGTCCTAAAGTTTCGTGACTCAATTCCTAAGAAATCCGAGTCATTATATAAGTTTCGTAAAAATTCTTAAAACTTTGCAAATAGGTTCTTTTTGCACAAAATGAGATTTTTAGCGCATATGAGCATATGGATGATATACTTAATGACATATTATGATAAGTAGAACCATTTGGGATGTTTGTTCGGTTTATGACTTGAATGCATGTTTAAAAATCGCTGATCGCCGCTAAATGGCTAAACTACCTTTTTTACGGAAAAATAGCGAAAACCAAATTTTTATAATTAAAACTTTAACTTACTGATGTTATAAGTTAAATGACATATTTAGCGACTTTTACGCCTTTCGGCGCATAAGTATGGTTTAAAATCATAACCATAGGCCGAGACTTGTTACCTACTGATTTCTAAACTTATTTTGAATATAACAATAGTAATTAAAAGTCCCGAACTCAGAATCCCAAATTCGGCTTCAAAGCTATGTGTGAAATTACTAAAATGCCCCTACGGGACATAGTATGTTTCAAAATCATCAAAAACACATGTATTTGATATCCTACTGTTATAACATAATAAAATATATGTTTTTACAAAATATTTAAGGTCATTACGTCAGATTCATAGTTAACATCTTTTATAAACTTAAAAATGACCGAATTGCCCTTTTTAAGCATAAAACGGTTTTTAATTTATCTCTGGTCTATCTTTGCAAATGTTACTGATTTTAAAACATATATTAAACATGATTTCTTATGGAACTTATATATGATTCATACGGTTATCCGGTTTCGCTTTTATGAATATGGTTAAGCATACGTAGCTAGTTTATGTATTTTAACCGTAACGGGTTTAACCTTCTCCATTCCTTATCAAAATCCAGAATGTTATTGGTCTTCCCATATTACACAAGTCTATGTACTTGTCGGGTCCAATTAACATTCTATTCCGGTCACCGCTTAATCTAGCGTATTGTACCGTATCACAATTTAGCGTAAGACTAACCGATCCAAGTCTAGGACTTAAGTAAGGACCCGTTAGCATTCTAATATTGGTTATTAATTACCATCACTCCAGACTGAACGCCTCCCGGTAGATTACTCCTGTACTTGCTTTGGAATACGGCTGAATTTGAATTACTTGGGAACTTCAATTCAGGTAAATACTCTTAACTTATTTTCCCTATACGGGCTTGGGATACGGTAGACTACTACCGCTTGGTCAGGTATGGGATAATGTTTTATCCAGTTGTGATAATTAACTGAAATCTTACATAACCCGATTTTGATCTGTTTTGACTGAAACTAAAACATTGAGGGTGGGCTTGAGGGTGTCCGGGATATCCTTGGCTCACTAAATTGGTAGTGGCCACGACAATATAGCATGGCGTGTAGGCATACACTGGGGAATTGCTATCCTGCTTTCTGTGTGAAAGTTCAGAGTGGTGTATCAGTCAATCATGTCTCGGTTTCTGTACCGGGCCTCATATGTAAAAGCCAGCATGTAAATCTGTATACAAGGTCTTTGTACTATCCCAAGCTATTGATGAAAATGTGCCTTGTGCACCTAAAAGCATTTTCGAAAAAGTTTTCAAAATGAGTCGGTTGAGCGTATTTACCAGTGTAAACTGACGTATTTTCAAAAGCTTAAGTTACAGGTTGCAATTACGGAATAGGTCGGGAGCTGCGGGGCGAATAACCAAGGAGTTGCGACCTTAGGGAATTGCCTGTTTATAGTCCGTTATCATTTTTTACGTATTTCGATCCGCCTGTGGATCTTGTTACAACCATGTCTGTATATATTTATTTTGGACACTAGACATTATCGGTTGTAATAGTTTAATTATTCCAAGCCTTCCGCTGTGTTATGCTTATTTGGTTATCACGATATCAACTGTACGTCACGATACTCCCCACCGGTAGACACGTGGATGTCGGGGTGTGACATGTGTGTCACACCTCGCCCGCAGCGGAAAAGGTGATCGGGGCATGATTGGGTTTTCATCAAAGCTCATGACATTTATTTTAATGTTTCATATTTATTATTACAATTTAAAGGAGTTCATACAATCAAATCATACATATACAACAAGTTCTATACATCTTTCTAAACTTCATTATTTTTCTTCTAAGGCACTTTCCTATGTGTTCCTTGCTTCATCCTGTCCACCTGTATCATGTGTAAAAATGGTTTTTGGATCAACAAAAGTTGGCGAGTGAACCTTGTTAGAAACATTTATTATTTATTTCTTGTTGTATTTAATATGGAAAAATTGTGCAATAATCATATATGAACAAACGTAAATAAACATACAATAACAAACAAATAGCATACAATAACAAACCACCTTGCATGAATATGTAACATGAATGATAATGTAAATGTTGGCAACGTCTCGTTCACGCTCATAGGTAATGGGGAACGGCTCACGCTCATAGGTAATGGGGAGCAGAAGGCCTATGATGAAATGTATGTGCGATCAAGGCTCAATCAAACGGAGCCGATCGTATTTTGGCAACGCCTCGTTCACTCTCATAGGTAATGGGGAACAGCTCAACGCTCATAGGTAATGGGGAGCGGCGGCCTATGATAATGTATGTACTGAAAATGATAAATTTAATCTAAACAATAATCACACAAACAGATGATACATGTTGGATATACATTTGATCATGGATATGATGGATGCACAAGCGTTTAAATGTAATAAATAATAAGACACATGATACACCCCAAAAACGTGATTAAAACGGGGAATTTGTAGAGATTCACTCACATTGGGTGCGTTCGGTTGATGATATCGACGAGGAATAACTAACCTAATTAATAACGAAAAGGTACGGTAAATAAGTGGATTTTATTAACAATTTTAATAGGATTTTTGGATATATTTTTGTGAGTTTAAGGCTATTTTCTAACTTTAAAAACGTCCTTTTTTAGTATTTTTAATTGATTTTTAAATTAAATAAATAAATAAAAATAATAAAAAAAAAATGTTGACTTTTGACCGTTGACCATGACTGTTGACCGTTGACCGGTTCGGTCGTGAATATTATTGCACTGAGTGAGACTCGAACCCGTGACCTCCCGTACGCGTGCACGCAGCTCTACCAACTGAGCTACGTGTCTAACCCGAAATATTTCTGTTTTTAATTATATTTATATACTATTTAACTTAATCCGAAAATCATTTATTTAAAAAGGATTTAATTGTATCAAACCGGTGATCTCCACAGGTCTCGAACCCGGGACCTGTGGTTTAGTTTGGCACACAGTCCACCGTTGGACTGTGTGTCTAACCTGGTAAATATTCCGGTTTTTATTATACTTAACATCTTACTGTGAGTTAGCCAGGTTCGGTTTTAAAAAAAAAAAAAAACATTTTTATTTCTGAGGATAGGGTCGTGATAGGAATCGAACTCGAGACGTATGTGTATTGTTTGCACACAGTCCACCGCTGGACTGTTGTCTAACCCGTTCATAATATTGATTTTAATTAATCTTATAAACATAAACGACTTCGTCTCCTTCGCTCAAGAACACAGACAATCATTAATCAACTGTTTCATGTTTAATTCGATTATCGGAAGTTATCAGCGATTGAAATGCAATGGACAGAGAGGGTTTGGGGAAAAATGTACCGAATCAGATGTCTTTCTCAGAACTCCGGTAAGGATTCGTCGACTCTGTTTGTGAACTTTGTCTGTGCGGATCAATTAACAGTTTTGATTGATTAGATATGAAATTGAGTTACTAAACCATGATTAACAGGAGGTTTAGTTGCTCATACCGATTAACAGCGTGAGTTCGGAAATTCCAGCGATTTTCCGGCGAGTACAGAATATCCGGCAACGTCGTCTGGGATTGATTCTGGGTGATGGATTGATGTTAGTAAGGGTCTAACAATGGAATGAAACAGAAAGAGTCGAGGTATTTACCGTGTTGATGTGATTCTCGGTTTTCCGGCGAAAGTCTGGCGATGGCAGAAAAGTTCCGGCGAGTGAAATTGGTTCGAGAATTGGTGCGATTTTGAGCGAAAAGATTACCAGAGGCTAGGGTGTGTATTTATAGGAAAGAATATCGATGAATTGGGTCCGATTTCTGTCTTGATTCGTTGGTCAATTATTCTCCGGCGGTTATGACTGATGTCGCGGAACTGGACATCGGTTATAACCGATGTAGGTGTTTAATACGCACGTTAAGTCACAAGAAACCGACAATAATTGGCGGAGTCGTCGGGATTTCCGGCGACTGCGAAATGGGCGCGTCGCTGACTGTTTTTGAAATCGAGTTTTGTTATTTGAATTAATTGTTTTGATATATCATCAAAAGGCACAAGTGGCGGAGTGGTTGGATGTGTGAGAGTTAAAGCTTTGAGGTTCCTGGCTGACCCGGGTTCGAAACCCGGCATCAGCATATTATTTTTATTTCATTATTTTTAATAAATTTTCAATTATAAATTTTATATTCTAATATATTTATTAATTATGTATCGTATAGAATTAATTTAAGCATTAAATACGCAACGAAATTTTTAACTGGATGTTCGGTTAATAAACGAAGCGGGTTTGGTTAACTCGGTTTTTTACGGATGTTACAATATCCCCTACTTTTAGAAATTTCGTCCCGAAATTTAAGTAGTGGCATGTTTGTCTTAAAAGGATGGTGTTTTAATTTGACAATTACATACTTAGAAGGGAGTAAGAGTTTAAATTTTGTTTGAAGCGGTAACGTTCCTTGTAAGGGTTGAGTACCCTGCTACAGGAATCGCTTTTTGTTGCCTACGATAAAGAATATTTAGAAACAGAGTTGATTCACTAAGTATAATTTCATGCGCAAGAGTTTTGATATGCTTGGAAAGATAAGGTTATATCCTAAAACAAAACTTCTACTACTAAAACCTACATGGAACTTCTCATAATCGCCTGACAATGCCTCTGATCCTTTGACAAGGGCGTATCCACCATATTCTTGTCAAATTTTCATTGGCTTTATCAGTAAATCATGATTGGTTCTATGATGTGACTCTAGAACATAAACAAACACAACAACCAAAGACTGAGTCCTAATTCTGATAGTATACATGTTTGAATGGTGGCAGTACCTCTCTCGTTTGTTATGATGGAGAGGTTAGTCTATGTAGAAATGGAACACAATCCAATTTCTTTAAATTATGAGATGATATGAATGCTAAATCAATGAGTATAAAACAAACTTCAACCATGACATTACTAAATCCTACATGGAACTTCTCATAACCGCCTGACAATGCCTCTGATCTTTTGACAAGAATACTTATATATAGGAAGTACCAGTGGCGTATCCACCATATTCTTGTCAAATTTTCATTGGTTTTATCAGTAAGTTATGATTAGTTCTATGATGTGACCCTAGAACATAAACAAACACAACAACCAAAGCTTGAGTCTTAATTCTGATAGTATACATGTTTGAATGATGACAGTTCCTCTCTCGTTTGTTATGATGGAGAGGTTAGTCTATGTAGAAGTGAGACACAGCCCAACTTCTTTAAATAATGAGATTGAAATACGTTGATATGTATGATGATATGAATGCTAAAATCAGTGAGTATAAAACAAAACTGAAATAGTAATTTGCATAAGATTCTTGGATAAATTTCCAATTTATAACTGAGATACGCGAAAATTGAGATAACATAAAGAAAACATAAAAACTAAGCGGTTGGAGTTGAATCTTGATTTTTTTTTTGGTGAAGGAGACTAGTTGGGTGGTTCGTTTGGGCCGTCATTATCTTCAACAGGATTGGCGTTGATGTTGTAAACTCTTCCTCTTGCTGGTGGCCTAGTGGTTAGGTTTTCTTGATTTGCTTGATTAACTGGGTTTGCTTGAGCTTGGGCGTGTATGATGTTAACCAATCGAGGGCACGTGTTTCTAAAGTGAGTAGGGTCGCCACAATTAAAACAAGCTCGAACATATGGAAACATGGGGTATTGAGGTTGTTGATATGTTTGGATCATGTTTTGAGTAGGGGGTGAGGTTTGGTTTTGAGAGGTGCGGCAAACCTTGCTCAAATGACCATAGCGTCCACAATTCGCACATAGTCGACAAGGTAAGGTATATGGATGGTGATAAAAACAGGTGTTACATCGAGGGTGAGGTCCTAGGTAAGGTTTCTTATTTGGGTATGTTGAGTTGGGTGCTACTTGAGTGATTGGGATAGCTTGGAGGGGTATGGCTTGTGAGGCTGGTTGATTGCGTTGGGTGACAGCGAAAAGTTGCCCATCTCGTTTTCTCTTAGAAATGGGTTGAGAAGGGGATTCGGTTTGGGTGGAGTTTGAGGTTTCAGTTGATGCTTTATCCTTCTTCTTCTCCTCCTTGAAGTCCTTATTCCGTATGTGGTTCTCGGTGAGCTCTGTAGCTAACTCCATTGCTGCTTCCAAAGTTGCAGGTGTGGTACTTATTATAGAGTCTTGAATTTTTGAAGGAAGACCTCGAATGTAGTGCTCGATCAAACGGTAAAGAGGAGTGAACAAGTTGGGAACCATTTGATTTAACTCGAGGAACCTCTTGTTGTATGTGGTGTGATCGCCTACCTTTTGTTTCAAAGAATAGAACTCATCCTCCAATTTCTTGATTTTGCTTCTTGGGCAAAACCGTCTTGTCATGATTTCCTTCCACTCTTCCCAAGACAAAGTCATAGCATCTTCAACACCTCGTTTGGCCTTCTCTGTATTCCACCATGTAAGTGTTATTCCAAGTAAACGACCAGTAGCATATCGCACTTTGCAATCATCGGGGCAATCGCAATTTAGAAAAATGTTTTCCATTTCTTCAAACCAATGGAGGAGAGCGGTGACACCTTCAGTCCCTTCGTATTTTGTAGGGTCGCAGGATTTGAAATGCTTGAAGGTGCATTTAGTGGTAATTGGGGGAGGGTTGGCAACATTTTGATCTTCTTGATTGACGGGATTAGCGGTAAGGGCTTGTTGAACTTGAACTACAATGTTGGGTATTACGGCAGCCATTTGTTGAGCGATTTGGGCAGCCATACGCTCGCGAGCTTTTCCTGCTCTCAACTTCCTACGAGCGGAATTAGAAGACATCTACAAGGAATACATATCAAGAGTATGAGTTGGATGTTTTTGGAATCATGTGTCGTATTTAGGAATGAACATTCATAAAATAAATATAGAATAATAAATCTACCACATCCATGGGATGTCTTGGGCTTTGCTCGTAATTGGGGCTTGCATGCCGCCATACTTCACCTTGGTAATCATGTGGGCCCCCATGATTACCGGGTTTTTCATATGGTTCGTATGTGTTAGCCTGGTTACGTACACTAAAACCCGGAGAAATCGAGAAATATGTATGTAACGTATGATATTCGGAATGTATCCAGGTGTGGACATGGTGACACCTCAAAGTGGGGTTAGTTCGAATGACGTTTGGTGTGGCATGCTTTGGCCTAATAGGTCCTTTGTACTCTGATCGTTAGTCCCCAGGTAGGCAAACTGGTCCGTTATATTGGATTTATACGAATGCCAACCTAGACAGGACGTTCCGACTACCGGTACTGGTACCCTTACAGTTACTACATGCCCGTCGCAGAACTCACTTTGATGAGATTTGAAAAATGAAAAAATGCGACAAAATCTTGAATAACGGAAGTATGAAGATGATTTGAATATGTGAACATTGAAATATGTATGATGAATATGTATGTAAGTATGTATGTTTGACTGTAAGTATAATTCACTATGTATCACAAAATGTAATATTGGAAGTGTTTGCATGTATTTGTGTATGTAATAAATATGAAAGAAATAAACATCATGAGTTTGCATGTAACCACATAAACAATTAAAATCTAATCAACTATAGTATAGGCTCTAAGGGTCTAATAACCTATCCTATATCCCTATAGTCAAAAGCTCTGATACCAATCTGTCACACCCCGACCCGCAGCGGAAAAGGTGATCGGGGCATGATTGGGTTTTCATCAAAGCTCATGACATTTATTATAATGTTTCATATTTATTATTACAATTTAAAGGAGTTCATACAATCAAATCATACATATACAACATGTTCTATACATCTTTCTAAACTTCATTATTTTTCTTCTAAGGCACTTTCCTATGTGTTCCTTGCTTCATCCTGTCCACCTGTATCATGTGTAAAAATGGTTTTTGGATCAACAAAAGTTGGCGAGTGAACCTTGTTAGAAACATTTATTATTTATTTCTTGTTGTATTTAATATGGAAAAATTGTGCAATAATCATATATGAACAAACGTAAATAAACATACAATAACAAACAAATAGCATACAATAACAAACCACCTTGCATGAATATGTAACATGAATGATAATGTAAATGTTGGCAACGTCTCGTTCACGCTCATAGGTAATGGGAAACGGCTCACGCTCATAGGTAATGGGGAGCAGACGGCCTATGATGAAATGTATGTGCGATCAAGGCTCAATCAAACGGAGCCGATCGTATGTTGGCAACGCCTCGTTCACTCTCATAGGTAATGGGGAACAGCTCAACGCTCATAGGTAATGGGGAGCGGCGGCCTATGATAATGTATGTACTGAAAATGATAAATTTAATCTAAACAATAATCACACAAACAGATGATACATGTTGGATATACATTTGATCATGGATATGATGGATGCACAAGCGTTTAAATTTAATAAATAATAAGACACATGATACACCCCAAAAACGTGATTAAAACGGGGAATTTGTAGAGATTCACTCACATTGGGTGCGTTCGGTTGATGATGTTGAATGCGCACGAGTTTAGAGGGTTGATCGACGAGGAATAACTAACCTAATTAATAACGAAAAGGTACGGTAAATAAGTGGATTTTATTAACAATTTTAATAGGATTTTTGGATATATTTTTGTGAGTTTAAGGCTATTTTCTAACTTTAAAAACGTCCTTTTTTAGTATTTTTAATTGATTTTTAAATTAAATAAATAAATAAAAATAATAAAAAAATGTTGACTTTTGACCGTTGACCATGACTGTTGACCGTTGACCGGTTCGGTCGTGAATATTATTGCACTGAGTGAGACTCGAACCCGTGACCTCCCGTACGCGTGCGCGCAGCTCTACCAACTGAGCTACGTGTCTAACCCGAAATATTTCTGTTTTTAATTATATTTATATACTATTTAACTTAATCCGAAAATCATTTATTTAAAAAGGATTTAATTGTATCAAACCGGTGATCTCCACAGGTCTCGAACCCGGGACCTGTGGTTTAGTTTGGCACACAGTCCACCGCTGGACTGTGTGTCTAACCTGGTAAATATTCCGGTTTTTATTATACTTAACATCTTACTGTGAGTTAACCCGGTTCGGTTTAAAAAAAACAGTTTATTTCTGAGGATAGAATCGAACTCGAGACGTATGTGTATTGTTTGCACACAGTCCACCGCTGGACTGTGTGTCTAACCCGTTCATAATATTAATTTTAATTAATCTTATAAACATAAACGACTTCGTCTCCTTCGCTCAAGAACACAGACAATGATTAATCAACTGTTTCATGTTTAATTCAATTATCGGAAGTTATCAGCGATTGAAATGCAATGGACAGAGAGGGTTTGGGGAAAAATATACCGAATCAGATGTCTTTCTCAGAACTCCGGCAAGGATTCGTCGACTCTGTTTGTGAACTTTGTCTGTTCGGATCAATTAATAGTTTTGATTGATTAGATATGAAATTGAGTTACTGAACCATGATTAACAGGAGGTTTAGTTGCTCATACCGATTAACAGCGTGAGTTCGGAAATTCCAGCGATTTTCCGGCGAGTACAGAATATCCGGCAACGTCGTCTGGGATTGATTCTGGGTGATGGATTGATGTTAGTAAGGGTCTAACAATGGAATGAAACAGAAAGAGTCGAGGTATTTACCGTGTTGATGTGATTCTCGGTTTTCCGGCGAAAGTCCGGCGATGGCAGAAAAGTTCCGGCGAGTGAAATCTCTTCGAGAATTGGTGCGATTTTGAGCGAAAAGATTACCAGAGGCTAGGGTGTGTATTTATAGGAAAGAATATCGATGAATTGGGTCCGATTTCTGTCTTGATTCGTTGGTCAATTATTCTCCGGCGGTTATGACTGATGTCGCGGAACTGGACATCGGTTACAACCAATGTAGGTGTTAATACGCACGTTAAGTCACAAGAAACCGACATTAATTGGCGAAGTAGTCGGGATTTCCGGCGACTGCGAAATGGGCGCGTTGCTGACTGTTTTTGAAATCGAGTTTTGTTATTTGAATTAATTGTTTTGATATATCATCAAAAGGCACAAGTGGCGGAGTGGTTGGATGTGTGAGAGTTAAAGCTTTGAGGTTCCCGGCTGACCCGGGTTCGAAACCCGGCATCAGCATATTATTTTTATTTCATTATTTTTAATAAATTTTCAATTATAAATTTTATATTCTAATATATTTATTAATTATGTATTGTATAGAATTAATTTAAGCATTAAATACGCAACGAAATTTTTAACTGGATTTTCGGTTAATAAACGAAGCGGGTTTGGTTAACCCGGTTTTTTACGGATGTTACAATGTGGATGACATATGTTTGGAGAAGAAATATGCTTGTTCCTACGATTGTGATCTAGAGTAACTAAAAAGTATCAATTTGTCAGCAAAAACTCATCATATCTAAACTAATTGGATTCATGACAGAAGTCAATTCAAACAGAAATTTGACATGAAACAATCATTTGATAGATATCATATTAATCTCAAGAAACAAATGATTATTCATCGTACCGCAGCTTTGTTGTGACAATGACGACGACCTTGGGATATCAGCTTCAACTTCACCATACACCTAAAATACAAATGTTATTCATCATTGTATACCGGAACGTGTTTGAAGCTCATATTAGAAAGTACAATTTGAATGTTACAAAGACTTCAACTTTTTTTATTTAGAATAAATTATCACAATATAGGTATTGTAATACGTAAAACATATATTTTCAAAATACAAAATACTTGTGGTACACCAGCACACTTTTGATCAGACCCGTTCTAAACTAACACTCATAATTGTTAGATCTAACCCGATATTCATCAATGTTGACCACCGGACGACAAAACCCTGATACTATTGCTATATTCTTGAAGGTGAACCTGCATCATGAAAGCCAAAAAGTGCATCAAAGTTTAAAGCCATCAGTTACACTTCCGACGATGACGACCAACAACAAATCTAACTAAAAAAACAAATTCTAAGCATCCAGAAACAGATCAAAAACACAAATCGACGAACAAAAATGATTGTATGGCAAATTCTTTTTAGAGAATATGAATAGGTTAAGAGTATTGTAAACATAAAAAAAACCCTGAAGAAGGCTAAATCGAAATACAGAACATTAGTAACCCTAAAAAACCTTTTGAATGAAGAAGACTAAATCGAATCAATGAGGCAGATGGATTGGATGGATGAACAACAATTATCAACAACCCTAGGTGAGCGTATGATTCCCACTTTAGTTGATTAAAATCGTTTTGACTTAGGCGGCTATTTATCTAGATGATAATAGTAAAGGAATGCAAAGAAAAAGAAAGAAAATCAAGAATGATTGATAGATAAAATTAAGAGGGAGTGGTACCTTGTTGATGAAGATAGGTATATGTAACTAATTAAGATTAAATATTGAGTATTTCAAAATTTAAAAAAAAATCAAAACAATATATAAGGAAACCAAATATTGAGTACTTAATGATTGTGGAGGCTAGAAAAGTGTCATGTTTCAAATGTGGCCTAAAAATGCCTTGTGTGAAATGAAGGCTAGAAAAGTGCCATGTGGACCTTAGGTATGTCTTTTATTAGGATATATAGATATAGATAAGTTTTAACTCAAGTCTTCTAATCTTGTTCGCGTAGGTGTCATTGTAACCACTTAACTCGCTTGACGCCTTTCGCGGATATCGTATACCATGGCTCACGGTTCACTTAAAATATCAGAGTGTTTGTTTAATCATGGCCACATAACTTTTTACGGATTCTGGCATTATGCATGTATGGGCTAACTATCCCGACGGAGTAAGCAAGATCTAGACGTGTTTGAAGTAAATATCTAAGACATCGAGTTGTCTTACAGTAATTGGTTGCCTCAACTTCTTCCTCTCTCTCTCGACCTTGGATAGTTTCAGATTCGGGTTCATTTGAACAAGTGTCGGGTTACATTCATGTTTCTTTCAAAATTTTAACATGTATGCTTCTTGTTTAATCTTTATTTCATTCAAACTTTGTGATACTTCAACGCCCAAAAATTAAGTGAGTTTATCAAGATTCGACATATCAAATCGCTTTGCCATCTCCCTCTTAAACTCATTAATGATAGACTAAGTCGTACACGTAACAAACAAATCATTGACATACACAACTGAAATCAATAAAGAGTTACCCGCTATTTTTCGATACACAGTTTGCTCTTTAGTACACCAGTGAAAATTCGTTGACTTCAACATAGAATCCAGTTTGATATTCCAAGCCCTCGGTGCTTGCCTTAACCCGTACAACTCCTTATAAAGTTTATAAACTTTGTGGTTTTTTGGTTTCTCAAATCCTTCTGGTTGATAAACGTTAACATCTTACTCCAAGTCACCATGTAAGAAGACCGTTTTTACATCTAACTGGTGTATCCACCACACTTCCACGGCGGTGAGTGCAATAAGAAACCAGATCGTCTAGATTCGTGCCACCAAAACCTCATCACAATCAATTCTTGGTTTCTGCACATAGCCTTTTCCTATAAGTCTCACTTTGTGCTTATTAATTTTTCCATTAGCGTTACTTTTGATCTTGAAAACCCACTTTAAACTGATGCATTAAACACCTTTTCTATGTCGATTAATTTCCACATTTGATTTCTTTCAAAAGAGTTGATCTCGTCGAAAACCCACTTTAAACCTAAAACCCTATGAAAGCGGCGAGAAATCTACTAAAAACCCTACGGACCTAGGTGAAGCCCAGGGTGGGCGGGCGCACCCCTTGAAAAAAATAGTGTATTTCTTAGGCAAAAAACCAGACTGCAGCCCCTGAAAATATGCTTGAACCACTCATCCGCACCCCCAGCAAACAATTTCTGGGTCCGCCATTGACTCCAGGTTCGGTTGTTTGCCTTTATATTTCTCGTATGGAGTTTTTTCCCACCAAGGCAGATGTAGAAAATCGATTAATTAAGTTGGTTGCATGTCGAGCCACCTCACCGATAGATAGTTAGGAACTTGCATTGCCTTCAAAATACTCAGGACCATCTCCATGAGTGTTCGGTTTCGACGCTCAATCACACCATCTTTTGTGGTGTGTAAGGAGTTGTCAAATATCTTGTTATGTACTCCGCATCACAAATTCGATTGAAAGCTTGGGATGTAAACTCTCCAACCCTATCGGTTCATAGGGTAATCAGTAGATTTCCCGTCGCTTTCACCACCATTGCTTTAGATGATTTAATAGTTTTAAAGGCACCACTTTTCTCCTTCCACAAATAAGACCACATATATCATGAGAAATCATCAAGTAAGACAATGATATATTGTCACCTTTCATTTTCGCTGGGGAAAACGGTCCACAAAGATCACCATGGACTAATTCCAACGTTTGAGATGCTTGGAAAGTTGCTTTATTCGGAAATGACTACCTCATTTGTTTTCCTACCATACGAATTCTCCCGAAACCATCCTACACATTTGTCTAATGTCTTGAAGTTGATGTGACCAAGTCTTGCGTGCCATAACCAAAACTCTTCACTTATTTTCGACATTAAACATATTGGTCTTCCAACCTTTAATTTGATCTTGAAAAGGCGAATATATGATTGAGTAATTTTCATTAAAAGTCTCCACCCTTGTCATACATCGTCATGAAATCATCCTGCGAATATGACACCCGGAGTTATTAAATCATTTGCATTTTATTCGTGGTGATGAGTTAAAAAATCGAATATTGTAAATAAAAGTTGACGTCACTGATGTTCAATGGTTTTATAATATTTGGTGCAAAAAAATGGAATTTACCAAGGTAAAACCTTATTCCAGGTTATTTCATACAAAAAAATCACAATTTTGTTCTAAATTAACATGTTGAATGACTTTTATGTGTAAAAAATTGTTGAATTTTTGTGCGGAAAAAAAACGAAAAAGTTTAGTGTTTTATATACAAAAATACGAGTGACTTTTATGAGAAAAAAAAAACAAAATATATAGTATTTTTTATAGTATTTGCCTATTAAAAAATCCAATAAAAACCATGCTTAGTCCAAAGACATTAATAATTTTATACACATACACGTGTATAAATAATTAACATGACATAATACAACCAATAAAATATTAACTTTTCAACGTTCTATCTGCTGTTGGGTGAGAAGTAGTTGTTTTGCAGATGTGATATTTCTGCTACATTTGATGTTAATAATTATATATGTAAATCTCCATGAACAAGTCAGTTTACGCAACCTTCGTCACTATATATATATATATATATATATATATATATATATATATATATATATATATTTTGATTATTTATTCAATCTGCCGCATGCCTTTCATTTTCACCTTATTTAGCTTCACTTCTAATTCAGAATATCATGCCACCTTTCCATTTTTTATTTATTATTATTATTATTAATTTTTATGACATATTGACATTCTCAATCTAACAATTTAAGTTGTATGAAACATTCATAACAAAGTGATCAATCTCTTCATGCATAATGTTTAAACAAGAGTCCAAACAAAAGGATACATGCAACTATCAGTTTAGATATCAGAAAATGGTGCAAGGACATGATTCGAACAAGCTCGAGTTGTTTCACGGGTTCAGGAGTTATAACTCCATGAAATCGAATTCGTTTAAGGGTGGTGGTTATGTTGGTAAAAGGCACACTTGGATACGAAAGCATTTGTCGTCGATTGTTGTTACAGTTGCATTGATGGGATTTCTTTATCTTTTGGATTCTATCATGAGTTCGGTCTTTGAACCAAAAGTTGTTCAAAGTAGTTCCATGGTGAAGAACATGATTGTTCCTTTGAAGATTGGAGATAGTGGTGGCAAAGATGTGGTGCAGATGTATGATCGACTCGCAAGCATGGCTTCTAGTGCTCTTGTAGAGGTTTGATTTCTTGTTTTCCGCTTTGCGTGTTGTTCCATACGCAGTTTTTGGTTTGTTGTTTGGCCAGGTTGGGTAACGGGTGATTTTTTTTTATTTCACAAGCTTCTAGAAGGTTTCAGAAGTTGTTTTGGTTTCTAGGGAGTCTGCTAGTCAAAGGAGCAAACTCATTTTTATTTTGAGTTTTGCCATGACAGTGTATTTTAGGAGTTTGCTTTCCACGTGAATCCCTGGTGTCAATTTTTTTAGAGTTTGTTACCCTGGATAGCAAACTCCATAGAAACCAAAACACTTCCAAAAGCCAACTAGAAACGCTTATAATTTTGGTAAAACACCTAGAAATTAAAAAAGTATATATCGTAAAGGGTTAAAACAGGCCAAGTTTTAGTACGGGTCATCTTGTAATAAATTACTAATGCATTGAAAATTATTACAAAAAAAGAGTATTTTTAATGTGAATCTAAATCTTTGAATAATACTATTTAGGAAGTTGTATGTATTAAAAATACATTCTCGGTGAATTTCTACACGTTGACCCATTTGACCAGTTCCCTTTAGCTTAAAATTTGTATTTGGCCCGTATAAGTTATAAATAATCCAAATCGACCCATTCATAAGTCAATGGACCGGAATTGCCACCTCTACTTAACCTGATTTCAGTTTAACTATGTGTTGTATGATCATGAATGACTCCTAATGTAGAGAGAGCTTAAACAAGATGAATCAAAATTCTGGAAGGAATCGTATCGTCAAGCATCTGAATGGAGTCCTTGTGCAGATAGAAAGGAATCAACAAGTGCACGGTAAAGACTGATTTTACTATGTTTTGAAAACTTTTTCATTCGGTCAACTGAGTCAACCTTTGACTTTTATGGTACAATAAACTAGTTTTCTCTATGAAATTGTCATTGGATTATTTTTCCATGATCTGTTACATTATTTGTCAATGTTGCTAGGACAGAAAAACTTCAAAACAACACGGGTTATATATTAGTTAGCGCAAATGGAGGTCTAAATCAACAACGCGTCGCTGTAAGTACAAGTTTTTTCCTTTTTGAATCTTCTTAACAACCATATGAACTCAAACCGACGTTATAAATCATGTGAACATGTTGAGTCAAGGGTGTGTTTGGTTTCTAAATGAATCTCATTTCTTCACATTCATTCTCTGTGCGTAGGTTTGCAATGCTGTCGCGGTAGCATCGTTATTAAACGCAACGTTAGTTATTCCACGATTTCTTTTCAGCAATGTATGGAAGGACCCCAGGTATGAATAGTCTTTATTACCTTAACTTTTGCAAAAAAAAAAAAAAAAAAAAAAAAAACAACTTTAAGTTTGATGCTTGTGTGTGTGATTCAGCCAGTTTGGTGATATTTACCAAGAAGAATATTTCATTAAAACTCTGAAGCATGAAGTTAATATTGTAAAGGATCTTCCTCATTTAAAATCACTAGATTTCAAAGAAATCGGTAGTTTGGTACGTCGTCTTTTTAATCTTTTTTGTTTATCTTACCAAAAAGGGTAACAATACAGAAAGATTGCAAATTTATCATAAATGGAAGTACCTCTAAGATAACATGATGTATTTACTGTTGATTTTTCAGATAACTGATGCAGATATCATCAGCAAAGAGGCAACACCAACAGAATATATCGAAAAAGTACTTCCGATATTATCAAAAAATGGAGTTGTTCATTTCGTTGGATATGGAAACCGGCTCGGTTTTGACCCGTTACCTTCTGAACTTCAGGTTAGAGCTTAAAAACTACTATTTTCATCTTGCGAAGGTTAAATAGAGATATCATTGAGATATCTACCGCCTAGTATGTTACAATCTACCGGTAATTATAGACAGAATACGAAACTCAAATCCTAATGGGCCTAACCCGAATATATTCTACTGCTTTAAATAATCTAACGGTTTTGCTGCAGAGGTTAAGATGCAAATGTAACTACCATGCATTAAAATTTGTGCCCAAAATTCAAGAAACGGGTTCATTGTTGATTAGAAGGATAAGAAAATACGATGGCCCGAGGAACAAGTTAGATAAGCAGCTACTAGGAAACTTCATCACGGGCTTTCGGTCAAACGGGCCTGATATAGATAGAGAACCACTCAAGTATATTGCTTTGCACTTGAGATTTGAAGTTGATATGGTTGCATACTCTCTGTGTGAGTTTGGCGGTGGACAAATTGAGCAAACCGAAGTCCAAGCTTACCGAGAAGTTCACTTTCCATTACTCATCCAACGGTTGAAACGATCAAGGTGAGCAACTTTCCTCCATGTTGGCGTTGCGGTAGTAAAATTGTGTTTGTGTGTGTGTGTGTGTGGGGGGGGGGGGGGGGGGGGGGGGTTGTAGTATCTGTAATTTTTCCTTCAAGTTTTGAACTTATTGGTCATGGATATATGCATTGTAGGGCTGTTTCGGCAGAAGAACTAAGGAGGTCGGGAAAATGCCCGTTAACACCAGAAGAAGCTGCACTGGTTCTAGCTGCGCTTGGTTTCACTAGTGAAACATACATATATCTTGCGGGTTCTCAAATCTATGGAGGAAAGTCAAGGATGCGACCGTTGACCAATTTGTATCCGCATGTGATCACAAAAGAAGATCTTCTCTCCCCTACCGAACTCGCACCATTTAATAACTTTTCTTCTCAGGTAAATTACCAACATTATCATCTTCAAACTAAAGTTGCTATTAATTAATAAAATATTTACTCCTTGACTTTGACTTTTGTTTATAGCTAGCAGCACTGGATTTTATCGTGTGTGCCACTGCAGACGTATTTGCTATAACGGATTCAGGAAGTCAGTTATCTTCACTGGTCTCCGGTTTTAGAACATACTACGGTCAAGGGCATGCACTGACGTTAAAAGACCAAGCAAGAAGAGACTTGCGGAAATCTTGTCGAAGAATCAAACTATAGATTGGAAGGTATTTGAAGCAAGAGTCACAAAGATGATATCTGGAGCACAAAGTGTACGATTGAGGGGTTGGGGCCGAAGCATTTATAGACAACCGAGATGCCCTGAATGTATGTTCAAGTTCCAGTAATGTTTATTCAAACAATGGATAATGAACAATATTCATAGTTGGAAGATGGAATAAGTATTAGAGATAGCAAGATGGGCATGTCGATTTTTTGTAAGGGAGTCGAGTTGGCCCGCAAAACCTTTTTTTTGGTCCATTTCTAAGATTACTAAAATATAGACGACTTTGAGCGACTTTCAACCTCTTCTTACCCATTTTTGATGAAATACAACCCAAATCACTAAACGGGTCGAAAGTGCATCTTTGATGACTCATGTATGCACACGACCGGTCGAAGTTTTTCTGTTAAGCTCGACTCAATAGATAAAAGGCGAAACAACTAACAACTTGCTTACAACTTGAGTAGCATCTCAAAAAAAAAAATAAACTAACAAAACTTGAGGCGAAAAATTTACAAGAAACTTAGAACACCATGCTATATCATGATCTCATGAAAATAATACAACATAAACTAACACTGAGCTGCCCACCCTCTCTTCCCAACCAAAAGGGATTGTGATCAGCACAATCTCAATCTTGCAAAATGACAAAACTACCATTAATCCTTAAACTCATGATGGTGGAAAAAACCTGTCAAGATTGAACGGGAGGGTGTAAAACTCCTCGTTTCGACTATCGCCTTTAAACGTTCTAAACTTGGCCCACCATGGCATCCCGCGGTCTTTAGCACTGTCTTTCAACTCTAGCGTGTTGTCAAGAAACAACGACACCATCAATGCTACCGTTGGGGATGAAAAGAAGATGGTGTTGAGGAAATCATTGAACTGCATGAAAACACATGTGAAAAGACCAAATTACCCTTCCGAAGTCTTTTATATGTGAGACCACTATGAAAATGGACGTGAAAAGACCAACTTACCCATTCGGCCTTTGTATGTGAAGGACCGTGTAGAGCACCAGCTGTATACTCCCTAAAGTACTCGGGAATTGATAGCCCGAGAAAGAAAGAAACGCCCACAATGAACAAGTTTCTCATTGAGTTCATGTTTGTAAATTGCAAGAACGATAATCCGACAGAAGCTAGAAACACAAAACAGAAAAAAAAAACATTGATTTACAATTTTTCTGCATTTGATGATAATAATAAACGAGTCAAGATGCTCACCAACAAGACCAAATAGCACGCAGTATGCCGCAGCAAAGATCGGGAAAGGTATGGATGCAAACAAAGCTCCAAATTTCCCTACGGGTTATAGAATGATAATCAAGAGATATGAATCGGATAACGGGAAGGGTTGACTTTTTGTTGTAGGATGCATTGACTTACCTAAAATCGAGAAGAAGATCATAAAACCGGCTGAAATTTGAATGACTCTTCGGCTACCTACACGAGTGCTTCCCAGAAGACCAACATTTTCTCTGTTTTGTTTCACAGTAACTTATGTTTTAGCTTGTGTCTTCGGATTTGTTTCAAACAACATAAATAGTATCAATAACACTTACATGGAAACTGTTGAGCCAGTTGCTGTTCCAAAGAGACCGCTCAAGAGAATGCCGATCCCCTGCGTGATGAAATATGAATAAAATTATTTCGTGAGTGATTGAAATCTTACACGTAAATGTATCCAAGATTATGAGTTAAAATGTAAGATATTTGTATGTATAAATGTCTAATAGAAATAAAAACTGACCTGCCACCCAATGCCACGGCTGAGAACATGAACAGGAGGGGGTGTAGCACTAGCTAGGCGTGCAGCTGCCTTATACGCGCCTGTCGACTACATTAGCAAGCATAACTTTTTATGTTACATTCATTTAATTAATTTTGCGGCACCCACTTTATTGAATATTCACCTCAACAAGGGAGACCAGAACCGCAGCCATCATTCCAAAAGCATGCCCCGCTTCAAACGTTGGCGCACCCCATTGAAGCGGATACGGTATCTTTATCCTGTATCAAGAAACTTACTTACAATTCATTTCGTTAAAAAAGCAATTCACAAATGGCGATTCTTGACTCAAATTGCTAACCATGGTGCAGCAGATATGAGGTCAGCTTTATCAGTTCTACAGTGCATTTGAGTCTGTTCTGGATGATGTTTATACGCACCACTAGCAGTCAATAAGTGCGCGTACGCCCAGATCACCGCTATCGTCAACAGAAGCGCAAACCGCTCCAATATTGGCAGTTGTTTCGCCTGAAACTGTTTCAGGTACTGTTTCCCACCAGAAATTAGATCACATGTAATTTAAAATAAATGTAATATAATCAGATTAAACGGACACTAGCGGTACCTGAGAGAATGTGACGAAAAGAATTAGCATCGGTATGCCAAATTCCACACACCTTCCAACCTATAAACAATTTGAGTAAAAGATTTAAGCTTTTGTCAATAAACAATACAGTGTTGACTTTTGAAGTCAAATATATTCAGTCTAGTAAAGTGTTCATACCACAGGAAATCCTCTGTCGAAGAGACCAAAACCAGCTAATGCAATCACCGGAACCATACCAACAGGGCTAAAGAATCTGAAATGATCGAAAATTATAAGAATTTGATTAAAGAAAGACAATTTAAAACATTGATTTTTTTTTAAATCAAATTATTCACCTTGAACATATAGCCCAAAGCTGACCATACCCCAAGATTATCTGCACGCTCGATGCCACGATAAGTGCGCCTTGTATAGCTCGCATTGTAGCAAGAAATCTCTGTAAGTGCAAAGATATTCATCATAACATATTGTTATTTTTCCCTTTCTAATGATAAAAAAAGATCATCTTTTTTCACATATGTTGATAAAATAATAAAAAGATAGTGTTTTCGACTTTAGCGAATAATATTGGCATCATATTGAACTGTGTTATCATGTGGTGTTAGGTTTTTTATTCTCTAGATCAACATGTTTGACTACAAAAGTCAAAATGAATTGATATGGTAAAAACTCCATTTGTTCACCATTAGCAATTTTTATATTGTACACCTTATATAAAAATAAGTCTTGCAACTGTGATAATATTTATAGGTGTTAGTTATCATGGTGTGTAAGAAGAAACAAAAGATAAAAACAATGTTTTCATAACCGGCTGCCTTATCATTGACCAGTTAACTGGTTGGTTCAAGAGTACATAACCGGACTGGTTGTGTAGGTGGTCCCACTCCGAACAGGATATAAGCCAAAAAAAATACCAAAACATAGAAATAAAAAAAATTAATTAATGGAACCTAAATACAAATAAAAATCCACATGAGTGATGAGAAACTATTATGTGGGGCCCCAACCCTGAAAAAATATATTTGGTATTTAATAGGTGGGACATACCAAATGCCCCTTGAAACATGGAGATTACACTACACCTACTCACACTCTCAAAACATTTTACTTCTTTTATGCTAAAAAACATATTACAAACACCAAAAAATGTCACATGTGTAACATCACATGTACAAGAAAACATCATAGCAAGTTTAAAAAAGGTTTAGGTTACCATATGATCATCCCCAATGGCTACAAGAGAAGGGTCATGTATAATTGAAATAATAGGCACCATGAAAGCCCATGATCCCCCAACTACAGCTGGTAATCTGGTTCCAAAAAGTGTTTGCAAAAATGTATTAATCCCTTGAACAAAAAGCAATGTCTGCACCACCCTAATCTTGTCACCCTGCATATCACAATGTACAAGTTGTAAAGCACAGTTATAGATATATGGTACAACTATCTGACTCAAGTTTTGGAAGAAAAAAAGACTCACAGAAGTACCACCCATCAAAGGTACAAGAAAAGCTGGAATCATGACAGCAGTCCCTAAAGATAATATGTAATGCTGAAACCCTAAAGCTATAGCTTCCCCTGTTTACCAAGATTATAACAACCATTATTTTTATAAAATTAATTTAAAAAATTAAAGATTTCATTAGTTTTGTAAAAAAAAGTTGAGAAATTTACATACCCCATGAGGGATTTGAGTCAATGCAGTACTCTAAGCCTTGAAGTTGGTCAGTTGGAAGATGAGTGATATCATCTGCTTTTGGAGCTTCAGCCATAGCTTTCAGATACAAAAAATAATAATAAAAAAATAAACCCTTAACAGATTTTAAAAACTAAAAAGAACCCAGAAATGATTCTTGCTCAAAATGAGTTTTTGTAATGAAAATCAAGAATCTTTACAAGAAACAAAACCAAGATTGAAGATTCAAGATTCTTGCTTGTTTGGCAAATGGGTTTGATTTATGAAAATGACAGGATCAAAACACAAAAGGGTTATTCAAGATTTGTGAATTCTAGTTATTCCAACACATATGGGTTGAAGATTCTTGGATTCTTGTTAAAAATGAGGTGTTTTTGTGGAGGTGAAAGTGACTGAAACAAGACCCAAAATGGATGATGGGAGTGAAAAAGAAAGCAAAAGAGAATAATAATAATAATAAGGGGGAGACCAATGAGATAGAAAGCGAAAAAGAAAAAAGAAAAAAGAAAAGCTTTAAGGGTCAACAATGGTGAATTGTAAAGCCCTAAAAGCAAAAGGTTGCAGGGTGAGTTTGAGTCTTTTTGGTTTGCTTAGTGAGGTTAGTGTTAAATGTGTTTGCTTGCTTTAAGTAATGAGCCGTTAAACTTTTGTTAGTGTGTTGACAGAAATGCCCCTCGAAAATACTTCCAAAGTTATGTTACCGTTGGCCCCTGCAGCAGTGTGTATTTAATAATTGGATGCCCCATCCATCCAACACTTATTTTTCTTTTCTTTATGTAATTTTTTAAAATGAATCAAACCTATAATGTTAACTAGACTAAAAGTAATTTTTTTAACATTCTAAGTTTGATCCATTTTACAAGTATAGTCTAATTTTTTAAATTAAGTAATTACATAAATAGCTTTTATTGTCTAGTTAACATTCTAGGTTTGATCCATTTTACAAGTATTTTACTTGCATTCATTTATAACCCAATTACTTAAATAAAATAGATAGTAAAGCTGTCTATCCTTTATTTTTTTAAAGATTTTTGATAATTTTAGAAAAAGCTGACTCGACACACATTCTTTCGTCTTTAGCAATGCCATCACTTGTGATTGTCCATAAACATTGTTTTTACCACCGACTACACTCTATCTTCAACTTTTATTGTTTTTCTACCACAACGCTATGACAGCACTATTTTTCTCGTCGTTGACCGCCTCTACTACAACACTACATTGTTCTTTACTCTGTATTGTTATGGCGTGAGATTGTGTACCTACTTCGTGAGTTATGAGTTTTTATATAGATTGGTGTCTAGGATTTGTATTTGGGTTTATAAACATTAGTATTATGATTTTCCGTTCATAACGACTTAAGTATTTTAGATACTGATATATTGTTATTTGCTTTTAGTTTCATATTAAAATATCTATGAATTTAACAATAATTAATTAAGATTATCTTGGCCGATGAAGCCACAACTCAGTGGTGGAGGTGTGAGGGTTTTACCCACAGGTCACGGGTTCGATCCCGGGCCAGTGGTGTTTCCCGCACGGGGACCGGATTCAGCCCACTTGGGAGGTACCGCATTGCGGGTCAAGTGTGGTTCGAACTCGGGTGGCTACTCGTCTTGAGAGCCTTGGGGACCACTGAACCAAACTTTTCAAAAAAAAATTAAGATTCTCTTGTATTCAAATATTAATTTATGATATTAAATGTCTTTGCTGAAAATATTAATATAGAGAAAAAAGGGTAATCCGAGTAAGCCACAACGTGGAGACACAAGTTTATTACTGAACCATAATATTTTAGAGTTAATAAAAATTGATTTTAAATGTCTAATATCTTTTTAAATTAACTATTGAGCCTTAATATTTTAATATTATTAAAAATTAAATTTAATTGTAGAATATCTTTTTAAATTCACTATTGAGCCTTTATTTTTAAGCAATTTTTTCAATGTTACTTTTACCTTCTGTTTTTTATAACGCTTGTATTCAAGAAAACACTAATTTTATATATGTGGTATATCCTCTCTAAACATTAAATTTTTCCATATATTTTACAAAACACAAATTTTCAATACATAATGCACAATGTAGTTGAAGCATGATTTAAGTAAATAATAATAATTTGACAAGTTTAGAGGATGATATATAAAACTGTTTAATTTATATATGTATGGAGAAAAATATAAAAAAAACTTTTAATTTAAGAAAATAAGAAAGACAATTATGTTATCTACGTGTAAACAAGAACTGTTCACATATATGTAACATTAAATTTATATATATTTATAAATGATGCATGGAAACTAGAATAAAGCTTTGATATATAGTTAAGTTGGTTATCAATATTGGTTTACTTTTAAAATGTGCAATATACATACATTGTATGACATACGGTGAGTTTAGACTCATTTACATTGTTCGTTTAACCTATTTACACAATGAGGACGTGTGTCTATTATCTAACCCTTTTACACAGTACAGATGTTTATACCCCATATAAAGCACGGTGGAGGCGCGTGTGACATAGCTATGTACATAGATAGACGTAAATACTACTCGTTCATAAAGCCCACAAATATACATGCCACATCCCAAGGTCGGCCTTGAGAAATCGTGTACCCTTTTCGAGCTTGAGAAAACGTGTCCTTAAGCCTTAATGAAATTGAGTATTGGGCTAACTAAAGGTGTAAATCTAATGTCAACGGCCTAATAACTAATCAAAACCATAAGAATAGTTTTGTAAGTGAGCCTATGTTGGTGTTTGTATCGGTATACTCTATTAATTATTCTTTTTATATATACTTATCGGTTTTTTTTAAATAAGATGTCATTCGAAATATCGAGCCCTGACTGGTGGTCCTTCCCGCCCACCCTCAGGGGCGCCCTTGCCGCATCCTGTGGCTTCATAAGTTTCTTTATCTAAATAAATGATTATATTAAAACACTATATATTCTATACACTGATATAAAACAATCCATAAATAGGGCTATAATCTTTGTAGTGAAACACCCTATATATGTATGTAACGTCTATATTTTGAGCCGACGTAAAAAACAAGCGAGGATCTTTGGTGATCTGCAACTGCAACATGTACCATCTTCTTTTATAGAAAAGCATTAATGTGTTTGCCGTACGGTAGAATTGGGATAATAATTGTTACAGCAGTCAACGATTTTAATGTGATTCAAATGGGTAATTGGTTCAGGTCAAACTAATCAACCATATCTTTTTTACTATTAAAAATATTATAAACACATAATGCAACTGACATAAGATAATTATTATAAAAAATATAAAAACAAAAACTATGTAAAATGTCCCGAAAGCTTCTCAGGTTGACGTTAAATTAAAACGGGGTTAGTGAATTGGATGGAAATAGCAACAAAATCGATTTTGTTGCTATTTTGATTTAGGGTGGTGGTGGTTTGAGGGTGTAGGTGGTGCGGCGGATTTAGGCTTAAACACCGGGTTTCTAGGAACCCATTCGATTTATGATTTTTAGTGAAAACTTATACAAAAAATACCATAGAAATCCATAAATAAATTTTGTGTGACCCATTAAAAAAATCTCTAGTTTCCTACTGGGAAAGTGCTCTGTTTCTATCGCTAACATCCTTGGTTCGATTCCAGCTCGGTTTTCAGGTTTTTTTTTTTGTTTTTCTTCTTTCTTTTAATTTTTTAAATTGCAAAACCCTTATTAGGGTAAAACTAAAAGACGAGTTAACATATTATCAGTGAACAACCTCACCCTTCACCTTCTCCAGCCCCCTCCACCTCCACCTCCAACGAACAGCCATCACCGGCCACCCAGCAACCGCCTCCACCTCCACCTCCGGCTGTCCACGCTTCACCTTTCCAATTCCAGCCGTAGGTTTTCACCACTTCTAATCTCTCTCAATATCTCAGGTTTTTTTTTTTTTTTTTTTTTTTTTTATAAATTGTTGATGTGAATCTTTAGTTTCTTGTCTTTTAATATGCTTTAGCCATTGTGCTCAATATTACTTCTTAAAATATTCCAAAATCCAAATGAAATTGTATGACAGCTGTGTATACATTATTTATGTTTCACAGCAAATGGTTCGGTTTTTTGTGTATACATTATTTTTGTTTCTCAGCAAAAGGTTCGTTTTTTTATTACTTTTTAGTTGTGTTCAGAAATTACATGAAGTGAACACATCAGTTATATTCTTCAGCATTTGGGTATGATAATATGAGTTCTGGAGTTATTAAAAAGCAGGGGTCATCACAACAATTATTTCCTCCTGTCATGCTTAGACTATTGGATGAGATTTAGTTGAGTCAATTGGTTCATTAACTTCCAAAGATGATATGGGAAAAAGTGACTTTATTGAAAAAGCCGGACCCGACCCATCTTGACTCAAATTCGTTTTGTAAAATTTTATTACAAATCACTTTAGAGAAATGTGTTTCAGTAGTGACGAAGATGGATAATAGGATAGAAATATTTAATGATAAAGCCCAACCCGACCCGAAATTCAAACTCAAGTTGAACGAAATTTGAGTCCCTAAAAAGTGAACCCAGTGGAAAAAGATCCTGGATCCGCCACTGGGCGGTGGTGTAACAACTCGAAAATTCGTTGTTATCTTTTTCCTTGTTTTTATCGTTGTACTTGTTTTGTAATCCCGATATTCGGTTTATAATAAAGTTTATGTTGATTACTTATGGTGTTGTACGTTATTATCGTATCTAATCGCTTATTAAATCGCATCGCTAATCTCATCGCATCGCAAATCGCAGTAATTATATAGTTTTATGTTATTTATGTGTTATGTGTGTTTGTGGTTATGATTACGCTCGCTATCGCATCGCTCTCGCACTCTCGAATCGCTAAATCGCACTATTATATCAATTATAACGTTTAATATAACTATCTAATATGAACCGAATAACCAAACGAACTCTTAACGCGAAACACAACGAAGAAAACCCAAGATTGAGTCAAGTTCGCTCGAACTTGGGTGACCCCAAGTTCGGCCGAACTTGGCTGACCAAACTATATTTCTTCATTAAACCTCAAGTTCGCCCGAACTTGCATATACATATGCAAGTTCGGCCGAACTTAGCCATCCACACTTGAAAACCTAGTAAGTTCGCCCGAACTTGCATGGAAACATGCAAGTTCGACCGAACTTGGCTACCACCAGCTCTCTTTTTGCCTTCTCCTATAAATACCAAGCTCTTTTCTCTCATTTGATCTTGCTGTAAGTTCGCCCAGAGCTCTCAAAACTCGAAACCTTCGTGTCCTAAGTAAGAATCAACCCGATTTCACTGCAACAACGTTTATCAACGATCTACAAAGGTTTACAACGATTTTGGCACAAGGCGTAGCCTTCGTTTTCATCAAAACTCATTCTTTTACGAAAAAATTCATTTTTTTCTTCAAAAACTTCTGTTTTAAGCTTAGATCTACACAATACGAGTTCGTTTGGCGATAGTAGAGACTTCCCAAACACGAGATCTGCAAGATCTCGGCTTGTAAGTGATAGATCTGAGAAAAACCTTTGAAAACCGTTGATTTCTACACAAGATACGGACGTTTGATGATGTTTTGTTCATTTTTTGGTATGAAACGAAGCATCCCTATCATTCAAGATCCCAGATCTGGAAACACAAGGACGTTTATGTTGGTTTACACAAGCCGGACTAATCCGAACGAACCCCGAGTTCGTCCGGATTAGCCCACGCTTTTGTAAAACGGCTAAAACAGCTCTAAAAGACCTCTCCGACCTAAGTTTGCTCAGTAGCACAGGGTTGGAGGGATGAACACTCGATTTTCCTCAGCAAACGACGCGAAAACGCAAGATTTTGGACCCGAAAACATCAAGTTCGCTCGAGAATCACCAGCACAAGTTCGACCGAACTTGAGCCAATTTCATCAATCTTCTCACAAGTTCGCTCGAACTTGCCTCATTTCCCAAGAAATCAAGCAAGTTCGCCCCGAACTTGTCTTTCCAGTAAGAGTTTTCTTACAAGTTCGCCCGAACTTGACAAGTTTCTTAAGGAAACTCCTCAAGTTCGACCGAACTTGACTCTAAACCCACCAATTCATACAAGTTCGCTCGAACTTGTTCGCCCGAACTTAGCTACTGCCCAACCAAGACTTAACCGTTTCAGCTTTTCGGAGACTGATGCACTTTCGTTCGCGTATGTAGGCTGATCCGGCGCTCTTCTCGACTCTCCTCAGATCCCGAACTCTTATGTCACACCCCGACCCGCAGCGGAAATAGGTGATCGGGGCATGATTGGGTTTCCATCAAAGCTCATGACATTTATTATAATGTTTCATATTTATTATTACAATTTTAAAGAAGATCATACAATCAAATAATTACAACATGTTCTATACATCTTTCTAGGCTTCATTATTTTCTTCTAAGGCATTTTCCTATGTGTTCCTTGCTTCATCCTGTCCACCTGTATCATGTGTAAAAATGGTTTTTGGGTCAACAAAAAGTTGGCGAGTGAACCTTGTTAGAAAACATTTATTATTGATTTCTTATTGTATTTAATATGGAAAAATTGTGCAATAATCATATGTGAGCAAACGTAAATAATCATACAATAACATACAATAACACACAATAACATACGATAACATACAATAACAAAACACCTTGCATGAATATATGACATGAATGATAATGTAAATGTTGGTAACGTCACGTTCACGCCATAGGTAATGGGGAACGGTTCCACTCATAGGTAATGGGGAACAGACGGCCTATGATGAATGTATGTGCGATCAAGGCTCAATCAAACGGAGCCGATCGTATGTTGGCAACGCCTCGTTCACGCTCATAGGTAATGGGGAACGGCTCACGCTTATAGGTAATGGGGAGCGGCGACCTATGATAATGTATGTACTGAAAATGATAAATTTAATCTAAACATTAACCACACAAACAGTTGATACATATTGAATACACATTTGATCATGGATATGATGGATGCACAATTGTTTAAATGTAATAAATAATAAGACACATGATACACCCCAAAAAGTGATTAAAACGGGGAATTTGTAGAGATTCACTCACAGTGGGTGCGTTTCTTGGATTGATGATGAATGCGCACGAATTCGGATTTAATCGGCAAGGGAACTAACCTAAATAATAACATAATAGTTCGATAAATAAATAAACTCTTATTTGAGATTAGAATTTTTAATTAGTGTTCTTAATGGGATTGTTCGGTTTATTTTTGTGAGTTCAAGGAAATTTTCTAACTTAAAAAATATTATTTTTAAGTATATTTAATTGATTTTTAAATAAAATAAATAAATAAAAGAAAATAAAAATTTTGACTTTTTGACCAGTTGACCGTTGACTTTGACTGTTGACCGGTTCGGACGTGTGTATGTATGCGCTGGGTGAGGCTCGAACCCGAGACCTCCCGTACGCGTGCACGCAGCTCTACCAACTGAGCTACGTGTCTAACCCGAAATATTTCTGTTTTTAATTATATTTATACACTATTTAATTTAATCAGAAATCATTTATTTTTACAAAAGGATTTAATTATATCGGACCGGTGCACACAACAGGTCTCGAACTCGGGACCTGTTGTTTAGTGTTGCACACAGTCCACCGCTGGACTGTGTGTCTAACTTGGTTAATATACTGATTTTTATTATACTTAACATCTTACAGCGAGTTGATCCGGTTCGGTTTAAAAAGAACATTTTAATTACATAGAGTGAGGTTGTGTCAGGGATCGAACTCGAGACGTGTGTTTATTGTTTGCACACAGTCCACCGCTGGACTGTGTGTCTAACCCGTTTATATAACTTGTTTTAATTATACTTATACATAAGTTCGACTTCATCTTCTTCGTTCAAAGACACAGACCACGATTTTTCAACTGTTCTTGTTTAATTCGATTAACGAAATTTATAAGTGATTGAAATGTGATGGATAGAGAGGATTTTGGAAATGAATGTACCGAAACAGACGTCTTTCTCAGAACTCCGGCAAGGATCGTCGGCTCTGTTTTGTGAACCGTCTGATCGGATAATTAACAGTTTTGATCGATTAAATGTGAAATTGAGTTACTAAACAATGATTATCAGAAGGTTTAGATGATTATACCGATTCACAGTGTGATTTTGGAAATTCCAGAGATTTTCCGGCGATTGCAGAATGTCCGGCAACGTCGTCTGGGATTGATTCTGGTTGATGAATTGAAGTTAGTAATAGTCTAACAATGGATTGAAACCGAAAGAGTCGAGGTATTTACCGTTTTGATGAAAGTCTCGGTTTTCCGGCGAAAGTCCGATGATTGCAGAAAATCTCCGGCGAGTGAAATTGATTCGAGAAATGGTGCGATTTTGAGCGAAATGATTTCCAGAGACTTGGGTGTGTATTTATAGGGAAGAATCACGATGAATTGGGTCTGATTTCTGTCTTGATTCGTTGGTCAGCCTTTCTCCGGCGGTTATGACTGATGTCGCGGGATTAGACATCGGTTATAACCGATGTCGATGTTAATACGTACGTTAAGTCAAAAGAAACCGTCGATAATTGGCGAAATCGTCGGAATTTTCGGCGACTGCGAAATGGGCGCGCTGTTGACTGAATTTAATTTCAAGTTTTATTATATGTATTATTTGTTTCGATATATCAACAAATAACACAAGTGGCGGAGTGGTGAGATATGTGCTTGTTAAATCTTTGAGGTTTCATCCGGCTGACCCGGGTTCGAAACCCGACAGCCGGTTTTATTTTTTATTTATTTTATTTTCACTTTTTATCAATTATAGTTTTTAAATTCTAAATTGTTTATTAATTATGTATTGTTTAAAATTAAAATAACTCATAAATACGCAACGAAATTTTTAACTGAATGTTCGGTTAATAAACGAAGCGGGTTTGGTTAACCCGGTTTTTGACGGATGTTACAGTATCCCCTACTTTTAGAAATTTCGTCCCGAAATTTAAGTAGTGGCGTGTTTTACTCAAAAGGATGGTGTTTTAATTTGACAGTTACATACTTAGAAGGGGGTAAGAGTTTAAATTTTGTTTGAGGCGGTAACGTTCCTTGTAAGGGTTGAATACCCTGCTACAGGAATCGTTTTTTGTTGCCTACGATAAAGAATATTGATAAACAGAGTTGATTGACTAAGTATGATTTTATGCATGATACGTTTTGAAAGATAAGGTTATAGCATATAACAAAACTTCTACTACTAAAACTTACATGGAACCTCTCATAATCGCCTGACAATGCCTCTAATCCTTTGACAAGAATACTTATATATAGGAAGTACCAGCGGCGTATCCACCATATTCTTGTCAAATTTTCATTGGCTTTATCAGTAAATTATGATTAGTTCTATGTGACTCTAAACAAAACAACCAAAACTTGAGTCTTAATTCTGAAAGTATACATGTTTGAATGATGACAGTACCTCTCTCGTTTGTTATAATGAAGAGGTTAGTCTATGTAGAAGTGAGACACAGCACAACTTCTTTGAATGATGAGATTGAAATACGTCGAGATGTATGATGATATGAATGCTAAATCAGTGAGTATAAAACAAACTTCAACCAAAACATTACTAAATCCTACATGGAACTTCTCATAACCGCCTGACAATGCCTCTGATCCTTTGGCAAGAATACTTATATATAGGAAGTACCAGCGGCGTATCCACCATATTCTTGTCAAATTTTCATTGGCTTTATCAGCAAGTTATGATTAGTTCTATGTGACTTTAAAACATAAACAAACACAACAACCAAAGCTTGAGTCTTAATTCTGATAGTGTACATGCTTGAATGATGACAGTACCTCTCTCGTTTGTTATGATGGAGAGGTGTCACACCCCGACCCGCAGCGGAAAAGGTGATCGGGGCATAATTGGGTTATCATCAAAGCTCATGACATTTATTATATGTTTCATATTCATTAATACAATTTAATGGAAATTTACAATAATTGATACAACATGTTCTAACTATCAATCTAAGCTTCTTGGTTCTCTTCTAAGGCATTTCCTATGTTTTTCTTGCTTCAACCTGTTCACTTGTATCATGTGTAAAAAGGTTTTTGGATCAACATAATGTTGGCGAGTGAATCCTATGGAAAAACATTTGAACAAGTTTATCCAATTGATTATAAATAATGTGCATACCACATATGAGTAAATGTAGATGTAAATTTATTCACACAACACATAATATTGAATATTGAACACACATACACCAAATGATTGTTTTGAGGCACGCGTTGTTCGACTCGTCTCCCACGAGGAACTGATGGGCCTAATGAATGAGTTTTGAGGCACGCGTTGTTCCACGAACTGATCGGCCTAATGAATGAGTTTTGAGGCACGCGTTGTTCTTACGAACTGATGGGCCTAATGTATGAGTTTTGAGGCACGCGTTGTTCTTACGAACTGATGGGCCTAAATAATTTGCATACAACTTTGACAATATGTAATACATCACAACCAACAATAGTTACATTCAAATTTAGTTCATATAATGGTATAGCACGAATTTGCATAAGAGAATTAGTTTAAGCGACACATGATACACCCCAAAACATGAATAAAAAGGGGAGTTTGTAAGAATTCACTCACATTGGGTGCGTTCGGTTGATGATGTTGAATGCACGCGAAATGGTTTTAACCACGAGTGAAATTAACCTAGATAAATAGCATTTTGGTTCGGTAAGTAAACGGATTTTATTTATCTATTTTAGTAGGATTGTTGGGTGTATTTTTGTGAGTTTGAGGCTATTTTCTAACCTTAAAAATGTTATTTTTAAGTATTTTTAATTGATTTTTAATTAAAATAATTAAATAAAAAAAATAATAAAAATATTTGATTTTTGCTACAGTTGACTTTGACCATTGACTTTGACTGACTGTTGACCGGTTCGAAGGCATATTGTTGTGCGCTGGGTGAGGCTCGAACCCGAGACCTCCCGTACGCGTGCACACAGCTCTACCAACTGAGCTACGTGTCTAACCCGTTATATATCTGATTTTAATTACATATATACATTAATTAGAATTAAACAGAAATCCTTTATTTTTTTAAAAACGATTTAAATCCCGAAAACCGGTGCGCTCCACAGGTCTCGAACCCGGGACCTGTGGGTTAGCGTACACACAGTCCACCGCTGGACTGTGTGTCTCACTTGGTTATAAACTCGGTTATCAATATACTTAACATATACCTAAATCAATCCGGTTCAGTTTGCTGAAAAAGGAATTTTTATTAAGGCAGCGTGTGAGGAACAATACTCGAACTCGAGACCTTAGCGTTCAATGTGCACACAGTCCACCGCTGGACTGTGTATCTAACCCGGTAAATAACTGGATTTTAATTATACTTAACTATTACCGAAACTTCGTCTTCTTCACTGGTTTTCACCGGAAGTGAAGACTGACTGATGCGAAATGTTGATTCAGGTTTCTTTAGCGTTTTATGATCAATTACAGACGAGATAAAAGTAAAAAGGAAAGGAATTAGGCGTGAAAAGTACCGACTGGTTCTCCTCTGTTTTCCGGCAGAACTCCGGCGACAGCAATCTCTTTCCGGCGACGAGTGTCTTGCAGCAGAGAGTCTTCCGAAAGCTTACAAAGGGTGTGGGTGACTTCGATAAAAGTTTAGGGGGTTCAGTAAAGCTCAGAGATTAATGATACGGTTTTCCGGCGACGTATAAACTATTTCCGGCGAGTGAGTTTTCGCCGAGAAAGGGTGCGATTTGAGTGTGAAAGATTTCTGGTGAGTTGTGGGTGAATTTATAGGGTAGTATCGAGATGTATGGGGTCTGAATTCGGTCTCAATTCGAAGTCAGCCGTTCACCGGCGGTTACGGCTGATGTCGCGGGTTCAGACGTCGGTTATAACCGTTGTGGGAGTTAAGTCTTCGGTTAATTTGAGCGGAAACGTAATTAAACGGCGAAGTCGTCGGGATTTCCGACGACTGCTAATTGGGCGCAAATTGACGAATTTGACTTCCGAACATTAATACTTGAATTAATTGATTCCTTTTAATAACAGAAATCGAAGTGTCGGAGCGGATGATTGGCTGAGTGATAAGTCATTGTTGAGTCGGTACAGACCCGAGTTCGAAACCCGGCATGAGTAAAACATTTTTATTTTGCGATTTTTAACAGTTTTTCAAAAACTAATTATATATCCCCGTGTAATAATTGATTATGTATCGTTTAAAATTATTTTGGGCATTTAATTCGCAACGAAAATTTTAACTGACTGTTCGGTTTGATAAACGGAGCGGGTTTGGTAAATCCGTTTTTGACGGATGTTACAGTATCCCCTGCTTTTTAGAAATTTCGTCCCGAAATTTAAATAGTGATATATTTGACTAAAAAATGATGGTGTTTAGTTTGACAGTTACACGCTTTAGAAGAAATAAGGGTTTAAGTTTTTGTTTGAGGCGGTAACGTTACTTGTAAGGGTCTAGTACCCTATTACAGGAATCGCTTTTTGTTGCCTACTGTATAAGTATTGTTAAGCAGGAATGATTTGCTAAAATGATATCATGCATAAGAGTTTAGATATGTTTGGAAAAGTATGGTTATATCCTAAGCAAAACTTCCAATACTACAATCTACACAAATAAACACAACAACTAATAATTGAATCCACATTCTGATAGTATATATGTTTCAATGGTGACAGTTCCTCTCTCGTTTGTTATGATGGAGAGGTTAGTCTATGTAGAAATGGATCACAATCCAATTTCTTTAAATAGTGAGATGATATAAATGTAACACAAATTTCAACAAAGGCAATACTAAATCCTACATGGAACTTCTCATAACCGCCTGATAACGCCTCTGATCCTTTGGCAAGAATACTTATATATAGGAAGTACCAGCGGCGTATCCACCATATTCTTGCCAAATTTTCATTGGTTTTATCAGTGAATTATGATTAGTCCTACATAACTCTACAACCAATACAACAAACATAAAATACTGAAATGGAATATATCTGTGCGATCAAGGCTCAATCAAACGGAGCTAATCGTATTGCATGTACTGAAAATGAAAATGTCTGTGCGATCAAGGCTCAATCAAACGGAGCCGATCGTTTTGTATGTACTGAGAATGAAAATGTCTGTGTGATCAAGGCTCAATCAAACGGAGCCGATTGTATTGCATGTACTGAAAATGATGAACTTAATCTAAACAACAATCCCACAAACAGCCTATACATGGAACCTTTCATAACCGCCTGATAATGCCTCCGATCATTTGACAAGAATACTTATATATAGGAAGTACCAGCGGCGTATCCACCATACTCTTGTCAAATTTTCATTGGTTTTATCAGTAAGTTATGATTGGTTCTATGTGACTCTAGAACATAAACAAACACAACAACCAGCGCTTGAGTCTTAATTCTGATAGTATACATGTTTGAATGATGACAATACCTCTCTCGTTTAATATGATGGAGAGGTTAGTCTATGTAGAAGTGAGACACAACTCAACTTCTTTAAATGATGAAACTGAGATACGTCGTGAAGTATGATGAATAAAATAAACTGAACTAGTAATTTGCATTAAAATTCTTGGATAAATTTCCAATTGAGATTCGTGAAAATTGAGATAACATAAAGAAAAAAAAAACATAAAAACTAAGTAATTGGAGTTGAATCTTGATTCTTGGTGAGAGAAGGCTAGTTAAGTGGTTGGTTTGGACCGTTAATATCTTCAACAGGATTGGTATTGATGTTATAAACTCTTCCTCTTGCTGGCGGTGGGGATGGGTTTGTTTGATTTGCTTGGTTAACTGGGTTTGCTTGAGCTTGGGCGTTTATGATGTTAACCAAACGAGGGCACGTGTTTCTAAAATGGGTAGGGTCGCCACAATTGAAACAAGCTCGAACATATGGGTACATGGGGTATTGAGGTTGTTGATATGTTTGGATCATGGGTTGAGTAGGGGTTGAGGTTTGGTTTTGAGCGGTGCGGCAAACTTTGCTCAAATGACCGTAGCGTCCACAATTCGCACATAGTCGACAGGGTAAAGTAGATGGATGGTGATAGAAACAGGTGTTGCATTGAGGGTGAGGTCCAATGTAAGGTTTCTTATTTGGGTAAGTTGAGTTGGGTGCTACTTGAGCGTTTGGGATAGTTTGAGGAGGTACAACTTGTGAAGCTGGTTGGTTGCGTTGGGTGACGGCGAAAATTTGCCCATCTCGTTTTCTCTTAAAAATAGGTGGTGTAGAGGATTCGGTTCGGGTGGAGTTTGAGGTTTCGGTTGATGCTTTATCCTTCTTCTTCTCCTCTTTGAAATCTTTGTTTCGGATTCGGTTCTCAGTGAGCGCGGTTGCTAGCTCCATTGCTGCTTCCAAAGTTGCAGGCGAGGTACTTATTACAGAGTCTTGAATCTTTGATGGAAGACCACGAATGTAGTGCTCGATCAAACGGTAAAGGGGAGTAAACAAATTGGGAACCATTTGATTTAACTCAAGGAATCTCTTGTTGTATGTGGTGTGGTCGCCTTCCTTTTGTTTCAAAGCATGGAACTCATCCTCCAATTTCTTGATTTCACTTCTTGGGCAAAACCGTCTTGTCATGATTCCCTTCAACTCTTCCCAAGTCAAGGTCATAGTTTCTTCAACACCTCGTTTGGTCTTCTCTGTATTCCACCATGTGAGTGCTGTTCCAAGTAAACGACCGGTGGCATAACGCACTTTGCGATCATCGGGGCAATCGCAATTTAGAAAAGTGTTCTCCATTTCTTCGAACCAATGGAGGAGAGCGGTGACACCTTCAGTACCTTCGTATTTTGGAGGATCGCAGGATTTGAAATGTTTGTAGGTGCATTTAGTGACTGAAGGATTGATAGTGTTTTGATCTTCTTGTTGGGTTGGGTTAACGGGATTAGCGGTAAGGGCTTGTTGAACTTGAACTACGATGTTGGGTATTACGGTCGCCATTTGCTGAGCGATTTGGGCAGCCATGCGTTCACGGGCTTTTCCTGCTCTCATCTTCCTACGGGCGAGGTTAGAAGACATCTACAAGGAATACATGTCAAGAGTATGAGTTGGATGCCTTTGGGATCGTGGGTCGTGTTTGGGAATGAACGTTCATAAAATAAATATAGAAAAATAACTCTACTACATCCATAGGATGTCTTGGGCTTTGCTCGTATTTGGGCCTTGCATGCCGCCATACTTCACCTTCGTAATCACGTGGGCCCCCATGATTACCGGGTTTTTCATATGGTTCGCATGTGTTAGCCTGGTTACGTACACTAAAACCCGGAGAAAATCGAGAAATATGTAACGTATGATATTCGGAATGTGCCCAAGCATGGACACGGTGACATCTCAAAGTGAGGTTAGTTCGAACAACGTTTGGTGTGGCATGCTTTGGCCTAATAGGTCCGTCGTACTCTCATCGTTAGTCCCCAGGTAGGCAAACTGGTCCGTTATTTTGGATTTATACGAATGCCAACCTAGACAGGACGTCCCGACTACCGGTACTTGTACCCTTCCGGTTACTACATGCCCGTCGCAGAACTTACTTTGATGGGATTTGAAAATTGCAACAAAATCCTTGAATAATGAGAGTATGAAAATGAATTGAATATATGAACATTGATATATGTATAACGAATATGTATATAAGCATGTATGTTTGACTGCAATATGAAACAAATAAATATCACAAGTTTGTATGTAACCATCTAATCAATTAAAATTTAGGCAGACTATAGTATAGGCTCTAAGGGTCTAATAACCTATCCTATATCCCTATAGTCATGGCTCTGATACCAATCTGTCACACCCCGACCCGCAGCGGAAAAGGTGATCAGGGCATAATTGGGTTATCATCAAAGCTCATGACATTTATTATATGTTTCATATTCATTAATACAATTTAATGGAAATTTACAATAATTGATACAACATGTTCTAACTATCAATCTAAGCTTCTTGGTTCTCTTCTAAGGCATTTCCTATGTTTTCCTTGCTTCAACCTGTTCACCTTTATCATGTGTAAAAAGGTTTTTTGATCAACATAATGTTGGCGAGTGAATCCTATGGAAAAACATTTGAACAAGTTTATCCAATTGATTATAAATAATGTGCATACCACATATGAGTAAATGTAGATGTAAATTTATTCACACAACACATAATATTGAATATTGAACACACATACACCAAATGATTGTTTTGAGGCACGCGTTGTTCGACTCGTCTCCCACGAGGAACTGATGGGCCTAATGAATGAGTTTTGAGGCACGCGTTGTTCCACGAACTGATGGGCCTAATGAATGAGTTTTGAGGCACGCGTTGTTCTTACGAACTGATGGGTCTAATGTATGAGTTTTGAGGCACGCGTTGTTCTTACGAACTGATGGGCCTAAATAATTTGCATACAACTTTGACAATATGTAATACATCACAACCAACAATAGTTACATTCAAATTTAGTTCATATAATGGTATAGCACGAATTTGCATAAGAGAATTAGTTTAAGCGACACATGATACACCCCAAAACATGAATAAAAAGGGGAGTTTGTAAGAATTCACTCACATTGGGTGCGTTCGGTTGATGATGTTGAATGCACGCGAAATGGTTTTAACCACGAGTGAAATTAACCTAGATAAATAGCATTTTAGTTCGGTAAGTAAACGGATTTTATTTATCTATTTTAGTAGGATTGTTGGGTGTATTTTTGTGAGTTTGAGGCTATTTTCTAACCTTAAAAATGTTATTTTTAAGTATTTTTAATTGATTTTTAATTAAAATAATTAAATAAAAATAATAATAAAAATATTTGATTTTTGCTACAGTTGACTTTGACCATTGACTTTGACTGACTGTTGACCGGTTCGAAGGCATATTGTTGTGCGCTGGGTGAGGCTCGAACCCGAGACCTCCCGTACGCGTGCACACAGCTCTACCAACTGAGCTACGTGTCTAACCCGTTATATATCTGATTTTAATTACATATATACATTAATTAGAATTAAACAGAAATCCTTTATTTTTTTAAAAACGATTTAAATCCCGAAAACCGGTGCGCTCCACAGGTCTCGAACCCGGGACCTGTGGGTTAGCGTACACACAGTCCACCGCTGGACTGTGTGTCTCACTTGGTTATAAACTCGGTTATCAATATACTTAACATATACCTAAATCATTTCCGGTTCAGTTTGCTGAAAAAGGAATTTTTATTAAGGCAGCGTGTGAGGAACAATACTCGAACTCGAGACCTTAGCGTTCAATGTGCACACAGTCCACCGCTGGACTGTGTATCTAACCCGGTAAATAACTGGATTTTAATTATACTTAACTATTACCGAAACTTCGTCTTCTTCACTGGTTTTCACCGGAAGTGAAGACTGACTGATGCGAAATGTTGATTCAGGTTTCTTTAGCGTTTTATGATCAATTACAGACGAGATAAAAGTAAAAAGGAAAGGAATTAGGCGTGAAAAGTACCGACTGGTTCTCCTCTGTTTTCCGGCAGAACTCCGGCGACAGCAATCTCTTTCCGGCGACGAGTGTCTTGCAGCAGAGAGTCTTCCGAAAGCTTACAAAGGGTGTGGGTGACTTCGATAAAAGTTTAGGGGGTTCAGTAAAGCTCAGAGATTAATGATACGGTTTTCCGGCGACATATAAACTATTTCCGGCGAGTGAGTTTTCGCCGAGAAAGGGTGCGATTTGAGTGTGAAAGATTTCTGGTGAGTTGTGGGTGAATTTATAGGGTAGTATCGAGATGTATGGGGTCTGAATTCGGTCTCAATTCGAAGTCAGCCGTTCACCGGCGGTTACGGCTGATGTCACGGGTTCAGACGTCGGTTATAACCGTTGTGGGAGTTAAGTCTTCGGTTAATTTGAGCGGAAACGTAATTAAACGGCGAAGTCGTCGGGATTTCCGACGACTGCTAATTGGGCGCAAATTGACGAATTTGACTTCCGAACATTAATACTTGAATTAATTGATTCCTTTTAATAACAGAAATCGAAGTGGCGGAGCGGATGATTGGCTGAGTGATAAGTCATTGTTGAGTCGGTACAGACCCGAGTTCGAAACCCGGCATGAGTAAAACATTTTTATTTTGCGATTTTTAACAGTTTTTCAAAAACTAATTATATATCCCCGTGTAATAATTGATTATGTATCGTTTAAAATTATTTTGGGCATTTAATTCGCAACGAAAATTTTAACTGACTGTTCGGTTTGATAAACGGAGCGGGTTTGGTAAATCCGTTTTTGACGGATGTTACAAGAGGTTTGTCTATGTAGAAGTGAGACACAACCCAACTTCTTTAAATGATGAGACTGAGATACTTCGTGAGGTATGATGATCTGAATGTTAAATCAATGAGTATAAAACAAAACTGAAATAGTAATTCGCATTAAGATTCTTGGATAAATTTCCAATTTATAATTGAGATACGTGAAAATTGAGATAACATAAAGAAAAACATAAAAACTAAGCGGTTGGAGTTGAATATTGATTTTTGGTGAAGAAGACTAGTTGGGTGGTTCATTTGGGCCGTTATTATCTTCAACAGGATTGGCGTTGATGTTGTAAACTCTTCCTCTTGCTGGCGGTGGAGCTGGGTTTGCTTGATTTGTTTGGTTAACTGGGTTTGCTTGAGCTTGGGCGTTTATGATGTTAACCAATCGAGGGCACGTGTTTCTAAAGTGGGTAGGCTCGCCACAATTGAAACAAGCTCGAACATATGGGAACATGGGGTATTGGGGTTGTTGATATGTTTGGATCATGTTTTGAGTAGGGGGTGAGGTTTGGTTTTGAGAGGTGCGGCAAACCTTGCTCAAATGACCATAGCGTCCACAAGTCGCACATAGTCGACAAGGGAAGGTAGGTGGATGATGATAAAAATAGGTGTTGCATTGAGGGTGGGGTCCAAAGTAAGGTTTCTTATTTGGGTAAGCTGAGTTGGGTGCTACTTGAGTGATTTGGATAGCTTGGAGGGGTATGGCTTGTGAAGTTGGTTGATTGTGTTAGGTGACAGCGAAAATTTGCCCATCTCGTTTTCTCTTAGAAATGGGTTGTGAAGAGGATTCGGTTCGGTGTGAGGTTTGAGGTTTCAGTTGATGCTTTATCCTTCTTCTTCTCCGCCTTGAAGTCCTTATTTCGTATGCGGTTCTCGATGAGCTCTGTAGCTAACTCCATTGCTGTTTCCAAAGTTGCAGGTGTGGTACTTATTACAGAGTCTTGAATTTTTGAAGGAAGACCTCGAATGTAGTGCTCGATCAAACGGTAGAGGGGAGTGAACAAGTTGGGGACCATTTGATTTAACTCAAGGAATCTCTTGTTGTATGTGGTGTGGTCGCCTTCTTTTTCTTTCAAAGAATAGAACTCATCCTCCAATTTCTTGATTTTGCTTCTTGGGCAAAACCGTCTTGTCATGATTTCCTTCAACTCTTCCCAAGTCAAAGTCATAACATCTTCAACACCTCGTTTGCCCTTCTCTGTATTCCACCATGTAAGTGCTATTCCAAGTAAACGACTGGTAGCATATCGCACTTTGCGATCATCAGGGCAATCGCAATTTAGAAAAGTGTTTTCCATTTCCTCAAACCAATGGAGGAGAGCGGTGACACCTTCAGTCCTTTCGTATCTTGGAGGGTCGCAGGATTTGAAATGCTTGAAGGTGCATTTAGTGATATTTGGGGAAGGGTTGATAACATTTTGATCTTCTTGGTTGATTGGGTTGACGGGATTAGTGGTAAGGGCTTGTTGAACTTGAACTACAATGTTGGGTATTACGGCAGCCATTTGTTGAGCGATTTGGGCAGCCATGCGCTCGCGGGCTTTTCCTGATCTCATCTTCCTACGAGCGAGACTAGAAGACATCTACAAGGAATACATATCAAGAGTATGAGTTGGACGTTTTAGGGGTCATGTGTCGTATTTAGGAATGATCATTTATAAAATAAATATAGAATAATAAATCTACTACATCCATAGGATGTCTTGGGCTTTGCTCGTAATTAGGTCTTGCATGCCGCCATACTTCACCTTCGTAATCATGTGGGCCCCCATGATAACCGGGTTTTTCATATGGTTCGCATGTGTTAGCCTGGTCACGTACACTAAAACCCGGAGAAAATCGAGAAATATGTATGTAACGTATGATATTCGGAATGTATCCAGGTGTGGACACTGTAACAACTCAAAGTGGGGTTATTTCGAACGACGTTTGGTGTGGCATGCTTTGGCCTAATAGGTCCTTTGTACTCTCATCGTTAGTCCCCAGGTAGGCAAACTGGTCCGTTATATTGGATTTATACGAATGCCAGCCTAGACAGGACGTTCCGACTACCGGTACTTGTACCCTTACAGTTACTACATGCCCGTCGCAGAACTCACTTTGATGAGATTTGAAAAATGAAAAATGCGACAAAATCTTGAATAACGGAAGTATGAAGATGAATTGAATATGTGAACATTGAAATATGTATGATGAATGTGTATGTAAGTATGTATGTTTGACTGTAAGTATAATTCACTATGTATCACAAAATGTAATATTGGAAGTGTTTGCATGCATTTGAGTGTGTAATAAATACGAAACAAATAAACATCATAAGTTTGCATGTAACCACATAAACAATTTAAAATCTAATCAACTATAGTATAGGCTCTAAGGGTCTAATAACCTATCCTATATCCCTATAGTCAAAAGCTCTGATACCAATCTGTCACACCCCGACCCGCAGCGGAAATAGGTGATTGGGGCATGATTGGGTTTCCATCAAAGCTCATGACATTTATTATAATGTTTCATATTTATTATTACAATTTTAAAGAAGATCATACAATCAAATAATTACAACATGTTCTATACATCTTTCTAGGCTTCATTATTTTCTTCTAAGGTATTTTCCTATGTGTTCCTTGCTTCATCCTGTCCACCTTTATCATGTGTAAAAATGGTTTTTGGGTCAACAAAAAGTTGGCGAGTGAACCTTGTTAGAAAACATTTATTATTGATTTCTTATTGTATTTAATATGGAAAAAGTTGTGCAATAATCATATGTGAGCAAACGTAAATAATCATACAATAACATACAATAACACACAATAACATACGATAACATACAATAACAAAACACCTTGCATGAATATATGACATGAATGATAATGTAAATGTTGGCAACGTCACGTTCACGCTCATAGGTAATGGGGAACGGTTCCACTCATAGGTAATGGGGAACAGACGGCCTATGATGAATGTAAGTGCGATCAAGGCTCAATCAAACGGAGCCGATCGTATGTTGGCAACGCCTCGTTCACGCTCATAGGTAATGGGGAACGGCTCACGCTCATAGGTAATGGGGAGCGGCGGCCTATGATAATGTATGTACTGAAAATGATAAATTTAATCTAAACATTAACCACACAAACAGTTGATACATATTGAATACACATTTGATCATGGATATGATGGATGCACAATTGTTTAAATGTAATAAATAATAAGACACATGATACACCCCAAAAAGTGATTAAAACGGGGAATTTGTAGAGATTCACTCACAGTGGGTGCGTTTCTTGGATTGATGATGAATGCGCACGAATTCGGATTTAATCGGCAAGGGAACTAACCTAAATAATAACATAATAGTTCGATAAATAAATAAACTCTTATTTGAGATTAGAATTTTTAATTAGTGTTCTTAATGGGATTGTTCGGTTTATTTTTGTGAGTTCAAGGAAATTTTCTAACTTAAAAAATATTATTTTTAAGTATTTTTAATTGATTTTTAAATAAAATAAATAAATAAAAGAAAATAAAAATTTTGACTTTTTGACCAGTTGACCGTTGACTTTGACTGTTGACCGGTTCGGACGTGTGTATGTATGCGCTGGGTGAGGCTCGAACCCGAGACCTCCCGTACGCGTGCACGCAGCTCTACCAACTGAGCTACGTGTCTAACCCGAAATATTTCTGTTTTTAATTATATGTATACACTATTTAATTTAATCAGAAATCATTTATTTTTACAAAAGGATTTAATTATATCGGACCGGTGCACACAACAGGTCTCGAACTCGGGACCTGTTGTTTAGTGTTGCACGCAGTCCACCGCTGGACTGTGTGTCTAACTTGGTTAATATACTGATTATTATTATACTTAACATCTTACAGCGAGTTGATCCGGTTCGGTTTAAAAAGAACATTTTAATTACAGAGAGTGAGGTTGTGTCAGGGATCGAACTCGAGACGTGTGTTTATTGTTTGCACACAGTCCACCGCTGGACTGTGTGTCTAACCCGTTTATATAACTTGTTTTAATTATACTTATACATAAGTTCGACTTCATCTTCTTCGTTCAAAGACACAGACCACGATTTTTCAACTGTTCTTGTTTAATTCGATTAACGAAATTTATAAGTGATTGAAATGTGATGGATAGAGAGGATTTTGGAAATGAATGTACCGAAGCAGACGTCTTTCTCAGAACTCCGGCAAGGATCGTCGGCTCTGTTTTGTGAACCGTCTGATCGGATAATTAACAGTTTTGATCGATTAAATGTGAAATTGAGTTACTAAACAATGATTATCAGAAGGTTTAGATGATTATACCGATTCACAGTGTGATTTTGGAAATTCCAGAGATTTTCCGGCGATTGCAGAATGTCCGGCAACGTCGTCTGGGATTGATTCTGGTTGATGAATTGAAGTTAGTAATAGTCTAACAATGGATTGAAACCGAAAGAGTCGAGGTATTTACCGTTTTGATGAAAGTCTCGGTTTTCCGGCGAAAGTCCGATGATTGCAGAAAATCTCCGGCGAGTGAAATTGATTCGAGAAATGGTGCGATTTTGAGCGAAATGATTTCCAGAGACTTGGGTGTGTATTTATAGGGAAGAATCACGATGAATTGGGTCTGATTTCTGTCTTGATTCGTTGGTCAGCCTTTCTCCGGCGGTTATGACTGATGTCGCGGGATTAGACATCGGTTATAACCGATGTCGATGTTAATACGTACGTTAAGTCAAAAGAAACCGTCGATAATTGGCGAAATCATCGGCTGACCCGGGTTCGAAACCCGGCAGCCGGTTTTATTTTTTATTTATTTTATTTTCACTTTTTATCAATTATAGTTTTTAAATTCTAAATTGTTTATTAATTATGTATTGTTTAAAATTAAAATAACTCATAAATACGCAACGAAATTTTAACTGAATGTTCGGTTAATAAACGAAGCGGGTTTGGTTAACCCGGTTTTTTACGGATGTTACATCTTACCTAAACGCACCCACAGTGACTATACTTGACCCATTTTTGCTTTAACGCACTTTTGTGTGTTACATACGTTCCTATATTAAAATCACATCACAAACCAAATTGTTTATCACACGCGAATAATCTGATTATGTATGCTCAATACGTGATACTAGAAACATGTGACTAGGACTTATTTTCGTTAACTTGCTTCATTAGCTAGTATGGTACTATAGTGTGGCTTACACCCGACGGGGTCTAGTTAGGATGGACGCGCAAGACTTCTCACGATAGTTAGCATGAGAAATAAGACTATGTTAATCTGTGTGAAAATGTTTCGGTGTATCATGCTATGTAGTTAGATTATTTCGCAAACGCTTTCTCGATTATGCTAGTAGTACTTAAACCTGTATGCTCACATTTACTTAATTATATTGACTTGTATTTTAACATATGTAACAGGTTGAGGATTTAGCGTGGATGCTTGGATGTTGCTTAGTTTAGTTGTTTTGTTTAGTTAGATTGTTGATGCATTTCAGATTTGGAACTTATGTATGAAATCCAGGGGAAATCGAACCCGGTTGAATTTTATGAGAAATCTCTGTTTTGTAATAATTGTTTAAATGTTAGGTTTAATAGTATTGGATATTAAGCAGGTTGTGATATGCTAAATCATTGTTATGAAACATCTCGTGAAATCAATCTGGTCGCCTAGTGCCACTAACCCCGATGTTTCCGCCATCGGTTGGGGTGTGACAGGTGGTGGTTTGAGGGTGTAGGTGGTGCGGCGGTGGTGGTTTGAGGGTGTAGATGGTGCTACAGTGGTGGTTTTAGGGTGGAGGTGGTGCGGCGGTGGTGCGGTGGTGGTGGTTTTAAAGTGGAGGTGGTGCGGTTGTGGTGGTTTTAAGATGGAGGTTGTGCGTCAGTGGTGGTTTCGGGTGGAGGTGCTTTGAACGATGGCAGCATTCAATGGTGGCCAGTGGTGGTGGTTGTATTCATTAGTGGCCAAAGAATGGTGGTTGTGTTTGTAGAGAGAGAATGTGGTGGGTTATATTTTTACATATGTTATTAGTTTTATAGGTTTTATAAAAAAATGATTTTTTAATATAATGATTTTATAAGCAAATAGGGTATTTTGGTCTTTTTCTTAAAAAACAACAGAAGTTTTGGATTGAGTTAACGAAATAGACGGAAATAGTAACATAATCTAATTGTCACGGATCCGGTTACAAAAAAATCTTATTTTGGATGTAACTGGCAAAAGTGCTCCAACCCTATGAACGATTTTAGTGTTTTACTCATGTAAAAAAGTAAGTGTTTTTGAAAAAAATTAGAATCTGATGTAACGTCGAGTTGACAATTTGTAGAACTCAGCCGTTGTCGATGCTTTTTATTAAAATAATAAACCAAACTTTTTATATTAATAAAAATACCCTTAAATTTATTAATCATAGAACAGTAAAATGAGTTTAAAAGGAATTAGAGTGGATAATTATATAAAATATTAACTTTTTTTAAACGACAAATTTAGTTTATTTTCTGTCGTTTGTGTGAGTTAACACAAGACCTCCTCTTCACAAACTCAAGTGTTTAATAGTTTTGTCTTTGCAAATGGACAACCTCCCCATTTTTTTAACAAACTTGGATCACTGATGAACCAGACCACTGGAGTATCATCGTGCCATCAACGGAACCACCAGATCATATCCATCTCTACTAGGCTCTAATGCATATACACTAATTTAAGAAGACATCCAACAAATCCGGGAAAAATCCCCAGAGAGAATTGAACCTAATATCTAATGGTCACTCAAAACTCAAGACCTAATGATCACTAAGCATTATCTCAATCTTAAGATACCAATAGGCTATAATGCCCTAGAGAGAACACCTCCCTATTGGTTTGAAAAATATCAAACTAAACACAATGCTTAATTTAAGGGATATCATTGATATTGGAATATCCCTCCCTAGTGACGAACTGGATTCTGCAAATTCGGTCACTTTGATTCGGGCAGATAGGAGAGAGTGCTGACTATTCAACTAGAAAAAGTGTACACTATGAAAAACAAAAGAGAATGATGAAAGTTAAAGGATTTATATATTAATAAACAAATATAATTAGTTATATTAATTTGACCTAATTTACTAGTTCGCTTTCTTTGACCAATTTGCATTCATGTAAAAGTTTCAACATTTTTCTTAACGAGAACTCAAAAAGTTTATTTTATACTACGTGTTTAATATTGTATAATCATAATCAGTATTATGTAACAGCAAAAGGTAACAATAAAATTTTCTTTTTAAATAGTATTTTTAAAGCATATTTAGAGGACCGCCCGTGAACTAAGGATCCATAGATGTCATCAATACACACATAAGTGTGAAAAGATGAAGGCATCCCATGTCCATATCAATGACTAAAATCTGCTGCTTTTGTTTATAATCTTATTTTATTTGTCTACAATATATATACAGATAATATGAAATCATCATAGCTATATCTAAATGATGAAAAAGAAGACATAATTCACAAGATTCAAACTTTTGGAACATACCATCATGTCAAACAATCACCTTTTCCTCAAACTCTGCCAATAGGTTTGTATATTCAAGTGTTATGTTGTATAAGGATGAACTTAAATGTACTTTTTTATATATAAGCTTGAGGGTACCTTCATTTCGCATGGATCACGGTAAAAAAAAATTGGTCATGTTTCACAAGGGGTCGTAGTCATTGTGTCAATGGCAACCTCTTGAGACAAATGGCAGTTGTCTTGAATGGGTTTTTCAAGACGATTGTCAATTGTCACGAGAGTTCGTCGTTGGCACAATGGTGACAACCCTTGTGAAACATGGTCAAGACTTTCCCAGTCAGGGGCGCAACTCTTTAGGGGCGGGGAGGGGCGTCCGCCCCTACGTTTTAAGAAAAAAACGACCCCCAAGCTTCGCCATTGTTCCCAGTTGTGATGCATATAATATTTTGATACCAACGAATAATTTTTTTTTACGTAAATGCTAAGGCACATTAGATTAATTAACAGGCTAGTTTATCAGTCAAGTTCATCTATTCAATTTAATACATTGTATTATTTATATGGTTCAATGCTAATTAATTAGTTGACCACATGATTTAAAGATCAAATCCAAATCTAAAACCAATTTAACAGAGAAAATACCAAAGGAGGAGATTCAAGAAGTAATCCCCTTGCATAGCTGCTTAAGTATTTAGTTACTTATCAAATGGTAATCAGTAAAAACACTTGGGAGCCCATATTCAACAACATCAATAACATGTGATATTAGTGGCGAAATCAAGAAATTTCAGCTTAGTAAAAATATTACTTTTACATTTTTTTAACTACCCCCTAATTCCTCCCATTTACATGCAGTATAACATACAGTCACAAAACTGGACTTCATAATAAAGACAAGGTACTTTTAGCATTATTACAAATATTGCAGGCGCAAGATTGAACAGTAGAAGCTGTGCTTGCTGGAAATTTTTTTTCATCGCTGTCGGTGCTTGGATGTTTCTTATCTCGACATCCTAAGCTTCATTTTGGGTCACATAAATAATGAAAACTTGTTGTGGCATCCGGTCAACCTAAGAGCAATAATGAGGTTTTTGAAGTAATAATGACTGCGAAAAATTAATGTGCCGTTAAATAACCATATAGAAGAATATATAATAGAATTACTGAATTGAAATTGATACTCACTTTTTCATTCTCAACTTTGTTTCTCAAATGCAACATTAATAAATTGATATTTTCTAGATAACTTCAATAATCTCAGGGTCGGCATTCATAAGTTTCCACGTTTGGTCGAAAAACGTAATATAACTTATATAAAATTCAATACAAAAGTGCAGGGTCCATCATGTGTGCTTGATTGATAAAAGGACGCACTTATGAAAAGTGGCGAAGCTTAAGATTTCCGATCGGGGGGAGGGGGGAGTCACCGGACTTAAAAATTTCTATAAAACTGGGGCGAAAATGTATATTCCAAAAATTTCTATACAAAAACTACATAGTCTCTAAAACTGGCCGCCCCCTCCTGCCCTTTAAAATCTTCGCCCAATCTTATGAATAGTGTGAGCTGTAGCATTAGTGTTGGCCGAGAATCAGTTCATCTTCATTAATCTATCAGATTATGGAATTAGAACTAGGGGTGTTCAAAACCGGATATCCGAAAATTCGGATATCCGAATTTCGGATACCAGATTTCACTATCCGAATCCGTATCCGAAATTCGGATATCCGAATTTTCGGATATCCTATCGGATAGTGAATCGGATATCCGAATATCCAATTTTTTATTTATTTTTTATTTTTTTATTATTTTTTAATAATTGGAACCGGATATTTCGGATATTTTCGGATATCCAAATATAAATTTTCGGATCTTTCGGATATTTTTCGGATATTTCGGATATATTCGGATATTTTTGGATAATTCGGATATTTTCGGATATTCGGATATCCGAAAAAATAAAAATTATATTTTCGGAATATCCGAAATTTTTCAAAATCACTATCCGAATCCGAATCCGAATCCGAAAATTCGGATATCCGGTATTTCGGATATTCGAAATTTCGGATATCCGTATTTTCGGATAGTTCGGATTCGGATATCGGATAATTCAGATCGGATTTTCGGATACGGATAATTTTGAACACCCCCTAATTAGAACCATCAAGGCTATATGTAAACCTTGCTATTTTGTATGCATACTTCCGCTATGTTGAAACTAGATCATTGAGTATATAAATATACTCATTATCATTATTATATAGAATATATTAGGGCAAAGATCATGTATAGGAGAGCTAAATTGTAGGAAGTATAGGAGAAATTTTTCACATTTGATTATACAATCTAACTATTGAGATCAAGTGGTCCATAAATTTAGAATTTACGTGATTAAAAACAAGAGAAATAAGCTCATGGGGTATGGTGGGGCGGGGGTTGGGGGCGTGGGTCGACACATGTCAATGGAGGGGCACCGCCGGTCACACCACAATTTGCTGGGTATGGTGGGGCGTGGCTAGGCCGCGTGGCTAGGCCACCTGTATATTTATTTATTTTTCTTTTTTTTATAAACACACCTAAAAATTCAACCGGTCAACCGCTTGGTCAACCCGCCTATAATGTTGGCCAATAAAAACCCGCCACTTTAGCTGGGTAGCCCCGCCCAACGCTGGGTGCCAAAGCCCCGCCCAAGGGGCCACGCCATAAACCATGCCCACCCGGGTGGTAACACCGGCGTTGCCCTCCGACCCACGCCCCAACCCCCGCCCCATACCCCACAGCCTAAGGGGGCGGGGGATGACAAAATAGAAAGATCTCATATTACTGACTCATAAACACACTTTTCCCACGATTTTCAAACGACTATAACTTTCTCATATGATAGTATATATATATAAATATATATATATATATATATACATATATACATATATATAGGATAAGTTTAGATAGAAAACCCTAAAAATTTGAGAAAACCCTAGAAAACCCAACCTCCTGACATTTTTTTTTAAAACAATAACACATGTAATATACATGTTTTTAAGAGTTTTGGGTAAAAAAAAAAACAAAAAAGCGCCGAAGGATTATTTTAAAAAAAATAAACAAATTTCAGCAACTTTTGTGACTAACATGTGTTAGACAAAAAATGCTGAAACTTGTTTATTTTTTTAAATATTCATTCGGCGCATTTTTTTGGCCCAAAACTCTTAAAAACATGTATATTACATGTGTCATTTTTTTCAAAAAAAATGTCGGGAGGTTGGGTTTTCTAGGGTTTTCTCAAAATTTTAGGGTTTTCTATATAACCCTACCCTTATATATATATATATATATATATATATATATATATATATATATATTAAATTACAATGTATTAACGAGTCTTTCATTCTCTTTTGAGTAGGCTATCGCTATAGTTTTCTTAATTTTTTTTATTTATGTTATAAGCTATAACGTTATGTGATTATGTATCATTACGTAACAATAGTTGACTATATATTATTATGTAGTGATTTTGATTACCCATTACGTAATTTCATTATAGTATTTATGTGAAAACCCACTAAGTGATAACCATAACTTTAATAAATAAACAAAACATATACATAATATTCCACGTAATGCCTAATATTACAGGTCTAATAATGTAATTCAAAACATTAAGACTGGTGAGTGTGGTTTAAAGCCCCTAGGGGCTTTATCACGCCACGTATGCGTCACGTAGATTTGGTGATAAAAATGGCGCCCTCTTTAACAATGATGATATGGGATAAAACCCCAATCTAATTAAGTATTAAAAAAGAAAGGAAAAATGAACAAAGTTTGATTGGTTAAGAGGCATGGGGCCCACTAGATGCACCAATTCACGCCTGTTATTGGGCTGGCGGACATGGGGTAGCGCCCCCTTTAACGCGAGGCAGGTGGTTGATGGCGTTCTGGGGCGCTATTTTCGGTGATATGGCGGGGTGCGCTTAGCCACACCATGTGGCCTAACCAGTTAACATATAATAACGACGTAAGGTCGTATATTACAGATTTAATCACGTAATAAAACATAAACAATTAAGTTTTTATTATTGAATGATTTTTAATCACGTAATAAACATAATTGTAACAATATCAATATAACAAATCATATTGAATGCGTAAGCACGTAAATTTTATTGAATGTATAATCACGTAAACACGTATCCACTAAACAAAATTTAAAATTTAAGAAAATTATAGCAAGAACCTACTCAAATTAAAAAGAATGAAATTCTCATTAATACGCTAAAATTAAAAAAAAATATTATCGTATGAAAAAGTTACAGTATTTAAAAATTATGAGAAAATGGATTTATAAGTCAACAATATTGAATTTTCTAAAATATATTTCTTATAATTTAGCCATTTTATAGAATAACTTTTCCCAATATATTAGTTATGTAGATAATAGTTATAATAAATATCTTTACCATATTAGGAGTTATTTTTTATTAGCTTTTCTTTACATATATCCTAATTGTAAATTTATGAATAACTGATTCGGAATATACAATACCTTGCGTATTTTCACTACTTTATAAAAATGTCATTAGGAGTACATGATCTCAAATGCACACAAAACAACATACTCACACATATAAATAGGCCACACTCATTTTAGAAAATAACCCGAAATTACAACCGGCTAAAAGTATTAAAAGAAAAAAAATCACTCCCAGAAAGTGAATCTCTATTAAGTTAAGTTCAAACAAATAAAATATAAATGCTAATTAATGATGATTAATTAGAGAGAGACTCACATTTTGAAAAAGATAAAAATATAGAACACTTGCAATACATTCTTGAGTGATTCTAAATGCAGTTCCTGATCTCAAGATTAATCAGCAAGAAAAACACAAAAGCATGAGAGAGACTTTCAACCAGGGGCGGATCCAGGGGTGTTTTAGAGGTTCCTAGAAATTCTCTCGATTTGAAAAAAGTTAGTGAAAACCTTGTATGGTTTGGAAAAAAATAACGAGATCTAGTGATAATCTAACAAAAGAAACCCGTTGGAAAAAAATATCTAGATCCGCCACTACTTTCACCACTCACTCAAAATAAGTGTAAGTATTGTAAATTGGTGATCCCTTCTGGTTATAATAAGGGTTAAGTATTGATGATCTCTTCCTTAACTAGAGAGAAGTTCATTGCGAACTATCAAGCATGGTGAGAAATTGTAAAAGGTTATCTCTTTCGATTTTAGAGAGAGATTGCACTACATATGGTGGTGTTCTTGTGGTGATATTTTCTATCATTTATCTACTCATTTTTATTTGTAAATATTAATTTAAATTGCTATAGAATCAACCAAAAGTTATATAAACTTTAGAAAAACTCATTCACCCATTTTTGTTTGTCACATGGTTGAATTTGAAAATGAAACCAAACTCGTTCATTGTCTTTAGGATCAACCTTACGGGTTATATGTTCTATACACCAAATTCTCTTAAATTATGAATTAGGGGTTCGGTTTTCTCAATATTTTACTTTCGGTTTTGAAACACTTTCGGGCTTCATATTTATCGGTAGTCTAAAAGTTTACAGCCTTTGTGGTAGCTTACTAGCTTGTAGGGATCATGGTAGCATCCACATCATGTCATTGTTTATTTGTTTTGGCATATGCACAGTTATTTGAAGAGTTGTGCTCAATCTATCATTTTAAAGTCCGTTGTCAAATAACATGCGAATCAGAGAGGCTTGCTCAACCAATCATGTTAGAGGATTTGATAAACCACAATGAGAATGTTAGAGAGATGCGTTAAAGTGTTGAACGGATCAATGTCATGGGCCATTTCCTTTTTATGTGAAGCTAATTTTTGGTGTCACTCATTGGTCGTTCCCTAAAAAGATGCTTTTACAAAAATGGACTCAACCAAGGTGTGTTTTCATGTTATCGCCTTTTGGACCTACGACCCTAATGTTTTGATGACTTTGTTATGTATAAAAAGTCTGATGCTGATTTATTGGATTGACCTCATTATTGAGCTACTCCATAGTAATGGTCTAAATGTCACATGGTCATCTTTCGAGGCCCCATGTAGTGTCCCTGGGTGTCCAGGGATAAGCCAATCCCTCCCACTCTTTATAAAAGATCATTGGTTCCGTCCTGCTTGGTCTCACCAGGAGAGTAGCAACAACTCTCAACCAATGGTCAATTCGTCGAATAGACATAACCAGGCATGTACACTTTACAATCCATTGAGGCCATACCCGATGAAGTCTTGGAGCAACCACTGAACTCAAGCATTCAAGTACAACCCCTAGCAAAATAATCTTCGAAAATTTGTTCCATGACACTCTCCTACCACCAATGCATGCATGTCCTCGTGCATGCTCGCAACCCCATACTTGCAGTCGAATGACAACGAATTTTCACCCCATAAGATTGAGTACAATTCACTTTGGTCGAGTAGGACACTTGGTAGTACAACAACAACGATCTTCAACCGGATCAGTTCAAAGACAGTGCATCAGTTAATTTAGGTGGCGCCGATGTTTCGCCAATAGTTTCAAGAATATGGGGACTTGAAGGATGTTGCAACCTTCAATCTCGTTATGGCGCTGCTGGACTGTAGATGTTGAACACCATCACGACAGGCTTCACTGAAACTAGACTATGGTGAAGCTCACAATCTCATTCTCACGGCTTACAAAGACCACCACTGAAGCGTCGCATATTTTGTCATCTCCCATAACCATTGCACAACTTGTTTATGTAAATATGGGATAAGTCACATTCTAAAGTATCAGAGGATCGACCAACTCTAATACCACTTTGTCATGTGGTCATCTGGCCCCGTGTGGCAACCTTGGTTGTCTGCGTATAAGCCATATGTCCTACACTTCACAAGGTTCACTGGTTTCTTCCTTCTTTAGACTCACTAGGAGAACAACAACAACTCTTGACCAGTGGTGCGTTCATCGAATAGACATGACTAGGGACATACACTTTACAATCTGTTAAGGGCATCCAATGAAATCCTTGACTGGCCAGTGAATCCAAACGTTCAAGTACATACTCTAGCAACACTCCCTTTGAACATTTGTCCTGTGACACAAAGCTCGTTATTATTTGGTTGAACTACCCATATAAATCACTCCTGTAAGCTTTGGATATACACCAAGGCATGACTAGCTGAGGTACCTATTTTCACTCTATAAATCAGTAATTTACAACTTATTATTGTGCACTAACTTGTTATATGAAATGGATTTAGTGCTTTACATTCCTGATTAAGATAGTTTGAACTTGACAAACAAAATTACATGTCTAAAAAAGTCCTGATATGACGCATGGACATATATAGCGGATCAAGACCAGCTAAATACTTCACTAATACTTAAGTCACCTAAGGTTCTATGTATATTACATGGCCATCCACATTCACTAAGAAAAGGTAACTCCCTCCCTTGTAAAAGGAAGATATCCCTTTATGTAGGTCTCTTTCCTTTTTCCGGCATATCATCCCATTTTCCTTACTCTAACATATTACACATACATATGATTATCATCAAATAGTGTTCATGAGGCTTCTGGCCTTAGAACACCTCCTTATAACATCTTTCTCTACATGGTGTATTTCACATTTAATCAAGGAAAAAAAATGCTAAATACGTTCCAAGCATACAAAAAGATGCAATATATCGACAAATGTAGCAACATCTATTAAAGTACTTGCAAAAGATTGTTTGATTTTTTCTATTCGTTCATCTATGGGAAATTCTTGTACACATGAACTTCTAAGACTTAAAATTAAAATTTTGATGGAACTTGATATCCTTGAAAAATATATATGAAGTAATTGAAATATGACATGATTCCAAACCATCTCATATTCTAGTACCAGCATTTAGCAAGTTGCCTGAACAATAGTTACATCTCATTGGTTCACATGTGTGGGGGGGCATGGGGTGCTCTCTCTCTCTCTCTCTATATATATATATATATATATATATATTTGTCGTTTACCATATATATTATATATAATAGGATCAGTCGATCAGTCCTTTATCAAAACTTACAAGGCTTCTCGTATGCTCTCCTTGTTTCAGAGCGATACCTTTCGGCTCATCGTTTAGCATAAGAGGAGGATCGGGAACGATATAGGGGAGGAGAGGCATTCTTACCAGCGTTGAGGCCGGTCTCTCATGCTTGCAAAGCTTCCTTTCCCCTCATAATTGATTCAACCATTTTGAGAGCTTCTTCCATTGTTTTTGGGGGATGGTTCCTCATTTATTCACACAACTGCTTGGGGCGTACCACCATGGACAAAGCCAGAGATTCACATTCTTTAATTCTCCTTAATTACACAAAGGTTTTCTTTCTGGTACCTTTCTTTGAAGTCTTCCAGGATCTCATTTTCTCTCCGCCTGATGTAGTGCAACGAGATGGGATCTTTGATGCATTTCCTTTCTTGCATGAAGTTGGAGAGGAAGCTCTTACTTAGATCTTCAAAGCTATCTATGCTCCCTTTGGGAATGTCGTTGTACCATACCCGTGCCACTCCTGTGAGCATTTGTACAAACATGTGGCACCATACGGGCATGGACCATTGTTCCAACTTGGTAGTTCTTGAGAAGAGTTGGAGATGATCATCAGGATCTCCACTACCATCATACATCTTGACATTAGTTGGCACCTTTGTTTTTAAAGGGAGCTTAAACTCGGTGATTCTTTTGGTGAACTTCTCGGAATCTTTTGGCTGATAAGGCTTCAGCAACTCATCTAGGAGTTCCTCATTCTCTGTGTGGAGTACAACTTGTGCTGCTTTCCTTTCATATGTTTCCTAGAAGAGGATTTGGAGGTAAATAATACGTATGAGGAGTTGGAGTCATACAAACATTTTGCCATGGGTAGTAGGGTGAAAAGGAAATGTAAGGCAACGTTTATGCTACTGGTAGGTGACTCATGAGGAGTTCTGACTCATACCAGCTGGATTCTGTGAGAGTACTTCCCTGATAGGTGTAGATCTGGACTCGAGGGTTGCCCCTTGTTGTCCGGACGTGCCAGTGGCCGGAGTGGAGATGGCTAGCTGCGGGATCAGTTGATTGATTAGAGGAGGAGTACCTCCTGGAGCACCATTGGGCTCTTCTTCGTAGGAGAGCCTCAAGGCTACACCCTTCATTCCTTCCTCTCGAACATGTTCGCCCATTAGGCGTTGCAACGTAGAGAAATGCTCCTTGACCCCTTGAGGGGTGGCTCCATCATGTTAGACACGTCAATAACGTCATCTTGAGAAGGATGAGGCCGACCCTCCTCTGGAACTTATTGGTTTTCAATGGACATTCTTTACCACTCTTAGAGACAACAAAAACAACAGGTAGAATAAAAAATGAGATACCCTTCAAGTGAATAAGTTGAAGCGTGCCCCACAGTGGGCGCCACTTGTTGCTTCAATGATTAAAGTGTGGTAATAAAGTCTGTATTATTGACATAATCAGACACTTAACCTTAGGAGATCCAATGCTAAGTGGTATAAGTACAAAGGAGGAATACATGTTACAACTTGAAAAGCATGACGAAATTACAAATGAGAATGCAAGTATCAGGTGTAAGTCTTACATCCGAAGTGTGTTTCATTGTCTCCATGGCTGAGAATTTATAGGCGACCAAGAGCTTTCCCTTGTTCTTAAGCGGACCCTTGACATTTCTAGGAGAGGAAATGCAGCAAGGTCCTTTCCTTTGTTCTAGAGCTCTGTTCTTCTCTTCCATACTATATCGGGTAATCCTTCGACTATAATCCTGATAATAGGGACTGATCTTGAATTGTCTCTTTGTGTCCTATTTATTAATCTTGTCTTTAACCTTTTGTCTTTGACTTATGAGAATTCTGACTCGTCTCGAACTTCGTTCCATACAACTGTTTTATTGCCCACGAGGAGATGGCTCATCCTTATTCGTTTCTTGAGATGCATTGCCTTATTAGCTTTGTCTTATTCACCTAGTGACAACGGGATACCTCCTCCTTGTCTGGTGTTATATAAATTAATTATATATCTCCTTTTATTATAATGAGAGAGGAAGTGGGTTTTGATCCCCACATCATCAGGTACTATATATGAGTTTAATAGTTTTTTAATATATATATTTTTTTCATAAAAATATCTAAATAAACGAAAAAAAAATAAAAATAAGAAGTCAAATAAAACAAAATTTAAACTCTTCCATACTAAAATAAATATTAAGGAAAAGGTAAAAATATGATAAACTTTCTTCTTGAAGTTTAACGTGGAACTTTGTTTGTTTATGTGCTTTCCGAGTCTTCATATTTTCTCACTGGGCTTCTTTTTTTTCACTTGGGCTTAATATTTAAAAAGGCCCAGCTTGGCAGCTTTCACATTTTAGTAGACTTCCTTTCTTCTTCTTCAGCTTCACAAAGATAAGATCGCTGCAGGGTCATGTTTAATTTGATTCAGCTCGGGATAATATTCATTGTGGTTCAAAGTGTTGGTTTATCTTAGATCACAATAGTTGTTACTTTTCAGTTACTTGGGAAATTATTTTATTTATTTATCATAACCACACTTTTAGGGGCAGGTCCTTTCAGTTTGTCCATTTTTCTTTAACATTACCATGTGATGTTTATATATCAATAGAAGTTATATTTTGGAAGGTGCACAACTTTTTATATGTTGATAAAAAATAGAATAGGATGTTAAGTTTAAAATAGTACTAGAGTGTCTACAAGTCTCAAGTTGGTTGTTTAACTTCCTTGATAATGGGTCAAACAAGTAAAACCTATAATTATAATGAGTTAAGGGTTCGAGGGTCAAAAGCCGCCTAGCATGTTCAAATAAATGTATACATTATTAATGACGTAACTAACACTTCTCTGGTCTGCTGGATTCTAGGCATTTAACAGATCGAAAAGTTGCTATCATCATACTCATAGCTTATCTTTCTTACATGCTAGCCGAGGTATATATTCCTCTTTGCTTATCTTGCAAGCTTCTTTTTTCTATAATAGGAGCAATTTCGATCCATCTACTATAGAATGGGTTAATTTGGGTCATGATCTATCCTTTACGTACTGGTTGCTAAAAGGAAAAGATCAAACCGGTTGAAAATCATACAAAGTTATTTTTAGAGTAAATTGCACAAAACGTCCTTTAAGTTTCACCAATCTTGCTGGTTTCAGCCTTAATCTTTAAAAGTTGCCAAAACCAGCCTTTAAGATTAATTTTGTTGCATGTTTCATCCTTTATCACTAACCCAGTTACTAATCCATGTTAAATGGCCTCACATGCATAGCATGTGAGGGTAAAACCGTCTTTTCATCTCTCTCTCTCTCCACTTTCTTTATCTTCAAACTCTTTCACCTTCACCTTCATCTTCAAACTCAAATCACAACCAAAACTCCAAATCCACAAATAATCAACTAATTGAGCATATATAACTACGATTCAAGCAAACAGATAATAGATGTAGATCGATATTAAAAATGTTAAAAATGTACACAAATTAATTACCAAATAACTATAATTGCTTGCAAATGATGAGTATAGTATAGTAAAATAAAGCAAGTCAAATAACAGATCTGTAAACTTGAAATAAAGTAAAAACAAACAAACAAACACAATGTAGATCTGAAAGTGATCATCAACCAATATTTTATTACAAAAGTAAAACAAAACAAACAGATCTGAACAAAACCAGCATACGAATGATGACGTAAGATCTAGAGTCGGTAAAATTACCCGCGAAGAAGCTGGTTGATGTTGTGGATGAAGCAGTAATCTATGCTGCTCAAACGCCATTTTCACCCAAAATCAATCAATCAATCAATCAATCAAGCTTTAAACATAACATCCAGCTAAATACAAATATGCCATTGAGATGTTTACAAATTACATACACCTTTTAATCGAACTTGATAACTGATCCGTACAAGTACATGTGTGAGTGTGAGTGTATGCAGTAGTTACAGCATAACAATTAACAAATTTTTTGGTAAAGAAATAAATGGGGGTAAGCTTGATTAGTTAATGGAGGTTTTGGGGATCCAATGAGTGGGGAAATGGGTGATCAAAGAGGGGAGGCCATTGTTGAAGTTGTGTGCTTGCTTTATGATGCAGGAAAAAGAGAGAGAAAGAGAAAGAGAAAAGGGAAAGAAGAGGGGGGTGGGTTTGTTTTTATTTGGCCTTAAAAGAAGATCAGAAGAACGTTCAGGACTACGCGCCTGCCCAATTGTATTTCGTCTCTTTTTAGTAAGGGAGGGTGTGTTTGGTCAATGCTTGGTTCTTCAAGGGTTGTTTATGTACATTACAAGTTTGAAGATAAAGAAAGTGGAGAGAGAGAGATGAAAAGACGGTTTTACCCTCACATGCTATGCATGTGAGGCCATTTAACATGGATTAGTAACTGAGTTAGTGATAAAGGATGAAACCTGCAACAAAATTAATCTTAAAGGCTGGTTTTGGCAACTTTTAAAGATTAAGGCTGAAACCAGCAAGATTGGTGAAACTTAAAGGACGTTTTGTGCAATTTACTCTTATTTTTAATACTTATTGTCTATGAACCGATACGGTTAAACTACTAATGAGAAATGGCCTGGGATTTCTATGAGCCGAAACCAAACGGTCATAATTCCATTTACATATTTGGCCGAATATACACATTATCCATAAAAAAATAAGTGTGAAAACGTTAATAATTTTTTGTGGTTTTACGCTATGCATTGACACGTGTTAGGGTTTGCTTGTTCTTATTAATGTTTTCGTTGAGGCATATTTATTGCTATCTACGTTTTTTATTTAAATTTTGTATAAAATCGGTATGTCCCACTCCGCGGAGCATGGGTCGACCGGTCACTAGTTTAATAACGTTATTTTTTTTTCAATTTCATTCCAAACAACTAATATTTTAAACTTAGTTCAATTGTTCAAATACATATTAAAACGACAATTTGAAAGAAAAGTTATCAAGAAAGAGTTTTATGAAATTTTTTAATGTTAACATTTTATTTTTATTTTGTTAGCATTCCCACTCTAGTTATCATTAATCACTAGTAACACATGCCAAAGAACTCCATCATGACCAAACACAAACATTCTTAATTGAGTTGTGAGATAACAAAGGATTTGAGATTTATTAATTAACATAAACCAAATGGAATCACAAGCTAGATACTTATTTAAAACAGGAAACTTACATTTTTTTTTCTTACGGCTAGTCTACAACTTACAATCTACTCCACTGATTTTAACAATGTCAGCAAAATGGGATTGCGCGCCGCTACTCATCCATCTCCAGGTGCAGAAGCATCTTCACAACCTCGCTCATGGTTGGCCACTCATCTTTATCTTCTTTAACACATTGCAAAGCCACTTTTAGAAGGCCAATCATCTGATTTTTTTTCATACTCACCCCTTAACAGAGGATTCAATATCTCTATGATTTGTGTCTCTGTCGAAATTTCACCAGCCCCGTGGACCTTATCTCTTACCCAACTTACTAGTCTCTTTTGTTCTAACCTTTCGTTATTGTCACCTGGTTGATCGTATGTGGGCGTTATCATCTCTAGCACCACCATCCCGTAGCTATAAACATCCACTTTTGAAGTAATTGGAAGATTAAACACCCATTCTGGAGCCATATACCCTCTAGTCCCTCTTATCCTCGAAAAAATAGAATTGTCTTTTACGCCATGGTGGAATAGCTTGGACAAACCGAAATCAGCCACCTTTGGGTTATAATTAGTATCTAACAGTATATTTTGTGGTTTAACATCACAGTGCAACACCCACTCCAAGCATTCTTCATGTAGATAAGCTAGCCCTTTAGCAACGCCAGATGCAACTTCAAACATATTCTGCCAATCAAGTTGGTTAGCACTTAAGTTTTGTGCTAATGAGCCATTCTCCATGTACTCATAGACCAATATCCTATGCTTTCCCTCAACACAATAACCATATGTTTCTATCAAGTTCTTATGATTTATTTTTCCAATTGTGCTCATCTCTGCTAGAAATTCGGCTTCTCCTTGAATAGCCTCATGTAGTCGCTTAATTGCTACTACTCGATTGTCTGGAAGTATGCCTTTGTACACAATACCACCACTGCCTCTTCCAATCTCTTCTCTGAATTTATGAGATGCCTTCACAATCTCCTTTGTGTGTGTATATATACCAATACTGGTTGAAATAGTCTCAAATCTTAAGGTGGTAATCGAAGGATTTTGTGTCACACCCCGACCCGCAGCGGATAAGGTGATCGGGGCATGATTGGGTTATCATCAAAGCTCATGACATTTATTAAGCGTTTCATATTCGTTAATACAAATTAAATGGAAATTTACAATAAATGTTACAACATGATCTAACTAACAATCTAAACTTCTTTGTTCTCTTCTAAGGCATATCCTATGTTTTCCTTGCTTCAACATGTTCACCTGTATCATGTGTAAAAGGGTTTTTGGATCAACATAATGTTGGCGAGTGAATCCTATGGAAAACATTTGAACAAATTTATTTAAATTGATTATGAAATAGGTGCACAACCAAACATGAGTAAAGTTAGATGTAACTTAAACAACAATCATAAGATATTAAATGAAACACTCATGAACAATAATGGAACAATTAGAGGCACGCGATGCTCAACTCGTCTCTCACGAGGAACTGAGGGGCCTGATGAATAAATTGCATAAACATGATAATATGAATGACACAACTACAAACAATATAAACTCAATGATACACACATGAACAATAATGAATTTGATTTGAAGCACGCGATGTTCTACTCGTCTCCCACGAGGAACTGATGGGCTTAATGTAGGAGTTTCATATAATTTGACAAAAGGAAATAAGTAAATCACAACAATAAAAACAATCTAAGTTTAGGTCATGATGTGGTATGGCACAAGTTTAAATAAATAAATTAATTATTTTCATAACACATGACACACCCCAAAACGTGTAATTTAAAAGGGGGAGTTGTAAGATTCACTCACAGTGGGTGCGTTCGGTTGATGATGTTGAATGCACGCGAAGTGGTTTTAACCACGAGTGAGTTTAACCTAGAATAATCGCATTATGGTTTGGTAAGTAAACGTATTTTATTAATCTATTTTAGTAGGATTGTTGGGTGTATTTTTGTGAGTTTGAGGCTATTTTCTAACTTTAAAAATGTTGTTTTTAAGTATTTTTAATTGATTTTTAATTAAAATAATTAAATAAAAATAATAAAAAAAATTGATTTTTTTCTGACCGTTGACCGTTGACCGTTGACCGGTTCGAATGCGGAACACAAGTGCGCTGAGTGAGGCTCGAACCCGAGACCTCCCGTACGCGTGCACGCAGCTCTACCAACTGAGCTACGTGTCTAACCCGTTATAAATCTGATTTTAATATATATATATATATATTAATTAGTTTAAACCGAAAATCATTTTATTTTAAAAACAGTTTTAAGCGAATCGGACATACACTCCACAGGTCTCGAACCCGGGACCTGTGGTTTAATCTAACACACAGTCCACCGCTGGACTGTGTGTTTAACATGTTATATAATTCGATTTTTATTATACTTAACTACAAATTATTTGTTTCCTTTTCTGCCTTATTTAAAAAGACTAGATAATTGTCCGAGTCGGTGCAGAAGACCGGACTCGAACTCGTGACCTGTGATATAAACAAACACACAGTCCACCGCTGGACTGTGTGTCTAACTTGGTTATTATTCCGGTTATCAATATACTTATCATATACCAGTGGCAACTCCGGTTCAGTTTAACAAAAAATGATTTTTATTAAGGCAGTGTGTGTGAGACGGGATTCGAACTCGAGACCTTTGCATTTTATGTGCACACAGTCCACCGCTGGACTGTGTGTCTAACCCGAGTAATATCCTGATTTTAATTATACTTATACGTTATAACGGTCATCGTCTTCCTCGTCAAGTTAGAACCAGAAATCAGAAATCGACTGGTTCAAAGTCTTAATCGGTTTCTTAGCGTCTTACAGTTCATTAAGGTGAGATATGAGTGAAAAGAAAAAGAATTTAGGCGAAGAGGTATACCGACTGGACTCTCTGTTTTCCGGCAGAAACTCCGGCGACAGTAATCACTTCCGGCGACGTGTTCCTTGTAGCAGCGAGGCTCCAGGAAGCTTACAAAGGGTGTGGGTATCTCCGGTATAAGTTCAGAGGCTCAGTGAGGTTCAGAAATGAGGAAACCGGTTTTCCGGCGATGAGCAGAGAAATTCCGGCGAGTGGAATTACGCCGAGAAAATGTGTGGTTTTGAGCGAAAAGGTTTGCAGTGGGTTGTGGGTGAATTTATAGTGCAAATCGTCAAACCACTTGGTCTGATTTCCGACTGTATTCATCGATTTAAATTTTCCGGCGGTTATGGTTTGGTCGCGGACTTCAAACATCGGTTATAACCGATGTCTTAATACTAGTTTACGTTATAACTGAAAGTGGTGTTAAAAGTTCGCGAGATTACCGGGATTCCGACGACTGAACTATTGGACGCCGGTTTTGAATTCGTAACGTCATTATATCAATTAAATGATTTCAATATATAACAAACAAAATCCGTGGCGCAGTGGTTTGTGTGTGTGAGTTAAGTCTGTTTGTTGAGTGGTTCGGTACTGACCCGGGTTCGAAACCCGGCTGGAACATTTTATTTTTATTTTGCGATTTTCAACAGTTTTTCAAAAACTAAATATATATTCTTGTATAATAATTGATTATGTATCGTTTAAAATTATTTCGGGCATTTAATTCGCAACGAAAATTTTGACTGACTGTTCGGTTGATAAACGGAGCGGGTTTGGTAAATCCGTTTTTGACGGATGTTACATTTTGTATTCAAAGTTGTCTCTGACTATGTAATAAAATTTAAATTAGCCGATGGTGACATCATATTGAATCCAGTTCATTCGCGTATAAAACCATAGGTGATTATGTATGTATGTAATGTAAATCAAATGTTTTTTTTTTATAATATGAACATCATGATCCATTGATTACCGAGACGAGAAGTGATTTCATGGTTGTAAACAAAAATGAAAATTAAAAACTAATGGGTTTTTACTCTGAGGCACAGGGTATAATCTTTAGACCCCGATGGTTACAGTCATAAACGGCAACGTACGCGTGTAGACCACGCATCTGCTCCAGCCGAAGATAAATTCTAGACTGTGACCGTTACTTGTAATAAACGGCAACTCATAAACTACGCATTGGTTCACCTTTTTCTTCCCACCAGACTACCCTTTCATGGCCGTTTTAGTTGGTCTTGGGGTCACCCGAAAATGGCAAGAAACCAGGAGATCAAGCAAAAAACAAGTCATGGTTGGTTTGGTTGCAGGATAACCATGAGTGGAGACACCATAGTTTTAGGACGTAGGAGTACATGGATAAATAACAGGAGTAATCAGGATGTTGGAGTATATAAGTTTGTCGTTAAAAAAATATAATGTATTATTGATCAACTATATGAATGTAATAGAGATATTACAAAGGAAGCCTAATCAAAATACAACTGAGACAATTACAAATAAATCTGTTATATATCGTTCATATCCAATTTAACGTTCCGTCAGTGTTGGAGCTATCAACAAAGAAGGTATAAGATCACACGATCTTGAAAAAAACAACAATTTTTAAATAACTCAGGTTTAGTATCTGAATTGAATTTGTTCCAGTTTTGAAAATCCAGATTCCGTGGCTAATTTAAATTTGTTCCAATTTTTAAAACTCATGGTCATTTTTTATAATAATTGAGAGGTATTTTGGTCATTTCAGGCAGTCAATCGTTAAAAAAATTATAATAGGTGTTCCTTCAAAGGACTATCCATGCTACTCGTAAGCAAATTAAACAATAGGGACCAAAGGTGTAATGTATGAAAGTAATGGACCAAATCCATAATATGGCCATTCCATAGGAATCATCTGTATAATTAACTTAAGAAGTCTTTTTGGTCTTCTAGGGTCACATGTCTGTTTCGTTATCCTTAGTAACATGTAGACCCTCAATCCCTTGTACTAATGTAGTTTCGTTATCGTTAGTAAAATGTAGACCCTCAATCCCTCGTACTAGCTTTGTGGTGTTTAATGCTAGAATAGTGACAACAAAATAAATAATTCACTATTCTGTCTTAGAGCTTTAAAACAATGTAAGGGAGTTATTGAAACTCAATATTTATTCATCTATCTTGAGATTCAACACACACTTGAACAAAATTCATTTATTTAAATAATTTACATATATGCAAATTTTGTGTTACTTACAGATAACTTACATATATATGTAAGGAAAAGTTTAAACATTGGAAAAACACATAAAAAGTAGCTCAATGACTTTTCATGTATATAACATATACGCATTTGTTGTAAGAAGTAAATTTGAAAAAAAGATATATCAACTAACTATTCATCAAAGTTTTAAGGATTTAGTTTTGGTTCACCTTTTTCTCACACTAAAACCATATTGATTATATTTTAAAGGTATATTTTAAAGGAGGTCACATGTTGAAGACCTAAGACAGGCAACCACCTTGTGTTTTAAGGTGATTCTGGGTGTAGATCTTGGCTCATTCTATTTTCATACTTTTAATTTCTTATTTCTCACATTATTTTCTCTCTATATATATAGTATAAATCATATTGTTATATATTTAAATTTATAGTAGAGACCACCTTATACAGAGGAAGGGAGTGTGTAAATATTAACACCTCTGGATCTTTTCTTTTAAAAAAATATTTGTTATAAGGTGGATTCCAGTGTAAATTTAAATGTATAACAATATAATTTATATTATGGCCCCACCCATGTCTTCTTGTTTTTCTCTCTATCTACCTCATCTCTCTCAACCTAGACTGCCACATCACCAGCCCTCCTCCCGGCTGCCTTGCTTCCTAGACAACATACTGACATTGATTTCTTGCAAATTAGTAATTGAAGGAAATTTAATCACCATGGAAGATGCTCGATTCATCGGTTTAGGCTCCAAAACGCCATCAATCATTCATAGATATACTATGTTATATCCTTTCCAACATTTACACGAGAGTCATGTGTGTTCATGTGGTTTTACTTTAGAAACTGAATCGAACGGCTAAATAATGGTGTTACTAAGCTAAATTTACTTTTCTTGGTGTTATCAACCTAGTATAGAAATGATTATACTACATGGTAAGCGATAATTGGTATATTAGGGGAACGCCGTAACCAAGTTGACCAACCCAACGCGGATCCGGGTTAAGATAACGTAGTCTGGACAGATCTTGGCTAGGGCTGCCGTTTAGGCGGTGTGACATTAGGTCACTCAAAAAGAAAATCACCGTTAAAAAAATGACTAAAGATTTGGGAAAACAAATACGAACTAACATAATGAGTTGGGGATTTTTGTTACTTTTTAAAAGGTATAATACTTTGAATTGGTTTGATAATTATGTGATTAAAGTAAAATGGACAAATTTGTAAGATAACAATTTTTATTATGTGCTTTGGGGCTTGTTATATATGCACACTAGGTTACGCAGGAATATTTTGGTAGCAAAATTTGTCAGAAAAGTGATTATCGACCAAGGTATAACCGACCATCAAAATCGATCGCAAAACGATCGTAATGGGAGTTTGCAAACGTTCCAACAAGCACACACGTTGGTTTTTTTAGTAGTGAAATAAATCATTAAAAAGACTGGTTCTATTGTTTTTTATGGTTTTTGAAATGCCCAGAAAAATCTTGGTAGCGTTTGTCATGCTGGAACGGGATTAGCTTTTACTGCTTCTTTCTGAGGAGTCAATCTACGGTAGTGTTTTGATGCATGCCTGATCTGACTATCGCGACAAGGTTGTCGACATTGTTTTTTGAGTGTTAAGATAAATATGATTTTGATTAGTTAAATCTAAACTAATTGGATTCCAAGATCAGTATGGTTTGAGTGGCGGCACAGATGGCAGCCAAAAAAGGCCACAACGATGTGATTGAAGGTCAGATTTCGCTACATATGGTGGTGGTTGGTGGTGGCACGGATACGATAGAGGTGCTGATTATTAGAGGAGTGGTTGGCGGCAAGGATACGGTAGAGGTGATTAATAGAGGCGTGGTTGGCAGCGACAAGGATTCAGTGGAGGTGCTGATTAATAGAGAACTTGAATGCAAGTGCAAATGTGTAACAGAGAAGGTTTCTCAAACAATCAATTCTTGATATTATTTTTGTGGTCAGACATCTGTCTATATATAAGTTGGTATAACCTTGATTTTTTGAAGTTTGGTTATTGTTATGCATTCAAGGTCTTGATATCCATATAATTAGATTTATGAAACAAATAATCTTGGACTGTACATTGTATTGTATTATGTATGCAAATTTCATAGGTTCATTAGCAGCAAGTATCCTCTAATGGAGAATAAACAACATTTTATCTTGACGTTTTGTAAGCCTTTGACCATTGTAATCCTTCACATGTTCTTTAAAGGCCAAAACCATTAAAGTCCAAACTATGAATCCAAAGTTAATAAAATAATGTCCCGGGGATGGATCATAAGAAAACTAGTTTAAATGAGAAAACCAAAAAACTAACTAAAAAACCAAAAAAAACATATCAATTTTTTTTTGATTATTAAAATTCGCTATATATTATATAAAAAAACTTAAAAAAAATAAAAAAGCATATAATACACATGTGCAACATAAACATATAATGCACATGTGTAGTACACATATATGCACATGTGCAGTACAAGTTTTTTTTTTTGAAATTTTTTTTATACATAAAATCCAGCGATTTTTTATAAAAATTGTAAAATAAAAATTGTATGTTTTTAGGTTTTTTTTTTGGCTTTTTTAGTTAGTTTTCTCATTTATATCTAGTTTTCTATTATCCTCTCTCTACGCTCATATTATAAAATTGTATTCTAAAAAAATTCATAATTTCTAGAGCCAATAATTCTGTGAGAACCATTTATTTTTTACATGTTACGATGGACATGGGCTTATTTTTAAATAATTTATTTATTTGTTGTGATGAATATAGGTTTACTTTTTTACAAACCGAATTCATATCATTATTTTTTTAGTTTTACAGTTATAAATGCTATATTATATGCCAATACCATAACGAACCAATACCGATCAAAGTAACAGGTAAATTATAAACATCCGACGAATAATCAAACCGCAAAACATAGCCTAACTAACCCAACGCGAAACCCCAAATTCTTTCAATTAATTAATTCATAACCTAATATAAAACTAACCGGAAATTGTAGACTCCGTTGCAACGCGCGAGTTCTCCAATGGTACATATCAATAAGTATAAGATTTATGTAAATATGTACTTTATACAATAAATGTTTATATTTAGTTAAATACAAACCAAACCATCTTAAAAAAGTACATATATTATTGTATAAGTTACGTGCTTCTATTTTGTTAACATTATTCAGTTATGTAAATTGTTTGTTATACATTATTAAGTTGTATAATTTGTATTCTTAAACCGTGTAACACATTGGTCTATAACCGGTACTCTATAATTAGATAACCTTACTCGGTAAAATTATCGAACTTGATATACATAGAAGATGGAAACATTGTGACCCTGGTTAAAAAATCGGTTCACCACTACATCACCATATTAAAGCTGTTTCAGGATATTAGTTGCAAGTATAACATTTACAACTATATATTAACAACCTTTCTATGCATCATGATGTTATATCTTATGTTTTCGGTTTTTCAAAAAAGTTTTGATTTTTTTTACATTTTAACTCAAAGTTTTTCATTTTATAGTTTAACCTCATAAATTTGTTTTTTTTTATATTTAACCAAAACTTTTCATTATTTGCAATTTTTACTCCAATTGTTTCACTTTCAACTTGAATTGGCCCCATGTTTTTGTATAAATTTTGCGAGTTTAACAAAAACGCTATGTGCGCTTTAGTTCAACTTGTTTTACATTTCACTTTACGTTTTGTTTAGATTTTTGCGAATTTAACACAACACAACACATCTGCATGTGTGTTTCAATGTTTCATTGTCTATTTTTCCGTTTGACAAGTTCGTCACAATGCCCGTGTCTGCAACAACTTCGTTATTATTTTTATTTATTTTACGTTTTGTTCAATTTTTTGCATTAACACGCAACACCAACTTCATGTTATGGTCGCTAATGATGTGTGAATTGATCTATTTTTGTCTGGTCTAACGTCGCCCACCCGTAATGCGGAGAATCTTTATTCTAGTTTAATTCAAATCCAAACCATAGTCTCCACCATTTTTTAATACCCAACTATTATTAAGGCCCTCGCGTTGCGGCGGGGGGAACCATGCAAAGTAGCACCAATGCCACACCACTACCAGCGACGAATGCTGAAAAACTTGTAAAAACAAAATAAATAGAAAATGAGAAAATAAAACCGAATGAAAAGCAGATATAAAATCTCTGAACCACGCACACCCATTGCGACGTGTTAATGCGAAAAATTTAGGCTGAAACGTAAAACATAGAAAAATACCTAAGTCGATATAGGACTCGCGCGTTGCGACGGACTTCTCAAACGGGAAAAAATAGACGAAAAAACTTTGAACCCCACACGCACGTTGTGACGTGTTAACTCGCAAAACGTATACTATGAAAAACAAAAGAGACTGATGAAAGTTAAAGGATTTATATATTAATAAACAAATATAATTAGTTATATTAATTTGACCTAATTTACTAGTTCGCTTTCTTTGACCAATTTGCATTCATGTAAAAGTTTCAACATTTTTCTTAACGAGAACTCAAAAAGTTTATTTTATACTATGTGTTTAATATTGTATAATCGTAATCAGTATTATGTAACAGCAAAAGGTAACAATAAAATTTTCTTCTTAAATAGTATTTTTAAAGCATATTTAGAGGACCGCTCGTGAACTAAGGATCCATAGATGTCATCAATACACACATAAGTGTAGGGCTGTAAATGAACCGAACGAACACGGACAACGCTATGTTCGTGTTCGTTCGTTAAGAAAATTTAGGTGTTTGTGAACTGTTCACGAACACATGACGAATAAAAGTTTGTGTTCGTGTTCGTTCGTTAAGGAATTTCGGCTGTTCACGAACAGTTCGTGAACACTAACCACGAACGCAAACGAACACAAATAAACATTAATTTTGAAAATTAAAAAAAGGCACCGTTAATCTTAAAAGAACACAAATGAACATATCAAAAAAAATTATTTTTTTATTAAAATTCGCTATATATATTATATAAAAAAACTTTAAAAAAAAATAAAAAAAACATATAATGCACATGTGCAATATAAACATATAATGCACATGTGTAGTACACATATAGTGCACATGTGCAGTACAAGTTTTTTTTTTTTTGAAATTTTTTATACATAAAATCCAGCGATTTTTTATAAAAAATTGTAAAAAAAAATGAATATTTTTTATGTTTTTTTGGCTTTTTGAGTTAGTTTTCTAGTTTTCTCATTTATATCTAGTTTTCTCATAATCCTATCCCTATGCTCATATTATAAAATTGTATTCTAAAAAAAATCATAATTTCTAGAGCCAATAATTCTGTGAGAACCATTTATCTTTTATATGTTACGATGGACATGGGCTTATTTTTAAATAATTTATTTATTTGTTGTGATGAATATAGGTTTATTTTTTTACAAACCGAATTCATATCATTTATTTTTTAGTTTTACAGTTATAAATGCTATATTATATGCCAATACCATAATGAACTAATACCGATCAAAGTAACAGGTAAATTATAAACATCCGACGAATAATCAAACCACAAAACATAGCCTAAGCAACCCAACACGAAACCCCAAATTCTTTCAATTAATTAATTCATAACCTAATATAAAACTAACCGGAAATTGTAGACTCCGTTGCAACGCGCGAGTTCTCCAATGGTACACATCAATAAGTATAAGATTTATGTAAATATGTACTTTATACAATAAATGTTTATATTTAGTTAAATACAAACCAAACCATCTTAAAAACGTACATATATTATTGTATAAGTTACGTGCTTTCTATTTTGTTATACATTATTCAGTTATGTAAATTTGTTTGTTAAACATTATTAAGTTATATAATTTGTATTCTTAAACTCGTGTAACACATGGGTCTATAACCCGGTTACTCTATAATTAGATAACCTTACTCGGTAAAATTATCGAACTTGATATACATAGGAAGATGGAAATATTGTGACCCTGGTTAAAAAAAAATTCGGTTCACCACTACATCACCATATTAAAGCTGTTCAGGATATTTAGTTGCAAGTATAACATTTACATACTATAAATTAACAACCTTTCTATATATCATGATGTTATATCTTATGTTTTGGGGGGTTTTTCAAAAAACTTTTGATTTTTTTTTTACATTTTAACTCAAAGATTTTTCATCTTTTATAGTTTTAACCTCATAAAATTTGTTTTTTTTACTTTTAACCAAAACTTTTCATTAATTGCAATTTTGCCTCACAACTGTTTCACTTTCAACTTGAATTGGCCCCATTTTTTGTATAAATTTTGCGAGTTAACACGACGCTATGTGCGCCTGTAGTTCAACTTGTTTACATTTCACTTTACGTTTTGTTTAGATTTTTGCGAATTAACACAACACAACACAACGTGCATGTGTGGTTCAATGTTTCTATGTCTATTTTTCCCGTTTGACAGATTCGTCACAATGCCCGGGTCCTACATCAACTTCGTTATTTTTATATTTTACGTTTTGGTTCAATTTTTTCGCATTAACACGCCACAACTTCAGTGTTGTGGTCGCTAACGATGGTGTGACATTGATGCTATTTGGCATGGTTCTACGCCCCCACCGTAATGCGGGGAATCTTAATTCTAGTTTATTCAAATCCAAACCATAGTCTGTCACACCCCGACCCCGCAGCGGAAAAGGTGATCGGGGCATGATTGGGTTATCATCAAAGCTCATGACATTTATTATACGTTTCATATTCATTAATACAATTTAATGGAAATTTACAATCATAAATACATCAATGACCTAAACATCAGTCTAAGCTTCTTTGTTTTCTTCTAAGGCATTTCCTATGTTTTCCTTGCTTCGTTCACCTGTATCATGTGTAAAAGGGTTTTTGGATCAACAAAAAGTTGGCGAGTGAATCCTATGGAAAACATTTGAACAAGTTTATTTAATTGATTATGAAATGAGTGCACAACCACACATGAGTAAAAATAGATGTAAACTTACTCAACAATCATTAGATATTAAATAAAGCACACATGAACATTAATGGGACGTTTAAGGCACGTGTTGCTCAACTCGTCTCTCACGAGGAACTGATGGGCCTAATGAATGAATTGTATAAACATGATAATATGAAAGACATAACTACAAACAATATAAACTCAATGCTACACACATGAACAATAATGGATTGGTTTTGAGGCACGCGTTGCTCACTCGTCTCCCACGAGGAACTGATGGGCTTAATGAATGAATTTCATATAATTTGACCAAATGAAATACGTAATCACAACAATATAAACAATCTAAGTTTAGATCACGATATGGTATGGCACAAGTTTAAATAAACGAGTTAATTATTTTGTGACACATGACACACCCCAAAACGTGTAATTAAAAAGGGGAGTTGTAAGATTCACTCACAGTGTGTGCGTTCGGTTGATGATGTTGAATGCACGCGAAGTGGTTTTAACCACGAGTGAAATTAACCTAGATAAATAGCATTATGGTTCGGTAAGTAAACGGATTTTATTAATCCATTTTAGTAGGATTGTTGGGTGTATTTTTGTGAATTTAAGGCTATTTTCTAACCTTAAAAATGTTATTTTTAAGTATTTTTAATTGATTTTTAATTAAAATAAATAAATAAAAATAAAATTTTTTTTTGACTTTTTTGACCGTTGACCGTTGACCTTGACTGTTTGACCGGTTCGAATGCGTATATATGTGCGCTGAGTGAGGCTCGAACCCGAGACCTCCCGTACGCGTGCACGCAGCTCTACCAACTGAGCTACGTGTCTAACCCGAAATATATCTGTTTTTAATTATATTTATATACTAATTAGATTAAACCGAAAATCAATTATTTTTAAAAACGATTTAACTGAATCGGACCGGTGCGCTCCACAGGTCTCGAACCCGGGACCTGTGGGTTGAGTTAACACAAAGTCCACCGCTGGACTGTGTGTTTAACATGTTATATAAACCGATTTTTATTATACTTAAATACAAACTAAGTATTTTCATTTCTGACTTATTTTAAAAAAAAAGATAATTGTCCGAGTCGGTGCAGTAGACCGGACTCGAACTCGTGACGTGTGATTTAAACATACACACAGTCCACTGCTGGACTGTGTGTCTATCTTGATTATTATTCCGGTTATTATTATACTTAACATATATATGAAATGAATCCGGTTCAGTTAACAAAAAAGACATTTTTATTAGGGCAGCGTGTGTGGGACAAGATTCGAACTCGAGACGTTAGTGTGTTTAATGTGCACACAGTCCACCGCTGGAGTGTGTGTCTAACCCGAGTAATAACTTGATTTTAATTATACTTATATGTTATCGAACTTCGTCTTCTTCGTCAGTTTTAACCAGAATCGGAAGTCCGACTGGTTCAATGTTTTAATCGGTTTCTTTAGCGTTTTTTAGTTAATTACAGGTGAGATTAAATAAAAAGAAGGGACGATTTAAGCGTGAGGTATACCGACTGGATTCCTCTGTTTCTCCGGCGAAACTCCGGCGACAGCAACAGGTAACGGCGTCGTGTGTCTTGCAGCAGCGAGTCTTCAGAAAGCTTACAAAGGATGTGGGTGACTTCGGTATAAGCTCAGAGGGTTCAGTAAGGCTTAGAAGTGGAGGGTTCGGTTTTCCGGCGAGATACAGAAGTTTTCCGGCGAATGGATTTACGTCGGGTAAAGGTGGGGTTTTGAGCGAAAAAGCTTGCAGAGGTTCGAGGGGGTATTTATAGGGCAAGTCGTCGATGAATTTGGTCCGATTTCCGACTTGATTCGGCGGTTAGAATTTCTCCGGCGGTTATAGTTTGTGTCGCGAGTTCAGGCGTCGGTTATAACCGATGTGTGTTTAAACGTTTACGTTATAACTGAAAAAGTCGTAAATTATTGGCGAGTTTGCCGGGATTTCCGACGACTGCATTTGGGCGCCGGTTTTGAATTCGAAAATCATGATATGAATTAATTGTCTTCAATATTTAACAAAAGATACAAGTGGCGCAGTGGTTGAGTGTGTGTGCGGTAAGACTTTGCTGGACCGGCTGAATGACCCGGGTTCGAAAGCCTGCAGTGCCAAAACATTTTTATTTTCTGATTTTTAACAGTTTTTCAAAAACAAATTATATATTCCAATATAATAATTGATTATGTATCGTTTAAAATTATTTTGGGCATTAAATTCGCAACGTAATTTTTAACTGATTGTTCGGTTAATAAACGGAGCGAGTTTGGTAAAATCCGTTTTTTGACGGATGTTACATAGTCTCCACCAGTTTTTAATACCCAATTATTATTAAGGCCCTCTCGTTGCGGCGGCGGGGGGGGGGGGGGGGGGGGGGGGGGGGGGGGGGGGAACCATGCAAAGTAGCACTAATGCCAGCGATGAATGTTGAAAAACTCGTAAAACCAAAATAAATAGAAAATGAGAAAATAAAAACCGAATGAAAAGCAGATGTAAAATCTCTGAACTACGCACACCCATTGCGACGTGTTAATGCGAAAAATTTAGGCTGGAACGTAAAACATAGAAAAATACCTAAGTCGATATAGAACTCGCGCGTTGCGACGGACTTCTCAAACGAGAAAAAATAGACGAAAAAACTTTGAACCCACACGCATGTTGCGGCGTGTTAACTTGCAAATTTTGTTTGAACAAAACGTAAAACAAAAAACTTGCGAAAGATGAAAACTATGGGGGCCAAAGTTGAAAGTAAAAAGTGTTGGGGTTAAATTACAAAAGATGAAAAACTTTGTCTTAACAAGTAAAAAAAATAAAGGGGTTAAATTGCAAAGATGAGATGTTTTGGATTAGAAGTGAAAAATATTAGAAACATTTTTAAAATACCTCTTAAACGTAAGGTACAACAACATAAAGCACATACATGTTGTTAATATATAATATGAAAATATCATTAATATACTTAATTTAAAATATATTATATTTAATTCGTTCCATTTATCCCTTAAATTTAATGTTATTATATTAGTTTAAGAAAATCAAGTTTGGAAGGGCGTTGTCGGTAACAATGCTTATGAGTTATAACGTTGCATCTTCCTTTTCAGTTTCGACTCATTGTTTCCTTTTTAGTTTCGACTCATTGTTTATATCAACTTGTTATGCTCGATTTGGTTACAAAGTTGTGTGCAACACAGCTCAATGATTTAACATCATTGTTGTGAGTTTTGATTACACAAATATTTGTCCATATTCTTTGTGTTCACCATTTTCCTTAATGGACAATCCTTCTCCACCTGACCAATTACAAGACTCAATTAAAACCACTTGATATATCAAAGAAAAGATGGTATAAGGTAACACATGACAATTATCTCCATCATGACAAACAACAAAACATTCTACTCACTTGTGAGATGAACACATAATTGAGATTTATTAATCAACATCAACAAAATGGAATTACAAACTAGTTCACTTATTTAAAACATAACAAAGAAACACGTTAGCATAACAAAGAAACACATTTTACGGAAGGTTCGTGTCCAACTCAAAAATGACTTTAATAATTGTAACCACATGAGGAATGTGTTGTTGCCACTAATCTTCCCTTTCCATGTGGTTAAGCATCTTCACAACCTCGCTCATGGTGGGTCGAACGTCTTTATCATCATCAACACATTGTAGAGCCACTTTTAGAAGATTATTAATTTGACCTTTTTCATACTCGCCCCTTATCATAGGATTCAGTATCTGTGTGATATGTGTCTCTGTCAAACTGCCACTAGCCCCATGGACCTTCTCTTTTATCCAACTTACGAGCCTCTTTTGTTCCAACCTTTCGTTATCATCTATTGGTTGATCATATGTTGGACTTCTTCCTGTTATCATCTCTAGCACCACCATCCCATAGCTATAAACATCAACTTTTGAAGTGACCGGAAGATTAAACACCCATTCTGGAGCCATGTACCCTCTGGTGCCTCTTATCCTTGAAAATACAGAATTTTCTGTTTCGCCTTGTTGAAATAGCTTGGACAGACCAAAATCAGCCACCTTTGGATTATAATTAGCATCCAACAATATATTCTGTGGTTTAACATCACAGTGCAAAACCCACTCCAAGCATTCTTCATGTAGATAAGCTAGCCCATGGCAACGCCAGATGCAATTTCAAATATATTTTGCCAATCAAGCTGGTTACCGCCTATGTTCCTAGCTAATGACCCATTCTCCATGTACTCATAGACCAAGATTCTATGTTTCAATCAAGTTCCTATGATTTATCCTTCCGAATGTGCTCATCGCTGCTAGAAATTCAGCTTCTCCTTGGATAGCCTCATGGAGTCGCTTAATTGCTACCACCCGATTGTCTGGAAGTATGCCTTTGTACACGATACCACCACTACCTCTTCCAATCTCTTCTTGGAACTTATGAGATGACTTCACTATCTCAGCATATGTAAACCTTTTGAATCCCGTAGCATTTGCTAGGTAGGTTTGGGTTGTTGTACCTGTGGGTTGTTTGGTGATATAATAGAAGAATACAAAGGATGCAAATTCAATTACACCAAAGATGATGGAGAACCACAACATGAACTTGACAGACCCATTTACACTCTTTTTCTCATGCTTTGGCTGCATTATAGAACTCACACAATACAAGTTGGACTCATTCGCAATAGATGTATTATATTCTAATACATCAGATTTAGGTAGCTTAAGAAAAGTGTTGATATAAGTATCCTTGTGGTGGCCATTGAACAACAGAGTCTTGATATAACATCTAGAGGAGCTCGTGTATTCATCGAAGGAGAGTTGGAATGCTTTACAATTTGAGTTATTGAAGCATGCCTTCTTGCACTCTGTGAAATTGGATCTTTCTATAGATTGAGAATCAAATCCATAAAATTCCACATGAGGGAGCTTTATGAAGTCATAGTTTTCATGATGTCTAGAAAGATCATGTATAGGTTCACACCCGAAAGACAAGTCGGAGTGGTTCTTGCTCTTGTATCCATGCATGCAAGCACATTTCCTTCCTGATTCAGAATTGTAAGTACAAAGGCTATTTGGACCACAAATCCCATGTATTGTACATGGTATTGAAATTGCTTGCCATGAAATACTCCAGCTTCTTTGGTTAAGTGAGTAAAGTCTTATATTGCCATCAACATCAAGGGTGAGTCTTCTTTGAAGGGCATCACCATAGTCTGTGGTGATAAAAGTAAGACCGTCTGAGGATTGGAAATACCCACTGGAATCAAGCAAAGCAATTCCACTATTGTTGTAAGTAGACCTTCCCGCTTGCCATGATTCTAACCCAGGCATAGGCCAATATATGCTGGGAAATTCATTGTTGGTGTAGAGAAGCCGAAGTACATTGCCGTTGTCAAAGTAGAGTTTGTAGAAGCCAGAAGAAAAATTTGTTAAACTTGTGGAAGATATAAGGACAGTATCTTTGGTGAACGGCTGATTGGGAAGGATGGTGTCGGTTGGAAAACTAAAGCTTTGCCAAAGATATGATTCTTTTTCTAACCGGGTAAGAACAAGGTTACCAGAGTCAAGGAGTTGCAGTTGCAAGGACGAATTAGATTGAGTGTTGGTGGTCCAAATGCTTTGGCCAGCGTCCATTAGAACAAGGTTACCGTTTTTCCACAAGGAAAACCTAGAGCGTTTTCCGTTGACAGGCCGGTCTCGGTTTGCCATCCAAACCAATGTATGATTTCCATCCAATGTGGGCTCAGAAAACCATATTGCAAAGCAATAAGCATTTTGGCCAATCTCGTGAAATCCGGCTGTGAAAAGGCCATTTGGTGAAACCAAATGATCTTTCTTTTCAACAAAGAGTGATGAGCCTTGGGTTAATTCACTTAATGAAGAAGCAGAAGATGCAACAACTTTTGGAGAATAACACAGGGTTATTAAAAGTAAGAGAAATACGAAGGGGAAATGCATGATGTATTGTGAATGAATAAGCATCTACTTTGTGCGTGTATATACACCAATATTGGTTGAAATATGCTCAAATCATATGCTGGTAATTGAAGGATTTTGTATTCAAAGTCGTCTACTGGTAGGGACCCATTAACTGACATTATAATAACTAACATAATGTGATCAACCGCTTAGCATACTTGGTCAGAAGAAGAAACAGGGTCGCTCAACTTGTTGTGAATAATAAATCTACTGATTGGAATAGTCTCCAATCGCATGGTCGTAATTAAAGTATTTTGTATTCAAAGTACCATGTAATTAAAATATTCCTATTTTCTTTTGAAATGAGATCTTAAAGATATGCAACTACACAGATTCTTACATCGTTTTAAATCCAGGGTTTGAGTGATAGTTTTGGTTTTCATTCGAAGCATCTATATGACTGCAAAGACTTAAAGAGTTAAAGATGCATGAATCTCAAATGTTTTCTAAAGCACGAACACCGTGAATCTGTTGATTACAAAGACTAGAGGTGATATCAAGGTTATAAAGAAAAAAAAACTAAGCTGTTGGATTTGTTGCTTAAGATGAAGAATAAAAATATAAAACATTAGAAGACACAAGCAAAATAACATTCAATTTGCCAATACACTAGCTCTTACGTGTAGTATTTCATATTTATTTATGAAAATTTGGTTTTAAATTTTCAAACTAATTTTATCTATTTGTTTATTTGTTTATTGTAATTGTTGCAAAAGTTTTAATCTGTTCCATTAATTTTTTCTTATTCTAAAACGTAAATATTAAGACATGTTACATTTGGAATGAAATGTTTTTACTCTTGAGGTACAGGGTGTATTGTTACTATGCTAAGAGATGTAGATTGTATAATGAATAAAGATATTATCATTTGCTTCAAGTCTTTTTGGTCTTCTACGGTGTTCTTGACGTATTGTAAGGTTTTATCCTCAGTGATCTTGATTTATTGTAAGGTTTCGTTATCAATGGTCAAACGTAGACCAGTATAATAGCTTCGTGATGGGTGCCTCTTTTTTATTTCACAAGAGAACAAACTATTATATATAGGGTATGCTATTACAATGCTAAGAGATGTACATCTTGTATAATATTAATTAGTAAGATTACTCGTGCTACATTACGGTTAGTCGATTTCTATTTTGGTTCAATATAGCAGCTGAAAAAATATGTTCAAAAAATATCTACACATGTTTTACATCCACTTAAACCATAAAAAATAAATTTAAATTGGGCAATGGTACGTTCTGATTTCAAATCAATTATAAATAAAAAGGTAAACGCTATCTTTAATATAACTGTGATTAAAATTTACGTCTAAACGTAAACAACTTAATTTTTATACCGACACGTGCATAAAAGTAAGCACACAAGAAATTATTGTTTTACAAGTTAAAGAATAGTACGGCGCGTTGCGGCAGTGTCAAAACGTAAAGAGACTCAAATTTATACCATCTAATGAAAACATATTATATTTGACCTGAGTCGTTTCGAAACAAAATTTACATCAAAACGTAGCCAATTGAAAACGTACATAAAGCACAAAACGTATAATATATGACCGACTCATTTACGAAAAAACAAAATTAACGTCAAAACGTAAACTAACTGAAAACGTACACAATAATAAGCATAAGAACATATTATATATATGATCCAACTAATTTTCGGAAAAAAATGTTGATGCATATGTCTGTTGCCTACGTCATCGTATTACGTAGAGTCTGTGTTTGGGAGCGAAACGTTAAGTTTATGTGTGATATAAGACAAGTTCGCCTGAACTTGTAGAGCACATGAACAAGTTCGCCCGAACTTGTCCTGTGAAGGACAAGTTCACAGGACAAGTTCACCCGAACTTGGTCATGTCTCATTCCGAGCTACTCAAGACTACTGTTATTATTCATGTTTCATGTCTCAAATAGAGCCGAAGACTGTGAATGAAGCTCTGGGTGATGAGAACTAGGTGATAGCGATGCAAGAGGAATTGCTACAGTTTGAGAAACTGGGAGTCTGGAGACTTGTAGATTTACCACCAAAGCAAAAGCGATAGACACAAAGTGGGTCTTCAAGTGTAAAAAGGATGATCGAGGTGTGATTATTAGAAACAAAGCTCGGTTGGTTGTCAAAGGTTTCCACCAGCAAGAAGGAATTGACGATACGGAAGTCTATGCACCGGTTGCACGTTTAGAGTCAATTCGCATTTTCCTTGCATTCGCAGCTTGGAAAGGTTTTAAGGTGTACCAGTTAGATTTGAAATCTGCATTTCTCTATGGTAAGCTAAGAACAAGTGTACGTCGGCCAACCACGGGGTTCGTCGATCCGTTGAACAAGAACAAAGCTTATCTCCTAGACAAAGCCTTATACGGATTACACCAAGCCCCGAGAGCTTGGTACGAGACGTTATCTCAACATCTCGTTGGAAATGGCTTAACTAGAGGCACAGTGCAAAGTACATTGTTTTACCAAGGAAGTCGGAAGCCATCTAATCATCGTACAAATCTATGTGGACGATATCATCTTTGGTTCAACGGATGATAGTCTTTGCAAAGAGTTCGAAAAGATCATGAAGAAGAAATTCGAGATGTCTTCTATGGGCGAAATGAAATTCTTCCTCGGATTACAAGTTGATCAGTTACCAGACGGCATATTCGTTCATCAAACCAAATATGTTCATGATATTCTAAAGAAGTTTGAAATGGATAGCTCAAAGCAGCTTTCTACTCCTCTGGCGCTGAATCACGGGATTTGCATTGACGAAACAGGAACCAAAGTGGATGATACGCTCTATCGGTCGATGATAGGATCTCTGATGTATCTGACGGCATCTCGCCCAGATATTATGTATCCTACCTGCCTTTGCGCAAGATATCAGTCCAGTCCCCGAGTGTCACACATGCAGATAGTCAAAGAATATTTCCGTTACTTGAAGGGATGTCCAAGCACCAGCTTGTGGTATCCAAAGAACGATAACTTTGATCTGACGGGATACACTGATTCTGACTTCGGGGTGGACAAGCTGAATTCTAAGTCTACAACGGCTGGTTGCCAGTTCTTCGGAACTAGATTAGTAACGTGGCAATGCAAGAAACAAACCACGGTCTCTCTTTCTACATGTGAGGCAGAATACATTTCTGCTTCCAGCTGTTGTTCTCAAATCCTATGGATTCAACAACAGATTAGGGACTATGGATTGAAATTTCTTGATACGCTTTTATATGTAGATAACAAGGCAACAACCGACATCACTAAAAAATCATGTTCATCACTCTCGAACTAAATACATAGAAATTCGTTATCACTTCATTCGTGATTGCTACGAAAAGAAGTTGGTGCGAATAGAAAAAATCCACACCAATGAACAAAAAGCTGATTTTTATACCAAAGCTTTTCCTTTAACGAGATTTAAATATCTAATGAGGCTTAACGGTATTAAAAATTTGTTGACAGGTGCGGAGGCAGAGGTTAAATATGGATCGGACGACGAGTTCACGTGATCCACATTGGTTTGTTTTTATCTTTTAGATTAGTATTTCTTCAAAACTAAAATACAAAAATATGTTTTTGATTTTAGGGGGAGAAAATATTTGAGAAAAATACAAAAACATATGAAAAAATTCAAAAAAGTAAAAAAATATTGAAAAAGACAAAAAGAATTTGTTGTCACAAAGGAAATGATAGTACAACAGTGGACTATCACAGTACACTAAAAAATTGTAAAGTTTAAAAAGTGATAAACAAGTCTTACGGAGGATATATCGATAGGCTTTACACGTTCAGTAAATTGTTTCTGAGATATAAGCTAAGTTTTACAACTGCTTAATCTTGTGGATTAACATCTCTCGGATATATGGACTTAGTACTCCGAAATTTCGTTTACCTGATTCTGAGATACGAGGTCTTTATAGATAGTTGATATATGGGGTATTATACAAGTTCTTCTGATTTTGCGGAAGCAAATAGCGTATAACTTCTATAATGCTTTTTGCTTTAATCCCCTAAAAAACAGCATGCAAAGCTGAAAAGAATCGAAAGATCTAATCATTTGCAATGCTTAAAAGATTCTTACTTGGAACACACCTTTAAGACGAGCCTTCATCTCTTTGTCGATACGGTGGTATTAACCTGAGCTCTCAAGGCTTCGCATTAACCCAGATACAAATATTAATTAAGCTATATTCACTGTAAGATGAAATCTAGGGAATCTTGATACGGGAGTATATTCTGAGATGAGAACCATAGTTAAGTCAAGTTTCTTAATTCTACACTAACTTATCTTGGAACAATTGAGAAATGTGTTGAAGTTTAAGAGGACAAACATATCGACAATCTAGGTAAATTTGTTTAAAGCTTAAAGTCTCAAAAGTCAATGGTACTTGTGATATGTCTCAAAAACTGATATGATATTTTAAACAAACTCAACAAAAATATATTTGTAAATATGTTTGTACATACTTAGTGTTTTGATATTCATTTCATAAAACAAAAAGATTATATTATCTTTTAGTTTCGCCCACTGATGATGAAAAACTGATTTTCAAAGTCTAGACTTGCTGAACAAAATATAAAAAAAACTTTTGAAAAATTGATATGAAAAGTTTAAAAGTTCATTAAGTTGAAACTTACTTTTGAATAAATACGTCAATTTAGTGTCAAAACGTTTAAATCAAGATCATTAAGTTGAACTTGATACATGAATCAGATATTCAAGGTCATTAATTTGGACTTGATTAACTAAGATGGTTTATTAAAATTTGAAATGTTGGTGTTTAGAAATTTTAAAGTTTGAATCTGAAATGTTTTATTTGAAAGTTTGAGAAACTTTGAAACAAGAAGTTGATTTTAAGGGGGAGCTGGATAAAACATGTTGTTTGAAGATACCTGAAAGCTCAAAGCAAGGGGGAGCATGGTGATTCAAGTTTTATCAAGACAAGCTCAAGAAAAGAGAAAAGGATTGTAGATGTTATGAAGATCATGGAAGTTAAAGTTATTCAAGAAATAAAGATCAAGAAAATATTAAAACTCAGGAATTCAATTGAAGAATGATGACTACGGCAACATCCAAGGGGGAGTCTTGATGCATATGTCTGTTGCCTACATCATCGTATTACGTAGAGTCTGTGTTTGGGAGCGAAACGTTAAGTTTATGTGTTTATATAAGACAAGTTCACCCGAACTTGTAGAGCACATGAACAAGTTCGCCCGAACTTGTCCTATGAAAGGAACTTGGTCATGTCTCATTCCGAGCGAACTTGTACTACTATATATAGGAGTCTTTGTTTTCATTTAAAAGAATCTGAGATTTTGTCACGACAGAGGCGAAGCTCTGTCCAAGTGTTTCCAAGATCTGTAATGTCTACTAATCAATGAAACAGTGATTAAACAATAACAAATTTGTCTACAATGTCGCCTATGCAAACGGATTCCGCTTGTTTACCTTAGGTTTGCCAAATTAGTGCCCGAATGATCCGTACAACGGACCCTCAAAAATTATGTCGAAACGCAAATCAACTTGAATTTGTACTGGCACATACATAAATATAAACACATAAAAACTCGATTACAATTTTTTTGAAATTTAAAAGGTTAAAAATGAAAATGCAGAAAGTTGAGAGATAAAACTATAAAAAACATTAAAAAAAGACAGAGTGAAAATAATAAGTTCCTAATTGGATTATAGTTAATATACTATAATTTTAATTTGTTACCGACATGTACATAAATATACACGTAAACTCGATTATAATTTTTTTTAAAATTTAAGAGTTATAAGTGTCAAGGTAGAAAGTTGAGAGATAAAAAGTATAGAAAACATAAAAAAAAACACAAAGAGTGAAAAAGATAAAAGAAATAAATTAAAAAAATTGAAAACTGTTCATATAATTTCATAAATCCTAATCCTTGTTTGTATTTATATTAGATATTATATTATAGTTAAGATAAAAGTATAGAAAAAAACAAAAAAAAGTACAAAGAGTGAAAAAGATATAAATTGGAAAGTGTTCATGTAAGTTCCTAGCATGTATTCTAGTTAATTAATGTTTTTTCTATCTTTTTGTGGTTTTGTCCTTTTATGAATTCTTTCTATCTTTTTTTTTCTATTTTCTGGGTTTTTTTTCTTTTTTAAGTTTTAATGGAACATTGTATTGTATATGTAACAAAATAAACGGTCTAATACTGACGGACAACGTCAGTAACAGAATTGATATTCATTTTTATTGTTTCGATCGATGTAAACACATCTCGGTATTTTTTTTAGTCGTATCATGATTTTTTTTGTTTCTCTTTCGGTAAAAGTGTCGGTATCTTAATAAGCTGAACCAACATCAAACGAATTCCTGTCATTAACGTTATTACTATTGCGTCTACGTTTCCCGTTACAAATTGGTCGCCCCGCCGCAGAGGGCGGGTGTAACCCACTAGTTATAGTTTAATATACTACTAAATTTAATATATTATCATTGACAAGTCTTTTTGGTCTTCTAGAGCATTCTTGACTTATTGTAAGGTTTCATTATCAATGGTCACGTGTACACCGTTCAATTAGATTCGTGATGGCTTCTATTTTTATTTTTAGAAGTAAATAACATATATATATATATATATATATATATATAAGTATATGAGGAAAACTCATTTTATTGAGGAAAACTTATTAAACTTGAATTTATGGACTACATTCTCCACATCACCTCATTGAAATCAATGCTTGAAGGGTTTTTGATCATTTTTGTATGAAGCATGTGCATGTGAGTAAGATAACCATGTGTACTTTCATCAACTCTCACACTTCCCCAATCTCCATCGATTACACCCTAACCCATCACCTTTTTTGTACTTCACATCTTCTACATCCAATACATTCCCTTTTCTAGTTCCATTGTTCTTGTTCAAATTTCTCTGTGTTAAATGGGCGATCCACACGAATTCATGAAAGATCTTCCGGCATACTTCCCCACCAATGTTATCCCGAACCGCTTTATCCTTGATGAATCTTCGTCATGTTCATCAAGAACACCAAGAACACACATACAAGTGTGTGAGAGAGAAAGAGAAAGTTGTTGTTTATGAGGGGAGAAGCTTAGGGTTTAGAGAGAGAAAGTTGTTTTCTAGAGTGAGAAAACAACAATCTTCATCATGTTCATCAAGAACACCCAAGAACACACACATACAAGTGTGTTGTGGTGAGAGAGAGAGAGAGAAAGTTGTTGTTTATGGTGAGAAGCTGATGTGTTTAGAGAGAGAAAACTGATTTCTAGAGTGAGAAACAAAAATCTTCATCATGTTCATCAAGAACACCAAGAACACATATACAAGTGCATGTGAGAGAGAAGCCACCAGATATGAAGATCGAAGATCGAAGCCACCAGATCTGAAGATCGAAGATCTGAAGATTGAAGATCGAAGCCACCAGATCTGAAGATCAAAGATCGAAGCCACCATGTGTTCTTGTACTCATCCTTTCTTTTGAAGCCACCCAGATCTGAGATCGAAGCCACCATCAAAGCTCTCAAAGAAAAGTAGTAAGGTGTTGCTCTCATCACATAAGGTGTTGCTCTCATCACATCTTTGTTTCTGTTTTTAGAGAGTGAAAGCTAAATTTTTTGAGAGAGAAACTACAATCTTCATCTTGTTCATCTTGATACCAAGAAACACACGCACAAGTGTGTGAAAGAGAAACAAGTTTAAAGATCTTACTTTTGTTATTTATGTATTTTGTTTAGATTTTTAATTTTTTTGATGTTTGATAGATTTAAAATCAAAGTTTAGTTTGTTTATTTCAATTTTTAAAATCAACAGCAGGAAGAAAATTTTTGTGTGCCTAATTTCTCTCTTCAAAGTATATTGATATTTCTTTTACAAAGATTAATGTTTTTTTTTAAAATGTTTGTTCACGCTGCGGGTCGGGGTGTGACACGACCAAAATACGGAGCGGATAGTGAAATTGGGAAAAAGTTCGCCCGAACTTGATATGTGATGGTCAATTTCGCCCGAACTTGTCCTGTGAAGGACAAGTTAGCACGAACTTGTCCATGCACACTCCGGGCGAACTTGTTACTCTATATATAGGTGTGTTGTTCATTTGTCATTTAAGTTTTTGCCATCCCTACGGGGAGATGCTGCCGGATTCTCTCCAAGAACTCCAGCAACTGGACTTAAAGATGTATACTCTTTCGGTATGAATGAAGACTTCCGATGCATTCTACTTCTACTCCATTCTGTTAATAACATTCTACCGAATCGGTTTACGTTTACGCACTAACTTCCGTCTAGAACCGCCTGATCACGGAACTTCAGTGTGTGTGTTCTTGGTTTTCTTGATGAACACAATGGAGAATCTCGACTGTTTGAGAAACACAATGCGTGTGTGTCTGTGATTTTCTAGCGTTTGAAGTGTTGAGAGAGAAGGAGACAAATTGTTGTTTTTGATATGGGCTTTTCAAATTTGTTTTTTGATGATTGTGAAATGGAAGATTGCACACCCCCCCCCATAAAAACAAGTGAGTTGTTCATGTAGTCACCTTCTCACCTCCACCAATATTATAATATATATTATATACCTTGTTTCATGTTTCTTTTACCTAAATACCCCTCAATCCACTCATCAACCCAAAGGATGTAATAAATTTAATTCAATAAAGCATCTAATTTTCTCATTCATTAGATCATCTACATCAGTGGTTATAAAGTGAGTTTCTTAGGTTTTCTTAGCACAAATAAGTTTTCTATATATCCTTTCCCTATATATATATATATATATATATATATATATATATATGATTATAATGTATATATGTGTGGGTCTTCAACGGGAAAAAGTGAATGTGCACTAACTTTAACGTTATTTTACTAATTTCGTGAAATAACGTTAAAAAGAGAGGGACGGTTAATCATGCATCATGTGGTGGCGTTGATAGCCAAAAGACAAGGGGGTACATGCACTAATCGGCTTTTATCCCAATTGCTGAGTGTTATGTGCCTTATGTCCAAGGCAACATGTAAAACTACTATCAAGCCGGGGGTCTCACTGGAAGCAGCCTCTCTATTCCTACATGGTAAAGGTAAGGCTGTCTACATCTTACCTTCCTCAGACCCTACCTTAGCTTTGCTATTGGTGGGATTTACTGAGTATGATGATGATGATATATGATTAGGATCAAGTGAACACCCTTACGAGTTGTGAGAACTTAGAGAACTTCGCTTTCCCGTGCGATTTTCGACCCCATTTTTTCACACCCCTAGATTAACATGTTAGAAAAGACTGCCGTAAAAAATTTGAAGTGGTGCTTTTCGGCCCCTTACAGCGGCTGAAAAGGTGATGACATAAGCATGACATCACATTTTACAGCATTTACGGCTGCCGCAAATGAAAAAAAAACAAGTTTTTATTTTATTTATTTTTGGGAAAGTTGATTTTTTAGGATTTTTTGGTAAAACAAGTTTTTAGAAAAACCTTTCATAAAGTCGAGTTCTCTAAGTTCTCACAACTCGTATGAGTTTTCTTTTACCCTAATCCTATATATATATATAGGGATTGGGTAAAATAATAATGCTTACAAGTTGTGAAAACCAATGAGGAAACACGGAATCACCTCTGGAATGATTGGAACCGGTTTCTCTGAGAGGATGAAGAATCACACCTTGTTCTTCCTTTTGAACCTAGATTTGCAATGAAGAAGAGAGAAAAGTGGGGATGTAGAGAATTCTCTATTTCCAGCTACCAAAAGTGTGTTTGCCCGATATCTCTTGCCCTAATAATGAGGTGAAGACCTCCTTATATAGGAGACATAGGCAACCCTAACCTCAATGGGCCATGCCTAGTTAGGGGTTGTCTCTACAAGCCAACAGCCTAGTGTAGTATAAACTAAAATGTGTTGGGCTTTGTGGGTTAGTACACAATAATAATAAAAAAATATAATAAAAGGCAATAAGTAACGAAACTGTCCGGTCGTTCGGGTCGGGTCCAATATTATACCCCATCAGGTGGGTTTCTAGAATAAACACTAGCGTATTTATTAACTGAGTGAACAAATCCTTGCCATTGATTTACATCATAAATCTTAGCCATTAATTTACACTTGTGTATACACTTATGTATACACATATCAAGGGATAGGATTAGTTCACTAGTGTTAAGAATCAAGGGGGTTGTTAACTAATGAACCTAATCATATATATATATATATATATATATATAAGATCCACTAAAAGTGGTTTTTGTATAAGTAGTCTAAGAAAGATTGTGATGATGACACATATGACACTTCTTATAAGTAGGAAGAGAGGGCATTTTGGTACTAAAATGTTTTGGTCCTTATAAGTAGGAGCGTGAAGATGACATGTGACACCCTTTTATTTTCTAAACAATAAACCAAAAAGTCAGTACATAAAAATTTTGCACAAAAAAAATTAGTATAAAAACAAAGTACAAAAATATCCAGCAAAAAAAATCTAGTACAAATTTAGTAAAGAAAATTGAAGACAAAAATATACACCATAAAATATTTAGCACAAAAATGTAGTGCACAAATCAAGCACAAAAAAATGCTATACAACATATTTTTAAAGTTTTTTTGGTTATCATGTTTTATATAGCAATAAGGGTACTCAAATTAAAGATGAAAAGACGGTCGATTTTATGGTGAAATTTTCATCAAAAAATAAGGTCGTATAAAATGTTACGAACGTTTAAAAAATCAGGGGTGGAATATGCATGTGTCTTGCATGTCGATAGGGAAAGTCAATAAATAGATTTTTCCAAAGAAACCTTTGCACTCCTCTTTTTTCCTACATTTTTATTTTAACCATTGATTTGATAAATGGAAGGTTAATATTATTTTTCATCTACTTAGGTGAAATAAATTTTTTATTTGATCCTACCGTATATATACATAGGGATTGGGTAAAATGAGAACCACATTGAGTTGTGAGAACTGTAGAAACCAATATTAACCATTGATTAAATGTGTTTTGATGGATGAGATTAAAAGACAATAAAGCAGAGTAAGGATTGTCCTTTAATAAATGAAATTTGTGTTTTTATTGAGATAAGGGCATTGATTTTTTTACTATGACCATTAATGATTGGTCTCATTAATGATTATGCTTTAATTAATAAGATTGTTCTTTAATAAAAAAATTGAGGTAAATGTTTACATTGTAAATAAATCACCAGAAAAATGAAAAAAAAAACTAAAATAAATAAAGTGAATAGTTTGCACCTTCATCCTCTAAAAAACTCACACCAACCGTAAGTTGTTTTACACAACAAAATAAAAAATAAAAAAACTATTTTACGCGTTACGTTTTTTAATGTATGCCGAATGTTTTTTTACGCGCGTTGTATTTATTGAACGTAAATGTTTTTGTTTATATTTTTACAAAGCGGTGTATTGCGTAAATACGTTTTTTTACGTTTGATGTTTTACGTTTTATGTATATATATATGTATATATATACGTATATATATACATGCCCGCATGATGCGGTGGGGGCGACACCTTGTATTGCAATATTCGTTTCTGCTAGTTTTCTTATACGCATAATATTCATTTTAGCATAATCTGGGTGGATATACATTATAAATGAAGTCATCAGTTACTCCATTTCATTGTGGTGCGCATGGTTCGGTTATTATCCTCAATCGAAGTCATCGGTAGTCTATTTTATTAAACAATCGGGTTTCGGTTAATCACTTCGGTTTATTCGGTTAACGAATTTCAAATGCTTAAATTGACAAAAGAACTCAAAGTGTTGCAAATTTCAAACAACGACTTAGGCATCCAAAAAATTTTCTGCGGAGACTCAAGTTGACCCCATAAAACCAAAAAATTGCATTTTTACTCCTTGTAATAGAAACATGGATATCTGTTTCACGGTCATACCATTAGGAGTTAGGACCATCTGTAATATATAAAGGGAATGGTCAATATCAATAACATGGTCATAATTTTGGGACAATCTATGTAGGGATGAGCAAATGGTAACAAATTTGAAAATAGAACCAGGCGAATTACCGTACCGAATCATTTTGGTATCCATCTTTTAACGTTTTAGGGATCAACACTTTCGATTCAATACGATAACGGTATTTTATCAATTTTTACCTTCAAATATGGTACCGTACATACCATTTTTGTACTGATACAATTTTAGCGATTTTCAAGATCAGTACTTTCGGTACCAGTACCGGTACGGAGCTCATCCCTACATTGTGTAATTAACTATGGAAGTCTTTCTGAACTTCTACTCAATAGGATCACTTGTAGGTTTCGTTATCCCTGTAGACCATCCCACTCGATTGTGATAGTTATTTGTCTTTTTAATTTCAATAAAATACCAAACTATAGTATATTGACCGAATGACTGTGACGGTTACTTGTCACTACCGATAACGTATTGTCCAAATTCCAAGATATTTTAAATTATTGCAGTTAGTTATATCAATATTTCAAACCAGAATTTCATTTTTTTGAAACGTTAACTTCAATAGAACACACCAAACTCGAAAATCGGGACGGAAGCAAGTCAAATATTACATAATTACAAAATTACACAAATCCGACCAAAGTATTGTTTTATACTTGGACCTGTTCCTGTGCCATAGAAAACCCAAAGATCTAACTTCGCTAAAAATGCTTTCGACCTTGGCTTGATTTCCATTGAACCTCACCTTGTTCCTAGCTTTCTAGATACTCCAACAAGCTATCATGATAATGCCTTGAAGCGCCTCTTTCTCCCCTGCCTTTTTATCGCAATGATTAAGGATCTCGAAAAGGTCTCTAAACGAAAACACATAAAAATTCGACACACGGCACCATGAGCTCACTTTTGCCAAACAAATGTGAGGTCTTGGGTTCAAGTCTCACAATGAGTCTACTTCAAAAGAAAAAAAGCATACATGTGTAATTTTTTTTCATCTTCAATCAGTTAACTAATAGAATTTCTCCATGCGTTGCAATGGGCATTTGGTCGGTATCGGTTCAATTCATTATGGTATCAATATGGTAACCGAAAGATAAAACCAAAAAAATAAAGTCATGATATGACCAAAATAATATCGGCACGTGTTTTGCATTAATAAAAAACCATAAAAACAAATATCGGTAGTAACAGTTTCGATAGATAGTACTGGTATAGTGTTGCTCGACCACAGGGCGTCAATGTTGCTATGACGGTATAGGTATGATACCGACACTCGCTAGCATAGCTTATAATATACTCTATACTGCTACCAAAGTTCAAATAGTATTGGTTCAATTCGACACAAAACACCAAAATCAATTATATTTAACGAGTCCGGTTTTGAACAAAACTTTTATTCAAACGTAGATAAAACTAAGCATATTGCAACGTTATATTTGGAATTTCATAAAGCATTACACTATATTCTTATAACAATGAAAATGGACACCGTATATAAAAACAAAAAAATGTGAGACATCTTTAATAACATGTACCGTTTGTACTTCGATTGTTTGTATATTACCACTCCAAACGCAGTTTCAAATGTTTCTCTATCAAGAAGCAGATATAAATTGACACGTCGCAACGATGCACCCGAAATTTTTTAAAAAACGTATTTTTAAAAGTTATAATAGAAAACAAAATATGTTTAAAACTAGTTATTTTACCCGTCGCGCCTTGTGGTGGTCGTGGTTGAAGCCTCCACGCCAATTCCCTGCCTCCTACACCGTCCAATCTAAGGTTTTAAAAAGGTAAAATTTTTAATGCATTATTTACAACTCATTTAGCCACCAACTATACTAAATCCTAGGAGCATTCACATCCCATTCTGTATTTTTACGTGAGTGGCATATTATAAAAAGTGGTTTTGAGTGGAGAATATCGAAAATTTTACTATTCATCTGTATATTTGGAGGGACGTGACATAAAGGAGGTATAATCTGATTTCCCCAGTCTTCCTAAAGGAGATACACGACATAAACACTTTCTGAAGCAGATCCAGATAAATCCTAAATTGAGTGTTGGTAATTTTAGTGTTATTGACATGCAGACATGGGATCTAGGGTATTGGATTAAGTTGTCGATCTAGATAATAACGTTAGTGATTAATCGAGTTAGGTGATGCGAGAGTAAGGACTCGTTTAATACGAATTTTATTTAGGCCTTGTAATTAATAATTATTTTGTTATTCAAACTTGTTGATGTGTTGGGCATAATTAACAATTAATTTAGGCCTTATGCTTAATTAATAATTAATTTAGACCTTATGGTATTGGATTAAAAGTCCATTACTATTATTATGTTATGGCTGATGGCTTAAATTGAAATGGTTGAAGCCTATTAAACTTGTATAATTCTGTGTTAGCCAATAAAACAAAGGAACGATACTTTTGTTCGGAACTCTTGATCGCAAAACATAAGATACGCATATGTACGGTTACCAGATATACGATCTACATCCAAAATTACAGAATCATCAAGAGCAAATCTCTATCTAATCCGATAAATATTGCATGTAACCGCAAATAGGTTTATCTGATAGTGATTCACGATTAGAGATTAATCCATGTTTTATTCGATATCTACAGTTACAATTCGATTTTCCCGGTTTGTTATATGTTCGATTAAGTTGTTATAGACCACACATACAACACTGTGCAATCTGAATTTTGAGTTGGTGTCTATAGGAACTGTTATTGGGATGGATCTCGGGACTACCTATTCATGTGTTGGTGTCTATAAGAACAATCACGTCAAAAACATAGCCAATGACCAAGGGAACCATATCACCGATTCTGAGAGGTTAATTGGTAAGGCAGCAAAGAATCAAGCGGCTATAAATACAGGACGAACTATCTTTGATGTTAAGAGACTTATAGGGAGAAAGTATGACCTTCCTATCTGCTTCTGTGTTGATATTGGAGTTCTGTTGATTCGCATTATTAAACATTTTTATTTTTGTATCTGCCAAAGGACAGTAGTGAAACAACTTTTAAGTCTACATGACGCACGGAAGGTCCGTCTTCTTGCTCAGATTGAGTAATCTTTTTATTAACCTGATATATAAGTGCTGACAAGATGGTCTTTTATTAATTTGTTACCATATACGCGTTGCTGAATTGCTATGCATTTAACTATTCATTACTTTGTTTCATTCAGGAGCAACATCATACCCGCGCAGCTGTTTTTCTCTTGACTTGTGTTATGATTGTTGTTGTTCAATTGTCTATAGCTATTGTTAGACGGAATCTCATGACAACCTCAGTACTCAAGGCAAGTATAATCATATCTTATAACTTATTGTCTCGCTAATTATGACATCAATATGTGTGAATTAATAAACTACAAGAGTACAAGGATATAACTGTAGGTTGCTGCAAAGGTTATTGGAGAAGTTCATGCTTTTTAACAATTTCCCCTGTTATACCATACTCAATCCTTTCTGTTTTTATGTGTATTGGTTATCGGCTGGCCTTAATCTTTTTAATGCGGGTCAAATAGTCCCCAATGATTGCAAAACAAATTTGTTGCTGGTTTTGTAACTTCATACTATTGGGTTCTTTTTTAGTTTAAGTATCTTATAAGCTCTTATGTATAATAACTTTTTAGTACTTTTTTTACCTAACGCATCGGAGCTCATCATATAGTCTTAAAACCAAGGTCGAAATGGACCGTGTCAGGATGTCAGGTTGCGCTGACCTACAACCACTTTTTGTCCAATTTCCATTTTATTATAATTTATAAACAAGTAATGTTTTTTTACCATTAAAAAACCAATATTATTACAAAAATAGTATAGATCTTTATATAAACGAGTTACATCATTGAATTAATCTGTTATTGTTGGTGTCTAATTTGATGTTTGGGATCTCTGGATTTGGCTTGAATCTTGCGGATAGAACAGTGGATCTCTTTATATATTTGAAGATCTGGTTGTGGGTAGATGTGTTTTGGTTGATTTTTTATTACAATGTTGTGTTTTTAAGTTCTTTTTTAATTTACTACATAGATAAACCATTTAGGACCATCACATAATCAACTAAATTTAAGAGAAAGGGCACTGGTTCAGTTGTTGCCACGCGCCGAAAACATGGATATGTTTTGGTGTTGTCTTTCTTTATTTGTGGTTTAGTACATCAGGTTTTACAAAAACTAATCTCTTTTTAACTTCTATATATGCAAAAGTTCCAACAACTTTTATATGTATTTACATGCAAAAGGTCCAGAAAAATATATACATATGTTTTTTTTTTCTATGTAAAAATGATTTTTATGTAAAGGTGATTGTTAATGAGTTTTTTATATGTAAAATTAGTGGTTTCCCAATAAACTTACTCCTGTATTTATATATAACATCCATTACGATAACAACTAATATATTCTTAATTCACTTGTGAGATTAACAAGGTGTCACAACCAAGTGTACTTAAAAACATATAAATAAGTATTTTTCTAATGGACAATCTCCAACTCATATGAACAAAATGTGGTTACCACTAATCACCCATCTTCAAGCATCTTTACAACCTCGCTCATGGTTGGTCGTGCGTCTTTATCCTCCTCAACACATTTTAGTGCCACTTTTAGAAGATTATACATCTGACCTTTTTCATACTTACCACTTATCATGGGATTTAGTATCTCTATAAATTGTGTCTCTGTCAAACTTTCGCTTGCCACATGGATCTTCTCTCTTACCCAACCTACAAGTCTCTTTTGTTCCAACATTTCATTATCATTGTTTGGTTGATCATATGTAGGACTTCGTCCTGTTATCATCTCTAGCACCATCATTCCGTAGCTATAAACATCCACTTTTGAAGTAATTGGAAGATTAAACACCCACTCTGGAGCCATATACCCTCTAGTCCCTCTTATCCTTGAAAAGAGAGAATTTCCTGTTACATCTTGGTGGAATAGCTTGGATAAACCAAAATCAGCCACCTTTGGGTTATAATCAGCATCTAACAATATATTTAGTGGTTTAACATCGCAATGCAAAACCCACTCCAAGCATTCTTCATGTAGGTAAGCTAGGCCTTTCGCAATCCCAAACGCAATTTCAAACATCTTCTTCCACTCAAGCTGGTCACCCTCTAAGTTCCCTGCTAATGAGCCATTCTCCATGTACTCATACACTAAGATCCTATGCTTTCCCTCAGCACAATAACCATATGTTTCAATCAAGTTCCTATGATTTATCCTTCCGATTGTGCTCATCTCTGCTAGAAATTCAGCTTCTCCTTGGGTAGCATCATGGAGTCGTTTAATTGCTACCACTCGATTGTCTGGGAGTATGCCTTTGTACACAATACCGCCACTTCCTCTTCCGATCTCTTCTCTAAATTTATGTGATGCCTTCACTATCTCAGCATACGTAAACCTTTTGAATCCTGTAGCAATTGCTAGGTAGGTTTGGGTTTTTGTACCTGAGGGTTCTCTGGTGATACAATAGAATAATACAAAGGATGCAACTTCAATTGCACCAAGAATGATGCTGAACCACAACAGGAACTTGATGGACCCATTTGAATTCTTTTTCTTGTACGTTCGGTCTAGCTGAATTATGGAACTAGAGCATTCCAAGCTGGACTTGTTAGCAACGTACTGATTATACGATAAGACATCCTTTATAGGTAGCTTAAGATAAGTGGTGAAAGGTTGACCCTTATAGTAGCCATTGAATAACAAAGTCTTGACATTACATGTAAAGGCGCCCAACCCTACATGAAAAGAGAATTGGAAAGCTTTACAGTTGGAGTCATTCAAGCAGTAGTTGCTGCATTCTTTGAATGTGGAGTTTATATCATAAATAGAATCAAATCCATAAAATTCCACATGAGGGAGCTTTATGAATCCAAAGTTTTCACGATTCTGAGAAAGATCAAATGTAGGTTCACACCCTAAAGACAAATCCGAGTGGTTCTTGCTCTTGTATCCATGCATACAACTGCATATCCTTCCTGATTCTAAGGTATGAGTACAAAGGCCGTTTGGACCACATATCCCATACAAACAAGGTGTTGAAAATGTTTGCCATGTAACACTCCAGCTACTTTGGTTAAGCGAGTAAACTCTAACATTACCATCAACATCAAGTGTTATTCTTCTTTGGAGGACATCACCATAGTCCGTGGTAGTAAAGGTAAGACTATCTGAAGATTGGAAACGCCCTTTGGAATCAAGAAAAGCAAATCTACTAATGTTGTTAGAAGACCTTCCTGCTTCCCAGTTTAGTAAATACGTTGAAGGCCAATAAACACTTGTAACGTTAGCTTCATCATCGCTGTAAAGAAGGCGGATTACATTGTCACTGTCAAAATAGAGTTTGTAGAAGCCAGAAGACAAATTTGTCGAACTTCTAGAAGATATGAGTTCTGTATCTTTGGTGAAAGGTTGATTGGGAAGGAGAGTGTGGGTTGGAAAATTGAAGCTTTGCCAAAGATCTGATTTTGTTTCTAACTGGGTAAGAACAAGGTTACCTGAGTCAAGAAGTTGCAGTTGCAAAGGTGAAGTAGATTGAGTGTCGGTAGTCCAAATTCTTTGGCCAGCATCGGTTAGAACAAGGTTACCGTTTTTCCACAAGGAAAACCTGGAGCGTTTTCCGTTGACAGGCCAGTCTCGGTTTGCCATCCAAACCAACGTGTGACTTCCATCCGACATGGGCTCAGAAAACCATATTGCAAAGCAATAAGCATTTGGGCCAAGCTCGTGAAATCCGGCTGTGAAAAGGCCATTTGGTGAAACCAAATGATGTTTCTTTTCAACCAAGAGTGACGAACCTTGGGTTAAAACACTTATTGAAGAAGAAGAAACAGGAGCAACTTGTTGTGAATAATAGAGGATTATTAAAGATAAGAGAAATAGGAAGGGCAGATGCATGATGTACTGTGAATGAATAAGCATCTACTTTGTGTGTATATATTATATATCTTGGTTGAATTGGTCCAACCCATGGGCTCAGAGCAACTTGTAGTAATGTGAATGAAAAGCAACTTGGAGTTCTTTTTATTAGTGATGAGTGCCATAAAGTAATAAGTTATATTTGTACGTATGTGAAAAAAACAAAGTGAGTGTCAACTTGTCTTCTAATAATCGAAGAAAATTACAAGTTGGTATATATTAATACGCACCCACCTTCCCCGTATTTGTTCTTTTTCTCCCAAATCCTTTTATCAACTAAACAAGTCAAAATAAGTCTGCTTAAAATTTACACAAAAGTCTAACGACCTATGTTCAAACCAACTCTCCTAATTTTGTACAAGAAACTCCACAAATACAAAAATATGACTACTGTCAATGTTACATGCAATATTTCATATATATTAAAAAAATTAGTATTAAGTGTTCAAATAAAGTTTATTTATTTGTTTATTGTACTTGTTGAAACAGTATTAATTTGTTCCGTTAATTTTTGTTTATTTATTTATAAAGGTAGTAGTATACTAAGACATATTGCTCAGTGTACAGAGTACAAAAATTATAAAGATATTATCATTGAACTCAAGTCATATTTGGTGTTCTAGGCCTCTAGGGTGTCATATAAAATAAAGTTTTTCTTTATCAAAGGTAACGTTTAGACCATTACCGTATTCGTGATGTTAGCTTCTTGTCTTTTATCTTCATAAAAGTACAAACCTTCGAAATTAATGGCATGGCCCTATACACGATGGTTTACTTGTCATTAACAGCAACATGGCCCCATTTCTGTTTTCCAGCCAGTTTTTTTATATATCTAAGGGAGATTTTGTTCATTTCAAATGCACTTAACCAGAAATATTTAACGGACATTCACTCAATAGACTATACACGTTGCCCGTGAACAACCAACGGAACCAAAGATGACGTAATAAATGAAAGGCATGGACCAAATCCGTAATATAATCATACTATCGGGACCGTTTGCGTAATTAACTCAAGATTTTGTCGTTGACCTCATCTGCTTTTGTTCTTCTAGGGTCCCATGTACAACTTGATTAGTGATGATTATGTCTTTTATTTGTGATGATTATTTTCTACTATAATACCATATAAGTCGTTATAAAAGATTTTTCTTTTATTATTATTGTTATTGATACTATTAAAACACAACTCAATAGACTAGTGATGTTACAAGTTTGTACAGCAACAACATGACACAATTTCTTGAAGCAAAAACTTTTAATTAAATTCTACACAAAAGTTATTATTTTAATAATTTTGTAGTAGACGACAAAACAACCCCATTATGAATTGGGGTCAACAATTATTAATTCATGTGTAGTGCTGAGGTCTTTAATAAGTGGGGTTACGTGACAAGTGATAAAATATGTAAGAAAAGGAGGGTTTATGGTTATATAATTTGAGTGTGTAATTGAGTTATACCCCTTTAATTATGCATATGTATGTATGTATATATATATATATATATGTGTGTGTGTGTGTGAGAAAGAGAGAGAGAGAGATAAAGAGAAACCAAAGTTGGTGCCGTTATAAATATCACGACCATGCTCCATAATCTCCCCCATAACGCCGGGAAGGGGGCGATGATCCGGGGCGCCATGTGGCGTTATATAACCCCCCCCCCCCACACACACACACACCACCATGCATGTCTTTAAGGACAACAATCTCCTCTTACTTCTTAATCCGGTCGGGTTTCATTCTTTTTGTGTTATTCTTGTTCCATGCTTGCCGCTCCATAAGTTTTGTTCCTTATAACATCTTTTCATTCCTTTTTTTTACGAACTCTTCTTAAGTAGATCATATAGTTCTATCATTTATATTGCTTGTTGCCTTTTCCCCTTTTCAATTGGTTGATACTGTTGGTACAGTTTTGTGTCTGTCTTTTGTTCTTAGCGTTTGGTAGTCTGTACGGTCTTTATTGTACGTGTCTGTATGTTTTGATCGAATCGGCCAAGTCAAGATATCCTCCTATCTTGACTTAGCACGATGTTTACTTTGTATGTTTTGTTAAACAGCTGCATGTTGCAGTCTGTATGTTTGTTTGTAATCTTGGTGACTGTATGAATTGTCTGTGTTCTAGGCATCCACGAAGAACTTGGGTTCTTCGTGGGATTCGTGTTGCAACGAACAACCATTGTTCGTCGTTCTAACTCCTACGAACAACTATTGTTCGTAGTCAGTACTTGTTCGCTGTAGTGTCCAACGAAGAATCCTTCTTCGTTGGACTGATAGTTGTTCGTGGACACCTGCATGTTCTTCGTAGCATGCAGGTGACTTTGCCTATAAATACAAAACTTCATTTCACAGTTGAACCACGAGAGCACCCTGAGTGTGTATGAGCATTGTGTGTATGTGTTTGTACAAGTTCTCTTCACTTTAATCTAAGATACCGAATCTTTGGTTACTTTGTGTTTCTGTTTGCTTACATTTCGTTACGGTTGCATACTCACGAGGATTCCGCACTCGTAAGTGTGTTCTAACAAACAAGGAAGTAGGTAACTTGATCCTCCAAGTGGACCTACAAGTGGTATCAGAGCTTTGGCTCTCTTTCTTGTTTGAAACTAGGCGAAATCGTATGTTTAAACAAGTTGTGAAGCATTTTTAAAAGTGTTCTTAAGTTTGAAACAAGAAAAGTTAAGTTTTTGCAGAAAAATCAACAAAAAGCTTAGCTTAAACTTGTTAGTTGAAGATAATTTTTGCAAAAACCTTATTAAAATGCATGTAGACATGTTAGGATTCGGTTTTTTTTGAAATTTCTCACAAAACTTAAGTTCGACTAAATTTCCGGCAAGTGTGTTCACCGGAAAAGTGACCGAAATAGTTTGGTAGGGATAAGATCTTGAAAAGATTTGGTGCTTGTTTTCTAACGGAACTTGGCAAACCAGCTACCACCTTTCAAAAATTCAGAAAAAGTTAGTTTCTATTTTTAGAGGAATCTCACCTACTTTTTGTTCCTGCGAACAACCCAGGCGAAGAATCAAACTAACGAACAACCCTGATCAACGAACAACCTTGGACGAACAATCATCAGATGAAGAACCCATTCTTCGTCAGTTATACACTGACGAAGAACCTCCGTTCTTCGTTGACCAAGTCTTCCATGAAGAATCAGTTCTTCGTGGACAGTGGTTGTTCGTAGACACTATTGTTGGTTGAAATTAGAGTTCTTCGTAGAACCTTTCTTCGTCGAGGCAGTTTGAAATTTTTCACAGAACACTCACAATTTTCTTAACTTTAAACAAATTTTCATTTCAAAGTTAATATTCCATTTTAATCAGTTAAAATGAGTTCTAGTCCTTGGGATTGGAACACGGGTGCGAGTTCAAATCAAGATGCTTCACAATGGGTAAAATCCCTCATGCCTCATCAAGCTTCAACGATTACCGCTAATCAATGGGCTTGTGTGGCAAATCAAAATCAAAACATTCAAAGCTTGTTAATTAGTGAGAGTGAAACCGGTAGTACAAATCGTCCACCTAAGCTTAACCACATGAACAGATATCCATCATGGAAAGGACGTTTCAACACTTATGTTCTTGGGGTTAACACGGAACTTTGGACATGTTTTACTACACCATACAATGTTGCTCTTGAAGAAGCCGGGTAGAATCCAACCATCTTGGCAAACACGTCCGAAGGAGACAAGAAAGCATATGACCTTGAGCAAAAGCTTTCTCTATTCTTACGCAAGCTCTTCACAAAGACATATATCATCAGTTCATCTACTGTACTACAACGAAGAGTTTGTCGGATGCTTTAGAAGCTAGAGGTGAAGGAAACGCAGCTACGAGAAGAATTCATCAAGAACTTCTAAAGAAAGAATTCGAAGGATTCATGTTTATGGAGAATGAGACACTGAATGACATGATAACTCGATTTTATCATTTAGTGAGTGAATTGTTCGCATACAATGTAATCGCATCTCAGCAAGAGATCGTCAAACGTTTTGCAGATGGTCTACCGCCAAAATGGAGTCAATTTGTTGATCTATTAAAACACACAGGGGCGCTAGAAACCCTCAGCATTTATGAATTTATTCAGAAGTTGGAAAACAAGGACGAAGAAGAAATTCGTAAAGCAAAACGGGTTCCAGTTCCACTGAATCCTGAGGTGTACTTTGGAGGTGTCAACACGACCTCACAAGCGAAAATCCAACAGCCTTCATGTCAAATTCAAATCCTTTCTTACCCCCATCAAACCAAGTCAACCATCCCGAACCTACAATTCGGGTTTTGATCCAAATGCCTTTTTGCCTCAATCCAAAGATATTGCCTCTCAATCTCAACAAGCTTCTCCACAGGCTTGTTATGGCAATAACTTTCAATCTCAACCAGCAAACCCTAATACTGTGAGATTTGATACTTCACATCTATCCAAGGTCAGTGTGGAAGTTGCAAAAGAGCATATGGAACTTCTAAACACAATGGTGAGTGCATACTGTGGCCTAATCGCAGGTCAAATTGGAAACATCAATTTGACAAATGAAGATTATCAACAAATCGACAAGGATGAGATGGATCTTATGGATATTAAGTGGGCTTTTGCAAGTGCGGTGAGACGGGCAAAAGATTACATGGCGAGGACTGGCAGAACGAGCTTGGAAAGCAAGCGTGATACGAAGTATGGATTTGATAAGGATGTTGTGACCTGTTTCAATTGTGGTGAAAAAGGTCATTTCAAGCTTGAATGCACTAGACCGGCAAGGCAAGGAAATCAGAATCCCTTCTGAAATCAAACCAATCCCTTCAACACGACTCAAGCTAACACAGAACGGGCTATAGTAGTAGTCAACAACACTAACCAAACTGGATTGTCAAACACAACCAGAGCTCTAGTAGTTCAAGGAGATGAAGGGTGTGACTGGTCAGTTCAGTTGGGTGATGGAAACCAAGGAGGAACGGCATGCTATGCAAAGATAATTAATCATATCAAGCATGTTCACAGGGAAGAGTTTTCTGATGATGATAGTTCTGGGGATAGTGGTAGTTCTGATGAGAAAGCGTAAGTGTGGGTGACTGTGGATCAGATATTGATGCTGAGGTTGACAACTTATTGAAAAAAGCTGAAGAGATGACCACTCAAAGATCCGTGCTGATCAAGAAAGCAGATTCTGCATCCAAAGAGATGGAAAAGTTCTTCACTGCTGATGGAGCTATTTCATGCAATACTGCCTTTATGGCAAATGTTGCCCCATCTTCCAGTCAGGTATAAATTGATACTCCTGCAGTATGTAAGGATTATGCTGAGTTAAAACAAAAATTTGAGGAAACACACCTTCACAATCAGAGTTTAATTGTTGAACTGTCAAAATGCAAAGAAGCAAACATGGCTTTAACTCGAAATGAAAAAGATTAAAACTATGATCGATACTCTTAAGAAAAGCATTTCTAAGCTAACGAAAACAATTTTAAATAAACAAACTGGTATTAATAACTACATTAATATCATTGAAGAAACGAAAAAGGAGTTAGCCATAGCAAAATGTGAGCATGATGCGATCAAGCTCAAATTGGAGAGTTATTTCAACTCCCGATATGTGCTTGATCACATTATTGAAGTTTAAAAATTGAAGGGAGATGTCAAGTGCATTGGATATAAGTCGTGTCCACCCCCAATAAGACACAACTATACCAAAATGCCTGATGAGGAAGAAATGCCAAGGTTTGAGCCATCTGTACCTTTAAATCCTGATGAGTTTGCAGCAGGATTACGGTTCAAGTTGGATGGGCCTTCAAATGAAACAGATAATGCTTCATCAATTGTAGATCAGAGTCCTCGAACTGTTGAGGATGATTGTTCATCAGATGATGAATCAAATGTGACTGATCAAGATAAGTCCCTTGATGGTAAAAGGGAGTGGAAATTCCAGTTGAGAATCACATCTTATGTGATCCTCCCGCTCCTGTTGTAAAAGGCATCAAACATCAAGAGATTAATCTTGGAAAGTCACTTGAAGCACTTGTTGCAACGTTTGAAAGTGATAACTTGTTGTATACTTTGACTGGTGACGAAAAGATTTATTCAAACAAGGACTTTCCTATTAGAAAAATCAATCCAGCTTTGATTGACCAAGTTTTTGAAATTTCCACTAACAAATTTTTAGGAAAGAAAAGTCCAAATGTTATTGTCACACAATGTCAACCTGAACCATTGAAGTCACAACAACCTATCACTTCCAAAATCTGCAAGGAAAACGAGCTGCAACATCAAAGGCTCGTAACAAGAAAAAGGGAAAAGACGTTAAGTTTGTAGCCTCAAGTGGAATGGATAAAATTGAGACTTTTGAAAGTACATCGAACACAACCTTTGTAAATCAAGTCAAGATTTTAAAAAGGAATGATCAAAACAAATATTCTCAACACACGAATGGTTGTGATGATGAGCCTAGTACCTCGAGGCCTACAAGTTCAACGTCAAGTCAAAAAAATGGATCTCCAAAGTTTATGGAAAGGAGATCATGCTTTAGACGTGGGGAGTTTGGACATATTATCAAAAATTGTACAAACCCGCCCAAACCAAAATTTGTTGATAATGCTCCACCTAAAAAACATGACCAACGCTGCTCTGTGTCTCCTAAACTAGACAAATGTAATGTTAAGGAACAAGAGGCGAAACAAAAACGGAAAAATATAAAGGTCATTGAAAAGGCTTTAAAATCAGAAGTTGTTGAAAAGGAACCAAGCTCATCAAGTGTATCCAGACCAGAAAGTTCTAAAACTGTAAATAATAATAAAACTCAATCTGGTAAACGATCACAAACTTGGAAACCTATTTCGAGTAAAGCTTCAGGGGGAGCTTCACAATTTCCAAATCATAAAAAAATAGAAATCATATTTCTTGATGATTAGGTAGACCCAAGACCACTAAGGCTTGGGTCCCCATCTCCAACTAATCTTTAATTGCATGTGCAGGGTGCTTCAGGAGGAACTGTTAATAGTCGTTGGATTGTTGACAGTAGGGCATCAGACACATGACGGGCGACTTAAGGCTCCTTTTCGATGTGAAAAAGCATTAGGGGAGGCTATGTTGCCTTTGCAGGAGATAAAGGCGGATACATCACTGGAGAAGGAATGATCTCCAATGGTATTGTGAGTTTTGACAAGATCAATTACGTGCAACAAATTGATCACAATCTTCTTAGTGTTTCTCAAATCTGCGACAAGAAGTTCACCGTGCATTTCGATGATGCAGGTTGTTATGTGCTGAAACCTGGATTCAAGATTCCCAAAGAATGGATTCTCTTATCGGCTCCAAGAATTAATGATCTGTATATTCTTGATATGAGCCAAGCGATTACAACTTCTACACAAGTTACGTGTTTTGTCTCAAAAGCAACCGAGAAGGAATCTATCTCTTGGCACAGACGAATGGGACGCATTCACTTGAGGAAGATGAACCATTTGGTGAAAAATAATCTTGTGAATGGTGTGCCAGTCAAGAATTTTCATCTTCAAGACGTCTGTGTTTCGTGCCAAAAAGGAAAACAAACAAAGAAATCACATCCTATCAAGAAAGTCAACACTGTAAACATGCCACTTAAACGTCTTCATATGGACCTCTTTGGACCTATGAAACACAAGACTACATTTGGTGACTCTTACTGTTTAGTTGTTACGGATGACTACTCAAGATTTTCTTGGATAGCAGTGATGGCACAAAAGAGTGAAACTCCAGAAATTCTCAAGAATCTTTTTACTCTTCTTGAAAACTTATATAAGTTGAAGATTAGAAGAATTCGAAGCAACAATGGAACAAAAATCAAGAATCGTGTTATGGAGGAGTTCTGTACTTCTAAGGGTATTCTTCATGAGTATAGTTCTGGTTACACTCCGCAACAAAATGGTGTCGCTGAGAGAAAGAATCGGACGCTTATAGAAACTGCAAGAACAATGTTGGTGGAATCACAACTACCCGTTCAATTTTGGGGGGAGGCTATGGCAACTGCTGTCACACCCCGACCCGCAGCGGAAAAGGTGACCGGGGCATGATTGGGTTATCATCAAAGCTCATGACATTTATTATACGTTTCATATTCATTAATACAATTTAATAGGAAATTTACAATCTTAATTACATCATGACCTAACATCAATCTAAGCTTCTTTGTTTTCTTCTAAGGCATTTCCTATGTTTTCCTTGCTTCATCCTGTTCACATGTATCATGTGTAAAAGGGTTTTTGGATCAACAAAAAGTTGGCGAGTGAATCCTAAGGAAAACATTTGAACAAGTTTATTTAATTGATTATGAAATAAAGTGCACAACCACACATGAGTAAAAATAGATGTAAACTTATTCATAAATCAATTTAATATTAAACAATACACACATGAACAATAAAAGATCGTTTAGAGGCACGCGTTGCTCAACTCGTCTCTCACGAGGAACTGATGGGCCTAATGAATGAATTGCATAACCATGATAATATGAATGACATAACTACCAACAATATAAACTCAATAATACACGCATGAACAATAATGGATTGGTTTTGAGGCACGCGTTGCTCACTCGTCTCCCACGAGGAACTGATGGGCTTAATGAATGAATTTCATATAAGTTGACAAAATGAAATACATAATCACAACAATATAAACAATCTAAGTTTAGATCACGATATGGTATGGCACAATTTTAAATAAACGAGTTAATTATTTTGTGACACATGACACACCCCAAAACGTGTAATTAAAAAGGGGGAGTTGTAAGATTCACTCACAGTGGGTGCGTTCGGTTGATGATGTTGAATGCACGCGAAGTGGTTTTAACCACGAGTGAAATTAACCTAGATAAATAGCATTATGGTTCGGTAAGTAAACGGATTTTATTAATCCATTTTAGTAGGATTGTTGGGTGTATTTTTGTGAGTTTAAGGCTATTTTCTAACCTTAAAAATGTTATTTTTAAGTATTTTTAATTGATTTTTAATTAAAATAAATAAATAAAAATAATAAAAAATTTGACTTTTTTGACCGTTGACCGTTGACCTTGACTGTTTGACCGGTTCGTATGCGTGTATATGTGCGCTGAGTGAGGCTCGAACCCGAGACCTCCCGTACGCGTGCACGCAGCTCTACCAACTGAGCTACGTGTCTAACCCGAAATATTTCTGTTTTTAATTATATTTATATATTAATTAGATTAATCCGAAAATCAATTTATTTCTAAAAAGATTTTACTGAATCGGACCGGTGCGCTCCACAGGTCTCGAACCCGGGACCTGTGGGTTGAGTTAACACACAGTCCACCGCTGGACTGTGTGTTTAACTTGTTATATAAACCGATTTTTATTATACTTAAATACAAACTAAGTATTTTCATTTCTGACTTATTTAAAGAAATTAGATAATTGTCCGAGTCGGTGCAGTAGCTCGGACTCGAACTCGTGTCCTGTGATTTAAACATACACACAGTCCACCGCTGGACTGTGTGTCTATCTTGGTTATTATTCCGGTTATTATTATACTTAACATATACAGCGGTGACTCCGGTTCGGTTAACACAAAAAAAAAGACATTTTTATTAAGGCAGCATGCGTGGGACAAGATTCGAACTCGAGACGTTAGTGTGTTTAATGTGCACACAGTCCACCGCTGGACTGTGTGTCTAACCCGAGTTATATCTTGATTTTAATTAAACTTATATGTTACCGCAACTTCGTCTTCTTCGTTAGATTTTAACCAGAATCGGAAATCCGACTGGTTCGATGTTTTAATCGTGTTCGTTAGCGTTTTTCAGTTAATTACAGATGAGATATGTAAAAAGAAGGGAAGATTTAAGCGTGAAGTATACCGACTGGACTCCTCTGTTTCTCCGGCAGAACTCCGGCGACAGCAACAGGTTTCGGCGTCGTGTGTGTTGTAGCAGCGAGTCTTCAGAAAGCTTGAAAAGGATGTGGGTGACTTCGGTATAAGCTTAGGGGGTTCAGTAAAGCTCAGAAGTGAAGGGTTCGGTTTTCCGGCGAGGTACAGAAATTTTCCGGCGAAAGGAATTACGTCGGGTAAAGGTGCGGTTTTGAGCGAAAAGCTTGCAGAGGTTTGAGGGAGTATTTATAAGGCAGGTCGTTGATGAATTTGGTCCAATTTCCGACTTGATTCGTCGGTTAGAAAATCTCCGGCGGTTATAACTTGTTTCGCGGACTCAGGCGTCGGTTATAACCGATGTCCTAGTAAATGTTTAAGTTATAACTGAAGATATCGTTAAATCTCGCGAGATCGCCGGGATTTCCGACGACTGAAATTTGGGCGCCGGTTTTGAATTCGGGAAAACATGTTATGAATTAGTTGATTCTAATAATTAACAAGAATCATCAGTGGCGCAGTGGTTGGAGCGTTGAGTGTTAAGTCGTTGACCCGGCTGACTGACCCGGGTTCGAAACCCGGCAGTGCCAAATCATTTTTATTTTCTTATTTTTAACAGTTTTTCAAAAACTAATTATATATTCCCATATAATAATTAATTATGTATCGTTTAAATTTATTTTGGGTAATAAATTCGCAACGAAATTTTTAACTGATTGTTCGGTTAATAAACGGAGCGGGTTTGGTAAAATCCGTTTTTGACGGATGTTACAGTATCCCCTGCTTTTTAGAAATTTCGTCCCGAAATTTAAGTAGTGATATATTTGACTAAAAATGATGGTGTTTAGTTTTGACAGTTACATACTTAGAAAAGTATGGGTTTAAGTTTTTGTTTGAGGCGGTAACGTCCCTTGTAAGAGTTAGGTAGCCTATTACAGGAATCGCTTTTTGTTGCCTACTGTAAAAGTATTGATAAGCAGAATTGATTCACTAAATATGATATCATGCATAAGAGTTTGGATATGTTTGGAAGGATATGGTTATATCCTAAGGCAAAACTTCTAATACTACAACCTACATGGAACTTCTCATAACCATCTAACAATACCTCTGATCCTTTGACAAGAATACTTATATATAGGAAGTACCAGCGGCGTATCCACCATATTCTTGTCAAATTTTCATTGGTTTTATCAGTAAGTTATGATTGGTTCTATGACTATAGAACATAAATAAACACAACAGCTAATATTTGAATCCACATTCTGATAACATATATGTTTGAATGATGACAGTTCCTCTCTTGTTTGTTATGATGGAGAGTTAGTTTATGTAGAAATGCAACACAATCCAATTTCTTTAAATAGCGAGATGATATAAATGTAACACAAATTTTAACCCAGGGCAATACTAAATCCTACATGGAACTTCTCATAACCGCCTGATAATGCCTCTGATCCTTTGGCAAGAATACTTATATGTAGGAAGTACCAGCGGCGTATCCACCATATTCTTGCCAAATTTTCATTTGTTTTATCCACAAGTTATGACTAGTTACCAAGAGACTACTAAATCCTAAATAGAACTTCTCATAACCGTCTGACAATGCCTCTGATCCTTTGACAAGAATACTTATATATAGGAAGTACCAGCGGCGTATCCACCATATTCTTGTCAAATTTTCATTGGTTTTATCAGTGAATTATGATTAGTCCTATATGACTCTACAACCAATACAACAAACATAAAATACTGAAATGAAAAATGTCTGTGCGATCAAGGCTCAATCAAACGGAGCCGATCGTATTGCATGTACTGAAAATGAAAATGTCTGTGCGATCAAGGCTCAATCAAGCGGAGCCGATCGTATTGCATGTACTGAAAATAATAAACTTAATCTAAACCACAATCACACAAACAGCCTATACATGGAACCTCTCATAACCGCCTGATAATGCCTCCGATCATTTGACAAGAATACTTATATATAGGAAGTACCAGCGGCGTATCCACCATATTCTTGTCAAATTTTCATTGACTTTATCCACAAGTTATGATTAGTTCTATGTGACTCTACTACAAACACAACAACCACAAAATACTGATAATGAAAATGTCTGTGCGATCAAGGCTCAATCAAACGGAGCCGATCGTATTGCATGTACTGAAAATGAAAATGTCTGTGCGATCAAGGCTCAATCAAGCGGAGCTGATCGTATGTGGGCACGCCAGGTTCAACCTCATAGTGAAATGGGGAACATGCTCAACGCTCATAATGTAATGGGGAGCGGCGGCCTATGAAATTACATGAAAATTATAAACAATAATTACTCAAACAGTCTACACATGGAACCTCTCATAACCGCCAGATAATGCTTCTGATCCTTTGACAAGAATACTTATATATAGGAAGTACCAGCGGCGTATCCACCATATTCTTGTCAAAGTTTCATTGGCTTTATCCTTAAGTTATGTTTGGTTCTATGTGATAAAGAAAAACATAAAACTAAACGATAGGAGTTGAATCTGGATTTTCGGTGAAGAGGACTAGTTGGGTATCTTCGTTTGGGCCGTCATTATCTTCGACAGGATTGGCGTTGATGTTGAAGACTCTTCCTCTCGCTGGTGGCCTAGCGGTTGGGTTTTCTTGGTTTACTTGGTTAACTGGGTTTGATTGGGCTTGAGCGTTTATGATGTTAACCAATCGAGGGCACATGTTTCTAAAGTGGGTAGGGTCGCCACAATTGAAACAAGCTCGAACATATGGGAACATGGGGTATTGGGGTTGTTGACAGGTTTGGTTCATGGTTTGAGTAGGGGAAGAGGTTTGGTTTTGAAAGGTGCGGCAAACCTTGCTCAAATGACCATAGCGTCCACAAGTTGCACATAGTCGACAAGGTAAGGTAAGGGGATGGTGATAAAAACAGTTGTTGCATTGAGGGTGAGGTCCAAGATATGGTTTCTTATTTGGGTAGGTTGAGTTGGGTGCCACTTGAGTGATTGGGATAGCTTGGATGGGTATGGCGTGTAAAACTGGTTGATTACGTTGGGTAGCAGCGAAAAGTTGCCCGTCTCTTTTCTCTTAGAAGTGGGTTGAGTAGGGGATTCGGTTTGGGTGTGGTCGGAGGTTTCAGTCGATGCTTTATCCTTCTTCTTCTCCTCCTTGAAGTCTTTGTTCCGGCTTCGATTCTCGGTGAGCGCTGTTGCTAGCTCCATTGCTGCTTCCAAAGTTGCAGGCGTGGTACTTATTACAGAGTCTTGAATCTTTGACGGAAGACCACGAATGTAGTGCTTGATCAAACGGTAGAGGGGAGTGAACATGTTGGGAACCATTTGATGTAACTCGAGGAATCTTTTGTTGTATGTGGTGTGGTCTCCTTCCTTTTGCTTCAACGAATAAAATTCATCTTCTAATTTCTTGATTTCGCTCCTTGGGCAAAATCGTCTGGTCATGATTTCCTTCAATTAGTTCCAAGTTAAGGTCATAGCATCTTCCACACCTCATTTGGCCTTCTCTGTATTCCACCAAGTAAGTGCTATCCCATATAATCGACCGGTAGCATATCGCACTTTGCGATCATCGGGGCAATCGCAATTTAGAAAACTGTTCTCCATCTCTTCAAACCAATGGAGGAGAGCGGTGACACCTTCAGTCCCTTTGTATTTCGGAGGGTCGCATGATTTGAAATGCTTGTAGGTGCATTTAGTGGTATATGGGGAAAAGTTGATAACGTTTTGATCTTCTTGATTGACAGAATTAGCAGTAAGTGCTTGTTGGACTTGGATTACAATGTTGGGTATTACGGCAGCCATTTGTTGAGCGATTAGGGCAGCCATGCGCTCGCGGGCTTTTCCTGCTCTCATCTTCCTACGGGCGTGGTTAGAAGACATCTACAAGGAATACATGTCAAGAGTATGAGTTGGATGTTTTTGGGTTCATGGGTCGCACTCAGGAATGAACATTCATAAAATAATTATAGAAAAATAAATCTACTACATCCATAGGATGTCTTGGGCTTTGCTCGCCATTAGGCCCTACATGCCGCCATACTTCACCTTCGTAATCATGTGGGCCCCCATGAATACCGGGTTTTTTTCATATGGTTCGCATGGGTTTGCCTGGTTGCGTACACTAAAACCCGGAGAAAATCGAGAAATATGTATACAACGTGTGATATTCGGAATGTGTCCAGGTGTAGACACGGTGACACCTCAAAGTGGGTAAGTTCGAACGACGTTTGGTGTGGCATGCTTTGGCCTAATAGGTCCTTCGTACTCTCATCGTTAGTCCCCAGGTAGGCAAACTGGTCCGTTCTATTGGATTTATACGAATGCCAACCTAGACAGGACGTTCCGACTACCGGTACTTGTACCCTTCCAGTTACTACATGCCCATCGCAGAACTTACTTTGATGAGATTTGAAAATTGCAACAAATTCTTTGAATAATGAGAGTATGAAAATGAATTGAATATATGAACATTGATATATGTATAATGAATATGTATATAAGTATGTATGTTTGACTGTAAATATAAACAAATATGAAACAAATAAATATCACAAGTTTGTATGTAACCACCTAATCAATTAAATTTTAGGCAGACTATAGTATAGGCTCTAAGGGTCTAATAACCTATCCTATATCCCTATAGTCATGGCTCTGATAACAATCTATCACACCCCGACCCGCAGCGGAAAAGGTGACCGGGGCATGATTGGGTTATCATCAAAGCTCATGACATTTATTATACGTTTCATATTCATTAATACAATTTAATAGGAAATTTACAATCTTAATTACATCATGACCTAACATCAATCTAAGCTTCTTTGTTTTCTTCTAAGGCATTTCCTATGTTTTCCTTGCTTCATCCTGTTCACCTGTATCATGTGTAAAAGGGTTTTTGGATCAACAAAAAGTTGGCGAGTGAATCCTATGGAAAACATTTGAACAAGTTTATTTAATTGATTATGAAATAAAGTGCACAACCACACATGAGTAAAAATAGATGTAAACTTATTCATAAATCAATTTAATATTAAACAATACACACATGAACAATAAAAGATCGTTTAGAGGCACGCGTTGCTCAACTCGTCTCTCACGAGGAACTGATGGGCCTAATGAATTAATTGCATAACCATGATAATATGAAAGACATAACTACCAACAATATAAACTCAATAATACACGCATGAACAATAATGGATTGGTTTTGAGGCACGCGTTGCTCACTCGTCTCCCACGAGGAACTGATGGGCTTAATGAATGAATTTCATATAAGTTGACAAAATGAAATACATAATCACAACAATATAAACAATCTAAGTTTAGATCACGATATGGTATGGCACAATTTTAAATAAACGAGTTAATTATTTTGTGACACATGACACACCCCAAAACGTGTAATTAAAAGGGGGAGTTGTAAGATTCACTCACAGTGGGTGCGTTCGGTTGATGATGTTGAATGCACGCGAAGTGGTTTTAACCACGAGTGAAATTAACCTAGATAAATAGCATTATGGTTCGGTAAGTAAACGGATTTTATTAATCCATTTTAGTAGGATTGTTGGGTGTATTTTTGTGAGTTTAAGGCTATTTTCTAACCTTAAAAATGTTATTTTTAAGTATTTTTAATTGATTTTTAATTAAAATAAATAAATAAAAATAATAAAAAAATTTGACTTTTTTGACCGTTGACCGTTGACCTTGACTGTTTGACCGGTTTGTATGCGTGTATATGTGCGCTGAGTGAGGCTCGAACCCGAGACCTCCCGTACGCGTGCACGCAGCTCTACCAACTGAGCTACGTGTCTAACCCAAAATATTTCTGTTTTTAATTATATTTATATATTAATTAGATTAATCCGAAAATCAATTTATTTCTAAAAAGATTTTACTGAATCGGACCGGTGCGCTCCACAGGTCTCGAACCCGGGACCTGTGGGTTGAGTTAACACACAGTCCACCGCTGGACTGTGTGTTTAACTTGTTATATAAACCGATTTTTATTATACTTAAATACAAACTAAGTATTTTCATTTCTGACTTATTTAAAAAAAATTAGATAATTGTCCGAGTCGGTGCAGTAGCTCGGACTCGAACTCGTGTCCTGTGATTTAAACATACACACAGTCCACCGCTGGACTGTGTGTCTATCTTGGTTATTATTCCGGTTATTATTATACTTAACATATACAGCGGTGACTCCGGTTCGGTTAACACAAAAAAAAGACATTTTTATTAAGGCAGCATGCGTGGGACAAGATTCGAACTCGAGACGTTAGTGTGTTTAATGTGCACACAGTCCACCGCTGGACTGTGTGTCTAACCCGAGTTATATCTTGATTTTAATTAAACTTATATGTTACCGCAACTTCGTCTTCTTCGTTAGATTTTTAACCAGAATCGGAAATCCGACTGGTTCGATGTTTTAATCGTGTTCGTTAGCGTTTTTCAGTTAATTACAGATGAGATATGTAAAAAGAAGGGAAGATTTAAGCGTGAAGTATACCGACTGTACTCCTCTGTTTCTCCGGCAGAACTCCGGCGACAGCAACAGGTTCCGGCGTCGTGTGTCTTGTAGCAGCGAGTCTTCAGAAAGCTTGAAAAGGATGTGGGTGACTTCGGTATAAGCTCAGGGGTTCAGTAAAGCTCAGAAGTGAAGGGTTCGGTTTTCCGGCGAGGTACAGAAATTTTCCGGCGAAAGGAATTACGTCGGGTAAAGGTGCGGTTTTGAGCGAAAAGCTTGCAGAGGTTTGAGGGGGTATTTATAAGGCAGGTCGTTGATGAATTTGGTCCAATTTCCGACTTGATTCGTCGGTTAAAATCTCCGGCGGTTATAACTTGTGTCGCGGACTCAGGCGTCGGTTATAACCGATGTCCTAGTAAATGTTTACGTTATAACTGAAGATATCGTTAAATCTCGCGAGATCGCCGGGATTTCCGACGACTGAAATTTGGGCGCCGGTTTTGAATTCGGGAAAACATGTTATGAATTAATTGATTCTAATAATTAACAAGAATCATCAGTGGCGCAGTGGTTGGAGAGTTGAGTGTTAAGTCGTTGACCCGGCTGACTGACCCGGGTTCTAAACCCGGCAGTGCCAAATCATTTTTATTTTCTTATTTTTAACAGTTTTTCAAAAACTAATTATATATTCCCATATAATAATTAATTATGTATCGTTTAAAATTATTTTGGGTAATAAATTCGCAACGAAATTTTTAACGGATTGTTCGGTTAATAAACGGAGCGGGTTTGGTAAATCCGTTTTTGACGGATGTTACAACTGCTTGTTATACCTTGAACAGAGTCTTGACAGTGAAGAGACATGGGAAAATGTGCTTTGAACTGCTCCAACGAAGGAAACCTGATGCGTCCTATTTAGAACCTTTTGGAGCTCCATGTACTATGATTGACCCAAATGGAAAGTTTGGTGCAAAGGCGATCGAAGGCTTTTTCCTTGGGTATGCTACACCAAATTTCAGAGTTTGGAATCTCTCGACAAAGAAAATTGAGGAATGGGGTGAAGTTAGGGTTCAGAGGTATACTGAGTCTGTAAGGGCTCCGGGTGATCCTTGGATGTTTGACTATGATGGTCTTTTTAACTCCTTTAATATGCCGACTTTTGATGAGGTTTCTGCAGTAACACAAATGTTACTTGAAAGTGATACTGCAATTGATTCATCATTAGTGCGACCGATTGTTGTTACACCTCAAGCTCCTGCTTCGATTAACAATGTTGGTCAAAATGAGGTGTTTGAAGATGCTGCTGACTACAATGTGTCGTCAGAAGATGATGAGTTCTTGGACGCAAATGAAGGTAATACAGCCCCTGTACATGGCACTTCTGATGTAACGTCAAATGTGCAAGATCAAGGTACAACTGAAAGGAATGCATCTACATCATCATCTGTTCCAGCAATTGATTTGGTTGTTGATCTAAACTTCAACAGTTTGGGTATTAATGCTCAAGTTCCTGATGTTGGTGAAACTCGAATCAATAATACTCATCCTCAGTAGAATATTATTGGAGATGTTCTAAGTGGAGTGCAAACACGTAATCAGCTGAGAAGCAATCAGAATGCTGCTTTGTATTCAGCAATCAGGGAATCCGGGGAACAAAATGACTGGTCTTTCGCATGCTATGTCTGCCAAGTAGAACCAAAATCTTGGAAGGAAGCAATGAAAGAAGACTCCTGGGTGGAAGCAATGCAAGAGGAACTTCAGCAGTTTCAGAAATTGGGCGTGTGGAAATTGGTTGACAGGCCTGAGAACTATAAGAAGATTGGCACGTGCTGGGTTTGTAAGTGCAAAAGGGATGACCGTGGTGTTGTTGTTCGAAACAAAGCTAGGTTGGTTGTCCAGGGCTTTGCTCAGGTAGAAGGCATTGATTATAATGAAGTTTATGCATCCGTGGCACGTCTTGAGGCAATAAGGATTTTCTTGGCTTGTGCGTCTTTTAAGAAGTTCACGGTCTATCAAATGGATGTCAAAAGTGCATTTCTTCATGGTGTGGTTGAAGAGGAAGTATATGTTAAGCATCCGCCAGGTTTTGAAGATCCAATCCATCTTGATAAGGTTTGGCTTCTCAACAAGGCGTTGTATGGTCTTCATCAAGCTCCGAGGGCATGGTATGAGATGTTGTCAGTGTATCTTCTCAAAAATGGTTTTTGAAGAGGTTTGATCGACTGCACTCTTTTCATCAAGGAAAAGGGGGAGGATTTGTTATTGGTGCAAGTATATGTGGATGACATCATCTTCGGGTCTACAAATGATGGATTATGCAAAGAATTCGAGCGGGTGATGCAAGAGATGTTCGAGATGAGCGCGATGGGAGAAATGACTTTCTTTTTAGGTTTGCAAGTACACCAATCTACGGAAGGGATTTTCATTCATCAGACCAAGTATGTTGAGGATATTCTCAAGCGATTTCAGATGGAAGATTCAAAGCCTACTGGAACTCCATTGGCTCAGAATCATGGGATTACTCCTGATTGGTCTGGTGAACACGTGGATCCGTCTCTGTATCGTGCTATGATCGGTTCTCTCATGTATCTTACTGCTTCAAGACCCGACATTATGTATCCAACATGTCTTCTTGCTCGTTATCAATCAAGTCCGAAAATGTCTCACCTCATGGCTGTGAAGAGGATTTTTTGTTATTTGAAGGGTTGCCCGGACACTGGTCTTTGGTACCCTAAGGATGATAACTTTGGGTTGATCGCATTCAGTGATTCTGATCACGGCGGCTGCAAGATTGATGCAAAGTCAACATCAGCGGGATGTCAGTTTTTGGGAAATCGCCTTGTCACATGGCAATGCAAAAAAGCAGACCTGTGTAGCGACTTCAACATGTGAAGCTGAATATATTGCCACTTCTAGTTGCTGCTCCCAGGTTTTATGGATCCAACAGCAAATGCGCGACTACAGTTTTGAATTCCTAACTACTCCTATTTATGTTGATAATGAAGCTGCTTTACAGATTACCCTAATCCTGTACAGCATTCGAAACAAAACACATTGAGATTAAGTATCATTTCATACGAGAATGTTATGAAAAGAGACTTATCGATGTTGTTAAAATACACACCGATCACCAACGTGCCGACTTGTTTACAAAAGCTTTTGATAAATCTCGATTTGACTACTTGCTTTTGATAAATGGCATCAAGGTGAAACCCGAGTAAATCATCATCGATTAATCGTTTTTGTACATATTTTCTTAAAACTCTAAAAATTCAAAAAGATTTTACATTATTTATCTTTTCGCATTTTAGGGGGAGAATATTTCAAGAAAAATACAAAAACATTAGAAAATCTCAAAAAAAAATCCAAAAATATGTTTGTCTTTTGTTTGTTTATTTACTTTCTGCTTTTAAGGGGGAAAATTCAGAAACATACAAAAACAATAGAAAACCGAAAAACCAAAAATGAGTTTTTTGGAAAGATAAGAGAAGATGATGATACACCGGTGGTTAGTCAAGTGCGGTCAAAAAAGTAAAATGAAACGATAAGTAGCTTTACTAACGATGTACCGATAGACTCACAATCAGACTAAAACGTGCAGGTGGATATAAACTTAACAAACTGAAAGTCAGGTGGGAACCATTCATTGGCATATGGTCTTGGTACCGAAATTTTGTTTGATAGTATGCCAAGGTTCTGAAATGCGTGGTGCTTATGCTGTTTATCATCTGGGTATCATGGTTGAATCTTTTACCGAAAAAACGGGGACGCAAGTCAAGAACTTCCATGATACCATACATACGTGTAAATATTGCATAAGACCATCAATAAGTGATAATCATATCACATCCACCAAATCGAATAAGTGATAAAATATAACAGTTTATTGCGGGTGTCAAGTTCGACTCTTTGTCGGTATGATGGTACTAACCTGTTCACGGACTTGCACCTGTGCCCTGCATGCATCCGAAAATCAAGTTCCTCATCAATAAGTGATTTTATCACATAGGGCTTGTTTTTCATCCAAAAATAAGTGAGTATCTCACATCATATACGTCAAAACAGATGATAAGCGGTATACACGCCGGTAAGACGAATTCTTGTGCATGTCTTAATACAGGAATGTGTCGTGAAGTGGATGAACACCGGCTAGTAAGTATAATTCATACATTAAATCATATCTCTCATACGTGATTACGTCTGATAAGTTGAGTTTACGTGGACAACAATATCGGTAATCGAGGTAAAATGCTTGTCGAAAGTAAAAAGAATTTAGAACATCGTGCTTGACCAAACCGTAAGCTGGTATGATTCTCTTACCTTGAAACTTGGAAAAGATGTTTGTGTAGTGTACAGTGTAGTTCGTAGTTATTTAACATAGGTTGTTCTTATTTTAGATATTTGAGTCTTTTTGTTATTTTTCGTTTAGTCGATATTGAAACTCGAATGGTTTCTACCGTAAAGTCCTAAAATCAACCTTGTTTAATTTCTATAACTTCATAATGGTTAATGTGCATTTTTAATAAACCCAAAGATGTTTAAAATCTGTTCTGTTTAAAACTTCATAAGTTGGTATGATTGGTGCTGGTCTTCAATGAACAACCTGGTTCAACGAAGAACCATTCAGCGAAGAACCACTTCGACGAAGAACCGTTCTTCATTGAAGTGAGGTGGGCCCAAATCTGTTTAAGCCAATTGTTGGTTGTTTGTAGACCATCTAAGGTTCTTCGTAGGAGCCAATCGACGAAAAACCATTCTTCGTCGAGTAAATTGGTTGTTCATCGAGGCGGTGATTCAAGTTGGTTACAGGGTATAAAAGGAGGTAAAAAGGGTGAAAACCTTATCTCTTTCAAAACAACTTTTCACAGACCACACGTTTTTCTCCCAAAACCCATACATCCACTATTCATTTTCTTCTTCATCGAGAAGAAACCCATCACATAGTTTCATCATCTTTTGTTTGTGTTATATTATCATCGATCTAAGGTAGATCACTTCACAAATATTTCGGTTCAAATATCGCAAACAAGATCTTGACATTGCCTAAAATAGACCATGAGAAAATCCTTCATTAAAAACCCTTGTTCTTCATGAATAATAAAATCTAAAAGATGTGTTTAATCTATGTGTTTTCCTTGAACAAAATGATGTAGTATCTCGGACATTATGTAGATGTAAACATGCTTCGGATCATGGTAATGTTTGGATAAACAAATGGGTCTTTTCATAATTGTTGAGTGTTGTGTTCTTGACAAGAATGTTGGTAAAAGTTAATGAACTGGTGCTTTGATCTTGTTTGTCAGAGATTTTTAACCATGTGGATGTTTGTTTCTGACATATCATAACTGTGAATTAAATTCGGCGAAGAATCGTCTTCGGCGAAGAACCGTCTCCGGCAAAGAACCAGAGTCAACGAAGAACCCTTCTTTGTTGACCTTGGTTGTCCGTTGAACAACGGGTAGACAAAGAACCAAAGTCAACAAAGAACCTATCCTTCGTTGACCAGGGTTGTTCGTAGGACCCAGAGTTGTTTGTGGTAACTGGCATCCAACGAAGAACCCAAGTCAACGAAAAATCATTCTTTGTTGACCAAGAGTTGCTCGTTGCATACAACAGTTATTCACAAGGGTTCTTCGTAGGATATTCTTCGTGGACACAGGGGAGTTGCACAGTGAACTAAGGTTGTTCATTGGAATGCCTTAGGTTCACAGTGGCACACAAAACTCACAGTTAGTATGTTATGAGTCTGTCTTCAACTTTTAACCTATCTTTCTTCACATTGTCGGTATGTCTTGTGCAGAGTGGCACCGAAAGCTAGAAAACCCGCGTCAAAGAAGGAAGATAAGAGTGAAGTGGAGATTATGTCGGAATCTCGAGATAACATGATTGCCTTTCTAGATCCTGAAAACAAGATAGCTGAGTATGATGGTATTATGAAGTGGTTGCGGGACTCACAAATCAACTATGCTATCACTCACAGGACGCCGGTATACCGTGCACTAATCAAGGATTTCTGGGATACGGCCGAAGCAGTTGATACTGATGGCAAAGAAGAAGTTCGTGGAAAGGTGAATAATGTAGACGTTGTTGTCACAGCTGAGATTCTCAACAACATTTTGCAGTTGAATGATGATCCTAACGCACCGTTCTCAGTACCAATTACATGTCAGCGAGGATGTTTTCTTCGTATGAAGTTTCAAGGGGATATTCTTGGAAATCAAATCAACAAGTCCGGTCTTCCACTACGGTATGAGTTTCTGTTACATGTTCTAATTCAGTGTTTAAGCAATCATAGAAGTGGATACGATATGGCTAATCCTGACTTAGTGGGAATGATGGTGGCTTTGATGCTAAACAAACCGTTTAGTATTTCAAAGTATATCTTGTCGAACATGAGAGAAAACTTGACTAGGACGGGTGATACAACAGTTGGAAGCAAGTTTTGGAGTTAACCCACGGTTTCTGCAAATGGTAATGAATGTGCAGCATCCAGATCTTCCTAAAGTTGCGAATGATACTCTGAAGATTGATGATATGAAACTACATTCATTAAAGGTTTTCAAGGGATATGCTGGTAAAACATATAAAGAAAGTACACCACCTAGAAAGTTGTTTGGATTTCTAGGAAGTAAAACTTACGTAGCACCGGAGAATGACAAATGGCGTCATGAAAACAGTGATTCGGACAAAGAGGAACCTACCTTGAGGAAGCTTATGGAAGATAAGTTTGGAAGAAAATGGAAGGACAGAGATGATGATGACAGTGGTGATGATGATGAAGGTGGTGATGGTGGAGATGGCAGTGATACTGGTGCTGTTTCAACCGGTGGTTATTCTGGTAAACAACCGGAAGAAGTAGCTAGTGAAGTGGAGGAAGATAATCCTCCGGAACCTGGGTATGAACATTACCTTGATGAACTGGTGTTCGTCAAGTAAGAAGAATTAGAACAGAAGTTGATCCGGGGTATGTTCCTTCGGACACGGAGTCTGAGAAGGCTAGGAAGAGACAAACTGCTATACGACGAAAGAAAAAGAGTCGTAAAACAGTTGGTTCCTCTTCTGTTCAACAGAGTCTACTCAGCCAATCGCTGCTACTGCAGGAGCTACACCAGAAGAAGTTTTCACTGCTGAGGAAACTGAAGCCTTAGTAGCTTCTCCTGGTCGGTCATCAGGAACTGCAACAGCAACCGTTAGTCCTCAACAACCGCCTCCTCAGCATACAACACCAGTACCACCTCAAGTTGCCAGAGAAAGAGCTAGAAAAAGTTCCGAGTCTATAGAAACAAAGTTTGAGCGCATGAACGACAGTGAGAAAGTGAACTTTCTTTTCTCACAGCTTCTGGCTGCAACAGCTCAAATAAACAAGCAATCAGAGTTAATAGCTGCAACGAGGAGTTCTTCCGTTCAACAACAGTTGTCGATCAATTCCTTGAATGAAACTGTTAGGAAGCAACAAGCTGAAATTGTAGAGTTGAGATCTGAGAATGCTCAGCTAAGAGCTGCAGATGATGAGCGAGCTCGACAACTGCTGCAGATGAGAGCGGCTGATAATGCTCATGGCATTGAGTTAAACAGGGTAAAAGAGCGAAGTTCTAAAGTGCTTCATATGGGTGATCGATTGAATAAGAGATACACGGAGATTACCAATTTCTACAACTCTCGGAACAAGACCATTGCCGATAACTTTTAGAAACATGGCTAGCAGCTATGAAGTTACTCGAAAACGAACGAATACGATGTGGGATGAGAGATGTAAAGCTCAAGAAGTTCTTCAGAAAATGGATCATGATAGTGAAGATCAAGGAAACCCAGAAGCTCATGTCTCAACAGCAAAGCAAGAGGGTTCGACCTCTACTCCGGCTGGTGCCTCTAGTTCAGCTCTCATTGTTGCAGGTTCTGGTGGTGCGGGTACGGTTGAGGAAGCCTTGGAGAAGATGGATCTGCAAAGAATCCTAGTTCAAGGTTTGGATGATGTGGTAGTGGATGAAACTTCAGGATCGGGTAAAATGGTTCTGTCTTCTGAAGTGCAACCTTTGCACTTGTTACACCTGGTCACTGGCGAGGAATTGGAAGAAGGAGAGTTTGATTCTGAACTCTCCCAAGTACAGATTAATAGGTTAAAGGAAATGAAGGAAGTCGATGAGGCATCTATTGATGAGATGCCCAGTGAACCCGAGGTAGTAGACCTAGAAGGTTTGGAAGAAATCGTATTTGAAGGCAATTCCGAAAAGTCTAAGTATGTTCGAGAAGATGGAACGGAGTTTGATCCGTTCGATGGTGATTGGCTTCATGAGAATTTGGATGAAATCGACGAGAAACTCAAGAGTCGTGACTCATCTGATACTCCCACTGATACCTTTGAAGAGTGGAGGAAGCAGTTCTTGGCTAAGAAACAAAAGCCAACTCCTTTTGTCGATCAAGTTGATTATATGAAGTATGTGAAGGATCGACCACAAGGTCGAATTCTTAGTTGGATGTTCGTGAAGGATATTCACTGCATGGCCATCAAGCGTGAACACGGAATCCAATACTTCAAGTCTCTCCTTAGCATTTTAACGTTGCCCTTTTATGATGTTTCTATGCTTGCCAGGTTACAGTTGATTAATAGGTCAAAATATGAAGGTGCAACACTTTTCGCAAGAAAACTAAGGATCGAACGACGCAAAGGTTGGAAAGATGAATTGTACAAACCTCAGTTTCTGATGTATGAGCAGATCAAGTACACTTAGACCCGGAAACTAACACTGCTAAGAACAAGCTTGTTTACTCGCCAGCGAAGACTTTGGATAAATTCCGCTCATGCCAATGAAGCAAGACTTCTTAGGAAACATGAAGTTGTGGTGTTATGATTCAGATACTCAGGAAGCGGTCATCGTGTTCAAGAATGACGAAGATAATTTTCGGATGTTGGATCCAATGTGGATTGTGAATATGCCAGCTGGTGACATCAAGACATTGTTTCAACACGACATCTTTTACGATGACAAAGACGCCCATCAAGCATTACTCTTTCAACGTGTCGCTTGTTTTTGTTACTACCGAGGAATTCACGCGGGGAGCGCGTGGTCCGAAGCAAGTCACTAGAACGTGAAGACCGAAGACCAAGCAACAGACAAGGGGGAGTTTGTTGGTACAGTTTTGTGTATGTCGCTTGTTCTTAGCGTTTGGTAGTCTGTACAGTCTTTATTGTACGTGTCTGTATGTTTTGGTCGAATCGGCCAAGTCAAGATATCCTCCTATCTTGACTTAGCACGGTGTTTACTTTGTATATTTTGTTAAACAGCTACATGTTGCAGTCTGTATGTTTATTTGTAATCTTGGTGACTGTATGAATTGTCTGTGTTCTAGGCATCCACGGGATTCGTGTTGCAACGAACAACCATTGTTCGTCGTTCTAACTCCTACGAACAACTATTATTCGTAGTCAGTACTTGTTCGTTGTAGTGTCCAACGAAGAACCCTTCTTCGTTGGACTGATAGTTGTTCGTGGACACCTGCATGTTCTTCATAGCATGCAGGTGACTTTGCCTATAAATACAGAACTTCATTTCACAGTTGAACCAAGAGAGCACCCTGAGTCTGTATGAGCATTGTGTGTATGTGTTTGTACAAGTTCTCTTCACTTTAATCTAAGATACTGAATCTTTGGTTACTTTGTGTTTCTGTTTGCTTACATTTCGTTAGGGTTGCATACTCACGAGGATTCCGCACTCGTAAGTGTGTTCTAACAAACAAGGAAGTAGGTAACTTGATCCTCCAAGTGGACCTACAGATACCATTTTTGAATATCTTTCTAATTGTTTCAGTTTTTTCAATTTTTTATCGTATCTTCTTTCAAAGGCTTTTGTTGATCATTATTCATAGTGAAGTCTCCAATATACTCGTATCCACAATATTATTCTTCCTCAAACGTAACGTGAATTTTTCGAATGGCTTCTTAATCTTGAATATTGGCATGGCCTCTTAAGTTCAATTAGAGATGTGAGGTTATATCATGTATAGTCAGTGACTTAGTATTAATACTTGATTTTCCTTCTGGTTGATAACTTCTTTTTGTTGCCTCCATTATACAGATTGAATCCTTCTAATCTGTTGTGTGAATTTGGTTTCTAAAATCTCATTGCGACTTCAATAGTAAGAGCTCAAAGGAGACGGATTCTTCCTGGGGTTTTCTTCAATTTTACCATTAGTTCTTACCTTTCTAAAATTACATGTTTATTCCATGTGTTTTGCAGTTTGTTAACACTGGTGCTCCCTTCATTAGCATATCTGCTAGAAGATGGTATGCCCTCAATATTGGTTTGATTTCTTGTCCCATTCTATTCCTATTGTAACACACATAGATACATACAATCGTCAATTATGCTTGTGATTTAGGTCATAAATAAGGAAATGGTCCTATACAATTTTGACTAATATTTTGTATTCTAATATATCCCCTCAGTCTAAGTTGGAGGATCACGTCTGCTTTGACTAGCTTGGAAGTCTTCAAACAAGGCACGAGGCATTCCCTTTGTGAAAAATATCAGCAAATTGATATGGAGAAAGAACATGTAAGTCTTGAATCTGAGCCGTTGTACGTGTTCCAAAACGAAACGCATGTAAATCCGGATATGTTTCGTGCGTTGGTGGTTGAGTGGGTTATCTAGAAGGTACATTGCACTAAATTTGTCACAATAGACCATGGAGGCTCGAGACAGTGGGCGGCCTAATTCGAGTAAAAGGTTTCGAATATGTTTCAGCAACAACGTTTGCGACGCCACGGTATTCTACTCTGTCACTCGAGCGAGAGATGATTAACTATCTTTTGGATGACCATGAGATGAGACTATCCCCAGGTTAACAGATTATCCTGACGTGGACATGCGGGTAGGAGATTGAAGTAGAAATAGATCCACGACATATGTATAAAACTTTGGTCAAGGTGCCTTTGATGTATTAAATAATTCGACAGAGTGCGTTCATATGATCATTGCGCGGAGCATGCATGTGCAAGCTAATCTGTTGCACGGCATAGGATATGTCGGGACGTGTGAACGTCAAGTACTGAAGGGTACCCGCAAGTCAACGATACTTGGTAAGGTCATCAAGTAGGTTGCCGGCGTTTGCACTTAGTTTGCCGGCAGTGTCCAACTGGGTTACAATGTGCCATCTTTGCACGTTGGAGGATGTCCAAAGCATATGTCTTCTGGGAAAGAAAGAGGCCATTTGGATCCCGAGAGATAATCATAGGCCCAAAAAATAGCTCAAGGGTCCAAGATCTTTCATTGCAAACTCACTTGAAAGTCGTGTCAAGATGTATTGTTTCAATATCGTCGGCGAAGTAATGAGGATGATGTCATCTACGTATAAGAGAAGATATGTGGTTTTCATGTGGGTGTTTATAAATGAATAGTGAGTGATCACATGAGCTTTAACAAAAACCCATGGTTATCACATAATCTGTAAATCTTTGATACCAAGCCCGTGGGGCTTGTTTTAAACCGATTTCTTTAGATGACGCACATGATGTGGAAAATGAGGATGACGAAAACCCATTGGTTGATGTATGAAAACTATTTCTGATAGATTCCCTTGAAGGAATGCATTTTTGACATCCAGATAACTGATATCCCAACAATGAAACAAAGCAATGTTTAGGACCATACGAATGGTCACTGGTTTCACGGCGGGGCTAAATATCTCATCACAAGACTCCTACCTGTTGAGACCTACCATCACCCACTAATCGCGGGACAAATTGGTCACTTGTTGAGACCGGCCATCACACACTAGAAATTTTTAATGGGGGACCACTTGAGAGACAATATACGCTACCCGTGAACAAACAACGGTACCACATATGTAATAAATGAAAGTCAAGGAACACATCTGTAATATAATCATTCAATTAATTAATAGGACCATCCGCATATTTAACTCAAGATTTTATCATTGAACTTAAGGGCCTTTGTTCTTTAGGGTCCTATGTACAAAGAGGTTTTGTTATTAGTGGTAATGTATGAACTGTTTCTACTTGATTCGTGATGATTATTTGTCTTCTACTCGTGATGATTGTTTTTTACTATATTAACATGTTTGTGGTTTAAAAAAGACTTATTTTTTATTATCATTATCAGTATCATCATCATTATGATTATCATTATTATTATTATTATTATTATTATTATTATTATTATTATTATGTATGGTTGGCGTTAATACTTAATTTTCCTTCTGGTTGATAATATTTTTTTTTGTCGTCTCCAATATAAAGATTGAATCCTTCTAATCTATTATGTGAATTTGGGTTCTAAATCTCACCATGGATTCAATACTAATACTAAGCGCTCAAAGTACAAGATGGTCCATGAGGTTTTCCCCAATTTCTCATTTAGTCATCGCTTTTCTAAAATTAAAGGTGTGTTTGATGGGGCACATGCTTCCTAGCGTGGATGGGTGTTCGTTTGCTAGTAAAGTCCATATAAAATGAGATTACTACCATTTTCTTTAAAAATTGTGAGATCCATTTGATATTTAAAACATATGTTAGAACCAATTAATATGTTATTTAGGTTGTGGGACCTAACCATCTTCATCAACCTATCCAACACCATCCTTCGAACCAGTTCTCCGGAGCTTCGTAAAACCGGCCCCCATCATGACAAGCTATAGATGAGAGGTGGAAACGAGTGTGGTTTTATTGAGACTGTGGCTGGAAAAAACAAGATTCTACACCGTGTGTTCGGGGAGATGGATTAGGTATTGCGGCGGACATGGATCTTACCGTAAAAAAAATAATGACGCAAATAAAAAAAAGACACAGTGATCTAAACAAAAATTTTAAAATCTCCAAAATAAAGATCTAAAAGTGAAAATCTAAAATCTAAAGTTCCAAGTCTATTTGATACCTTCATACGACTTCATATTTTTAAGATTATTTTTAGGATATTGTGCGTTTGAAACTTTCTCCATGTTTTATTGGTAGTATATCTTGTCATTAATGACATCTTATAGATTACCTTGCTAAAGTTTTGGATCCCACCCCAATGGTCCATTCAATTCACTATCCAAATTCTAAGATTTTTGAATTATAGCAAATATCTATACCAATCGTTCAAGCTAAAAATTCGTTATAAACTAGTGAAATTCCTGGTGCGATGCGACGGGAAATTCTGTTAAAGTTACCAACATAAATTACATCGCGGTATGGTGCCGAATTGTATTGTAACAAAAAAAAACCATAGAAAAAATATCAAGTAATAACAAAACCGATCTTATCAAAAAAAGATAATGATCTAAAGTAATATATTATCTATGACTTTGAAACTAACAAAGCGTTAAAAAGAACTTAAAGTACCCGATTCTCTTTCTGAATATACAACATCCATCATGACAAACAATTAAGACCATCTTTACTCACTTGTGAGATTAACAAGGAGTTAAGGTTTATTAATTAGTTTCGACCAAATGGAATCAGAGCCTATTGCACTTATATAAAACACAAAAATACAACTTTTTTCTAATGGATAATCTCCAACTCATAATTGGCTCCACTAATCTACTAATCATCCATCTCCAAGCATCTTCACAACCTCACTCATGGTTGGCCGAGCGTCTTTATCTTCCTCAACACATTTTAGTGCCACTTTTAGAAGATTATTCATCTGATCTTTTTCATACTCGCCACTTATCATAGGATTCAGTATCTCTATAAATTGTGCCTCTACCAAACTTTCACTTGCCACAAGGACCTTCTCTCTTACCCAACCTATGAGTCTCTTTTGTTCCAACCTTTCATTATCATCACGTGATTGCTCATATGTGGGACCTTGTCCTGTTATCATCTCTAGCACCACCATCCCATAGCTGTAAACATCGACTTTTGAGGTAATTGGAAGATTAAACACCCACTCTGGAGCCATATACCCTCTAGTCCCTCTTATCCTTGAAAAAATAGAATTTCCTGTTACATCTTGGTGGAATAGCTTTGATAAACCAAAATCAGCCACCTTTGGGTTATAATCACCATCTAACAATATATTTTGTGGTTTAACATCGCAATGCAAAACCCACTCCAAGCATTCTTCATGCAGGTAAGCGAGGCCTTTCGCAATGCCAGAAGCAATTTCAAACATATTCTTCCACTCAAGCTGGTTACCACCTAAGTTCCCTGCTAATGAGCCATTCTCCATGTACTCATACACCAAGATCCTATGCTTTCCCTCAGCACAATAACCATATGTTTCTATCAAGTTCCTATGATTTATCCTTCCAACTGTGTTCATCTCTGCTAAAAATTCAGCTTCTCCTTGGGTAGCATCATGGAGTCGTTTAATTGCTACTACTCGATTGTCTGGAAGTATGCCTTTGTATACAATACCACCACTGCCTCTTCCGATCTCTTCTCTAAATTTTTGTGATGCCTTCACTATCTCAGCATATGTAAACCTTTCGAATCCGGTAGCAATTGCTAGGTAGGTTTGGGTTGTTGTACCTGAGGGTTCTTTGGTGATACAATAAATCAATACAAAGGACGCAACTTCAATTGCACCAAGGATGATGCTGAACCACAAAATGAACTTGATGGACCCATTTGAATTCTTTTTCTGGTATGTTCGTTCTAGCTTAACTATAGAACTAGAGCATTCCAAGCTGGACTTGTTAGCAACGTACTGATTGTACGATAAGACATCATTTTTTGGTAGCTTGAGAAAAGTGGTGAAAGGAGGACCCTTATAGTAGCCACTGAATAACAAAGTCTTGACATTACATGTAAAGGCGGCCAAATTTTCATCAAAGGCAAACTGGAAAGCTTTACAGTTGGAGTCATTCAAGCAGTAGTTCGTGCATTCTTTGAGAGTGGACTTTCTATTATAAATAGAATCAAATCCAACAAACTCTACATGAGGGAGCTTTATGAATCCAAAGTTTTCACGATGTTGGGAAAGATCAAATGTAGGTTCACACCCAAAAGACAAATCCGAGTGGTTCTTGCTCTTGTATCCATGCATACAAGTGCATATCCTGCCTGATTCCAAGCTGTGAGTACAAAGGCTGTTTGGACCGCATATCCCATATAAACATGGAGCTGAAAATGTTTGCCATGTAATACTCCAGCTTCTTTGGTTAAGCGAGTAAACTCTAACATTACCATCAATGTCAAGTGTTATTCTTCTTTGGAGGACATCACCATAGTCCGTGGTAGTAAAGGTAAGATTGTCTGAAGATAGGAAACGCCCTTTGGAATCAAGAAAAGCAAATTTACTATTGTTGTTATTATTCCTTCCTGCTTCCCATGTTCTTAAAGTCGGTGGAGGCCAATAAATGTTGGTAACATTAACTTCATTCCTGCTGTAAAGAAGGCGGATTACATTGCCACTGTCAAAATACAGTTTGTAGAAGCCAGAAGACAGATTTGTCGAACTTCTCGAAGATACGAGTTCTGTATTTTTGGTGAAAGGTTGATTGGGAAGGAGAGTGTGGGTTGGAAAATTGAAGCTTTGCCAAATAAATGATTTCGTTTCTAACAGAGTAAGAACAAGGTTACCCGAGTCAAGAAGTTGTAGTTGCAAAGGCGAACTAGATTGAGTATCGGTCGTCCAAATTCTTTGGCCACCAGCATCGGTTAGGACAAGGTTACCATTTTTCCACAAGGAAAACTTGGAGTGTTTTCCGTTGACAGGCCAATCTCGGTTTGCCATCCAAACCAATGTGTGATTTCCATCCAACATGGGCTCTGAGAACCATATTGCAAATAAATAAGCATTTTGGCCCATTTCGTGAAATCCTGCTGTGAAAAGGCCATTTGGTGAAACCAAATGATGTTTCTTTTCAACCAAGAGTGATGAATCTTGGGTTAAAACACTTAGTGAAGAAGATGAAGAAGAAACAGAGCAACTTGTTGTGAATAATAGAGGGTTATTAAAGGTAAGAGAAATAGGAAAGGCCAATGCATGATGTATTGTGAATGAATAAGCATCTACTTTGTGTGTATATATTATATATCTTGGTTGAATTGGTCCAACACATGGGCTCAGAGCAACTTGTAGTAATGTGAATGAAAAGCAACTTGGAGTTCTTTTTATTAGTGATGTGCGCCATAAAGTAATAAGTTGTATTTGTACATATATGGAAAAAACAAAGTGAGTGTCAACTTGTCTTCTAAAATATTCAAAGAAAATTACAAGTTGGTATATATTAATACACAACCACCTTCCCCATGTTTGTTCTTTTTCTCCCAAATCCTTTTATCAAGTAAACAAGTCAAAATAAGTCTGCTTAAAATTTACACAGAAGTCTAACGACCTATGTTCAAACCAACTCTTCAAATTTTGTACAAGAGACTGCACAAATACAAAAATATGACTACTGTCGATGTTAGCGTAGTCGAGCCGTGCGATGAGTGTACGTCCAGTAGCCACTCAAATTTCATAGCTGTAAAAGAAGAAAAAAACTAAGCACAACGAAACTACAAAACGTAGACGAGACAAGTAAATTAACATTCTGTATTTCTTCCAAACGAAACCACAACAAATCTTTCATGCAATATTTCATTTTTACATAAGAAAATTACTTTTTAAGTTTCAATTAGAGTTTATTTATATATTTGTTTATTGTATTTGTTGCAAAAGTATTAATCTGTTCCGTTATTTTTTATTATTATAAAAGATAGTGAAGTCATTTTTGGTGTTCTAGGGTGTCATATAAATTAAAATAAAGTTTTTCGTTATCAATGGTAACGTGTAGACCATTAGTATATTCGGGATGTCAATTTATTGTCTTTTATCTTCATAAAAGTTCAAGCTTTTTAAATTTATGGCAGCTTATGGTTACTTGTCATTAACAGCAACTCGTAAACTACCCATCTGTTCCGATCACTGACCCATTTATGTTTTTCCAGCTAAGTCTTATTTTTTACTTCTTTATATATCTGAGGGGGATTTTGGTCGCTTTGAATGCACTTCACTAGAAGTATTTAATAGACATTCACTCCATAGACTATACGGTGAAGAAACAACGGGACCAAAGATGTAATAAATGAAATCATTTACCAAATCCTTAATATAATCAAACCATTGGGACCATCCGCATAATTAAATCAAGATTTTGTCATTGACCTCAACTGCTTTTGTTTTTCTAGGGTCCCATGTACAAAAGAGGTTTCATTATCAGTGGTAATGTGTGGATATTCGTGATAATTATTTGTCTTTTATTCGGGATGATTATTTCTACTATAATACCATATTTATCGTTAAAAAAGAATTGTCTTTATTATTATTATTATTTATTATTATTATTATTATTATTATTATTATTATTATTATTATTATTATTATTATTATTATTATTATTATTATTATTATTATTATTATTATTATTAGTATTAGTATTAAAATACAACTCAAAGGCCTAGTGATTTACAAGTCTGTACAGCAACAACATAACACAATTTCTAGATGCAACAACTTAGCAACAACTTTTTACTATATTCAACACAAAAGTTATTGTTTTACTAATATTGTCGTAAAAAACAAAACAACCCCTATTTTCAATTAGCGTCAACAATTATTAAGGCCAAACAATTACCCTCCTATTTTTTAATCCAATTTCAATCTTTTTGTGTTGCTCTTGTTCCATGTTTGCTGATCCATAAGTTTTGTTCCTTTTAACATCTTTCCATTTCTTTTCTGACAATCTCTTCTTAAATAGATCATATAATTCTATCATTTGAATTGCCTTTTTGTATTGCCTGTTGCCTTTTTTTTCCTTTTTCAATTGGTTGATACCATTTCCGAATTTGTTTCTAGTTGTTTCATTTTTTTTTCATTTTTATAGTATCTTCTTTGAAAGGTTTTCTTTGATTATATATCATTCATAGTAAAGTATTCAATATACTCGTATCCACAATAATATTCCTCCCCTAACGTAACGTGAATGTTTCTAATGGCTTCTTAATCTTGTATTGACATAGCTTCTCAAGTTCTATTAGAGAGGTGAGGCTATATCATAATACTTGATTTTCCTTCTGGTTGATAATTTCTTTTTGTTGCCTCCATTATAAAGATTGAATCCTTCTAATCTATTATATGAATTTGGTTTCTAGAATCTCATCGCGACCTCAATAGTAAGCGCTCAAAGTACACGGACGCTATATGGGGTTTTCTCCAATTTTACCTTTAGTCCTCACTTTTCTAAATTACATGTTTATTCCATGTGTTTTGCAATTTGTTAACACTAGTGCTCCCTTACATGAATGGGTGTTAGGTTTTCTAGTAAAGTCCTTGTAGACAAAATTACATTTTTCTTAAAAAAAATGTGAGACCCATTTGATGTTAACAAAATATATATTATAACCAAAATGATATCTTGGCATGTGGGAGCCAGCCATCTTCATCATATATGTTAGAAGTTGGTATGCCCTCAATATTGGTTTGATTTCCTGTCCCATTCTATTTACACCGTAACACACATAGATACATGCAATTGTCAATTATGCTTTGTGATTGAGGCCATAAATAAGGAAATTGGTCCTATACAATGTTGACTAATATTTTGTAGGGTTATTGGATTTATAATAATCATAAGTTTCACATGTTGGCTGATAATAATCTCAATTTAAAAAATTCCTTCCAACGATCCCAACTTGTAAAATTTTGTCTCCCATTGATCCTTTTCAAACATATAAGAATTTGGCATCCTCAATAGATTCAAGTGCACCTGGAAACTCCTTAATTGATTTGAGTACATCTATGTTAGAAAAGGATCAATGGGGGCCAAATTTTTACAAGTTGTGATCGTTTGAGGGAATTTTTAAAGTTGGGGTTATAATCGGCCAATTGGTGAAACTTAGGATTATTAAAATCCAATATACCCCCTCAATCTAAGGTGGAAGATCAGGCATGCTTTGACTGGATTGGAAGTCTTCAAACAAGGAACGAGGCAATCCCTTTGTGAAAATATCAGTAAATTGATACGGAGAGAGAACATGAGAGTCTTGAATCTGACTCGTTGTACGTGTTCCCAAATGAAGTGGATGTCAATCTGGATATGTTGGTGCGTTGGTGTTAGACTGGATTACCTGAAAGGTAAATCTCGCTAACTTTGTCACAATAGACCATGGAGGCTCAAGAAGGTGGGTGGCCTAATTTGAGTAAAAGGTTTCGAATCCAACATAGTTCAACAACAACGTCTGCAACACCAGAATATTCTGCTTCGGCACTTGAGCGAGAGATGGTTGACTGCTGTGACATCTATGCTTTCCAATCTTTTATTTTGTCCAACAATGTTATATTTAACAAAATTTGGTATTACATTTATGAGATTTGTATACTTACTTATGACATTTGTGTATTTTTAATCCTTGTTCAAATCCGATCTTTTAAACCTTTCTAGAAGTGTAATCGCAAAACGAAATCAGTTAAACGCAACGTATAGTCCGGAATAGTTACATAAGCTAAACATATCCTAAATACCCTTTATATAACTTAGAAATAAATTTTTAAGGGTTTGGTATGTCAAAAACAAGCTTATTCGATCACAGGGACTATTTACGACAAACTATGAAGGTCTACCGATTCTCGTAGCGACGCACACTCCGGAACAAGTTCACAAGCTTAACATACCTTAAATAACCTTTATATAACTTAGAAATAAGTTTTGAAGGGTTCGATAAGTCAAAAACACACTTTTGCAACTTCAGGGGCTATTTTGCAAATTCTGCGAAACTATGCCTCTTTGCGTATATCACTATCCGGAACATGTACGGACATCCAAAAAATTTTTTAATCATTGAAATATCATATTTTAGTGATTGGAATGCAAAAATATCATTCGTTACGCATGTACGGCCATTTGCGCGTTCGTTACGATTTTCGTCGTAATTAACCGAAAACCGCAACCGTACGATCAAACAAACCTACATCCAGAATATTTTTGAGCACATTTCAAGTTCCCTACTTTATTGTCCTTATAAAGCTTTGAAATGAGGTTAACGGGTGTAAAAAGTGCCAAAACGTGTCAAAAACAAGTTCAGGGGCCTGTTTTGCCAATTTTTGAAAGTTTCTGCCAGCTAAAGGGCTTACGGACCGTAAGCCCAAAGGCCTTACGGTCTGTAAGGGACCCCCAGCTCACCAGAAACGTGGCAGCAGCTGAATAACTTCATTTTTGACTCACCATTCGACCTTGCCACCCTTAATTCTGCACTTGACACCTATGGGACACTAATCAAACTTGTGGGTGAGTCATGGGACACTTGTTAATCACCTACAACATCAAGAAAACTATAAATACCATAGTGTTCTTTACATTTGAACTCTTGCAACCATTATTCTTGCTATAACCTGCCACAAATCCGAATTTGCAACCTCCTTGGAGCTATTCTCTGGTTCTTGAATCATTCCTTGGTGTTTGTAAGCATTCCACTCTTGCTATGTTCAATTATTATAGCTTAATTTGATTAAAAATCAAACAGTTTGACTTCTGTTTGACTTTTAGTTTTGATCATGAATTGATCAAGATAAAGCTCAATTGAATCTTGCAATATGATGGTAATCAAAGTGGTTTTGATCTCTAAAAAACATGACTACTGATTCCCACCATTTCTTGTTATTTTGGCAAGTCAAAGTTTCGGTCAAAATGCGATTTTTGCGCATTTTGCAACGGATCTGTTTTTGGGTATCAAAACAGGTTGTTTTGATGCTAAATACTTTTATAAACTTATTAAGACATGTCAAGATATGTCAAATTCGTCATTCTTGTTATAGTGCTTGTTTAGAGTCAAAAGTCTAGCGGTTTGACCACCACTTTGACTTTTGAATCTGACCCGTTTGGTCGATTTTTAGACCCGGCCAAATGCATATTTATGACCATAAATATGTAGGGAATAACCCTCTGAGGTTATACCTTATGGTCATGTCTTTCGGATACTGTTATCTTAATCAAAGGTAATATCCCTTAAAAATGACCAAAATGCCCTTTTCGTAAGAAAACCAATTAAACACATAGGTAACATAAATTTTGATATATAATCTGATCAAATAACATTTTTCCATGTTTAAGCATTTAAAACTTATCATAACACATATCTAACCATCCGAATGCGTAGTTACGCAAATGACGCGTTAAAGTAGCTTAAACTACCTTAACAGGTCATAACGGGTCAAAAGCACTTAAAGAATCTTTCCAACTCAGAATGTAAACTTATTAAACCATAAATATGAGTTCCAACACTCATTTGGTTTATAAGGTCTCATTCTATCCGAATCCTCCGATTTCAAGTCTCGATATTTACATAGTTAACCGTTTATAGGACACGCTAGATGTCACGGACTCTTGATCTTGGTTTACCTTCTTTAACAAGGATACTTTTGCAACCACAAGGGAGTACATAGTCCCTTCTTTTACGTTTTTCAATGTTTTGGGGTGAAACATATTGTGTCTATAACTACTTTCGCGATTTCATGACATTATATACATGCATAGTACATGATTTTCATTGCATTTTGCTTCATATGTTGACCTAACATATTTAGCACATTAGTTTTCAAAGACATTTTTCTATGTATGTTGACCGAGCATACTAGTACATGGTTTTCAAAACTTTTACAATACATTTACAAGATATTTTCAAGACATTTTCAAGACATGCTTACATTGTTATTGACATTTTGGTGCGTTGAACTCGACAATGATACATTCATTAACATTGATCACGCCGACCGGTTGTATGTAATGGTACCATAGGATTGACAATCCCGTTCACACTTTCTAGGTATGTTTGGAAGCGGCCTTAGGGAATGACAGAATCCGATGAACATTGATAAACCCTTGACCGGATAGTGGTTTATCCGACAGTCAACAAGGCTTGAATGTGTTCGCCAACAATCCATAATATATGTTTTAACAATAAAGGCAAATGGTTTATAAAACTCGACATTTGTTTACTCGACATTGGTTTACTCGACATTGGTTTACATGACATTTGTTTACTCGACATTGATTTACTCGACATTAGTTTACTCGACATTGGTTTACATGACATTTGTTACTCGACATTGTTTATGGTGAATGACTTAAATAGCTTGACGTGTGTAATATGATAAAAGCATGGTGGATACGCCGATGGTACTTCCTATATATAAGTGCTTTTATTATCTTACATATTGTGGCGTTATCTAAATCATTTTAAACAAAATACAAGACATGACATATCTTATACAAAATGACATTTATATACGAGACAAAACTTATTTTTGGTTATCTATTTAACCAAGCTTTATTTCTTTTATATCATATTGATTTTCATATGATTTTTATTAAAAGAAACTATTTATGGTTCATGGCGACTTTTTTACTACTTTAAACTTTTCTTACAATAATCAAAGCCATGAAGCATCAACACAAAATCCTATGTACTCGCTGGAATTTTCTTTGCTGACTTTATTTTCACATATGTTTCAGGTGCAAATATTTGATGTCAAGCTAGCTTCACTTAGGGCGGACTGGGCCTTAGTGACTATAAAAGCAGAATAATAGCTTAACTTTCGTTGTATTTCCGTTTTTATCCAAGACAATGTAAACAATATTAACTAATGAAACTTAACTTATGTGCCATGGTTATTGAAACAATAATTATGTTACAACACTCCCCGACGTTTCCGCCACGGTTTGTTGTTTTACGTGGTCGGGGGTGTGACAACTGCCTTTTTTATGACCGTGAGATGAGATTGTCCCCGAGGTTAACACAATATCTTGACGTGGACAGGTGGGTGTCGGGACAACCCGCCCAATCAACATTGGTGTAAGAGATGAAAGTAGAAATAGATCCTCGAACGTGTAAAACTTTGGTCAAGGTGCCCTTGATGTATCAAAGAATTCGACGAAGTGCGTCCATTTTATCATAGCCCAGAGCATGCATGTGCAAGCAAATATGATGCAGGAAATAGGATATGTCGGGACGTGTTAACGTTAAGTTGATGACACATGGTCGGGTTATCAAGTAGGTCGCCCACGTTTGCACTTAGTTTGCCGGCGGTATCAACTAGTGTGTGAACCGGGTTATAGTGTGCCATCTTTACACATTGGAGGATGTCCAAAGCATAGTCGTATGGGAAAGAAAGATGTCATTTGGTTCTCGAGAGACTTATAGGCCAAGAAAATAGCTCAAGGGTCCAAGAACGTTCATTTGCAAACTCATCTGAAAGCCGGGTCAAGATGCGTTTTTTTCAATATAGTTGACGAAGTAGTGAGGATGATGTCGTCTACGTATAAGAGGAGATACGTGGTTTTCATGTCCGTGTGTATAAATGAATAGTGGTGGTCACACGAGCTTCGACGAAATCCCAAGGTTGTCACATAATCTGTAAATCGTTGATACCAACCTCGCGGGGCTTGATTTAAACCGATTTCTTTAGATGACATACATGATGTGGTAAATGAGGATGACGAAAACCATTGGCTGATGTATGAAAATTGTTTCTGATAGATTCCCAGGAAGAAATGCATTCTTGACATCCAACTGACTGATATCCCTACCATGAAACAAAGCAATGTTTAAATGTTTAGGACAATACGAATGGTTACCGGTTTCACGGCCGGGCTAAAGGTCTCATCACAATCGACTCCCACCTATTTGAGACTTGCCATCACACGCTAACCGTGAGAGGATATTGGTCAATTCAAATGAAAGTAATTATAAAAATTTAGGAATTTTGGATTTAATAATCACAACTTGTTGGCCGCCAACAGTCCCAACTTTAAAAAAACCTGGCTGTCCCAATTATTAACATATGCTCCAATAGACCCTGGCTAAGAGAACCCTAACGTCGTTAGTCTCCGGAAAAACGTTTTTGGCCAGAAAACTCCTTTTGGTTGGAAAATTCAACATTTTCATCCCAAACCTCTGTGTAACCTTATTACAAACTTTTAGAAACTTTTTTCTAGTAAAAGTCCCAATTATCAAGGTCGTCGTAAAAATCTTTTTTTTTGCTGGAAACTCAACATTTTCATCCCAAACCTCTTTATAACTTATATCAAACCTTTGGTAATCTTTTTCTGGCCAAAAATGTTTTTTCAGCGACTGCATACTAATGGCGTTATGGATCTGTTAGTCAAGGTGCCCATTTGAAGCAAATATGTTAATAGTTGGGACTGTCGGTGGTTATTTTTAAAGTTGGGATTGTTGGCGGCCAATGACGGATAGTTGGTATTATTAAAATCCAATATTTCAAAAATTTAATGGGCGTTCACTTGAGACACTATATGCGCTATACGTGAAGAAACAACGGTACCATAGATGTAAGAAATGAAAGTCATGGACCAAATCCATAATATAATCATTCCATTAATTAATGCAACCATCCGCCTGTTTAACTCAAGATTTTATCATTGACGTTAACGACCTTTGTTCTTCTACGGTCCCATGTACAAAGAGGTTTCATTATCAGTGGTAATGTGTGGACTGTTTCTATTTGATTCGTGATAATTATTTGTCTTTTACTCGTGATGATTGTTTTCTACTATATTAACATGTTTGTGGTTTAAAAAAGAATTATCTTTTATTATTATTATTATTATTATTATAACTAGATGTAAGCCCCGTCGCGTTGCAGCGGAATCCCTTAGTGAATACCGTAATTTCTCGACCTAAAAAAAGGATAGATGCACGATACCCCTAACCGCGGAAGGGATCCCCTTTCCTAAGCTAGCGACCCGGCAAGGCTGTCTGGCAGTGAATACCCTGCCAACTCGAGGGGAGCGAAGAGCCTTGGGTTGTCAGGATTCGAACTCGCGTCTGTGAAGACTCCGAGCCGGTTTAAAGCGGGTGCCAGTGGCCACTGGGCTACACCCAAATGGTTGTAGTTTTTCGACCTAGTGAATAATATACAATGGATTGTCCGATAAAACTTTATGGAATACACGATTTTGGGAAAGATTTCTAGTCGTTGGTGATCGAATTACAACAAATAGTCAAAAGCAATTTCTCAACATAAACAAATTACAACAAAATTTGAACAAAACAACTCAACTAATCAAATTCATACCTGGTAACCGCTTGGATCGATCCAATTTCACCACTGATACATGGTGGAAACACGAGATTCTGAAGCGTACGTATCAATTTCTGGATGGATCGGTAGATGATAAGTTTAGGGAGGTGAAAATTAAGGGTAGAGTGAGAAAGGTGGATTTGTGTGCATTTGTGAGTACCTGTCCATCCGGTGATTAATTTGCATAAGGAAGGAAAGAAATCATGATTTTTTTAGAAAGATCGCATGTAATACAGGAGAAGAAGACGATTGCAGGTTGTTCTTGTCAAATACGGTTGATGACTGGCGCTAAACCACAAGGGAATTGGAGAAAGATCGTGGCCTTCGTTTTTCGTGGTAAGTAAAGTCAAATGGGGATTCGGAAACTATCAATTAACCTCCCCTTCTAGAAGCTTTTATTCAATTATAAGGGTCAGGATTTAAGCTTAGTTTGATCTAAGGGCTCATATTGCTTATTGTTCCCATTGACTTTAACGGGAACATAAGAATATATAATATAAGTTATAAACAAAATAACTAGATGATAATGCACTTGACAAAACAAATCGTGAATCTTGACATATGTGATAAAGCAATTGCCAAATCATCAAGATTACTTACATTAAAACCGCCCATGTAATCGCCGATAACACTGCAAAGCCAGCAATGGAAGACACATAATTACATTCATTAAATAACAATAAAATAACATGAGTTGGAGATCTTCAGCTACCACTGAATTGAGCAACTCTTATTTATTAGAAAACTGCTTGAACAGAGAAGGGAAAACTAACCTTGCCCATAATATTCGCACAGGTTGAAGCAAACCTATCAGATTTCTACCCCTTGCATAATCGTAACACACTCTGGTTGTATCCTGCAAATCAATAAATATAATAACTAATGGAAAACATCTTTCCATCAGGATACAGCTTTAATACCAAAAACAAATAAAAGACTCATAGTCTCTTGTGACTTAGAATGTATGTATTCAGCCAGTATATCATGTAGCTTGGTCGATCCAACCTTACGTGGACCAAAGTCTGCAGACCACCTAGGAACACAAGAAAGAGGTTCAAATTCCAGTAAAGAACCCAACCCCAAATATATATATATATATATATATATATATATATATATATTTATAGGTTGAGTAGGATTTCTTGGTAGTCAAATTTTACTTGCATATAACGAAATTTCATATATTTCTGATAGAAGAAGCAAACTCACAATTATAGAGTCTCTTCCAAATAAGATTTATTTCAATGTCTGAACCGGATGATTAGCATTGCCATAACATTCTAAATAAAATTATGATAAAAATGAAAATCAAGGAAACAAATTTTACTACTTTAGAAGATTTACAATTATTGTGCATCAATATGAAACGAAAAAAAGATACTACATTATTCTTACCTGGTGGCTGTATGGATCCACATAGAACGAAGGAGACACAATCAAACTATCACAAAAACCTACAACTAAAACAAAACATAACAGTATCATAAGAAGATCGTAGAAGTTTTAAATTATCGAAATCCGCACCTGGATCTAAACGGACTACACATATCTTGCTCAACTTCACATAATCCAAGATGAATATCAAGATAATAAACCAAATATGAACCCTAGAATCCCACTTTCGCATTATAAGCTGGTGTTACAAGTTAGATTGAACATTCCTTAGCCATGGGAGAAAAGGGTTGAGGTAGAGAGAAGGAAGGCAACCGAACGACGATGAGAAGGAAGGGAGTAATGAGGGAGCAGGGGTGTTGGGAGGGAACTGAGGTGACGCACGATAACTGCTGGTAGAGGACGTGGGGAAACATTGACCGGAATGACAAAAACGTCTGAAAACCTCTGCTTCTAGAAGGATTTTGTGAATTAGAAAGGCCACGATTTAATCTCATCTTCAACCAATGGTTGAGATTACATATTGCTCCCTTTGACTTTAAGGGGAACATAAGAATATATAATTGTAACCAGAAGCAAATGTAGTTGCCACTAATCATCCATCTCCAAGTAAGTATATTCACAACTTCCTCATGGTTGGTCGAGCATCTTTATCTTCCACAACACACTGCAGAGTCTCTTTTGGGAGATTATTCATCCGACCTTTTTCATATTCACCTCTTATCGTAGGATTTAGTGTTTGTGATTTGGGCCTAACTTGATATACATAGGAATTTATTGACCTGAACCGATAAAAAGCCCATTAAAATATTCATCTCCTTTCATTCAACTCTTTATCTTCGACAATATTGGATTCAAAACTCATTACAATAGAATTTGATGACCTGACTAGGTGGAAAATCAATGGCAAATTCAGAATTTTTTTCTAATAGGTTTCTTTTGATAGATTATCACTATTTTTTCCAAACTGAATGGGTTCTTAGGAACCAACAAAATGTGGCTAAATCCGCCACTGTGGAAAATCTAACTTCATACACATAGGAAGATTGAAAATTATGACCCTAGTAAAAGAAATTTTGTGGGTTCGCCACTCCATCACATCACCCTACTAAAGCTATAACGAGAAGTTCAAAATGTTTGACAACAGAAGAAATTTTGTTGCAAGTATAACTTTTCATACACATAAACCACAGTTTCCATCAATTTATTAACACCCAAAATCATCAATATATACTTAATTTAAAAATGTCACACCCGCTAAAATCAGAGTTGGGCGTGAACTGACTGGTATCTTCATTGCACAGCGGAAGTGTAAAAATGCTAAGACTTCTAGAAGGTGAACGCCCGCTAAGTACTCGAGTTCCAAATGGGTTTTCCTATTCCAACCGTGCCATAGTTTGTATATGTAACCTGAGAAAGAAACATGCGAAAAATCAACATAAAGTTGAGCGAGTTCAAAGTTTGTTTGAAAAAGATTTAAAATAAATCTTTTTGATAACTGGTTTAAATATTGTTGAGAAAACATAATAAAACCATTTTTCTCGGTGAAAACCTTGTTTTTGTAATGTTTGAATAACCGTCGATGTCCGCGTATGACAAAGACAACATGCCCTGCATGAGCCTATAATCCACCCTAAGCTAGTAAGTGCCTCGCCAAACCGTTTACTCGGGTAGACTAGCAGGCGGTTATAGTTCTAGTATGTAGCGAGGACTTCAGTGTAAAGTTTTAAGCGACCTTATGGCCCTTAGTGTTGAGTAGTGGACAATCCAGTCCTTGTGTTTATAAGTAGGACCAACCAGTCCTCTTATTTGTATGTAGGACAAACCAGTCCTTGTGTCTTCGTGCCTCGCACGAGCATGTGTGGGCCTAGCCCACTAGTTTCTTTGTGCCTCGCACAAATGAGAACAGGCCTAGCCCATTTGAGTCTGTAAGCAGGATCAACCAGTCCCCTTAGTTGTATGTGGGACAATCCAGTCTCGTTGTAGCTAGGACATTCCCATCTCTAGCCATGAAACTCATGCACGTTCTGAAAATACGCGTGTGTTTTGTAAAACCGGTATATTGAGTATAAACCTTTCGTAAACCATTTGAGTTAATTAAAATCCTTTCGTAACATGGTTTAGAAATATGAATCCTTTTGTTTCTCGAAATTTTGTGTACTTTGTCAAAACTTGCATCTCTTTCCACCCCCGAAAACATTTATAAAAATGTAAAACTGTAAAAAGTGGGAGTTATGAACTCACCTTGATATCTTTGTGCAAAGCTAGCTTAATGTGATTTCGTAATGTCGTTCCAAGAACGTGAACTCGCTAGCGTGCAACTATAGCATTCCTATTAAGAAATCGAGCTTATAAGATTCTAATATAGCATTCCAAGAGAGAGAGAGAGACCGGCGACGAGAGGAGGGCCGACACCCCTTCGCGGTGGCGCGACGGCGAGCCGAGGGCGGAGCTGCTATAAGCGGCGGTCAGAAACGCCGTATTCGACGGCGGCGCGACAACAGGGAACAGCCGCTTTCGCGATGACGACAGTATCCGGTGGCCGGAGTATAGAAAGAAAGCAGAGGTTTTGGGTGGGGGCTAGGGTTGAAATGAGGGAGTTGAAGATGATGTTGTTTACATAGGTAGGGTTTCTCAAGTGGGTTGGGCCTTAGGCCCATTAGTTCGTTCTTACTTGTTTACATGGCCCGATCATGTCTCTATGGCCCATTTTTAGAACCAGATCATCGTAAAATATCGAAATATATTATTAGTTTAGAGTCAAATACGTAAAATGATGTCGGTAGACATGTTCAATGCGTTCGCTTGCCGGTCGTATCAGAATTGCGTAAAATCGCTACTGTTGTCGTTTCTATCCGTTTTTCAAATCGGTTTCAACAATGAATATAAAATTCTTGAATACGAAGTTAAGTAGATCATAATATACTAATATAGAGACGAAATTTGAGTCTAGTCCTTCCGTTTCGTTGTCGATGCGCTCTTGTTTTCCGCGTAATTTTCGTGCTTGTGTTCTGTGGCGTCCGAAGTCCGGATAGTTCACATATTATTAATTATATGATAAATATAAGCACAAGATGCTTATTTTTATGCGTTATCAGTATTTCGTCCGGTGTTATTTCGCTTAATGTTCAAATGCGCGCTAAAAATCCCGAGATCGTCAATTCGCGTAACTTGAATCGAATTCCTAGGCTTTCCAAAGGCCTAATTAAGTTACTTACGTCTAACAACGCTCCGCATTATCGTCTTAATGTTTGTTATTCGCGTAATTAAAATCCGAGAAGTACTAGTTGTCACATTCTCCCCTGTTATAGAAATTTTATCTTCGAAATTTAGACTATGTTAGCTTCTTAGAGTTTTGTCATGCACAGGTAGGTATGAATAATACAGAGGTAGTTGACTACGAGAATGAATCAAGATTTGTCCGTAGTGTATGAGTACGATGACTTGTTACGACAATAAGAACCCAACCGTTCAGCGGAGTTTGTGCCAAGTGAACGAGATGTTATGCTACAGTCACCAATGTGACTAAGTCTATGAGGAGGAAGGGTAATTTTGTCTACTTGAGGAAAAAGAATACGCACATGCAAGTCACATGTTATTTCCCCTCCAATTTTTAAACGTCCGTAACTTTATATACATCATTTGTTTGAAAAAAAATTATACTCATAAAATCAAGCGTTTTTTTATATTTAATATGAGTACCATATTGTTATATTTTTTTAAAAAAATGAAAAACCCAGTTGACACAATGGACATGACGTAAAACACAATGTAAAGCAGATCAAAGACACAATCAATGACAATAGATAAAGACACAATGGACAACAGACTAAAACACAATGATCATGACCTTAACGTATAATACAATGGCCATAATATATAACACAATAAATATCAAACTAAATAAAAACACAATTGATGACAACAGATAAAATACACAATTGATAACAACAGATAAAAGACACAATAGAGAGCAGATAAAGACATTGTGTAAACAAACTACAAACACAATACACAACAAACTAAAACACAATGAACAAGAAATTGAAACACAATGGACAACATATTAAAATACAATGGCTAACAGATTAAACACAATGACCTAAACCAATAACGCAATTTATAAAAAAACCCAGATATAACACAATAAGTATCAAACTAAATAAAAACGCAATTAATGACAAGAGATAAAAGGCACAATTGATAACAATAGATAAAATACACAATGTAGAGCAGACGAAGACACAATGGAAAATAAACTAAAAACACAATACACAACAAATTAAAACACAAAGAACAAGAAATTAAAACGCAATGGATAACAAATTAAACACAATGACCTGAACCAATAACCCAATTTATAGAATACCCAGATACAACACCATCTTCAATGTGGCATATATTGTCTTATAGGTTCTTATAAAAACGCAATGGATAGAACCCAAATTAACATTGTGTTATAGGTTTTGATAATAACACAATGTGTAGAAACCCTACTAAAACGTAATGACCAAGACCCAGTTAAAAGACACAATGACCTAAACCTTTAACACAATAAAAAAATCCCAGTAAAAATGAAATTTTTTATTTTATTTTTATATGACAATATGGTGCTCATATTAAAGATAAAAAAACGTTCGTTATTATGGTGATTTTTTTATTAAAAAAATAGCGTATGAAAAAGTTATGGACGTTTTAAATCGATAGGGGGGAATTGACATGTGCCTTGCATGTGGAGAGAGAAAATCTATAAATATAGGATTTCCTTTATGCCCTTTTATTATATTCTTTTCCTACAATCAATCTCAACCCTCCAATCCTAAAATCAATGGACTAAATTCTTTCTTACCCTTCTTACTTATTTCACCCTTTGTATTTGATCCTTACTCTGTGTTCTTAATAAATTATGAAATCTAAAAATAGTAACGTTAATTTTGGAAAGGGTGTAGGGCCCCCAATCTCTAGTTTGCTTTAGGCCTTCAATATGTTAAGCCGACCATGATACAATAATAGAGAGTTGTTCCGTTGGTTAAGGTATTGCCGTGTACGTCTATTGTCACGTGTTCGACTCTCTTTCCTGCTAAAGTCTAAACTATTGTCATTGTGTATTTGAAAAATCATTTCTAAAGGCGAATTTTAAATACATAAAATCAATTAAAAACCCACTGGCGAGTGGCGAGTTTTAAATACATAGAATCAATTAAAAAACCGCCCACTTACGTGTAAACCACTGATACGTTTTATCGGTAAAAAGAACTTTGAATTTAGAATTGGAAATTAATATTTAATTCTAGTTTTTAATTATCTTAGAAATAATATAAATTGTTTCTAAATATTTGTCAGATTTAAACTCGTATTATATACACGTGTGTATTCTACCTACTTGCTTGCATCAAAGTAACGTAGTTTACATTTCCGTTATATAATATCAGAAGTCTTTATCTATGAGATCTTGAACAATGGCCACCAAATTACAAAGCAATTGAAGCATGAAATAGCTGATAAAAGCAAGTACGCTAGTAACATCATAAAGCTTTTTGTTTGTTTGATAACACAATTACTTTTTCACTATTCTCCTCTATGGAGAATCCTTCCCATGTAACCATATACAAGACTCAATTAGAATCAAACCTTATATATGTTACAGCATTCACAATGGATCCTCTATTCTATATATATGTGAGTGTAGCCTCTATATTTGTGAGAGTGGTTATAAATTGTTGTGAATAGAGGAGAGAGACAAAGCAGAAAAAGTTATTGTTCATCGGTAAATTTGGATAAGATATTGTTCACCTCTATAGTTTTTTAATATTTTTTTAAAGTGGTTGTGAGTGGAGAGAGAAAATGTAATGGTAAAAGTATAAAAAAATATTATTTAATTGAAAATAAAAGAGAAAATATAGTGTTTTTTTATTGTAACTGCTCTTAGAAAAGATGTCGTGAAGTAACATATAACAAAGAATTCCATCATGACAAACCACCAGACATTCTTAACTCACATGTGAGATGAACAAGGAGTTGAGATTTGTTAGTTCACATCGACAAAAATAATCACTAATAAGTGCACTTATTTAAAACATGAAAAAAAAACACATTTTATCTGATGAATAGTTTCCTAATCATAAGGGGCTCCAATGATTGTAACTATACGAGTGAAATCTATTTTCGTTAATCATCCATCTCTAGGTGCAGAAGCATTTTCACAACCTCACTCATGGTTGGTCGAGCGTCTTTATCTTCCTTAACACATTGCACTGCCACTTTTAGAAGATTATTCATTTGACCATTTTCATATTCACCCCTTATCATAGAATTCAATATCTCCATAATTTGTGGCTCTATCAAACTTTCACTATGGGCACTAACCTTCTCCTTTACCCAGTTTACAAGCCTCTTTTGTTCCAACATTTCATTATCATTGTTTGGTTGATCATATGTAGGACTTCGTCCTGTTATCATCTCTAGCACCACCATTCCGTAGCTATAAACATCCACTTTTGAAGTAATGGAAAGATTAAACACCCATTCTGGAGCCATATACCCTCTAGTCCCTCTTATCTTTGAAAAGTTAGAATTTTCTATTACGCCTTGGTGAAATAGCTTGGACAGACCAAAATCAGCAACCTTTGGGTTAAAATTAGCATCCAACAATATATTTTGTGGGTTAACATCACAGTGCAAAACCCACTCCAAGCATTCTTCATGTAGATAAGCTAGCCCTTTCGCAACGCCAGATGCAATTTCAAATATACTTTTCCAATCAAGCTGGTTACCGCCTATGTTCTTGGCTAATGAGCCATTCTCCATGTACTCATATACCAGCATCCGATGCTTACCCTCAGCGCAATAACCATATGTTTCTATCAAGTTCCTATGATTTATCCTTCCAATTGTAGTCATTTCTGCAAGAAATTCAGCTTCTCCTTGGAAAGCCTCATGAAGTCGCTTAATTGCTACCACTCGATTGTCTGGAAGTATACCTTTGTACACAATACCGCCACCTCCTCTTCCAATCTCTTCTCCAAATTTATGAGATGCCTTCACTATCTCTGCATACGTAAACCTTTTGAATCCAGTGGCAATTGCTAGGTAGTTTTGGGTCGTTGTACCTGAGGATTGTTTGGTAATATAATAGAAGAATACGAAGGACGTAAATTCAATTACACCAAGAATGATGCTGAACCACGACACAAACTTTAGGGATCCATTTTCACTCTTCTTCCCACGCTCTGGCTCAGTTCTAGAACTCGATCAATACAAGCTGGACTCATTAGCAACATGTTTATTATATGATAATACCTCATTTTTAGGTAGCTTAAGATAAGTGTTGTAAATTTTACCCATGTATAAGCCATTGAACAAAAAAGTCTTGATATAACACTTAGAGGAGCCCCTATCGGCATCTAAGGTGAATTGGAAGGCTTTACAGTTTGGATTATCAAAGCAAGCGTTCTTGCACACTGTGAAATTGGATCCTTCTATTAATTTAATATCAAACCCATAAAATTCTACCTGTGGGAGCATTATGAAGTCATACTTTTCATGATGTCCAGAAAGATCATGTATAGGTTCACACCCAAAAGACAAGTCGGAGTGGTTCTTGCTCTTGTATCCATGCATGCAAGCACATTTCCTTCCTGATTCAGGGTTGTAAGTACAAAGGCTATTTGGACCACAAATTCCACGAATTGTACATGGATCTGAAATTGCCTGCCATGAAACACTCCAGCTTCTCTGGTTAAGTATGTAAACTCTTATATTGCCATCAACATCAAGTGTCAGTCTTCTTTGAAGGGCATCACCATAATCTGTGGTAATAAAAGTAAGATTGTCAGAGGATTGGAAACGCCCTTTGGAATCAAGGAAAGCAAATCTACTGTTGTTGTAAGTAGATCTTCTTGATTCCCATGATGTTGAATAAAAGTAAGGCCAATATACGCTTGTAACATCATTCTTGCTGTACAGAAGGCGGATTATATTGTCATAGTCATAATAGAGTTTGTAGAAGCCAGTAGAGAAATCTGTGGAACTTCTGGAAGATATGAGGACGGTATCTTTGGTGAAAGGCTGATTGGGAAGGATAGTGTCAGTTGGAAAATTAAAACTTTGCCAAAGATAGGAATTCGTTACCAACTTGATAAGAACAAGGTTACCCGAGTCGAGGAGTTGCAGTTGCAACTGCGAATTAGATTGAGTCTCGCTCGTCCAAATATTTTGGCCAGCGCTGGTAAGAACAAGGTTACCGTTTTTCCACAAGGAAAACTTGGAGCCTTTTCCGTTGACAGGTTCATTTCGATTTGCCGTCCAAACCAATGTGTGATTTCCATCTAACATGGGCTCAGAAAACCATATTGCAAAGCAATAAGCATTTTGGCCAATCTCGTGAAATCCGGCTGTGAAAAGGCCATTTGGTGAAACCAAATGATGTTTCTTTTCAACCAAGAGTGATGAACCTTGGGTCAAAACACTTAGTGAAGAAGAAGAAACAGGAGCAACTTGTGAATAATAGAGGGTTATTAAGGGTAAGAGAACTAGGAAGGGCATATGCATGATGTACTGTGGATGAATATGCATTTACTTTGTGTGTGTATATATAGAAAATCTTGGTTGAGTTGGTCTAATTGAATGAAGGACCCATCTAACACATGGGCTCAGAGCAACTTGTAGAATGTGAATGAAAAGCAACGTGGATTTCTTTTGAGTAGTGTCAACTAGGGTTCTAAATCATCGAAGAAAATTACAAGTTGGTATATACACACAATACTTCCAACATCCTCCACCTTCGTGTTCTTCTTCTTCGTAGTCATATTTTAATGATCATTTATTTTTCTCTCAAATCCTTATATTAACTAATTCAAGTCAAAATAAGCCTGCTTAAAATTTACAAAGAAGTCTAAGGACCTATGTTCAAACCAACTGTCCTAATTTTGTACAAGAAACTGTTGGATATCGAACAAACGCTCTCACACACAGTTAATGAAACAGTGTTGAAACGATAATTTGGATATAATGTTCAATATCTTGGTGCGGAAAGTTTCTTGATAAATACATATATATACATGTCATAGATGACAGTTAAAGTTAACCGTTTTTAACCAACTCACAAGTCGCCACATCATCATCGTATAACATATTAATAACATCCTAAGTATTGTTCTAATAATTTAAGTACAGACGATATATATGTATACAAACATATATATAAAACACATAATTAAGTTTAATATTCTGAAAGAGAAACTGAACAAATACAAAATATGACTACTGTTGATGTAATTAGGGTGGAGTCGTCCAATGAGGACGACCGTTCCAACGTTTTTGGAGGTCCTAAGCGAACCAAAAAGTCGGGGCCATATTGATGTAGAGTAGTAACAGATAAATAAGATCAATCACATTGATTCTGTGAATACCCGTAATGAACTTGTCCCAACCCCAAAATTCAACCCAAAGGACACGGAATTTGAAGTGAAAAGTTGTTTTCTCAAAACTAAAATCTGATCATTTCCTTGTCACTACCAACATATTAATAGAGACAGAAATTCAAAATGGGCCCCAAAATACACTTGGGCCAAAAACTAGAACAAAATAAAAGTTGGCAAAAAGCCTAAAAAAACGTAAAAATGATAAAAACTCATAGAAATAAGCCACTTTTGGGCCCAAACGTTGACCCAAACCGCTTCACTAAGGCGGTTTACAACAAAATGGGATTTTTCCTCACGATCGTTTTGACTGGTCGCACGCCCAAAACGGACCCCCATAGCCCAAGTTAGAGCCATTTTAGTGAAGCCCCATTTGTCACACGATCTTGGGCCTCCAAATATAACATGTCCGCTCCTCCACACTTGGGCCCACATCACATATTGAATTGGTATAAAGGAATTGAGATTGAGATTTGAGACATTGATTAACCATAGCGATGATTTTTCCTAATTTCGGCCCTAATTTCATACAATCCGCAATCATTTTCACATTGATTACTCTTTTCGCAAGTAACAGGGTTGATGTGTTGCGTGCGCGGAAAATGCGGACTCCTAGTGTAAAATCCTAAATCTTGGGCTTGGAAAAACGTTTTTTAAATGACAAAAAAAACAAGTCTAATATATGAAAAGAAAAAAAGTTGAAGGCCCTACTTTTTTGGTAGCCCTAGGTCTTAGCCTAGGTTGATAAGCCTTACGGGTTGGCCCTGCCGATTAGCGTCCATTGCCTCCAAAATTTTATGGTTATAAAACTGTAGAAACTAAGCGCTGTTATACAAAGGTGAAGAATAAACTATAAAACGTAGAAGATAAGTAATTAACATTCTGTATTTCTTCCAAACGAAACTACCAGTCTTACATGCAATATTTCATATTTGTTTAAGAAATCTAGTTTCAAGTTTTCAAATAAAGTTTATTTATTTGTCTACTGTAGTTGTTGCAAATGTATTAATCTATTTCGTTAATATATTATTTTATCATAAAACGGTAGTATATCAAGACATGATGAAAATATTATGGAACGTTTTCAGTTTTTACTCTTGAGGTACAGAGTATCCATACTGTTACTATGCTAGGAGATGTAGATTGTTATTTAGAGGTGTCCATGGTTTGATTTTGATGAGTTTTAGGTGAAACCGTGAGCCAACCCCTTAATAACGGTTTTTTATTATCAGAAACGAAAATTAAAAGCAAACCGTTGAATTGTCAAACCAAACCATTAATAACGGTTTGATTCCGAACAAAGGTAACATCAAGAAATCAAACGTGAAACCAAACCAATGAACAACTTCGACAGTTTTACAGTTTAGACCGAATCTTAAACACCCCTAGATTGTATAAAAAGAATAAAGATATTATTATTGACCTCAAGTCTTTTTGGTCTTCTAGGGTGTAACCTCAAGTCTTTTTGGTCTTCTAGGGTGTAATATAAAAAAGAGCCTTTCTTTATCAATGGCAATGTGTAGACCATGCATTATACTATATTCGCGATGTCTATTTAATTTCTTTTAGGGAAAATGTCACAGAATAATAACCAAGTTTAAAAAGTGTTCTAATTAGGTCACTCATATCGTTTTTGTCCCAATTAAATAACTTAACATTCAAATCGAGTCATGTCCTTTTTTCCATAGGTCAAGAGAAAAATTGAGCATAAGATGCTATAGTCAGATTATTTTAATACATGAAATTTAATTTATTAAAAATAAAAACACTTTAGTTACATTAAAAATTAAAAAAATAAGTTAAAATCCACGTCATCACTCGACGTTAGCATCAAATGAAAGGGAAAAAATAAACAAAAAACTGCATCACCAAGGTTACCTATGAAATGGATGATAAAACCCTTAATTTTAATAAAAAATGAATGTTGAGTGACCTGATTGAAACACTTTTGAAACTTGAGTGACCTAATTAGAACACTTTTAAAACTTGGTTACTATTCTATAAAGTTACCCCTTTCTTTTATTGTCATAAAAGTACAAACTATTTAAATCAATTGCAATATTTAGAACATAATGGTCGCTTGTCATTAACACGTGTGTTGACGATACTCTTTTTTAAAGACAACTAACCTTCCCATAATCTACTCTTTCTACCAATTATACATGCACCTTGTAGGATTTAAACTCTTAACCTCTTTTTGTTCTGAGTTCAGATCACCGACCCATGTCTGTTTTTTTGGTCTGACCCCCAACCCCTTTATTTCTAGCCATAACCCATATTACCCATTCTTCTCCCCCTCTTCACAAGAGCTATAGTCACACCATCCAGAAGACCCCTCCTAGTGAGTGAGAAGTGTGCAAGAACCCGTTGGCCAAAAAACCATTCCAAACATCTAACGTGCTTTCATGGCTGAAACTCGGGTCATAAGGTCGTTAAAGGCGCAAAACACAATGGTGTGATTAGATTCAAATGAGTTGGTGCTTGCGCTAGTTTTTAGCTGGTCATGGGTTTGCATCAAAATGACATGATGGTGGGATCGAGCAAAATTTAGTCTTGGGTTGTCTAGTACTCTGGCTGTGAGGTCACCATAGGTATGGCAAAAGCACCTGAGCCCGTTGGGTATACTCGAACCCCGAAGTATTTGGGACAGGTATACCCGATACCAGCTGGGAATGGAATTGGGAAATAAAATTCATGGGTGAGTATGGGATTAGGTGATATCTAACCCGATTACCTGAAACTATATACACGTTTACTCCAAACAAATACCCAAAAACTTTTAAGTTTTATATCTAATTTTTCCTTACTATTGTTTGGTAATATTTGGTAGCCTCGTTATTTGAAAAATAAACTTTTTTCTTTTGACACATATATTTTGATAATATTATTTAATTTATATGTTATGAAATACAAAGAAAGAAAATGGGGGGCTAATCTACTATATTATAATGTATGGGGACGGTCATTTTTAAGATAACCAAAAATTTAGAATTTTTTCCTCTTAATTTATAAATACACTCCTAAAACAAGGGTAAATTGATCTTTTAAACAATAATTATATTTTACCTCCCCATCTAATTACAGTTAAATACCTAAGTTTTAACATAATTATGGTTAATTAGTTATACTTTTCTCCCTCCACAACATCTTAAAATTGTTTTACGTATTCTTGTCATATCTAATAAACTATAATTTAAAAAAAAATCCAAAAGTACCGTGACGACTTAATCATTTTTGTCGACGTTTTAATAGTTGTCTTGGTTAGTATTAACGTGTGGATTAAAAGGTACAAATAGATGATGTTTTAGTGTACAAGTGATTAAGCCCAATGTCCTTAGTCATTATCCCAGAATATTTAATATCCATAGGATGTCAAGTGATTAACCCCCCTCACCCCCCACCCCCGATTTTTAAATGGTCATAACTTTTTAGTACGTTAATATTATTTTTAATTACACCATATAAACGCGTATATTCTTCTCTTTAATTTGAGTATAGTATTGCTATAGTTTTTTTAATTAAAAAATGGTATGTTACATGAAGTGTCTAATGGTGAGTAATAACTTAATAGTTAACTGAAACCGAACCGAAATCAACTAAAACTTGAGTTAACTGATTAACGGAAACCGAACTAACCAAAAACAGTTATCGATTTTTTGTATCCTTATCTAATTAAAATTAACTGAACCAAAAATTCATATTTTTATATATTTCTATCTCTTATACCTTCAATTCATGTATTTCATATTTATACCCTCATTTTATGTATTTAAACCTTCATTTCGTGTACCTACACATGAAATACATCCATTTCATGTATTTATATCTAAATTTCATGTAATTTGATTATAATAACAAAGCCTTTAAATACCTTAGGAGGAGGAGGTCTTGGGTTCAAGTCACAAAACCAGTAGTGAATAAAAGAAATTTACCATTTAAAAAGAAAGGTGCACGTGTGTTGTGTAAAGTGAAAATAAATGTATCACGGTTATTATATTCAAGCTTTTACGTTTATTACTTTATTTTATTCATCTTCCGCTCTCAATTGTTATTATCAATTCTCGCGCATAAACCACAAGTCCGTGCTCACCGGGAAATCAGAGTGTAACAGATAACATATCTGAGTATGGTGGATACGTTCCTGTACTTCCTATATATAAACAACCGGCTACATTATCAAGGTACTGTTAATCAAGACATACGAGTTTCATGTTGTGATCAGCTCTTCGATTTGTTATGCTTCGGTCAGTAACATGTCGTGACTCGACCTTGTTTCAGCGGTAAATTTTTTCCCATTATCGCATGTTCGGATGCTTATGATGTCTGTTAATGTTACTGTTATATATGTTTCTAACTAAATGAGATTTGTTACCCTAAGCTATCTAGCTCCTCCCGTGACAAAGTTATTAGTTCACGGTGTCCCTAGGTACAAGTATGGTATATAGCTATTAGAAGGCGTATGGATATAAGATGGATGTTGGGTAGGCCAACCCTACACCATCTCATGTGACTAACTTTGTAATTATCACTTCTTTTTAGCTTGCGAGTATTTGTGATACAATGTTACTATCATTATCTTGTTGTTATTGTTATTATCTCGTTACTATCGTCGTTATTTGCTATCGTTACTACTTAGCTTATTATTCTGTACCGAGCATTCTCCTCGTTCCATAAACTTTATTTTCACACAGGTTTACAGGTTACTCTGGGCAGGGTGAAGAGAGAACAAACCATAGGATGTCATCTAAAGATATTTGGCACTTATCTAGAATATTATGTATTTTGGCCGTTAGACCGTCAACTATCTTTCAGTTTGTAACTTATGACTTTTTATTTTAACAGCAACTTATGACTTTTAAAAAAAATAATGGAACTATGCCTTTTGTCTCAGTTATCTCTCTATATGTGGGTGTTAAGAAAATGTTCGGTTGAATTGATCTTAAACATGGGCTTGGAGCATCTTGTAGGAATGTGAATGAATAGAAACTTGCATGCAGTTCTTTTAATTAGTGACGTCGTATAAATAACTAGTGGGAAACTCGCGCGTTGCCGCGGAGTCGACAATATGCGGCGGGTACACAATTCACATCTGACAATCAGGTGGTTAGTGTAGTGAGGATTTTATGGGAAGTTGTTCATATATCCGATTCAGTTATACAGAGAGTTTATCAAGTGAACAGGTGTAATGAAAATATTGAACTCCTATGCAAGTGGTAAGCTAAAAAAGATCCACAACCGAAAAGTAAGTAACCACAATGACGATCCTTGTAAATATAGAGACAACAAATTCACCCTATTTACTTGTGGATGGATCGACCCGGGTTATGTATGTAGTTGATATTTGCATCGACCCGACCCTGGTAGAACCCCCGTGCTTTGCAGCGGGTTTCGGTTAAGATCACTAAAAGTTAGGTAACGGCAACATATTTTGTAAATGATGTTAAGCAGACACAGAGACGACATGAAGATATTTATAATATTGTTTACTTTAAAGAGAACAAACTGAACCAGCACTCCTTATATATATGAAACATATCCTACCATGAGTAAATATAGGTAGATCAAAACAAGTCGGATAAAAAAACAGATGCGATTAAATGATATACCCTAAAATACAAAAAAATAAAGTAGCGAAAACAAACAAAATTGACCTGATCTATACATAAACAATCAAATTCATATAAACAGGCAAATTATGCACAAAAAATAACTAAAGGTAATGTGAAAAAGTAACAAAGAGAATTTAAGGTGAAAAAAACTTACAGGAGATCTGATAGATACTTTAAGGACCTACCATAGGCCACATTTGTAAATAATTGTGCCCTAAATCTCCATTTTAGCTTCAAAATAAAGTGGAAAATGAATTTGGAAACTATTATATTAGTAAGTTGTGCAGATTTGTTGAACAATAATGGAGAACAATGAATGTAAAAAAATGGAGAACAATATTCGTTGAACAATCGGGGACAGTGTTCTAGTTAAATCCTCCAGTTTTTCCATGTTCAACAATAATATCTCATATTAAACTAAATTAAACTAAAGCAAATAAGGAATAAACTCTACACAAAAGCTTTTCCACACTTACAATTATCTCTACATGAAAGGGTTAAACTTACCATCTCTACATCTAGTGATTCAAACATAAGAGACTTTAAGTTATTTATAAATATAAACCTCATTGTATCGTGTTTGTTCATGATTTTCAAGAAACTCTGTTTGTTCATGATTTGCAAGAAACTCTACCAGATGTATATAAATAATAAGAATATAAAGGGTTTCCATCAAAGACTTACACGCAAGAACAACGTTTGCTACGCATCATCATTTTAAAGATCCTAATAAAAATCCTCAATGAGCCAGACAATTACCCCAAACCTGTTTTACCACCATCATTTTAAAACATACTCCAATTCCAACTCAGATGCGTTCATTAGACAGCACTTGGCTACAAAAGAAGTTACAAGCGGACTACCCAACTTAGCGTCTTCCAACTATGCCTCACCAAGATGCAGATCTTCGCATCAGAACAACGCCATTTAAAAAAAAACAACCTGTGACGGCAAAGCTGGATTATTATCACAATATTCCGCATTTTGAACTTCTATCAAACCACAACCCACATACATTATTTCTACACACACATTAAACTAATACATTCAAATCCAATAGCCCCTTTAACATATGAACAACTCCTACAGGAGTCATATATTCTAACGTGAATTAAACCAAATCAAAAATCAATGATAACCTATAAACAGTTAAACACAGATATCATATATTCTAACGTGAATTAGTTAGAAGAGATTAATGAATCAAGATTAAAACCCAAATTAAATATGAATCATAAGAAAACAACAAATTTGGACTAACAGATGGCAGCGACTGTGTAGCTCCTTTGGTCCGTTGAGTGAATGTGGTGGGGGTTCCGGATGGTGGTGATGGTAGTTGGTTTGCGGCGGTGGCTCACTGGTTCGCTGCAGGTCACTGCGTCGCAACAGGGAACACAACAACATCAGAGAATCAGCGGTGGTTATGGTTGTGTGTTGTCGAACGAAATCGAAAGCCAAGTAAGTTTGCAATACAATAGTGTGCCAGGGAGAATCGATGAAGAAGCGCGTCTTTGCCCGCATATGAGCTTTTATATAAAAGAAATAACTATAAACCATATAAAACCTTAAGATCAATTTCAGAGAACTTCTAAAGCACTACACATCATTAACAGGAGAGACGAAGTGATCTTACTCAGAATCATATTCCGCCGCCGCCATCGGTGCGTGATCCACCGTTGTTTCTTTCACCACCGCAAACAAGTCGCCATTTCCACAACCACCACCAACAACCGCAATTGCCAGAACCACCATCCAACACCACCACCAACAACCGCAATTGCCAGAACCACCATCCAACACCACCACCACCACAACACAACATGATTAAGTGAAGTGTTAGAGAGAGGGAGAGGGAGAGTGAGAGCGATGAGGGCGAAATGGGAGGAAGGGAGTCAAAAGGTTCGTCTGATTTAGTTTCCAAATAATGGTCGCCATTAAGTTCAGTGAATTCTGACATAAATGTACTGAATGAAATCCCTGTAATGCCCGTAAGAGGTCTTAATTTTTTTTGAGAATGTCACTATTTCCCCCTCTAAAATGGCTATGCTTCAGAATTTATACGCATGGTGAAATTACAATCTTCTACATCTGAAATGCTTTATATAGATGTAAAGATAAGTCAAGTCAGATTCGTGCGTATGTGGTCATGGCCGGCCCTTAAGGTGGGCGGGGAGGACCACCGGCCAGGGTCCGATATTTCGAAAGGCATGTTATTTTTTAAAAAACTCCTATATGTATATGTAAAAATAAATAAATTAATAGGGTATACTCGTACAAACACCAACATGTGCTCACTTACAAAACTATTTTTATGGTTTAGATTAGTTATTAGCCCATTGGCATTAGGTTTAGACCTTTAGTTAGCTCAATACCCATTTTCGTTAAGGCCTAAGGGCACGTTTTTTCGAGCTCGAACAGGGTACACGAGTTCTCAGAGCCGGCCCTGTATGTGGTCAAGTCATATTCGCGCATATGTACAAAAGCAAAGTGTCAACTTGGCTTCTATAAATTATCGAAGAAAAATACAAGTTGATTGGCTACTAAAAAAAAAATCAAAAGTGCTGTTATACTTGTTGCAAAAGGTGAAGAATAAATCTATAAAACGTAGATGAGACAAATTTCTTCCAAACGAAACTACAACAAACCTTACATGCAATATTTCATATTTTTTTTTCAAATTTAGTTTTAAGTTTTTAAATAAAGCTTATCAATTTGTTTATTTATTAATTTATTGTAGTTGTTGCAAAAGTATTAATCTATTCTATTAATATTATATAATTAGATAAAAGGTTGTTATAAACAGGTAGGTTTTAATCCACAAAACACCTAACAATAATAATCAACACAGATTGTGGTTACAAGATGAACACAATCGGGTTTCGAAATCCTAGAACAGACATCGTAGAACAAAAATCGTACTACAGTTTATGACTTGTAATCTCTTAAAAATCTTTTTGAACTGCAATCAGAGGGCACCCAATTTTTATAAGAGACTGCCGCAATAGGCAGGGGCGGAACTAGAGGGGGGTCAAGAGGGTCCATTGACCCTCCGGTCACCAGAACTTTTTTAAATTTATTTATAAATTTTGAGATTTTGAAAAACAAACTTAGAGATTGACCCCCTAATTCGAACCAACATAGAAAATAAGCTTATGATGACCCTCCAACTAAATCGTTCTGGTTCCGCCACTGGCAATAGGAAAGGAGCCACCTTGTCGAGCTGTCGCGGAAGCATCGATTAAGGGAAAAAGACGAAGAAAAGGAGTTCACCAATATTGCAAGAAGAAAAAATAAGAACAAAAAAATATTAGAAATTGAAAAAAGATATAGAGAAAATAATATTGAAGTTTAACACCCCTTAAATTTGATAATGGAAACATATTATATATATGCATAGATGATCCATGGATTAAAAAACCATGGTGAGAAGCTAACAAACCTTTTGTAAAAATGTCTGCTAGTTGTTCCTTGCTTAGTATCCATGGCTATATTTTTTAATTTTAATCAACCCATCAGTGATTTTTTCCCTATTTATGAAAAGGTCAAGCTCGAAGTGCTTTGTCGGTTATGAAAGCCAAGGTTTGCACCAACAGATATGGCAGCATTGTAGTCACAAATTAAGTTCACGGAAAGGTTGACGGGACGTACAATAAAAGATTTAGAAGCCAGAGAATTCTACATGTGGCAGCACACATGGATCCCTACTAGGCTTCGGCGCAGGATCTTAAGATGGTGCTTTGTTTTTTTTTTGTTTTTCCAAGAAAGTGAATCTCTCAAGAAAAAAACTTGTAAAGGATCATTTAGATTCGAGACATTTACCCCTGTCAGAGTCGGTATTAAATATAATACTTTATACTTTGTTAAATATATACTATAATATATCAATATACACACACACTCACATATATGTATATATGTGTATTCATTAAACACCGTCATCTTCATCCAAACCCTAACCACCACCATCGCAGCACCATCCTCCTCCATACAACCCCATCGCATCACAAAACCCTTAACCCCTTTCCACAACTACCCTTAACCACTATCTCCGCCGCGATCCAAGATTGTTCAAAAACCTTGAAAACCTGCTTCTCCACCTCAATTCAACACAAGCCGGATCTAGAGGGTTTTTGGAGGTTCCGGGGAACCTCTTCGGTTTGGAAAAAAATGGAAAATGTTAGTGGAAACCTTGTATGATTGTAAAAAAATAGTGAGAATAAGTAAGAATCTATCAAAAGCAACCCCCATGAAAAAGAAAAATTCTGGATCCGCTACTGATTCAGCACCATATTCTTGCAATTACCAACTGTAGCAGTGACAAAGCTCTGGAAGAGAGTAGGAACAATTCAACTATAGCAGCGAACTATAGCAGCGACAAAGCTCTGGAAGAGAGTAGGAACAATTCAACTATAGCAGCGACAAAGCTCTAATTTGTTTTATCTATATTATTACACAAACACACATCTCTTAAAGAGTATTAAAAATAACTTTATCATCTCTAATTTACAATATACGTACTGCATCAGTAGAAAGCTCAATAATAACACAATGCAACTGTTATCCTCTTTGATGCTATCATCCATAGCAGGATAATTATGCAACCACTAACCTCTACCTTATTAAAAAAAATACTCTCCTTATATACCTGATTCATCTTTTAGGAAAACTATCAAATTATAAATTTATGCTTTTGAAGTGATATGTTAAATAGGATTGTATACCGTAATGCTTTTGGACTTAAATAATATTTGTTTCCTTCAATTTTGATGGTGAATTACGTATTTGTCAATCATATGTCTCTCATGTTGCTAGGATTTAACTAAAAGGTAGATGGAGTTAGTTTGGTGAAGTGAAATTGCAATAAAATAGAAACATTAATATGTAAATCGCAAGACATTTAGATTTTATAAAATATTACAATGAGATAAAAACCACAGGGACCAAAACCGCAATTTACTCAATTAACTTATTTATTATTAGATGATGATAGTCAATTTACGTATTATAAATTACCAACATATTGGTGCATAAGGAGTTATACCCCATGCTTTGGGGGGTTTTAAAAAAAACTTGATATTACAATTTTAACCCATAACTATTTGAGTTTTTCAACTTTCAACCAAAAGTTTTCATCTTTTTAAACTAAACTCACAACTTTTTTACTTTCAACTTTGGTCTCTTATACTTTATATACTTCTAAAAATTTACGTTTTACGTTCCATTCTAAATTTTACGAGTTAACGCTACGCAACTTACGTGTGTGGTTCAATGTTATTATGTTTTGTTTTACGGCACGTACTAGATTTTTGCGAGTTAACATGGCGCAACAGTGCGTGTGTGGTTCAACATTTTACATCGTCTGTTTTTTTTCCTATTTGATAGGTTTTGTCGCAACGTGCGGGTTCTAAATCGATTTAGTTATTATTTTCTATATTTTACGTTCCGTTCTAATTTCTCCGCATTAACATAGCACAACTTCAGTGTTGGTGATCACTGGAGGTGGTGTGACCATTAATGCTATTTGTCTTGTTTTTACGCCCCTACCACAACGCATGGGAAGTTAATACTACTTAAACTTAAATTTTTACAATAATAAAAATCAGATCCTCATCTAATTAAAAAAATTAGAACTTGAGTTAAAATAGTTAAAACTATCAAAACATCTCAAATAGTAATTTAACTTATCCGTTAATCATATCATTGGGACCATCGATCCACGTAAGTAGCTCAGTATTTTATCATCGACCTTTGTTCTTCTAGGGTCAAAGAGGTTTGGCTATAAATGGGAACATGGAGAATTAAGCATCTCCGCGTTACGACGGGGCCTAAAATTATGCCAAATAACATCAAGAGCAAACTTCTGTTTTGCCCCTATGGTTTGGTCGTTTTAACGGTTTTGGCTCAATCCTTTAAAAATAGTCATTTTACTCCTTGATCTATAAAGTTTATCTCTATTTCACTCTCCGCCTCTAACTTCATCCAATTCAACAGTTAAATCCTGAGCATATACCTCTCAAATGAGGGCATTTTAGTCTTTTCCACTCAAACTTATTAATTTCTATTTTTTAATTTTCACCCATCTCTCCACACCATTCCTCTTTCAAATTACCAGGTAAGTTCATCAGAATCAAACCCTTCAAAAAAACCACCTTCAAAGTTGCCATTTTCAAAGTCTGTACCAAATAAAGAAAAATAAAATTATAGGTAATTGATAATCGATGCACAATATTCAAAGTTGGTTAGCATATTGTAAATTCATATAAAAGATTGACGGTATCAATTTGATTTTATCAATCAACCTCCACCGCCGTCTTTGTGTCTCCTGCCCACCACCTCTTGGTTTCGAGTTTTAAACGCTAACAAAAGCAAGAGACCACCATCTCCGTTATCATTCTTCTTCTTCGGCAAGAGACACCATCCCCACTGTCTGTCACCATCGTTTTCTCCGGCGAAGTTAGAACAGGATCTGAACCATCCCACACTTCGGCTAGGGTTTAGAGCTCGAAAGGGGTTAGAAGCAGATCTGAATCATCTTCAGCAACGACTAGTGATTTGGGTTTGGAAGGCCACGCCTGTAATCGATTGTGCAGCGGCAGGTCCACCATTAACGCCTGCAAATCTAACGCATTGGGCTTCATTTGAGAGTTTGGTGGCGGGGGCTAAGCAGACAGGTGGGCGGCTGTGGTGAAGAAGTAGGAGATCCGTTTGGGGAGGATGAGCTAGTCGGAGATTCGTTTGGAGAAGCATTTGGTGTCACCGGAAACTGACCGGAGAAGAAGATGAAACGGTGGCCGTCTGCTACTTTCTTGGTGGGTGGGAAGGTGGTGGTATTTGATGTTTTAGGTTTCTTGTGTTAAAGGATAAAAGAATGTGACTAATGAATAATCAAATCCTTATTTGTATGCTTACTAAAATACCCTTCTGATTATATATAAAATTACTAAAATACCCTTCTAACTAACATGTATTTTTAACTGATTTAGAGTCATGGAGCAAACTGACAATAAAGTGAAACTTCAAGGAGGAAAATGGCTATTTTTTAACTATTGGGGCAAAAGCATTAAAATGGTCAAACCACAGGGAGCAAAAACGAAGTTTACTCTAACATCAACGTCACACCGCTGGTAACGAACACCAACACTGAAGTTGCGGCGTGTTAATATGTAGAAATAAAACTGAAACATATAACATATAAAAAATAACTATGTCGATTTACGACCCACCGTTGCGACGAACTTGTTAAATGAAAAAGAATATACGTAAAAACGTTGAAGCACACACGCGTGTTGCGCCGTGTTAACTCGCAAAATAACATAGAAAAGAATAACTAAGTCGATCCGCCCGTTGCGGCGACTTGCCAAAGGGGGGGAAATAGACACGTTGCGACAAACCTGTCAAACGTGAAAAATAGACCAAAAACGTTGAACCATACACGCACGTTGCGACGTATTAACTCACAAAATTTAGAACGAAACGTAAAACGTGAAACTTGCGAAAGATAAAAAGTATGGGGGACCAAAGTTGTAAATAAAAAAGTTTTAGGTTAAATTACAAAAGATGCTAAGTTGTGGGTTAAAAGTAAACAAATTAAAAGTGGTAAAATACAAAAGCTGAAAGCATTTGGGTTAAAAATGAAAAATCACAAAAATTTTTTGAAAAACTCCCCATGCTTAAAGTACAACAACATAATGCAACAATATGTTGATAATTTATATTATGAAAATATATAAACTACGACCAACCCTGTTAGAGACCTTCAATTCATTTTCCAAATTCAACAATATTTTAAGTTAGTATAACTAGGATAAGGTCTAAATACATGGGTTTTGAAAATAGAAATTCGTAAGAATGGTATCAAACGAATTTCGATTGAATTACTGTCTTGTCAAACTCTACGATATAATATTTTAGGTTCTTTTGGATTTTCAGTTTGTAGATCTTATAATTTTTGTTTAAACAGTTTGTAGATTTTAGAATTTTTGTTTAAATCATTGTGTGTTTTTATTTAACATTGTGTCTTTTCTTTATCTATATCATTGTGTCTTGTTTGCGATGTATTGTCTTTATTCCTCGACATTGTGTTATATTTGTCGATATTGTTTATATTTTACAATTCATTTTGTTATATTTATTGATCCACACAAACCTATATTTATCACTCTATTAGATTTTGATCTACTATATACAAATTTACAAATATATTCATACGTACTTAGCCCAATCACGGCAACAAAAAATTAATATCAAATCTAAAAATTAAACCCTAAACCGATAAACGATAGTCTGTTCAACACCTCAATGTTTTATGTCGTTACCCTAAGTCGATCGTCTCCTACTCTCAACGTCATTGTTCGTGCAATATGATCATCACCTCGCCGGGCACAACATTAATATTCTTTTTTTTAACAGCAAAGGTTATACTCCTATATTACTCCTCATCCCAAGATTTGAACTTGGGTCACTCCACAAGAGGAAAACCCTCTTGACCACTAGGCCACATGCCTAAGGGGCATAACATTGATATTCATAAGAAAAATAATATACCATGAAATGTGCCTTTGTTAAAGATATAAAAACTTGAGATCCAACATTGTCACTATCTCTCTCAACAAATTTAAATCGGGCAACACGGTTGTCCAGATTTCTCAAACTTCGCTCGACGCTCACTCAGAATATTTACTGCTTGGAAAATGCTCGCTTGATTTGAGGCTCGATTTTAAATAAGCCGCTTTGATCGGTTCGTTTTGTAAATGAGCCAAGCATGAACAAAGGTCCGCTCGATTCGTCTCGACTCGTGAACAGCCCTAGGTGTGACTTCCATTAGCTTTTGGGCCTTTTACCCAAATGATGGGCTTAATGCAATTTACAACCCAAGTTTCTACAAAAATATTCAAACCACGACTTTGGTTAATTGTCCTTGGCCCACCGTGAATTTGTTTTCGTTTCTTATACGCTCAAGCAGTTAATTTATTTGTGGATCTATTTAAATAAAATATTTATACTCGATAATAAATAAAATATTTATACTCGATAACACTACAAATATGTCAAAATAAACCATTTTGGTTTTCTTTTAATTTAGATATGATTTAATAACAATATTTCTTGAACTAATATTATTTTGAGTAACTTTTAACTATGTTCAATCAGTAGTATATATCTTTTTGTTTCGTTGTTGGTTTAAATTGGTCGTTTTAGCTCATGTAGCAGTAGAATATACTTTGAACTAATATTTATGCATGTATATTATAGTAAATATAATCTAAGATTTACCAAAAATGCACCAATCACACACTATGGTTCTTAACCTTTTAACCTTAATTTAAACGATTGGGCTTAATTTTGAGACATTACGGCCGGTATTCATGGTCCGTAAAACATGTCAGATGGTCTTGATCTATAGAGGCATCACGGAATGTAATCTATGGACCTTATGAACTGTGAGCCTCGTCATACAGAAGTTGGTTCGCCATGGATGGGGTATTAACGAGCCTCCACGCACTTCTTAACATTTCCAGACCTCCCACTCTGCTATACTCGTCCCAGCCCCCAAGTACCCTTTGGAGGCTGGAGTTCATTTCTTCCATTATTTCACCGCTGAATCCATTATTGTGTGTGTGCTTGTTTTCTTGAGTTTCTTGCAGAAGTCATGCCATTTGAGGACTTGTGGCTGCAAGACTGTTCGTGTTGTCTATTTCCAGAATCTATTCCAGCCTTATTAATCCATTTTCGTTCTGACCATGACCGTTTGGTAAGAATCATGATGTAAGTTCATCTTCTGGTTCATAACTCTCTTTTAGGGTTTTAATGGTAATCTAAGCTAGCATTTGTTGCATGTAGTCATCTAAGCTTTGTTAGGAGGATACCTTTACGGTACGTAAGGCACAAAAACTCTAAAATTCAACTTTAGTCCCTGGACTTTTAACTTTGCATAACTTAAAGTTTTAATCTATCAACTCTTCCAAAATCAGTTTCGAAACATCAAATGCAATGTATGCATGTCAGGAATGATCGTATGTATGCGTATGAGGTTTTCATACAGGGTGTTACACCCATAATGCGTTCTCATCCTTTAGAGCCCTCCACCACCATCACAATAAAAGTGTCAGGTTAATAGTTCTATGTGACCCGAACCATACATATTAGGCTAGTGGATGTGGAGGAGGGTAGTCCTTTGGGGATGATCCGTCATGTAGGCGGCCACAACATCGGGTGTGGGGATGAGCCCCAAGGCTTAGGCCAACGATGTGGTGATGAGAGCCATTATATATACTTACGTATGTATATGTGTGTGTGTGTGTGTTGGATAAGAAAGCAATGGACCGTCGTTTGCGTCTTGGAGGGGACGAAGGGGACAGGGACGAGGACGGACTTGACGGGGGCGGTGTGGACGCCCCTGGACAGGCCTCGACGATCCTGGGACGTCCCCACACCAGTAGGGACCCATCTGACGATGAAATGTTTTTTTTGAACGAAAATCTAATACGCATATATCAAGAGAAATAGACAAAACCTTAAAATAACAAGTATTAATTGTTAGAAATTTTTATTATAAAAAGGAAAATAGTCATAAAAAGTATATACATATGATTGTAGGTGTACATATTATACGGCGTTTATAAATGAATAAATTTAATTTTCTTTTGATTAGTATATATGACAAATTCATAAATCATATTTCTATGTAGAAAGGAATAGTGAGTGACAACTTGACAAATTCTATAATCATTATTGTCTAACCATAAAATTTTCGAATACGTATCTGATGGCTGACATGTAAATTCCTGACTTGTTAGCGTTTCAATTGTCCGTGGTGCATGGTTTGGAAAAAGTGATTGTCCATATCCATTATTAAATGCTATATACGTTCCAAGCTAACCTGATAACTAGGGGGAGCAAACTAGCCAAGCTCATGAGGAACTTGAGACGGACTCATTATGCGCTTGAATGAGCTCAAGCTTGTATAATAAATGAGTGCGAGATTAACATCATAGAATTCTTGGTGAGATTGGGAACCACCATTGTTAAGCTCTTAGCGAGAATAAGGCATCCACAAAATTATCTGTGGTTAATTTACTGATGGAAAACATGTTCTCGGTAAGATTGGGAACCACCAAAATATCATTTAATTTTAAATCATTTGTGTAGGAGTGACCTTTTTGAGTGGCAGGGAGCATTTTACCATTCCCAAATATAACCAACGGGTTACCTGATGTCGGAGATGCGTTAGATATGTTATAGGTGGACCAGGTCATGTGGTTTGTTGCACCTGTGTCCGCATACCAATTGGGTGTATTGGATGAAACATAGCATTGAGAGAGAAAAACCAGTGCAAGGTTATCTTTAGTGGTACCCGGTTGAGAGACAAAGGATGGGAGACTTGAGCAAGCATGGGCATAGTGTCCATCTTGGCGGCAAAGTTGGCAATGTCGTGGTCTATGACCACGGGTCCGTCCACCACGCCCACCGGGGTTGTTATAAGCACGAGAAAAACGGTTGCCTCATCCTCGTGTAGATGACGATTGGTGAGATGATTGAGCAGAAAACGCCACAGCAGGTGGGTTGTTGGCGTGAAGGGCACGAACAAACAGATCATACAAAAGTAGGGGTTGGACATGAGGAGCGGATGAAAAGGTTTCAAAAGAAGGGTCATGACCACAGAGAAACCAATGAATCTGGTCATTACAGTCAAGCGGAAACCCCATGGCGGGGCTAGTTGATCACAAATATTTTTGAAGTGGCGACCATATTCTGCCACAGATGTCGAACCTTTCTGGTCCAAACGAAGTTGATCCTTCAAGTTATGGACACGTTCAATCGATAAGTTACCATAGGCCGATTCCAAAGCCACCTAAATTTCATAGGCGGTGGGGAGGCCGAGGATGACAGAGACAGCCTCTTCAGACAAAGTGGCTTTGATGAGGATAATAGTACATTACGCATTAGCAAACCATTGATGAGGGTTATCTACGGTTTTGTCATTGGAAGTGGTGGTTTTGGGAGGAGGCGAAGATGAACCATGAGGTTAGGTTTTGTTAGTTTAATAGGGGTACCATTTAATATGTCCATAACAAATAATTGGTGGAGCGTAGTTTCATAGTAATGAAATTGGAAGCGGCTGAGGAAGATGAAGCCATTGAGGGAAGAGGAGAAGTGAGGGTGCGGGAAAGATTAACGAGAAGGTGAAGGGTAGGTCTCCTGATTTGGGTTCAATATATAATTATCATAAGTTGTGGAAACCATAAGAACTCCTACTTCCTACGTGAGTTGGGTAACCATTTTTTGCAAAAATGTAGATGAAAATGTTATGAATATATCAGTAGAAAACAAAAAAAAAAAAAAAATTGTCCAGTTGGTAGTTACGCCTGATGTAAGTTTTGTTTAAGGCCTGATGTAAATTTTGTTACCACAACAAAAAAAAATACACCTTATGTAAATTTTTGCATTCTACGCTTTTTTTAGTGTTTTTTTTTTCTGAACCATTTTTGATAAAAAAAATTGGAAAACATAGTTCTCATTGTTCTCACAACTCAAGTTGTTCTCATTTTACCATTTCCATATATATATATATATATATATATATATATAGGGAGAGGATCATAAGGAAACAAGATATAAATAAGAAAACTAGAAAACTAACTAAAAAAGCCAAAATAAAACATAAAAAACATACAAATTTTTTTTTTACAATTTTTTTATAAAAAATCCCTACCTTTTATGTATAAAAAAACTTTTTTTTTCAAAAAAAAACTTGTACCGCATATATGTACTACACATGTGCATTATGTATATGGTGTACATGTGCATTATATGCTTCTTTTTTTTAAGTTTTATATATATATATATATATATATAGCGATTTTTTATTAAAAAAAATTGATATGTTTTTTTGGCTTTTTTAGTTAGTTTTTTTTGTTTTCTCTTTTAAACTAGTTTTCTCATGATCCATCCCCTATATATATATATATATATGAGGGTTTAAATGAGAACGCCAAATATCGCGAGAACCATGAGAACGAATGAAAAAAACGCAAAGACTTGGTCCAAAACATTTCAAATTCAAAATTTCTTTTTACCTTATCATTGTTATTCGAATACAATGTTGAAAATTTAATTTACGTGTTTAAATTTACATGTTTTCGAAAATAAAAAAATTTACACATGTGTAAGTTTACAATTTACACATGTGTAAATTTGTTGTATTTACATATCTGTAAAAAAATCTAAGAAGAGTGATTTTAAAAGGAAAAATGAATTATTTGATGTTGTAAATCCTTTTTATGATGTATTTTAATTACAATCGGGTTTGTATTTTAAAAAATTAGTTTTGATTGGTTTTTTCATTCGTTCTCACGGTTCTCACAATATTTAGCGTTCTCAACATAACTCTCCACTATATATATATATATATATGGTTAGGGTAAAATGAAAACCTATACGAGTTGTGAGAACTTAGAGAATTCGGAATTCAGCCTTACGAAAGGTTTTTTTCAAAAAAAAAATTTACCAAAAATCCTAAAAAATTAGCCAAAAAATAAATAAAAAATTAAAAAACTTGTTTTTTTTTTCATTACGGCAGCCGTAAATGTTGTAAAAGTGATGCCATGCTTATGTCATCACCATTTTACAGCTACTATAAGTAGCTGAAAAACACCACTTCGATTTTTTTACGACAGTGTTTTCTAACATTTTAATCTATGGGTGTGAAAAAAATTGGGGCAAAACTCGCACAGGAATGTCGAGTTCTCGAAGTTCTAATAACTCGGAGGGGTATTCCCTTGATCATATATATATATATATATATATATATATATATATATATGTATATATAATTAATTAATTTTCCCAATGAGGTACAAGAATAGATAATATACAAATACAACCATAAAGAATTAAGATATTAAAGGCCTATAAATATGATAGTTTGATATATTCCAACCTGATAACTAGAAGTGCAAACGACCCAAACTCATAAGGACCTTGAAATTGACTCATTAAGAGTTTTAAACGAGCTCAAGCCTGAACTTGGACATAAAAACAAGCTTGTATAATAAATGAGTGTGATCTTAACTTCAAAGAATTCTTTATATTACAATATAATTAGAATATAATCTAACCCAATAAAAAATCTAACTTGATATACATAAGAAGATTTTTAAATATTCATCACTTGTCATAGGATTCTCTATCTTCTACAACATATGATTCAAAACTCATTACAATATAAATATAATTGGCTAACAACCTGACGCGGTAACAAATCTAACTTGATATACATAGGAATATGAAGATTGAAATATTGTGACCCTAATAAAAAAAAGTTGTGGGTTCACCATATTAAAGTCAATCAGAAGTATAAAATGTTTTGACAAACCAGGAATACAAAAAAAGTTGTGGGTTCACCATATTTAAGTCAATCAGAAGTCAAAAATGTTTGGCAAACCAGGAAATTTAGTTGCAATGTATGACATTGTTTCCACCAATTTAAAAATACCTAATATCACTAATATATTTATTTAAAATATATATTGTATTCATTAAATCCATTTTTCCACTTAAATTTAATGCTAGTCTTATTATATTAATTTTAAAAAACTAAGTTTTAAAGGGCGTTTTTTTCAATTCTCACTTGTGTCATATTGGAGTGAATATAACCTTGGGCTTATAACTCAGTGGTTGGGCAATGATGGTGACAAACCCATCGAGGGAGTTCAATCCTGAGCCACACCCTGGTTTTCATCCGGTTGTTAATTCAGCGAGGCAACTCGTGTGGAGGCAATACGTTTTCCGGGAGAATGCCGTAACCAAGTCTGACCAACCGAGCGCGGGCCCGGTTAAGACAACGTAGTCTGGGCAGATCTTGGCTAGGGCCACCGTTTAGGCGGTGTGACATTGGGTCACTAAAAAAGAAAGTCACCATTCAAAAAAAAAGAACAATGGTGCATCTATCTCTTTAAACGGTATGTCCGCTTTCACTTTCGACTCGAGTTCTTAACAACTTGTTACACTCGATTTGGTTACAACTTCGTGTGAAAAACGGTTCATCTAACTTCATTGTTGTAAAAAAAATTTCATAACGCAAATATCTTTCCCTATTCTTTTCGCTCTAACATTTTCCTTAATCGACAATCCTTCTCCATGTGACCAAGACTCAGTTAGAACCAAACACTTTATATACTATTAGAAATATGTTATGAAGTAACACAAAACAATAACCTCCATCATGAAACAAGACATTTTTAACTCACCTATGACATGAACAAGGAATTACGATTTATTAAACAACATCAACAAAATGGAATCACAACCTACTCAACATATTAAAAACATGAAGAAAAAACACATTTTATTGAAGCATAGTGTCCAACATAACTAGTTTAAATGATTTTAACCACATGAGAAAAGTGCGGTTGTGACTAAACTTCCATCTCAAGGTGGAGAAGCCTCTTCACTACCTCACTCATGGTTGGTCGAGCGTCTTTATCATCCTCAACACATTCTAGAGCCACTTTTAGAAGATTATTCAGCTGACCTATTTCAAACTCTCCCGTTATCATAGGATTTAGTATCTCTGTGATTTGTGTCTCTGTCAAACATTCGCTAGCCCCATGGACCTTCTCGTTTAACCAACTTACGAGTCTCTTTTGTTCCAACCTTTCATTATCATCACTTGGTTGATCATATGTGGGACTTCTTCCTGTTATCATCTCTAGAACCACCATCCTGTAGCTATAAACATCAACCTTTGAAGTAATCGGAAAATTAAACACCCACTCTGGAACCATATACCCTCGGGTCCCCCTTATCCTTGAAAAGATAGAATTTTCTTTTACGCCTTGTTGGAATAGCTTGGATAGACCAAAATCAGCCACCTGTGGATTATAACTAGCATCCAACAATATATTTTGTGGCTTAACATCACAGTGCAAAACCCATTCCAAGCATTCTTCATGTAGATAAGCTAGCCCTTTCGCAACGCCAAATGCAATTTCGAATATTTTTGGCCAATCAAGCTGGTTTCCACCTATGTTCTTGGCTAATGAGCCATTCTCCATGTACTCATAGACCAAGATCCGATGTTTTCCCTCAACACAATAACCATATGTTTCTATCAAGTTCTTATGATTTATCCGTCCGATTGTGCTCATCTCTGCTAGAAATTCAGCTTCTCCTTGGATAGCCACATGGAGTTGCTTAATTGCTACCACTCGGTTGTCTGGAAGTATGCCTTTGTACACAATACCACCACCGCCTCTTCCGATCTCTTCTCTGAATTTATTAGATGCCTTCACTATCTCGGCATATGTAAACCTTTTGAATCCAGTAGCAATTGCAATGTAGGTTTGGGTTGTGCCTAATGGTTGTTTGGTGATATAATAGAAGAATATAAAGGATGTAACTTCAATTACACCAAGGATGATGCTGAACCACAACATGAACTTGAAGGACCCGTTTGCACTCTTTTTCTCGTATGTGCGTTTGAGCTGAATCGTATAACTTGAGCAATCCAAATCGTTGTTAGATGTTGATTATATGACAATAAATCATTTTTAGGTAGCTTAAGATAAGTGACGTAACGAGTGCCCCTGTAGTAGCCATTGAACAACAAAGTCTTGATATAACATCTAAAGGATCCCATCCCTTTATCAAAGTATATTGGAAGGCTTTACAGTTGGAGTCATTAAAGCAGGCGTTCTTGCATTCTTTGAGACTGGATCTTGGTATATAAATGGAATCAAATCCATAAAATTCTACATGAGGGAGCTTTATGAATTCGAACTTTTCATGATGCCCAGAAAGATCAAATGTAGATTCACACCCAAAAGATAAATCTGAGTGGTTCTTGCTCTTGTATCCGTGCAGGCAAGTGCATCTCCTTTCTGATTCAAAGCTGTAAGTACAAAGGCTATTTGGACCACAAATCCCATAAATTGTACATGGTGTTGAAATTGCTTGCCAAGAAACACGCCAGCTTCTTTTGTTAAGTGAGTAAACTTTAATATTGCCATCAACATCAAGTGTGAGTCTTCTTTGAAGGGCATCACCATAGTCAGTGGTAATAAAAGTAAGATTGTCCGAGGATTGAAAACGCCCTTTGGAATCAAGCAAAGCAAATCTACTATTGTTGTAAGTAGACCTTCCTGCTTCCCACGTTAGTAAATACGGTTCAGGCCAATAAACGCTGGTAATTTCGTTGCTGCTGTAAAGAAGGCTGATTAGATTTTCATTGTCAAAATAGAGTTTGTAAAAGCCAGAAGACAAATTTGTCGAACTTCTGGAAGATACGAGGACGGTATCTTTGGTGAAAGGCTGATTAGGAAGGATAGTATGGGTTGGAAAACTAAAACTCTGCCAAAGATATGATATATTTTCTAACTCGGTAAGAACAACGTTACCCGAGTCAAGGAGTTGCAGTTGCAAAGGCGAGTTAGATTGAGTGTTGGTTGCCCAAATTCTTTGGCTAGCGTCTCTAAGAATAAGATTTCCTCTTTTCGACAAGGAAATCCTGGAGTGTTTTCTGTTGACAGGTTCATTTCGGTTTGCCATCCAAACCAATGTGTGGTTTCCATCCAGCACGGGTTGAGAAAACCATATTGCAAAGCAATAAGCATTTTGGCCAATCTCATGAAATCCGGCTATGAAAAGGCCATTTGGTGAAACCAAATGATGTTTCTTTTCAACCAAGAGTGATGAGCCTTGGGTTAATACACTTGGTGAAGACGGAGAAGAAGAAGAAGCAACAACATTTGGAGAATGACAAAAGGGTTATCAAAGGTAAGAACAATACTAAAGGCAAATGCATGATGTATTGTGAATGAATAAGCATCTACTTTGTGGAGTATATATATTATATATCTTGGTTGAAATAGTCTCATAGTGTAAGGTGGTAGGTAAAGGATATTCAATTCAAAGGTGTTTAACTTCTAGTAAAATCATTTCTAACTTTAAATTGAAGAAAAACTAAATTTCTTTTGATTAATGATGTGTGGCATAAAATCATAATTATATTAGTATGTGGAAAGGAGAATAGTGGGTGTCAACTTTGCTTTTAATATATGGTCGGAGCAAATTACAAGTTGGTATATATGCTTTACGATTTTGGTTTAAACTATGGAATACGTTCCTAGTCTTTGTCAAACCATAAAGATAATTTGCTTTATACTTAAAAAAATACTTCTGTTCTCCATGTTATATCTTCTTTATCCCCTCATCCAGTTTTCTACTACCCAAATTTACTTTTATTATCATACTTTTGCTCCCAAATGTCTGTATTAACTAAGCAAGTCAAAAGAAGAATCCTTAATATTGGCATGTAAGTCTGACGGTCAATGCTTAAAACATTGTCCTACTCTTGTACAAGAAACTGAACAAGTAAGAAAATGACGACTATAGAAGATGCTAGGACCGTGTTGTGCACATACCGCCCACTGGCCACTCAAATTTACGAGAATAGAAGCAAATTAGCTAGACTACAGACATAACACGGACATGTTGAATGATTTTTAGAACATGAAGACCGTGAATATCCGTTGATTACAAACACTAGATGTGCTATTATGGTTAGAACGGTTAATTAAAAATAAAAAAATTAAAAAAAAACCTTTGTTGTATTTATTGCAAAAAGATAAGAATAAAACTTAAAAATGTAAACGAGACAAGTAATCAATATTTTGTAGCTGTTGGTTACAACAGCTTTTGTTTATTACCCAGACTTACCCTACTCTTGCAACATTGAGGTATATTTTTAGTTCTAATAAAAAACTTGTCAAATTACATCAAAACAGAAGGTAGATGGGTAACAAGTTGTGTCGCCACCTCCTTCTGAATTGCAAACCCTAATCTTCCAAACACAAACCCCTGCCCCATGGGGATGAACAATTGTTATGGATTACCCGCTGAACTCTAGTCAAGAAGTGGATAGCTTCTAGTGTTAGGGAGCCAAAGGTATCAAAAGCAAAAGGGACAAAGACATGTTGGTTCTCCACGCAAAACAGAGTTTTTCTTTTTCTAAAGTTACATATCAAGACATGTTGCCTGGATAGCGAAACGATTATGGAGTTGTTTTTTAGTTAATCTGAGTCAAATGATAAACGTACCGTTAGTGCATTTGGTTGACCTCAAGTCTTCTTGGTCTTCTAGGTGTACATAGAATAGAGGTTTCACTGTTAATAGCAATGTTTTGATAATCATATTAAATCCATGATTGTTACTTTCCTAGTGTTATTTGCCATTATTAGCATCCATATAGACCATTGTACTAGATGTCCAGATACATGATAGTTATAAGTGGCGTCTCAGAGAATTTAATTGACGTTGACTTTTGAACCTTTTCCATCATTTATGTTATTCCCTTTCTCCTTCCAGGAAAAGTGAAAAAGTCTCGTGTAGGTTATTCACCGATAGCCGGCGTATAGAAGGGAATTGAAGATTTGGTTTGAGGCCATAGGTTTTATGTTCGAATCAAATTTCAATCGGGTTTATCGCAGTGGGCCTTTCAGGCGGGTTTTCCCTAGAAATGTAAATGACTGGTTTAGGCTATCTAACACGATTTGTGGTTGTCAACGTCTAGGGTCGCATGTTGCCGTTAGGTGACCCCATATAGCCGGGCTTTATTTGGTTGGCCATTCAGAAAAAGGTTGTTCCATCTATCCAACTTTTAAATAATATGTATTGGTCAGATTGGGTTGGGCATCATGTCACGTTACTGCATTAAAACAGGTCAGATAAAATGAGTTTTTTTTTAGTCAAAACGTGTTCTGGTAAAAAAAAAATTTCTGGTCCGAACAAGTACTTAATATTTAGCCGGCTTTGATACCTTAATTTTAAAATTCTTTTATTCATTTTTCTATTAATAATAAGTTTGATATTTAATAATGTGTATTCATTTTTCTTTTAATAATATGTTTGGTATTTAATAATATGTATTTGTCGGGTCTGGCTGGGCAACACCTCGCGTCATAACAATCCACCTATATACGATTATTTTGATTCGAGTCAAAATAGTTTCAGGTCAAAACACGTCATATAATATTTAATAATTAGTTGAATTTAGTATTTAATTTCAAATTTGGTTTATTTTTTTCTTTTAATAATACGTTTGGTATTTAATAAAAGATTTGATGCTTGAACTGTCATGCTTACAAATTTCAAGACGTAGTAATAAGAGTTGTTGCATGTAAATTACCAATTGGTGCTTGAACCGTCATGCTTATAAATGACCGACGGTAGGGCCTCCTGAGTTTGTGGTCTTACAGTTAGGCCGGTGAAAAAGACCACCGCGTGTTAGTCGTCACTGCCTTAGGGTTGTTGGATCCATCGAGGTCGTTTGCTTTGAGTCGTTGCCCTTAGGGCTATTAGTAATGAGGAGGTCCTTTGTTGCCATCATCATGGAGTCGCTAGACACCAGAGGTGTTGTCTTAAACTGCCGGCTAGTGGGTGGGGTTCTCCCCAGTTGTCTCTCTCTCTCTCTACCTTTTGAATATTGTCTCTCTCCCTACCTTTTGAATATTATATACAGGAAGCAATGCATTCTTAACTTAGTTGTGAGATTGTTAATAAGTATAGATTTATGAATTAACAAATGCCTAATGGTGGGCCTTTATTTAAGACAGAAAATACACTTTTTTCTAAAGGTTACTGTTCAACTCCTAACTGACTCCATTAATTGTAACCCTATGAGCACATATGGTTGGTCGATTGACTTCACTTAAAACATGAAAACCACACATTTTTGTAACCATATGAGCGAAATGCAGTTACCACTAACTATCCATTTCCAGGTGCAGGAGCATCTTCACAACCTCGCTCATGGTTGGTCGCTCGTCTTTATCCTCTTTAACACATTGCAAAGCCACATTTAGAAGACCAATCATCAGATTTTTTTCATATTCACCCATTATCATAGGATTATATATATCCATGATTTGTATCTTTGTCATACCTTCACTATTGGCATGGACCTTCTCTTTTACCCAGCTTACAATCCTCTTTTGTTCAAACCTTTGGTTATCATCACTTAGTTGATCATATGTAGGACTTCGTCCTGTTATCATCTCTAGAACCACCATCGCGTAGCTATAAACATCCACTTTTGAAGTAATTGGAAGATTAAACACCCATTCTGGAGCCATATACCCTCTAGTCCCTCTTATCCTTGAAAAGATAGAATTTTCCGTTACGCCTTGGTGGAATAACTTAGACAGGCCAAAATCAGCAACCTTTGGGTTGTAATTAGCATCCAACAATATATTTTGTGGTTTAACATCACAATGTAAAACCCATTCCAAGCATTCTTCGTGTAGATAAGCTAGCCCTCTCGCAACGCCAGATGCAATTGTGAATATATTTCGCCAATCAAGTTGGTTAGCACTTAAGTTTTGTGCTAAGGAGCCATTCTCCATGTACTCATAGACCAAGATCCTATGCTTTCCCTCAGCACAATAGCCATATGTTTCTATCAAGTTCTTATGATTTATCCTTCCAATTGTGCTTATCTCTGCTAGAAATTCAGCTTCTCCTTGGATAGCCTCATGGAGTTGCTTTATTGCTACCACTCGATTGTCTGGAAGTATGCCTTGTACACAGTACCACCACCGCCTCTTCCAATTTCTTCTCTAAATTTATGAGATGCCCTCACTATCTCAGCATATGTATACCTTTTAAATCCAGTAGCAATTGCTAGGTATGTCTGGGTTGTTGTACCCGAGGGTTGTCTGGTGATATAATCGAAGAATACGAAGGACGTGTTAAAACAGAGTTTCAGAAAGGGCTACCGAACAGGACTCATTCATTGATAATTGTGTGTTATATTCTTTTGATTACAAGTGCAGGAATTTATAATCTTTACAAAGGAATGAAAAAGGAAATAGTGCATAAGATCAGCATAAGATCGGCTGCTGATTTGCTAGCAATTGGCTGTTGATTTGCTGTGATCCGGCTGTTGATCAGCTGTCAATTTGCAGCTGTCAACGCCCGTCTCGCTAAGTATCTTCTCCGAGGTTTGACTTCCTTTTCTGACACTCCCCCTCAAGTTGAGTAGTGGGGTTTCCAATACACAACTTGTCTAAGCATTCGCCTAAGACTCTCCCACTGACAGCCTTTGTTAGTATGTCTGCTAATTGATCTTTTGATCGGACAAACGGTAGTTTAATTGTACCATCTTCCAATTTTTCTTTAATGAAGTTCCTATCAACTTCTACGTGTTTAGTTCGATCATGTTGTACTGGATTTTCTGAAATCTGAATTGCAGCTTTATTATCACACATAATCTCACTTGTTTCTCTTGAGGGAAAGCCAATCTCAGCTAAGAGTCTTCGCATCCATATGGCTTCTGTTAGTCCTCGAGCTATACCTCTAAATTCAGCCTCTGCACTTGAGAGAGCAACCACCTTTTGTTTTTTACTTCTCCAAGTGACAAGATTCCCACCAACTAGAGCGAAGTAGCCTGCTGTTGACCTCCGACTTCCCTTATCTCCTGCCCAGTCTGCATCAGTATAGATTTGAACATTTAGGTGTCCATGTGATTGAAACAGGACTCCATGACCCACTGTTCCTTTGAGGTATCTGATAATTCTCCAAACTGCTTCCATATGTGATTCTTGAGGTTGGTGCATGAACTGACTTACCACCCCTACAGCATATGCAATGTCTGGGCGAGTATGTGAGAGGTATATTAGTTTTCCCACCAGCCGTTGATATCTCTCTTTATTTGCTAACTTTGCTCCTTCCTCCATATAGAGTTTTTGATTTACACTCATAGGAGTGTCTGCTGGTTTGCAATCTATCATTCCAATCTCTGCCAATAAGTCTAAGATATACTTCTTTTGACTAATGAAAATTCCTTGTTTTGACCTTAGTACTTCAATTCCGAGGAAATACTTCAGCCTGCCCAAGTCTTTCATTTCAAATTCGGCAAATAAGTTCTCTTTTAGTTTTCCCATTTCTTCTTTATCATTCCCTGTAATGATCATATCATCTACATAGATAATTAGACAGGTTACTAATTTTCCCCTTTTTTTGAGAAACAAAGTATGATCGGCGTTACTTTGTTTATATCCAAATTTTTTCATAGCTATGGTAAATCTGCCAAACCAAGCCCGGGGAGATTGCTTCAAACCATAAAGAGATTTCTTCAGACGGCAAACTTCTCCTGACCTGAAATCTTTTGTGAATCCTGGAGGAGCATCCATGAATACCTCTTCATCTAGATCCCCGTGTAGAAATGCATTTTTTACATCAAACTGTTGAAGTGGCCACCCTTCATTTGCGGCTATCGAGAAAAGGACCCTAATTGTGTTCATTTTTGCAACTGGGGAAAAAGTTTCAGCGTAATCAATCCCATGTGTCTGGGTATACCCTTTTGCTACCAGTCGGGCTTTATATCTCTCAATTGTACCGTCTGGTTTATACTTAATCGTATAGACCCAACGGCACCCCACGGATTTCTTTCCCGACGGAAGAGTACACTTTTCCCAAGTGTTGTTCCTGATTAAGGCTTCCATTTCTGTTTCCAATGCTTCCTTCCAATGTTTAGACTTTAAGGCTTGATCTACGTTTGTAGGAGTTTCCTCAGAATAAACAGATGAGACAAACGCTTTGGCTTCCTTAGTGAGATTTCCATTAGCTACATTAGCTATAGGATAACTAGACCTTCTTGGCTCTTTTCCAGGAGAATACCGTTTCGGAGGAACCCCTCTGTTTGTTCTAGGGGGTAACACATATCTTGATGGTGTTTCTTCGTACGTGGATTCTTCTTGTATGGATTCATCTGCCTGTACACTTTCAGCTTGTTCTGTGACAGTTGCATGGTTAGAAGTATTGGCATCTTCGGAGTCATTAGAAACTCCAAAAGTATCACCAGACTGAATAGGGTGAATATTACTTACCTCGGATACCAGGTTAGGAGGAACATTAGGGCCTTCAGTGGCACTGAAATTGTATTCTGGTGACTCTGTAGTTGGTACATACGGAACATATTTCAACCAACTTAGTGTGTCTGAGCATTCCTTCTCCCCCTGACCACTGAGTTGGGAATAGTAATACTCGGTTTCAAGAAAGTCACAGTTTATTGTGGTGAACATATGACGTGTCTTTGGGTTATAACATCTGTATCCCTTTTGATTCATTCCATACCCAACAAAGACACATTTTTCAGCACAAGGATCAAGTTTGGTTCGATCTGATTTAGGTATGTGAACAAAAGCGGTACATCCAAAGATTCGTGGTTGAAGGGTAAGGACTGAGGGAAGTTTAAAAAAATTTGAAAGGGTGTGTAACGGGGTGTTAAGTTTTAGGATTTTTGTTGGGAGTCGGTTGAGAAGATAGGTAGCAGTAGCAAGGGCTTCAGGCCAAAAAAGTTTTGGGACCTGGGATTCAATTAGAAGGGCTCGTGTCATTTCCAGCAAAATGCGATTTTTCCTTTCAGCGACACCGTTTTGTTCTGGGGTGTTTGGGCATGTGGTTTGGTGGATTATTCCTTTGTTTTGAAAAAACAATTTAAAGGAGGTATTTACAAACTCACCGCCATTATCGGATCGGAAGATTTGGATGTTTGTTTGAAATTGGGTTTGGATCATGGCGTAAAACATAGTGAATTTTTCAAAGACTTCGGATTTGGTTTTTAAAAAATAAACCCAGGTCATTCGGGTACAATCATCAACGAACATCACAAAGTAACGAAAGTTTTGCCCCCCAAGAACAGGGGCAGGACCCCATACATCAGAATGGATTAATGAAAATGGCAAAGCAACCTTAGTATTACTGGGTTTAAAAGTTTTCCTGTGGCTTTTTGCTAAGGTGCATGTTTCACAATGTGACATAGAATTAACTGGAAATAGTTTTGGAAACAAAATATGTAAATAACTTGTAGAGGGATGACCTAATCTCCGGTGCCATAGCCATGCTTCTCGTTCTGACGTACCATGGGTTAACATCACAGCACCATTTTGAGTTACTTCGTCCACATAATATAGCCCTTGACTTTCAGTGCCACGCCCAATGATCGCTCCCGTCCTGATATCCTGTAAAATACAAAACGTAGGGTACATTAGGACAATACAGTTGAGTTCTTTAGTGACGTGGCTAATGGAAAGCAGTTTATGTGATAATGAGGGAACATAAAGACAATTAGAGATTTTTATTGTGGGTGAAATCTCAATAGTCCCTCCCGACTTTACATCCATTATCCCTCCATTCGCCGTTTGAATATGTGTTTTTTCTGGTTTAGTTGTTAAAATAATATCCGATGACTCATAAGTCATTGTGTCGGTTGCGCCACATCGAAAATCCAACGTTTTTGTTTTCCATGATGTTTTTGGGCCATATTAGCATTCCCATTATTTTCAGGGACCAAATGTGACATATTCACATTGTTATATATTTGATGTTTATCCGGCCCAAACCCATCCGCCCCAAACCCGCCTTCTCCTTCTTCTCCGTCTTTACCTAACCACTCTTCTCCTTCCCTTGTTGCGTCGGCTATTCCGCCGAAGCCTACCCTTTCTCCTTCGCCTGTTGCGTCGGCTATTCCGCCGAAGCCCACCCTACTCCGGCTTCCATCTCCTGGAACCTCTCGGTTGCCGGTGCTGGGTGATCTGCCTTTCTCGTGAGCAGTGGCCTTTGTGCCCTTTTTGTCGGACCACCAATCGGGATATCCGACGAGCTTGAAACATTGTTCCTTTGTATGCTTAGTCATGCCGCAGTGGTCGCATTTCAGATGAGTTTTATCATCTCTGTTTACTGATCCAGTTCTTTTTCCGTCAAAACCGTCGGAGCCCTTTCGATGCAAGCCCTGCTCCTTCCACTTCTGAGGCTATTAGACCTACTGCGATGCCCTGTGCGTCATTGAGAGGTGTTCCGAGAAGTTTTTGGTGAGCGGCCTCCTTGCGAACAGTGGCATACGCGGCTTCTACAGTCGGAAGAGGTTCTGACCGGAGTATTTCCCTTTTTATAGGGTCATACTTCCGATCAAGGGCATTTAAGAACTGGAAGAGCTTCTGCTCTGTTCGGATTCTGGAATATGTTTGAATATCCGTTGAACAAGTCATCGGATTTGGGTCAATGCGGTCGATTTCTCCCCATACACCTTGGAGGGTTATCCACAATTCTTCGAGAGAAGTATTGTTCTGTTTGATGTCATTTGCTTTGACATGAAGATTAAATGTTTGGAGTTTGTCCCGTCCACTGCTGTATGTAACTACCAAGGCATCCCACAGCGATTTTGCTGTGGGAAATTCGGTGAGGTTACCCGCAAGGACAGGTTCAATATTCTGAATTAACCATGAAAATACGATCAGATCATCTTGCTCCCACTGTTCGTAGGTTTCATGATTTGGGTCTGGGGCATTTGAGGTTAAATGTTGCAGCAAGATTTTTGATTTTCCGCCTATGGCGACTCGGATCATTCGGGTCCATAGGGGGTAATTCTGGCCATTTAGTTTCAGATTTATCTGTAAACTATCGGACATTTTGGGGTTTTTTGATTGGGAATTTCTGAGAAGGTTGGCTAGTTGTAAGGTGAGATCACTACTCGAGTTACCGTCTCCGGACATGGTGACTCGATTGTGGCTCGGTTGTGTTTTGGGTAGATGATGAGCAGTCTAAATAACCCGCTCTGATACCATGTTAAAACAGAGTTTCAGAAAGGGCTACCGAACAGGACTCATTCATTGATAATTGTGTGTTATATTCTTTTGATTACAAGTGCAGGAATTTATAATCTTTACAAAGGAATGAAAAAGGAAATAGTGCATAAGATCAGCATAAGATCGGCTGCTGATTTGCTAGCAATTGGCTGTTGATTTGCTGTGATCCGGCTGTTGATCAGCTGTCAATTTGCAGCTGTCAACGCCCGTCTCGCTAAGTATCTTCTCCGAGGTTTGACTTCCTTTTCTGACAGGACGTAACTTCAATTACACCAAGGACGATGCTGAACCACAACATGAACTTGAGGGTTCCATTTGCACTATCTTTGTCATATGTTCGTTTTAGCTTAATCATAGAACTCGAGCAATATGAGCCTGACTTGCTAGCAACAAGTTGATTATATGATAATACTTCAGATTTTGGTAGCTTTAGATAAGTGTGAAAAGGAGTATCCTTGTGGTGGCCATTGAACAACAAAGTCTTGGCATATTGAAGGTGAATTGGAAGGGTTGGAGTTATTCAAGCAGGCCCTCTTGCATCGTTTGAAACTAGATCTTTCTATATATTCATAATCAAATCCATAAAATTCCACATGAGGGAGTTTTATGAAGCCATAGTTTTCATGATGTCTAGAAAGATCATGTAGAGGTTCACACCCAAACGACAAGTCCAAGTGGTTCTTGATTTTGTATCCATGTAGGCAAGTGCATGTCCTTCCTGAATCAAAGTTGTAAGTACAAACACTGTTTGGACCACATATACCATGAATTGCACATGGTTTTGAAATTGCTTGCCATGAAACTCTCCAGCTTCTATGGATAAGTGAGTAAACTCTAATATTGCCATCAACATCAAGTGTCAAGTCTTCTTTGAAGGGCATCACCATAATCTATGGTAGTAAAAGTCAAATTGTCTGTGGATACAAAATGCCCTTTGGAATCAAGCAAAGCTAATTTACTATTGTTGAATGTAGACCTTCCTGCGTCCCATGATAGTAACCAAGGTTTCGGCCAAAAAACACTGGTAATTTCATTGTTGCGGTAAAGAAGGCGGATTACATTGTCATTGTCAAAATAGAGTTTGTAGAAGCCAGAAGACAAATTTGTCAAACTTCTTGAAGATATGAGGACGGTCTCTTTAGTAAACGGCTGATTGGGAAGGATAGTATCTGTTGGAAAGTTAAAGCTTTGCCAAATATATGAATTCTTTTCTAACTTGGTAAGAACAAGGTTACCCGAGTCGAGGAGTTGTAGTTGCAATGGCGAAATAGATTGAGTGTTGCTCGTCCAAATCTTTTGGCCTGCGTCTGTTAGAATCAGGTTTCCTTTATTCGACAAAGAAAAGGTGGAATGTTTTTCGTTGACAGGCCAGTCTCGGTTTGCCATCCAAACCAATGTGTGTTTTCCATCCAACATGGGTTCGGAAAACCATATTGCAAAGCAATAGGCATTTTGGCCAATCTCGTGAAATCCGGCTGTGAAAAGGCCATTTGGTGAAACCAAATGATCCTTCTTTTCAACAAAAAGTGATGAGCCTTGTGTTAAAACACTTGGTGAAGAAGAATCAGCAGCAGCAGTTACAGCTTGTGGAAAATAATAGGTGGTTATTAAAGGTAAAAGAAATAGAAATGAGAGATGCATGATGGAATATGAATGAATAAGTATATACTTTGTGTGTGTATGTATAGAACCATATTGGTTGAATAAAACTCAAATTGTATAGTGGTAATCAAAGGACTCTCTGACCATGTAATTTGCTTATATTATATTTTATTTTATTTGACCATGAAATTTGCTCTAAATTATATTATATATTTTTTCATACTGAAATGAGATCAAAATGAAGTTGGGTTTCCCTGATTAGCGTATAGCTATTAGGATGGATATGATCGGGTGGTTTCGCTGATGGCACAGTAATACTTTAGTTGTCTGTCAGTGATCCAAATTTACCGTTAAAAAAATAAAAATAATATAAAAAATAAAAGTATCATCGTTGAACTCATCTAGATTAGAGGTTTCGTGATCAATTATAAACGCTCCTACTAGACTCGTGATGTCTATATGTCATTTTCTTTCATTAAGGGTAACTTACCCTACTAATTAAAATTTGGCTTTGACCATTGAGCTCTTCATTGTACAAGTTGTAAGATATTATTTTAATTTTTGCAATTTATGACAACAACATATCGAACTTAGATCAATTAAAAAGATATCACCGCATGTTTTACATGGATCGAAAATTATAAAAACGAATATCAGTAACAGTGGGGGTAGTACCAACATCAGTACTGATGTTCGGTCGGAATTGAAGTTGTACCAATATTATTAGTATGGTATAAGTTCGGCTCGTCATGACACTAGTACGATATCGACACTCGCTATAGCTTAAGCTATAAAAATATACTCTGTTACAAATACAACTCTGTTTTCAACAAAATTTATACCGGAAACAATCTTAACGAATATTAGTACCACAACCGAAGCTGTTGGTACAGTATTGGTTTAGTTGGTCATGGTTAAGAGCATAAAAAATAATTATACTTGATATGTTCGCTTTTGTGAAAACTTTTATTGAAACATAGATAAATATATAAGTACACCCTGCAACAATATATTACGAATTTTTACATTACATTAAATTATTAGAATAACGAAATGATAAAGACGTCAATTTATATAGGCTAATGTAATTGTAGGAGTAATTTAGCTAGATTAATGTGTGTGTATATATATAAAACAATGAACCACTTTAGGCTGTCTCTTTAGATGGGCTAAAATCTAGTATGACCTTTCTTTAAATAAATTAAAGAGAAAAGTGCCCGAATAGTCCCTGTGGTTTGCACCGATTTCATCTTTAGTCCCTACATTTTTAAAATTACAGCTATAGTTCTTAACTTTGGCAAATTCGTTCTCGGATAGTCCCTGAAGCGGATGGAGGTTAGTTTTTGGTGTTAAGTTAGTGTGAAATGTCAAGAATACCCTTGTTATTAAAATAATATTTATAACATAAACAAATATCTAACCCATCCACCCCCACCCCACTCCTCTCAACTCTCTGCCCCCCAAACTCCATCACCATCTTATGATGAAGGTTTGTTCTCCGTTGAGGTCTAGTCATAGCTGGCACCGGTAGTCAAATTCATAAAGGTCTAGTCAGCAAGAAAGTATCTGCTGCTGATTACATTAGAGCATACTATCTATACATTGGTTGTTATCCTTTTAGAAAGATTTCAAATTTTGCTTCAAACAGGAAGATAATGGATACGGCACAACACCCACAAGAAAGATAATGGATATGGCACAACACCCACAAGGATACATATTATTAGTTTTGGTATTCTTTACGGTTTTCAATGAGCCACCACAGATCCGGTTAACCGGGATTGAGTTTCCACAGCAGCAGAAACAATTGAAGAAACTGGTGTATGGTTAAAAGAGTACGCTAAGAAATTCAATGTGCCATTTGAGTATATATCGATTGCAAAACGATGGGAGAATGTGAGTATTGAGGATCTAAAGATTGATGAAAATGAGTTTTTGTTGGTTAATTGTATGTATAGATCAACCGATTGAATATGAGCCCATGATTTCGTGTATGTATAGATCAACCGATTGAATATGAGCCCATGATTTCGTTGGTGGTGGTGGTGGCGTTGCCGACGGTGGTGGGGTGGTGGGGTCCTGAATAAATCTTTAAATATTAATTTTATATATTTATTTAATTATTATTTAATATATCTTGTTTTATACTAAACGATATTTAGTAATTTCATACCTAGTTAACACCAAAAACTAACCTCCGTCCGCTTCAGAGACTACCCGAGAACGAATTTGACAAAGTTTGAGACTATAGCGGTAATTTTGAAAATGTAGGAACTAAAGGTGAAATCGGTTCAAACCACATGGACTATCCGAACACTTTTCTCTAAATCAAACGATTGTACATCTTCGAATAAACTTTCTTCAAACAACTAATTGTAGTTTATCAATGCATCACTCCAACCTAGTTAACTTGTGATATGGCTAAAATCCTTAGTGTGTGTTCGGGTACCACACGGATATACTATTAATAATTGCAAAATACGAAATTTCATAAACACGTGTTTATATGCACTTTTGATCGATACGCAATTAAACTAATAACCACAATATCTTTATTTTCTAATCATCTTTCAATGTTAATTAATTTTGTTGTTTTAGTAATCCTCTATAGGTCAAAGACTCATCATTTTACTTCGCGCTTAGCGTCTACTTTTTGTAGGTAGTGATATTTACGCTACCTCTTTTAGCCATACACAATAAACTTTACATTATATTTAGTCTTACACTTTTTGTATGATATTCAGTCATACACTTTTTGTAGGTAGTGATAAAATAATTATTTTGTAATGGTATATTCGAAAAATCATAAAGCATTATATTATATTATAAAATCATTAATCGACATCAATTTATATAAAGAATATTGGTTTTTAATAACATGTACGTTTATGCAGTTCAATAGCCAGTTTTGTGAATATTTCATTGTGGTCTTTGTTGCAACCATTTTTGTAACTGCAATATTTTTGTTTTTATTCAAAAATTTCTAAATAATTTACCTTTGATTTTGCAACTAGCTTACTTGGATTCAATATCTAAAAAGATTTTCGCAAGCACTTTTTTTAAATAGTGGTTTTGACACCTGATTTGTTTATGTAGCTAAATTTGTGATGGGTTTGCTTTCAGTCACTAACTTAGAATTTTTGGTTTCGTTCGCTAACTTGTGAAAGTTTTTGTCGACCACAAATTTTGTTCGCTTTTACCTCTTTGTGTAATGATGATGTCGAACCACAACGTGAACTTGAGGGGGCATTTTCACTCTGTTTACTATATTGTCGTTTTAGCTAAATTATAGAAGTCAAGCAATGCAAGTAGGACTAGTTAGCAATAGATTGACTATATGATACCTCTTAATAAGGCAGCTTATAAGTGATGGAACGAGTAATCAAGGAGCAATGAAGTATGTCTTGACATAACATGTTAAGGAGAATTAAATCCGTAAAAAAAATATTAAGGTGAATTTATTTAATCTTGTCATCTCTAGGACTTAAATCCATAAAGTTACAAAGTTAAATTTAAAAATTAATTGCGATAAAATTGTATTTTGTAGTTTCAACATATTGGTTGTTACCAATTTGTTAGACTATTACCAACCAATGATGACTTTCTCCCAACCTATCTTGTCCAAATAATCAAAAAAAAAATCCATTTTCTCCCCCAACTCGGTCGGCATTTGTCCAAACTTAATTGGTGTCGTCTTTTAATTTTCTTTTTCATTTTATTCCTTAACTACCAGTTCCCCCTGTATTAAGGTTGAACAAAGTAAATAAACCGTAGTCCAAATCATGATAAGGGATAACACTCCAAAAATTAAACAATAGTGGTAAATGTATGAATTTTCAATGTAATACATGCATTTATGTGTTTTGGTTGTTTTATTGGTCATTAAAAAGTTATAACAGCTAATAGATGCTTTATAGGGTTTGAAACTTTTTTTTTGAAAGATGTGAATTATTCGTGAATGTCGTGAGGTCTAGCATACGTTGTCTTAACCGGGTCAACGCTAGAGAGACCCCTCACACAATAAATCCCTAGTTTAAACTCCTCAATGAGAAACCCCTATCACCCAGACTTGAACTTGAGACATGGAGGGGAAAACTCACACAGGCCCACCGTAGATGAAACTTAAATACCCGTGGCTACCACTAGAGCACTAGTGATGGTTTATTAGTGAACAATTTGGGTGTTTTGCTTGTTTAGTATAACTGTTTTTACGAATTAGCAACCTGAAGATGTTTATTTAAATTGGTTAAGTTTGTTCACAAATAAACACATAAGTTGTTTTCATAAGAAAACACAAATAAGCAGTAACAAACATTCTTTGTTAGAAATTTTTTTTTTTTTTTTGGTACTAGTAACATGACATTTTATTTTGGGCTCCTCGGTTCCTAACTGCTGTTCGAGCCCAGCTTCTTTTAATTCTTTTTCATGTGGCCTAAGATATTGAGTTAGACCATCATGGGCTCCAACATGTGGGCTGGATATGAGGCCCAAAACAATTATAACACAAATTGGGAAATTTTGTGCAAAGTTCATAATCCTATGTGTCGTCATTTAATTTAAATCATCCTTCTTAACTCAATGGTGGTTGAAACTTATAAAAAAATTAAAAACAAATCAAAGCAATATAGTTTATTACAAATCAAAGTAACGTATTTTATAAACATATTGGGGTGTTAATCGAATAGTTTATTCGAAATAAGATACATATAATATATACTGATCAGTAGGATTATAGTTATGTGACAGATACTTTTGTATGTCAAGAGTGGAAAGAAATCCTTGTTACAAAATACGAAGACAGAGATATATAGCAATCACACCCTTGTTATAAAAGTTGTGTATTTGCCTTCTCGTTAATATTTCGCCTTTTATTTAATTCTAGTTCTATTTGTGTATAACTGTATATATACATTATTCGTTAAACAGTGATTCATTTCATGTTGTCTCTTTAAATGAGTTGCAATCTAATATGATTTTTCTTTAACTGAATTAAATGATTGTGCTTGTTCATATAGGGTTTCTACTAACAACTAATTGTAGTTGATCAATACATCTACTCCAATCTAGTTAACTTGTGATATGATGATTTTATGATTGGAACTACTATCCTTGGTGTATGTTCAGGTACTGCATGAGCATAATTATTAATAACGGAGGTATGCTCTGTAACATTTGTGTAAAACGGGTTTCAAAAACCCGTACCGTTTATTCATCAAGTATTGGTTAAAATGTTCGATGCGTACTTAATTAGGGTTGATTATGTTATTTTTCAATTTACAAATCTTATTAGGATTTAAGTCTTATTTATAAATAATAATAATAATGATGATAATAATAATAATAATTAAATAAATAATAATAATAAGAAAGTTAAATTAATGAAACAAAAATTAAAATAAAAAGAAATGGGGAAACCGGGAATCGAACCCGGGTCTCCCGCGTTTGCACTCACCCAAAAACACCGCTGCTCTGCACACCTCTTTGTGCTTAAACCCAAATCAAATACACCTTATAGTAGTAATGTCAGAACCAGAGCTTCATCTTCAAAAACGGTCGCTGATGTCAAATGCGCGAAATCTTAGGAATAACGTTTCCTGATTACTGCAAACGGACAGAATCAACGACAATTATCGGTTATAACCGTTATTTAAAACACAATTGATTCAAAACCGTTTCTTTTAAGAATTGAAATCATTGACCGTGATTTTTGGATCTCTAAATCGAAACCGAAACAGCTTGTTCACCTTATAAATATCCAACCAATTCCTTATGATCAATTCGCTCAGAATCGCACTCTCTTCTTGAAATTTTCTTTCAAAGCACATTGACGGGAAATCCTTGCACTCGCCGGAGGTATCGTCGGAAAACCGGGACCTTGTTTCAGTTGGTATGAATCCCAAAACTCTTCTATATTTCTTGTTTAATTCGTTTAGATTACATTAGTTAAACCAGAACAGTTAAAACTTATAACAGTCGGGTTCCGGGTTGAAATTCATGAAGATGATGAGTTTCAGCAGGTGATTAAAAGTAATAAGAATCGGGTTTGTTACCGGGTTAGACACACAGTCCAGTGGTGGACTGTGTGCAAACATAATATTCACATCCCGAGTTCGAGTCCTCGTCAGTCCGTGTTGTTGAAATATAAACCGGTTTCTTTTTAATTCAAATACGCTAGCACTCAGATAGTTGTTAAGTATATTAAAAATTCTGTTTCAATCGGGTTAGACACCCAGCCCAGTTGGTTGGGCTGGGAGCAAAACAACATAGAGATCGCGGGTTCGAGTCAGATCCTTCACACTGGTTCGCTCATGTAAATCCTTTTTAAATTAATTAATTTCTGAAATATTCTAATTAGTATATAAGAATAATTAAATCAGAGATCTTACGGGTTAGACACGTAGCTCAGTTGGTAGAGCTGCGTGCACGTATACGGGAGGTCACGAGTTCGAACCTCACACGATGCCTTTAATACCAAAGTCAACGCGGTCCGACCTGTCAACACCCCGACCCGCAGCGGAATAAGAGTCGGGGCATAATTTGGTTATCACCAAAGCTCATGACATTTACTAATATGTTTCATATTTATTAAAGTCAAAGTTACATTTCCAAATATCCAAACATGTTCATACAATACAAAGAAAATAAACTAAACATAACAATCCCAAACTCTAAATCATTTTATTCTTCTAGTCCAATCCTATGTGTTTCTGGCTGCTGCTGGTTCACCTGTATCATGTGTAAAAATGGGGGTTTTTGGGTCAACATAAGTTGGCGAGTGAACCTTATTAGATAAACATTTATTATAGATTTACTTGTTAGTTTATCAATGAAAAATTGTGCATAATCATAAATGAGCAAATGTAAATAATCAAGCAGTGGCAAAAAGCAATCACAACTACAACATACAATAACATATGATAGCATACATGAACATACCAACATCATACGATAAATAACATAAATGAAACTGTGCGATCAAGGCTCAATCAAACGGAGCCGATCGTATTGCATGTACTGAAAATGAAAAATGTCTATGCGATCAAGGCTCAATCAAACGGAGCCGATCGTATGTGGGCACGCCAGGTTCAACCTCATAATGAAATGGGGAACATGCTCAACGCTCATAATGTAATGGGGAGCGGCGGCCTATTCTATAAAGTTACCTCTTTCTTTTATTGTCATAAAAGTACAAACTATTTAAATCAATTGCAATATTTAGAACATAATGGTCGCTTGTCATTAACACGTGTGTTGACGATACTCTTTTTTAAAGACAACTAACCTTCCCATAATCTACTCTTTCTACCAATTATACATGCACCTTGTAGGATTTAAACTCTTAACCTCTTTTTGTTCTGAGTTCAGATCACCGACCCATGTCTGTTTTTTTGGTCTGACCCCAACCCCTTTATTTCTAGCCATAACCCATATTACCCATTCTTCTCCCCCTCTTCACAAGAGCTATAGTCACACCATCCAGAAGACCCTCCTAGTGAGTGAGAAGTGTGCAAGAACCCGTTGGCCAAAAAACCATTCCAAACATCTAACGAGCTTTCATGGCTGAAACTCGGGTCATAAGGTCGTTAAAGGCGCAAAACACAATGGTGTGATTAGATTCAAATGAGTTGGTGCTTGCGCTAGTTTTTAGCTGGTCATGGGTTTGCATCAAAATGACATGATGGTGGGATCGAGCAAAATTTAGTCTTGGGTTGTCTAGTACTCTGGCTGTGAGGTCGCCATAGGGATGGCAAAAGCACCTGAGCCCGTTGGGTATACTCGAACCCGAAGTATTTGGGACAGGTATACCCGATACCAGCTGGGAATGGGATTGGGAAATAAAATTCATGGGTGAGTATGGGATTAGGTGATATCTAACCCGATTACCTAAAACTATATACACGTTTACTCCAAACAAATACCCAAAAACTTTTAAGTTTTATATCTAATTTTTCCTTACTATTGTTTGGTAATATTTGGTAGCCTCGTTATTTGAAAAATAAACTTTTTTCTTTTGACACATATATTTTGATAATATTATTTAATTTATATGTTATGAAATACAAAGAAAGAAAATGGGGGGCTAATCTACTATATTATAATGTATTGGGACGGTCATTTTTAAGATAACCAAAAATTTAGAACTTTTTCCTCTTAATTTATAAATACACTCCTAAAACGAGGGTAAATTGATCTTTTAAACAATAATTATATTTTACCTCCCCATCTTATTACACTTAAATACCTAAGTTTTAACATAATTATGGTTAATTAGTTATACTTTTCTCCCTTCACAACATCTTAAAATTGTTTTACGTATTCTTGTCATATCTAATAAACTATAATTTAAAAAAAAATCCAAAAGTACCGTGACGACTTAATCATTTTTGTCGACGTTTCAATAGTTGTCTTGGTTAGTATTAACGTGTGGATTAAAAGGTACAAATAGATGATGTTTTAGTGTACAAGTGATTAAAGCCCAATGCCCTTAGTCATTATCCCAGAATATTTAATATCCACAGGATGTCAAGTGATTAACCCCCCTCACCCCCCACCCCCGATTTTTAAATGGTCATAACTTTTTAGTACGTTAATATTATTTTTAATTACACCATATAAACGCGTATATTCTTCTCTTTAATTTGAGTATAGTATTGCTATAGTTTTTTTAATTAAAAAATGGTATGTTACATGAAGTGTCTAATGGTGAGTAATAACTTAATAGTTAACTGAAACCGAACCGAAACCAACTAAAACTTGAGTTAACTGATTAACGGAAACCGAACTAACCAAAAACAGTTATCGATTTTTTGTATCCTTATTTAATTAAAATTAACTGAACCAAAAATTCATATTTTTATATATTTCTATCTCTTATACCTTCAATTCATGTATTTCATATTTATACCCTCATTTTATGTATTTAAACCTTCATTTCGTGTACCTACACATGAAATACATCCATTTCATGTATTTATACCTAAATTTCATGTAATTTGATTATAATAACAAAGCCTTTAAATACCTTAGGAGGAGGAGGTCTTGGGTTCAAGTCACAAAACCAGTAGTGAATAAAAGAAATTTACCATTTAAAAAGAAAGGTGCACGTGTGTTGTGTAAAGTGAAAATAAATGTATCACGGTTATTATATTCAAGCTTTTACGTTTATTACTTTATTTTATTCATCTTCCGCTCTCAATTGTTATTATCAATTCTCGCGCATAAACCACAAGTCCGTGCTCACCGGGAAATCAGAGTGTAACAGATAACATATCTGAGTATGGTGGATACGTTCCGATACTTCCTATATATAAACAACCGGCTACATTATCAAGGTACTGTTAATCAAGACATACGAGTTTCATGTTGTGATCAGCTCTTCGATTTGTTATGCCTCGGTCAGTAACATGTCGTGACTCGACCTTGTTTCAGCGGTAAATTTTTTTCCCATTATCGCATGTTCGGATGCTTATGATGTCTGTTAATGTTACTGTTATATATGTTTCTAACTAAATGAGATTTGTTACCCTAAGCTATCTAGCTCCTCCCGTGACAAAGTTATTAGTTCACGGTGTCCCTAGGTACAAGTATGGTATATAGCTATTAGAAAGCGTATGGATATAAGATGGATGTTGGGTAGGCCAACCCTACACCATCTCATGTGACTAACTTTGTAATTATCACTTCTTTTTAGCTTACGAGTATTTGTGATACAATGTTACTATCATTATCTTGTTGTTATTGTTATTATCTCGTTACTATCGTCGTTATTTGCTATCGTTACTACTTAGCTTATTATTCTGTACCGAGCATTCTCCTCGTTCCATAAACTTTATTTTCACACAGGTTTACAGGTTACTATGGGCAGGGTGAAGAGAGAACAAACCATAGGATGTCATCTAAAGATATTTGGCACTTATCTAGAATATTATGTATTTTGGCCGTTAGACCGTCAACTATCTTTCAGTTTGTAACTTATGACTTTTTATTTTAACAGCAACTTATGATTTTTAAAAAAAATAATGGAACTATGCCTTTTGTCTCAGTTATCTCTGTATATGTGGGTGTTAAGAAAATGTTCGGTTGAATTGATCTTAAACATGGGCTTGGAGCATCTTGTAGGAATGTGAATGAATAGAAACTTACATGCAGTTCTTTTAATTAGTGACGTCGTATAAATAACTAGTGGGAAACTCGCGCGTTGCCGCGGAGTCGACAATATGCGGCGGGTACACAATTCACATCTGACAATCAGGTGGTTAGTGTAGTGAGGATTTTATGGGAAGTTTTTCATATATCCGATTCAGTTATACAGAGAGTTTATCAAGTGAACAGGTGTAATGAAAATATTGAACTCCTATGCAAGTGGTAAGCTAAAAAAGATCCACAACCGAAAAGTAAGTAACCACAATGACGATCCTTGTAAATATAGAGACAACAAATTCACCCTGTTTACTTGTGGATGGATCGACCCGGGTTATGTATGTAGTTGATATTTGCATCGACGCGACCCTGGTAGAACACCCGTGCTTTGCAGCGGGTTTCGGTTAAGATCACTAAAAGTTAGGTAACGGCAACATATTTTGTAAATGATGTTAAGCAGACAAAGAGACGACATGAAGACATGTATAATATTGTTTACTTTAAAGAGAACAAACTGAACCAGCACTCCTTATATATATGAAACATATCCTACCATGAGTAAATATAGGTAGATCAAAACAAGTCGGATAAAAAAACAGATGCGATTAAATGATATACCCTAAAATACAAAAAAATAAAGTAGCGAAAACAAACAAAATTGACCTGATCTATACATAAACAATCAAATTCATATAAACAGGCAAATTATGCACAAAAAATAACTAAAGGTAATGTGAAAAAGTAACAAAGAGAATTTAAGGTGAAAAAAACTTACAGGAGATCTGATAGATACTTTAAGGACCTACCATAGGCCACATTTGTAAATAATTGTGCCCCTAAATCTCCATTTTAGCTTCAAAATAAAGTGAAAAATGAATTTGGAAACTATTATATTAGTAAGTTGTGCAGATTTGTTGAACAATGAATGTAAAAAATGGAGAACAATATTCGTTGAACAATCGGGGACAGTGTTCTAGTTAAATCCTCCAGTTTTTCCATGTTCAACAATAATATCTCATATTAAACTAAATTAAACTAAAGCAAATAAGGAATAAACTCTACACAAAAGCTTTTCCACACTTACAATTATCTCTACATGAAAGGGTTAAACTTACCATCTCTACATCTAGTGATTCAAACATAAGTTATTTATAAATATATACCTCATTGTATCGTGTTAGTTCATGATTTTCAAGAAACTCTGTTTGTTCATGATTTTCAAGAAACTCTACCAGATGTATATAAATAATAAGAATATAAAGGATTTCCATCAAAGACTTACACGCAAGAACAACGGTTGCTACGCATCATCATTTTAAAGATCCTAATAAAAATCCTCAATGAGCCAGACAATTACCCCAAACCTGTTTTACCACCATCATTTTAAAACATACTCCAATTCCAACTCAGATGCGTTCATTAGACAGCACTTGGCTACAAAAGAAGTTACAAGCGGACTACCCAACTTAGTGTCTTCCAACTATGCCTCACCAAGATGCAGATCTTCGCATCAGAACAACGCCATTTAAAAAAAAAACAACCTGTGACGGCAAAGCTGGATTATTATCACAATATTCCGCATTTTGAACTTCTATCAAACCACAACCCACATACATTATTTCTACACACACATTAAACTAATACATTCAAATCCAATAGCCCCTTTAACATATGAACAACTCCTACAGGAGTCATATATTCTAACGTGGATTAAACCAAATAAAAATCAATGATAACCTATAAACAGTTAAACACAGATATCATATATTCTAACGTGAATTAGTTAGAAGAGATTAATGAATCAAGATTAAAAACCCAAATTAAATATGAATCATAAGAAAACAACAAATTTGGACTAACAGATGGCAGCGACTGTGTAGCTCCTTTGGTCCGTTGAGTGAATGTGGTGGGGGTTCAGGATGGTTGTGATGGTGGTTGGTTTGCGGGGGCGGCTCACTGGTTCGCTGCAGGTCACTGCGTCGCAACAGGGAACACAACAACATCAGAGAATCAGCGGTGGTTATGGTTGTGTGTTGTCGAACGAAATCGAAAGCCAAGTAAGTTTGCAATACAATAGTGTGCCAGGGAGAACCGATGAAGAAGCGCGTCTTTGCCCGCATATGAACTTTTATATAAAAGAAATAACTATAAACCATATAAAACCTTAAGATCAATTTCAGAGAACTTCTAAAGCACTACACATCATTAACAGGAGAGACGAAGTGATCTTACTCAGAATCATATTCCGCCGCCGCCATCGGTGCGTGATCCACCGTTGTTTCTTTCACCACCGCAAACAAGTCGCCATTTCCACAACCACCACCAACAACCGCAATTGCCAGAACCACCATCCAACACCACCACCACCACAACACAACATGATTAAGTGAAGTGTTAGAGAGAGGGAGAGGGAGAGTGAGAGCGATGAGGCGAAATGGGAGGAAGGGAGTCAAAAGGTTCGTCTGATTTAGTTTCCAAATAATGGTCGCCATTAAGTTCAGTGAATTCTGACATAAATGTACTGAATGAAATCCCTGTAATGCCCGTAAGAGGTCTTAATTTTTTTTGAGAATGTCACTATTTCCCCCTCTAAAATGGCTATGCTTCAGAATTTATACGCATGGTGAAATTACAATCTTGTACATCTGAAATGCTTTATATAGATGTAAAGATAAGTCAAGTCAGATTCGTGCGTATGTGGTCATGGCCGGCCCTTAAGGTGGGCGGGGAGGACCACCGGCCAGGGTCCGATATTTCGAAAGGCATGTTATTTTTTAAAAAACTCCTATATGTATATGTAAAAATAAATAAATTAATAGGGTATACCCGTACAAACACCAACATATGCCCACTCACAAAACTATTTTTATGGTTTCGATTAGTTATTAGCCCATTGGCATTAGATTTAGACCTTTAGTTAGCTCAATACCCATTTTCGTTAAGGTCTAAGGGCACGTTTTTTCGAGCTCGAACAGGGTACACGAATTCTCAGAGCCGGCCCTGTATGTGGTCAAGTCATATTCGCGCGTATGTAGAAAAGCAAAGTGTCAGCTTGGCTTCTATAAATTATACAAGAAAAATACAAGTTGATTGGCTACTAAAAATAAAAAAAAATCAAAAGTGCTGTTATACTTGTTGCAAAAGGTGAAGAATAAATCTATAAAACGTAGATGAGACAAGTTATTTAACATTTTGTATTTCTTCCAAACGAAACTACAACAAACCTTACATGCAATATTTCATATTTATTTTTCAAATTTAGTTTTAAGTTTTTAAATAAAGCTTATCAATTTGTTTATTTATTAATTTATTGTAGTTGTTGCAAAAGTATTAATCTATTCTATTAATATTATATAATTAGATAAAAGGTTGTTATAAACAGGTAATTGAGGTTTTAATCCACAAAACACCTAACAATAATAATCAACACAGATTGTGGTTACAAGATGAACACAATCGGGTTTCGAAATCCTAGAACAGACATCGTAGAACAAAAATCGTACTACAGTTTATGACTTGTAATCTCTTAAAAATCTTTTTGAACTGCAATCAGAGGGCACCCAATTTTTATAAGAGACTGCCGCAATAGGCAGGGGCGGAACTAGAGGGGGGTCAAGAGAGTCCATTGACCCTCCGGTCACCAGAACTTTTTTAAATTTATTTATAAATTTTGAGATTTTGAAAAACAAACTTAGAGATTGACCCCCTAATTCGAACCAACATAGAAAATAAGCTTATGATGACCCTCCAACTAAATCGTTCTGGTTCCGCCACTGGCAATAGGAAAGGAGCCACCTTGTCGAGCTGTTGCGGAAGCATCGATTAAGAGAAAAAGACGAAGAAAAGGAGTTCACCAATATTGCAAGAAGAAAAAATAAGAACAAAAAAATATTAGAAATTGAAAAAAGATATAGAGAAAATAATATAGAAGTTTAACACCCCTTAAATTTGATAATGGAAACATATTATATATATGCATAGATGATCCATGGATTAAAAAACCATGGTGAGAAGCTAACAAACCTTTTGTAAAAATGTCTGATAGTTGTTCCTTGCTTAGTATCCATGGCTATATTTTTTAATTTTAATCAACCCATCAGTGATTTTTTCCCTATTTATGAAAAGGTCAAGCTCGAAGTGCTTTGTCGGTTATGAAAGCCAAGGTTTGCACCAACAGATATGGCAGCATTGTAGTCACAAATTAAGTTCACGGAAAGGTTGACGGGACGTACAATAAAAGATTTAGAAGCCAGAGAATTCTACATGTGGCAGCACACATGGATCCCTACTAGGCTTCGGCGCAGGATCTTTAGATGGTGCTTTGTTTTTTTTTTGTTTTTCCAAGAAACCAGTGAATTTCTCAAGAAAAAAACTTGTAAAGGATCATTTAGATTCGAGACATTTACCCCTGTCAGAGTCGGTATTAAATATAATACTTTATACTTTGTTAAATATATACTATAATATATCAATATACACACACACTCACATATATGTATATATGTGTGTATTCATTAAACACCGTCATCTTCATCCAAACCCTAACCACCACCATCGCAGCACCATCCTCCTCCATACAACCCCATCGCATCACAAAACCCTTAACCCCTTTCCACAACTACCCTTAACCACTATCTCCGCCGCGATCCAAGATTGTTCAAAAACCTTGAAAACCTGCTTCTCCACCTCAATTCAACACAAGCCGGATCTAGAGGGTTTTTGGAGGTTCCGGGGAACCTCTTCGGTTTGGAAAAAAATGGAAAATGTTAGTGGAAACCTTGTATGATTTGTAAAAAAATAGTGAGAATAAGTAAGAATCTATCAAAAGCAACCCCCATAAAAAAGAAAAATTCTGGATCCGCTACTGATTCAGCACCATATTCTTGCAATTACCAACTGTAGCAGTGACAAAGCTCTGGAAGAGAGTAGGAACAATTCAACTATAGCAGCGACAAAGCTCTGGAAGAGAGTAGGAACAATTCAACTATAGCAGCGACAAAGCTCTAATTTGTTTTATCTATATTATTACACAACACACATCTCTTAAAGAGTATTAAAAATAACTTAATCATCTCTAATTTACAATATACGTACTGCATCAGTAGAAAGCTCAATAATAACACAATGCAACTGTTATCCTCTTTGATGCTATGATGCTATCATCCATAGCAGGATAATTATGCAACCACAAACCTCTACCTTATTAAAAAAATATACTCTCCTTATATACCTGATTCATATTTCAGGAAAACTATCAAATTATAAATTTATGCTTTTGAAGTGATATGTTAAATAGGATTGTATACCGTAATGCTTTTGGACTTAAATAATATTTGTTTCCTTCAATTTTGATGGTGAATTACGTATTTGTCAATCATATGTCTCTCATGTTGCTAGGATTTAACTAAAAGGTAGATGGAGTTAGTTTGGTGAAGTGAAATTGCAATAAAATAGAAACATTAATATGTAAATCGCAAGACATTTAGATTTTATAAAATATTACAATGAGATAAAAACCACAGGGACCAAAACCGCAATTTACTCAATTAACTTATTTATTATTAGATGATGATAGTCAATTTACGTATTATAAATTACCAACATACTGGTGCATAAGGAGTTATACCCCATGCTTTGGGGGGTTTTAAAAAAAACTTGATATTACAATTTTAACTCATAACTATTTGAGTTTTTCAACTTTCAACCAAAAGTTTTCATCTTTTTAAACTAAACTCACAACTTTTTTACTTTCAACTTTGGTCTCTTATACTTTATATACTTCTAAAAATTTACGTTTTACGTTCCATTCTAAATTTTACGAGTTAACGCTACGCAACTTACGTGTGTGGTTCAATGTTATTATGTTTTGTTTTACGGCACGTACTAGATTTTTGCGAGTTAACATGGCGCAACAGTGCGTGTGTGGTTCAACATTTTACATCGTCTGTTTTTTCCTATTTGATAGGTTTTGTCGCAACGTGCGGGTTCTAAATCGATTTAGTTATTATTTTCTATATTTTACGTTTCGTTCTAATTTCTCCGCATTAACATGGCACAACTTCAGTGTTGGTGGTCACTGTAGGTGGTGTGACCATTAATGCTATTTGTCACGTTTTTACGCCCCTACCACAACGCAGGGGAAGTTAATACTACTTAAACTTAAATTTTTACAATAATAAAAATCAGATCCTCATCTAATTAAAAAAATTAGAACTTGAGTTAAAATAGTTAAAACTATCAAAACATCTCAAATAGTAATTTAACTTATCCGTGATATAATCATATCATTGGGACCATCGATCCACGTAAGTAGCTCAGTATTTTATCATCGACCTTTGTTCTTCTAGGGTCAAAGAGGTTTGGCTATAAATGGGAACGTGTAGAATTAAGCATCTCCGCGTTACGACGGGGCCTAAAATTATGCCAAATAACATCAAGAGCAAACTTCTGTTTTGCCCCTATGGTTTGGTCGTTTTAACGGTTTTGGCTCAATCCTTTAAAAATAGTCATTTTACTCCCTGATCTATAAAGTTTATCTCTATTTCACTCTCCGCCTCTAACGTCATCCAATTCAACAGTTAAATCCTGAGCACATACCTCTCAAATATTAATTTCTATTTTTTAATTTTCACCCATCTCTCTACACCATTCCTCTTTCAAATTACCAGGTAAGTTCATCAGAATCAAACCCTTCAAAAAAACCACCTTCAAAGTTGCCATTTTCAAAGTCTGTACCAAATAAAGAAAAATAAAATTATAGGTAATTGATAATCGATGCACAATATTCAAAGTTGGTTAGCATATTGTAAATTCATATAAAAGATTGACGGTATCAATTTGATTTTATCAATCAACCTCCACCGCCATCTTTGTGTCTCCTGCAACCACCACCTCTTGGTTTCGAGTTTTAAACGCTAACAAAAGCAAGAGACCACCATCTCCGTTATCATTCTTCTTCTTCGGCAAGAGACACCATCCCCACTGTCTGTCACCATCGTTTCTCCGGCGAAGTTAAAACAGGATCTGAACCATCCCACACTTCGGCTAGGGTTTAGAGCTCGAAAGGGGTTAGAAGCAGATCTGAATCATCTTCAGCAACGACTAGTGATTTGGGTTTGGAAGGCCACGCCTGTAATCGATTGTGCAGCGGCAGGTCCACCATTAACGCCTGCAAATCTAACGCATTGGGCTTCATTTGAGAGTTTGGTGGCGGGGGTTAAGCAGACAGGTGGGCGGCGGTGGTGAAGAAGTAGGAGATCCGTTTGGGGAGGATGAGCTAGTCGGAGATTCGTTTGGAGAAGCAGATGGTGTCACCGGAAACTGACCGGAGAAGAAGATGAAAGGGTGGCCGTCTGCTACTTTCTTGGTGGGTGGGAAGGTGGTGGTATTTGATGTTTTAGGTTTCGTGTGTTAAAGGATAAAAGAATGTGACTAATGAATAATCAAATCCTTATTTGTATACTTACTAAAATACCCTTCTGATTATATATAAAATTACTAAAATACCCTTCTAACTAACATGTATTTTTAACTGATTTAGAGTCATGGAGCAAACTGACAATAAAGTGAAACTTCAAGGAGAAAATGGCTATTTTTTAACTATTGGGGCAAAAACATTAAAATGGTCAAACCACAGGGAGCAAAAACGAAGTTCACCCTAACATCAACATCACACCGCTGGTAACGAACACCAACACTAAAGTTGCGGCGTGTTAATGTGTAGAAATAAAACTGAAACATATAACATATAAAAAATAACTATGTTGATTTAAGACCCACGCGTTGCGACGAACTTGTTAAATGAAAAAGAATATACGTAAAAACGTTGAAGCACACACGCGTGTTGCGCCGTGTTAACTCGCAAAATAACATAGAAAAGAATAACTAAGTCGATCCGCCCGTTGCGGCGACTTGCCAAAGGGGGGGAAATAGACACGTTGCGACAAACCTGTCAAACGTGAAAAAATAGACCAAAACGTTGAACCACACACGCACGTTGCGACGTATTAACTCGCAAAATTTAGAACGAAACGTAAAACGTGAAACTTGCGAAAAATAAAAAGTATGGGGGACCAAAGTTGTAAATAAAAAATTTTTAGGTTAAATTACAAAAGATCCTAAGTTTTGGGTTAAAAGTAAACAAATTAAAAGTGGTAAAATACAAAAGCTGAAAACATTTGGGTTAAAAGTGAAAAATCACAAAACTTTTTGATAAACTCCCCATGCTCAAAGTACAACAACATAATGCAACAATATGTTGCTAATTTATATTACGAAAATATATAGACTACGACCAACCCTGTTAGAGACCTTCAATTCATTTTCCAAATTCAACAATATTATAAGTTGGTATAACTAGGATAAGGTCTAAATACATGGGTTTTGAAAATAGAAAGTCGTAAGAATGGTATCAAACGAATTTTGATTGAATTACTGTCTTGTCAAACTTTACGATATAATATTTTAGGTTCTTTTGGATTTTCAGTTTGTAGATCTTATAATTTTTGTTTAATAAGTTTGTAGATTTTAGAATTGTTTAAATCATTGTGTGTTTTTATTTAACATTGTGTCTTTTCTTTATCTATATCATTGTGTCTTGTTTGCGATGTATTGTCTTTATTCCTCGACATTGTGTTATATTTGTCGATATTGTTTATATTTTGCAATTCATTTTGTTATATTTATTGATCCACACAAACATATATATATATATATATTCACTCTATTAGATTTTGATCTACTATATACAAATTTACAAATATATTCATACGTACTTAGCCCAATCACGGCAACAAAAAATTAATATCAAATCTAAAAATTAAACCCTAAACCGATAAACGATTGTTTGTTCAACACCTCAATGTTCTATGTCGTTACCCTAAGTCGATCGTCTCCTACTCTCAACGTCATTGTTCGTGCAATATGATTATCACCTCGCCGGGCACAACATTAATATTCTTTTTTTTAACAGCAAAGGTTATACTCCTATATTACTCCTCATCCCAAGATTTGAACTTGGGTCACTCCACAAGAGGAAAACCCTCTTGACCACTAGGCCACATGCCTAAGGGGCATAACATTGATATTCATAAGAAAAATAATATACCATGAAATGTGCCTTTGTTAAAGATATAAAAACTTGAGACCCAACATTGTCACTATCTCTCTCAGCAAATTTAAATCGGGCGACACGGTTGTCCAGATTTCTCAAACTTCGCTCGACGCTCACTCAGAATATTTACTGCTTGGAAAATGCTCGCTTGATTTAAGGCTCGATTTTAAATAAGCCGCTTTGATCGGTTCGTTTTGTAAATGAGCCAAGCATGAACAAAGGTCCGCTCGATTCGCCTCGACTCGTGAACAGCCCTAGGTGTGACTTCCATTAGCTTTTGGGCCTTTTACCCAAATGATGGGCTTAATGCAATTTACAACCCAAGTTTCTACAAAAATATTCAAACCACGACTTTGGTTAATTGTCCTTGGCCCACCGTGAATTTGTTTTCGTTTCTTATACGCTCAAGCAGTTAATTTATTTGTGTATCTATTTAAATAAAATATTTATACTCGATAATAAATAAAATATTTATACTCGATAACACTACAAATATGTCAAAATAAACCATTTTGGTTTTCTTTTAATTTAGATATGATTTAATAACAATATTTCTTGAACTAATATTATTTTGAGTAACTTTTAACTATGTTCAATCAGTAGTATATATCTTTTTATTTCGTTGTTGGTTTAAACTGATCGTTTTAGCTCATGTAGCAGTAGAATATACTTTGAACTAATATTTATGCATGTATATTATAGTAAATATAATCTAAGATTTACCAAAAATGCACCAATCACACACTATGGTTCTTAACCTTTTAACCTTAATTTAAACGATTGGGCTTAATTTTGAGACATTACGGCCGGTATTCATGGTCCGTAAAACATGTCAGATGGTCTTGATCTATAGAGGCATCACGTCAGATGGTCTTGATCTATAGAGGCATCACGGACTGTAATCTATGGACCTTATGAACTGTGAGCCTCGTCATACAGAAGTTGGTTCGCCATGGATGGGGTATTAACGAGCCTCCACGCACTTCTTAACATTTCCAGACCTCCCACTCCGCTATACTCGTCCCAGCCCCCAAGTACCCTTTGGAGGCTGGAGTTCATTTCTTCCATTATTTCACCGCTGAATCCATTATTGTGTGTGTGCTTGTTTTCTTGAGTTTCTTGCAGAAGTCATGCCATTTGAGGACTTGTGGCTGCAAGACTGTTCGTGTTGTCTATTTCCAGAATCTATTCCAGCCTTATTAATCCATTTTCGTTCTGACCATGACCGTTTGGTAAGAATCATGATGTAAGTTCATCTTCTGGTTCATAACTCTCTTTTAGGGTTTTAATGGTAATCTAAGCTAGCATTTGTTGCATGTAGTCATCTAAGCTTTGTTAGGAGGATACCTTTACGGTACGTAAGGCACAAAAACTCTAAAATTCAACTTTAGTCCCTGGACTTTTAACTTTGCATAACTTAAAGTTTTAGTCTATCAACTCTTCCAAAATCAGTTTCGAAACATCAAATGCAATGTATGCATGTCAGGAATGATCGTATGTATGCGTATGAGGTTTTCATACAGGGTGTTACACCCATAATGCGTTCTCATCCTTTAGAGCCCTCCACCACCATCACAATAAAAGTGTCAGGTTAATAGTTCTATGTGACCCGAACCATACATATTAGGCTAGTGGATGTGGAGGAGGGTAATCCTTTGGGGATGATCCGTCATGTAGGCGGCCACAACATCGGGTGTGGGGATGAGCCCCAAGGCTTAGGCCAACGATGTGGTGATGAGAGCCATTATATAACTTACGTATGTATATGTGTGTGTGTGTGTGTTGGATAAGAAAGCAATGGACCGTCGTTTGCGTCTTGGAGGGGACGAAGGGGACAGGGACGAGGACGGACTTGACGGGGGCGGTGTGGACGCCCCTGGACAGGCCTCGACGATCCTAGGACGTCCCCACACCAGTAGGGACCCATCTGACGATGAAATGTTTTTTTTGAACGAAAATCTAATACGCATATATCAAGAGAAATAGACAAAACCTTAAAATAACAAGTATTAATTGTTAGAAATTTTTATTATAAAAAGGAAAATAGTCATAAAAAGTATATACATATGATTGTAGGTGTACATATTATACGGCGTTTATAAATGAATAAATTTAATTTTCTTTTGATTAGCATATATGACAAATTCATAAATCATATTTCTATGTAGAAAGGAATAGTGAGTGACAACTTGACAAATTCTATAATCATTATTGTCTAACCATAAAATTTTCGAATACGTATCTGATGGCTGACATGTAAATTCCTGACTTGTTAGCGTTTCAATTGTCCGTGGTGCATGGTTTGGAAAAAGTGATTGTTCATATCCATTATTAAATGCTATATACGTTCCAAGCTAACCTGATAACTAGGGGGAGCAAACTAGCCAAGCTCATGAGGAACTTGAGACGGACTCATTATGAGCTTGAATGAGCTCAAGCTTGTATAATAAATGAGTGCGAGATTAACATCATAGAATTCTTGGTGAGATTGGGAACCACCATTGTTAAGCTCTTAGCGAGAATAAGGCATCCACAAAATTATCTGTGGTTAATTTACTGATGGAAAACATGTTCTCGGTAAGATTGGGAACCACCAAAATATCATTTAATTGTAAATCATTTGTGTAGGAGTGACCTTTTTGAGTGGCAGGGAGCATTTTACCATTCCCAAATATAACCAACGGGTTACCTGATGTCGGAGATGCGTTAGATATGTTGTAGGTGGACCAGGTCATGTGGTTTGTTGCACCTGTGTCCGCATACCAATTGGGTGTATTGGATGAAACATAGCATTGAGAGAGAAAAACCAGTGCAAGGTTATCTTTAGTGGTACCCGGTTGAGAGACAAAGGATGGGAGACTTGAGCAAGCATGGGCATAGTGTCCATCTTGGCGGCAAAGTTGGCAATGTGGTGGTCTATGACCACGGGTCCGTCCACCACGCCCACCGGGGTTGTTATAAGCACGAGAAAAACGGCTGCCTCATCCTCGTGTAGATGACGATTGGTGAGATGATTGAGCAGAAAACGCCACAGCAGGTGGGTTGTTGGCGTGAAGGGCACGAACAAACAGATCATACAAAAGTACATGAGGAGCGGATGAAAAGGTTTCAAAAGAAGGGTCATGACCACAGAGAAACCAATGAATCTGGTCATTACAGTCAAGCGGAAACCCCATGGCGGGGCTAGTTGATCACAAATATTTTTGAAGTGGCGACCATATTCTGCCACAGATGTCGAACCTTTCTGGTCCAAACGAAGTTGATCCTTCAAGTTATGGACACGTTCAATCGATAAGTTACCATAGGCCGATTCCAAAGCCACCTAAATTTCATAGGCGGTGGGGAGGCCGAGGATGACAGAGACAGCCTCTTCAGACAAGTGGCTTTGATAAGGATAATAGTACATTACGCATTAGCAAACCATTGATGAGGGTTATCTACGGTTTTGTCATTGGAAGTGGTGGTTTTTGGAGGAGGCGAAGATGAACCATGAGATTAGGTTTTGTTAGTTTAATAGGGGTACCATTTAATATGTCCATAACAAATAATTGGTGGAGCGTAGTTTCATAGTAATGAAATTGGAAGCGGCTGAGGAATAGTAATGAATTGGAAGCGGCTGAGGAAGATGAAGCCATTGAGGGAAGAGGAGAAGTGAGGGTGCGGGAAAGATTAACGAGAAGGTGAAGGGTAGGTCTCCTGACTTGGGTTCAATATATAATTATCACGAGTTGTGAAAACCATAAGAACTCCTACTTCCTACGCGAGTTGGGTAACCATTTTTTGCAAAAACGTAGATGAAAATGTTATGAATATATCAGTAGAAAACAAAAACAAAAAAATTGTCCAGTTGGTAGTTACGCCTGATGTAAGCTTTGTTTACGGCCTGATGTAAATTTTGTTTACCGCGACAAAAAAAATTACACCTTATGTAAATTTTTGCATTCGACGCTTTTTTTAGTGTTTTCTTTCTTTCTTTTTTTTTTTGCTGAAAAAAGTTATTTTTTAATTTTTTTGATAAAAAAAAATTGAAAAACCTAGTTCTCATTGTTCTCACAACTCAAGTTGTTCTCATTTTACCATTTCCATATATATATATATATATATATATATATATATATATATATATAGGGAGAGAATCATAAGGAAACAAGATATAAATGAGAAAACTAGAAAACTAACTAAAAAAGCCAAAATAAAACATAAAAAACATACAAATTTTTTTTTACAATTTTTTTATAAAAAATCACTGTCTTTTATGTATAAAAAAACTTTTTTTAAAAAAAAAAACTTGTACTGCATATGTGTAATACACATCCGCATTATGTACATGGTGTACATGTGCATTATATGCTTCTTTTTTTTAAGTTTTTTACATATAATATATATAGCGATTTTTTATAAAAAAAAATTGATATGTTTTTTTGGCTTTTTTAGTTAGTTTTTTTGTTTTCTCTTTTAAACTAGTTTTCTCATGATCCATCACCTATATATATATATATATATATATATATATATATATATATATATATATATATATATATATATATATGAGGGTTTAAATGAGAACGCCAAATATCGCGAGAACCATGAGAACGAATGAAAAAAACACAAAGACTTGGTCCAAAACATTTCAAATTCAAAATTTCTTTTTACACTTATCATTGTTATTCGAATACAATGTTGAAAATTTAATTTACGTGTTTAAATTTACATGTTTTCGAAAATAAAGAAAATTTACACATGTGTAAGTTTACGATTTACACATGTGTAAATTTGTTGTATTTACATATCTGTAAAAAAAATCTAAGAAGAGTGATTTTAAGAGGAAAAATGAATTATTTGATGTTGTAAATCCTTTTTATGATGTTGTATTTTAATTACAATCGGGTTTGTATTTTAAAAAATTGGTTTTGATTGGTTTTTTCATTCGTTCTCACGGTTCTCACAATATTTAGCGTTCTCAACATAACTCTCCCCTATATATATATATATATATATATGGTTAGGGTAAAATGAAAACCTATACTAGTTGTGAGAACTTAGAGAATTCGGAATTCAGCCTTACGAAAGGTTTTTTCCAAAAAAATTTTTACCAAAAATCCTAAAAAATTAGCCAAAAAATAAATAAATAAATTAAAAAACTTGTTTTTTTTTTCATTACGGTAGCCGTAAATGTTTTAAAGTGATGCCATGCTTATGTCATCACCATTTTACAGCTACTGTAAGTGGCTGAAAAACACCACTTCGATTTTTTTTACGACAGTGTTTTCTAACATTTTAATCTAGGGGTGTGAAAAAAATGGGGGCAAAACTCGAACAGGAATGTCGAGTTCTCGAAGTTCTAATAACTCGGAGGGGTATTCCCTTGATCTTGATCATATATATATATATATATATATATATATATATATATATATATATATATATAATTAATTTTCCCAATGAGGTACAAGAATAGATAATATACAAATACAACCATAAAGAATTAAGATATTAAAGGCCTATAAATATGATAGTTTGATATATTCCAACCTTAACTAGAAGTGCAAACGACCCAAACTCATAATGACCTTGAAATTGACTCATTAAGAGTTTAAACGAGCTCAAGCCTGAACTTGGACATAAAAACAAGCTTGTATAATAAATGAGTGTGATCTTAACTTCAAAGAATTCTTTATATTACAATATAATTAGAATATAATCTAACCCAATAAAAAATCTAACTTAATATACATAAGAAGATTTTTAAATATTCATCACTTGTCATAGGATTCTCTATCTTCTACAAAATATGATTCAAAACTCATTACAATATAATTGGCTAATAACCTGACGCGGTAACAAATCTAACTTGATATACATAGGAATATGAAGATTGAAATATTGTGACCCTAATAAAAAAAAGTTGTGGGTTCACCATATTAAAGTCAATCAGAAGTATAAAATGTTTTGACAAACCAGGAATACGAAAAAAGTTGTGGGTTAACCATATTTAAGTCAATCAGAAGTCAAAAATGTTTGGCAAACCAGGAAATTTAGTTGCAATGTATGACATTGTTTCCACCAATTTAAAAATACCTAATATCACTAATATATTTATTTAAAATATATATTGTATTCATTAAATCCATTTTTCCACTTAAATTTAATGCTAGTCTTATTATATTAATTTTAAAAAACCAAGTTTTAAAGGGCGTTTTTTTCAATTCTCACTTGTGTCATATTGGAGTGAATATAACCTTGGGCTTATAACTCAGTGGTTGGGCAATGATGGTGACAAACCCATCGAGGGAGTTCAATCCTGAGCCGCACCCCGGTTTTCATCCGGTTGTTAATTCAGCGAGGCAACTCGTGTGGAGGCAATACGTTTTCCGGGGGAATGCCGTAACCAAGTCTGACCAACCGAGCGCGGGCCCGGTTAAGACAACGTAGTCTGGGCAGATCTTGGCTAGAGCCACCGTTTAGGCGGTGTGACATTGGGTCACTCAAAAAGAAAGTCACCATTCAAAAAAAAAAGAACAATGGTGCATCTATCTCTTTAAACGGTATGTCCGCTTTCACTTTCGACTCGATGTTCTTAACAACTTGTTACACTCGATTTGGTTACAACTTCGTGTGAAAAACGGTTCATCTAACTTCATTGTTGTAAAAAAAATTCATAACACAAATATCTTTCCCTATTCTTTTCGCTCTAACATTTTCCTTAATCTACAATCCTTCAACATGTGACCAAGACTCAGTTAGAACCAAACACTTTATATACTATTAGAAATATGTTATGAAGTAACACAAAACAATAACCTCCATCATGAAACAAGACATTTTTAACTCACCTATGACATGAACAAGGAATTACGATTTATTAAACAACATCAACAAAATGGAATCACAACCTACTCAACATATTAAAAACATGAAGAAAAAACACATTTTATTGAAGCATAGTGTCCAACATAACTAGTTTAAATGATTTTAACCACATGAGAAAAGTGCGGTTGTGACTAAACTTCCATCTCAAGGTGGAGAAGCCTCTTCACTACCTCACTCATGGTTGGTCGAGCGTCTTTATCATCCTCAACACATTCTAGAGCCACTTTTAGAAGATTATTCAGCTGACCTATTTCAAACTCTCCCGTTATCATAGGATTTAGTATCTCTGTGATTTGTGTCTCTGTCAAACATTCGCTTGCCCCGTGGACCTTCTCGTTTAACCAACTTACGAGTCTCTTTTGTTCCAACCTTTCATTATCATCACTTGGTTGATCATATGTGGGACTTCTTCCTGTTATCATCTCTAGAACCACCATCCTGTAGCTATAAACATCAACCTTTGAAGTAATCGGAAGATTAAACACCCACTCTGGAACCATGTACCCTCGGGTCCCCCTTATCCTTGAAAAGATAGAATTTTCTTTTACGCCTTGTTGGAATAGCTTGGATAGACCAAAATCAGCCACCTTTGGATTATAACTAGCATCCAACAATATATTTTGTGGCTTAACATCACAGTGCAAAACCCATTCCAAGCATTCTTCATGTAGATAAGCTAGCCCTTTCGCAACGCCAAATGCAATTTCGAATATTTTTGGCCAATCAAGCTGGTTTCCACCTATGTTCTTGGCTAATGAGCCATTCTCCATGTACTCATAGACCAAGATCCGATGTTTTCCCTCAACACAATAACCATATGTTTCTATCAAGTTCTTATGATTTATCCGTCCGATTGTGCTCATCTCTGCTAGAAATTCAGCTTCTCCTTGGATAGCCACATGGAGTTGCTTAATTGCTACCACTCGGTTGTCTGGAAGTATGCCTTTGTACACAATACCATCACCGCCTCTTCCGATCTCTTTTCTGAATTTATTAGATGCCTTCACTATCTCGGCATATGTAAACCTTTTGAATCCAGTAGCAATTGCAATGTAGGTTTGGGTTGTGCCTAATGGTTGTTTGGTGATATAATAGAAGAATATAAAGGATTTAACTTCAATTACACCAAGGATGATGCTGAACCACAATATGAACTTGAAGGACCCGTTTGCACACTTTTTCTCGTATGTGCGTTTGAGCTGAATCGTATAACTTGAGCAATCCAAATCGTTGTTAGCAACATGTTGATTATATGACAATACATCATTTTTAGGTAGCTTAAGATAAGTGACGTAACGAGTGCCCCTGTAGTAGCCATTGAACAACAAAGTCTTGATATAACATCTAAAGGATCCCATCCCTTTATCAAAGTATATTGGAAGGCTTTACAGTTGGAGTCATTAAAGCAGGCGTTCTTGCATTCTTTGAGACTGGATCTTGGTATATAAATGGAATCAAATCCATAAAATTCTACATGAGGGAGCTTTATGAATTCGAACTTTTCATGATGCCCAGAAAGATCAAATGTAGATTCACACCCAAAAGATAAATCTGAGTGGTTCTTGCTCTTGTATCCGTGCAGGCAAGTGCATCTCCTTTCTGATTCAAAGCTGTAAGTACAAAGGCTATTTGGACCACAAATCCCATGAATTGTACATGGTGTTGAAATTGCTTGCCAAGAAACACGCCAGCTTCTTTTGTTAAGTGAGTAAACTCTAATATTGCCATCAACATCAAGTGTGAGTCTTCTTTGAAGGGCATCACCATAGTCAGTGGTAATAAAAGTAAGATTGTCCGAGGATTGAAAACGCCCTTTGGAATCAAGCAAAGCAAATCTACTATTGTTGTAAGTAGACCTTCCTGCTTCCCACGTTAGTAAATACGGTTCAGGCCAATAAACGCTGGTAATTTCGTTGCTGCTGTAAAGAAGGCTGATTAGATTTTCATTGTCAAAATAGAGTTTGTAAAAGCCAGAAGACAAATTTGTCGAACTTCTGGAAGATACGAGGACGGTATCTTTGGTGAAAGGCTGATTAGGAAGGATAGTATGGGTTGGAAAACTAAAACTCTGCCAAAGATATGATATATTTTCTAACTCGGTAAGAACAACGTTACCCGAGTCAAGGAGTTGCAGTTGCAAAGGCGAGTTAGATTGAGTGTTGGTTGCCAAAATTCTTTGGCTAGCGTCTCTAAGAATAAGATTTCCTCTTTTCGACAAGGAAATCCTGGAGTGTTTTCTGTTGACAGGTTCATTTCGGTTTGCCATCCAAAACAGTGTGTGGTTTCCATCCAGCACGGGTTGAGAAAACCATATTGCAAAGCAATAAGCATTTTGGCCAATCTCATGAAATCCGGCTATGAAAAGGCCATTGGTGAAACCAAATGATGTTTCTTTTCAACCAAGAGTGATGAGCCTTGGGTTAATACACTTGGTGAAGACGGAGAAGAAGAAGAAGCAACAACATTTGGAGAATGACAAAAGGGTTATCAAAGGTAAGAACAATACTAAAGGCAAATGCATGATGTATTGTGAATGAATAAGCATCTACTTTGTGAGTATATATATTATATATCTTGGTTGAAATAGTCTCATAGTGTAAGGTGGTAGGTAAAGGATATTCAATTCAAAGGTGTTTAACTTCAAGTAAAATCATTTCTAACTTTAAATTGAAGAAAAACTAAATTTCTTTTGATTAATGATGTGTGGCATAAAATCATAATTATATTAGTATGTGGAAAGGAGAATAGTGGGTGTCAACTTTGCTTTTAATATATGGTCGGAGTAAATTACAAGTTGGTATATATGCTTTACGATTTTGGTTTAAACTATGGAATACGTTCCTAGTCTTTGTCAAACCATAAAGATAATTTGCTTTATACTCAAATTTCAATCGGGTTTATCGCAGTGGGCCTTTCAGGCGGGTTTTCCCTAGAACTGTAAATGACTGGTTTAGGCTATCTAACACTATTTGTGGTTGTCAACGTCTAGGGTCGCATGTTGCCGTTAGGTGACCCCAGATAGCCGGGCTTTATTTGGTTGGCCATTCAGAAAAAGGTTGTTCCATCTATCCAACTTTTAAATAATATGTATTGGTCAGATTGGGTTGGGCATCATGTCACGTTACTGCATTAAAACAGGTCAGATAAAATGAGTTATTTTTTTAGTCAAAACGTGTCCTGGTAAAAAAAAGTTTCTGGTCCGAACAACTATTTAATATTTAGCCGGCTTTGATAGTTTAATTTTAAAATTCTTTTATTCATTTTTCTATTAATAATAAGTTTGATATTTAATAATGTGTATTCATTTTTCTTTTAATAATATGTTTGGTATTTAATAATATGTATTTGTCGGGTCTGGCTGGGCAACACCTCGCGTCATAACAATCCACCTATATACGATTATTTTGATTCGAGTCAAAATAGTTTCAGGTCAAAACACGTCATATAATATTTAATAATTAGTTGAATTTAGTATTTAATTTCAAATTTGGTTTATTTTTTTTTCTTTTAATAATACGTTTGGTATTTAATAAAAGATTTGATGCTTGAACTGTCATGCTTACAAATTTCAAGACGTCGTAATAAGAGTTGTTGCATGTAAATTACCAATTGGTGCTTGAACCGTCATGCTTATAAATGACCGACGGTAGGGCCTCCTGAGTTTGTGGTCTTACAGTTAGGCCGGTGAAAAAGACCACCGTGTGTTAGTCGTCACTGCCTTAGGGTTGTTGGATCCATCGAGGTCGTTTGCTTTGAGTCGTTGCCCTTAGGGCTATTAGTAATGAGGAGGTCCTTTGTTGCCATCATCATGGAGTCGCTAGATACCAGAGGTGTTGTCTTAAACTGCCGGCTAGTGGGTGGGGTTCTCCCCAGTTGTCTCTCTCTCTCTCTCTACCTTTTGAATATTGTCTCTGTCCCTACTGTTAAAAGGTTGATTCATAAACACTGAATTGATGTGTGTATTCGTATATCTCATTACAAAGAAGGGTATTCTATTTATACACAAAAAACGTAATCTAAATATAGAAGACAGCAGCTGATTGCTAGCTGTCTTTATCTTTGATGTTGATTGCTGAAGATTAGCTGGATATGCGGCTGTGGATTAGCTGCCGCAGGATGTCCGGCTGTTGATTAGCTGCAGTTTACTCCAAGGTTAGTCTTTCCTTTCTAACACTCCCCCTCAAGTTGAATAGTTGGATTTCCAAAATTCAACTTGCCCAAACAATCATTGAGAATTTTCCCGTTAACTGCTTTTGTTAGAATGTCAGCAAGCTGATCCTTTGATCGAACGAATGGTAGTTCAATCGTACCATCTTCCAATTTTTCTTTGATGAAGTTCCTATCAACTTCCACGTGTTTTGTTCGATCATGTTGTACTGGGTTTTCTGAAATCTGAATTGCAGCTTTATTATCACACATAATCTTACTTGTTTCTTTTGACGGAAAACCAATCTCAGCTAAGAGTCTTCGTATCCACATGGCTTCTGTTAAACCTCGAGTTATGCCTCTAAATTCAGCTTCTGCACTTGAAAGAGCAACCACTTTTTGTTTTTTACTCCTCCAAGTGACAAGATTCACACCAACTAGAGCGAAGTAGCCTGCTGTTGACCTCCGACTTCCCTTATCTCCTGCCCAGTCTGCATCAGTATAGATTTGAACATTTAGGTGTCCATGTGATTGAAACAGGACTCCATGACCCACTGTTCCTTTGAGATATCTAATAATTCTCCAAACTGCTTCCATATGTGACTGTTGAGGTTGGTGCATGAACTGACTTACTACCCCTACAGCATAGGCGATGTCTGGACGAGTGTGTGAGAGATATATTAGTTTTCCCACCAGCCGTTGGTATCTTTCTTTATTTGCTAATTTTGCTCCTTCTTCCATGTAAAGCTTTTGGTTTACACTCATAGGAGTATCTGCTGGTTTGCAATCGATCATTCCAATTTCTGCCAACAGGTCTAAGACATACTTCTTTTGACTAATGAAGATTCCTTGTTTCGACCTTAGTACTTCAATACCGAGGAAATACTTAAGTCTGCCCAAATCTTTCATTTCAAATTCAGCAAACAAGTTTTCTTTGAGTTTTACCATTTCTTCTTTATCGTTCCCTGTAATGATCATATCATCTACATAGATAATTAGACAGGTTACGAATTTTCCTCTTTTTTTGAGAAACAAAGTATGATCGGCATTACTTTGTTTATATCCAAACTTTTTCATAGCTACCGTAAATCTGCCAAACCAGGCCCGGGGAGACTGCTTCAAACCATAAAGGGACTTCTTCAGACGGCAAACTTCTCCAGTTTTGAAATCTTTTGTGAATCCTGGAGGAGCATCCATAAATACCTCTTCGTCTAGGTCCCTGTGTAAAAAGGCATTTTTTACATCAAACTGTTGAAGTGGCCACCCTTCATTTGCAGCTATCGAAAAAAGAACCCTGATTGTGTTCATTTTTGCAACCGGGGAGAATGTTTCAGCATAGTCAATCCCATGTGTCTGAGTATACCCCTTTGCTACCAGTCGGGCTTTATATCTTTCAATTGTACCATCTGGTTTATACTTAATCGTATAGACCCAACGACACCCCACGGATTTCTTTCCCAACGGAAGAGTACACTTTTCCCATGTATTGTTCTTGGTTAGAGCTTCCATTTCTGTGTTCATTGCTTCCTTCCAATGTTTAGATTTTAAGGCTTGATCCACGTTTGTAGGAGTTTCTTCGGAATAAACAGATGAGATAAATGCTTTGGCTTCCTTAGTGAAGTTTCCATCGGCCACACTAGCTATAGGATAACTAGATCTTCTTGGTTCTTTTTCAGGAGAATACCGTTTCGGAGGAACCCCTCTGTTTGTTCTAGGGGGTAACACATATCTCGATGGTGGTTCTTCTTGTCTGGATTCATCTGCCTGCAAATTTTCAGTTTGTTCTGTGGCAGTTTCATGGTTAGAAGTATTGGTATCCTCAAAGTCATTAGAAACTTCAAAAATACCACCAGACTGAATAGGATGAGTATCACTTACCTCGGACACCAAGTTAGGAGGAACATTAGGACCGTCAGTGGCACTGAGATTGGGTTCTGGTGACTCTGTGGTTGGTGACTCTGTAGTTGGTACATAGGGAACATATTCCAACCAGCTTAGTGTGTCTAAACATTCCTTCTCCCCCTGACCACTGAGTTGGGAATTGTAGTAATACTCGGTTTCAAGAAAGTCACAGTTTATTGTGGTGAACATATGACGTGTTTTTGGATTATAACATCTGTATCCCTTTTGATTCATTCCATACCCGACAAAGACACATTTTACAGCACAAGGGTCAAGTTTGGTTCGATCTGATTTAGGTATGTGAACAAAGGAAGTACATCCAAAGATTTGTGGTTGAAGGGTGAGAACTGAGGGTAGTTTGAAGAATTTTGAAAGGGTGTGTAACGGAGTGTTAAGCTTTAGGATTTTTGTTGGGAGTCGGTTGAGAAGATAGGTAGCAGTAGCAAGGGCTTCAGGCCAAAAATATTTCGGGACCTGGGATTCAATCAGGAGAGCTCGTGTCATTTCTAGCAAAATGCGATTTTTCCTTTCGGCGACACCGTTTTGTTCTGGGGTGTTTGGGCATGTAGTTTGGTGGATTATTCCTTGTCTTGGAAAAAGGATTTAAACAAGGTATTAACAAACTCACCGGCATTATCAGATCGGAATATTTGGATGTTTGTTTGAAATTGGGTTTGAATCATGGCGTAAAACCTAGTGAATTTTTCAAATACTTCGGATTTGTTTTTCAAAAAATAAACCCAGGTCATTCGGGTACAATCATCAACGAACATCACAAAGTACCGAAGGTTTTGCCCCCCAAGAACTGGGGCAGGACCCCATACGTCAGAATGGATTAATGAAAATGGCAAAGCAGCCTTAGTGTTATTGGGTTTAAAAGTTTTTCTATGGCTTTTTGCTAAAACACATGTTTCACAATGTGACATAGAATTAACTGGAAATAGTTTCGGAAATAAAATATGCGAATAACTTGTAGAAGGATGACCTAATCTTCGGTGCCATAGCCAAGCTTCCCGTTCCGATGTCCCATGAGTCAGCATCACCGCACCACTTTGAGTCACCTCATCCACATAGTACAACCCTTGATTTTCAGTGCCACGCCCAATGATCACTCCCGTCCTGATATCCTGTAAAATACAAAACGTAGGGTACATTAGGACAATACAGTTGAGTTCCTTCGTGACATGGCTGATGGAAAGCAGCTTATGTGATAACGAAGGAACATAAAGGCAATTAGAGATTTTTATTGTGGGTGAAATCTCAATAGTTCCTCCCGATTTTACATCCATTATTCCTCCGTTTGCCGTTTGAATATGTGTTTTTTCTGGTTTGGTTGTTGAAATAATATCCGATAGCTCATAAGTCATTGTATCGGTCGCACCACAATCGAAAATCCATGTTTTTTGTTTTTTGTGATGTTTGTGGGCTATATTGGCATTTCCTTTATTTTCAGGGACCAAATGTGACATCTTCAAGTTTTCATTATATGGGTTCGGTTTACCCGCCCCAAACCCATCCGCCCAACAACCGCTCCTTTTTCTTTCTTCTTCTCCGCCTTTACCTAAGCATTTGTCTCCTTCATCTGTGGCGTCGGCCAATCCGCCGAAACCCACCCTCCGGCTTCCATCTCCTGTGACATCCCGGCTGCCGGTGCTAGATGACTTCCCCTTTTCCGTAGTCTTTGTGCCTCTCTTCTGACCATCAGACCACCATTCGGGATACCCGACGAGTTTGAAACATTGTTCCCGGGTATGTTTCGTCATGCCGCAATGATCACACTTGAGGTGAGTTTTGTCGTCTTTACTGGTTCCGATTCTTTTTCCATCGGCTCGTCGGTAGCCCTTTGACGCAAGCCCTAGTCCGTCAATTTCAGAGGCCATTAGACCCGCTGTGATACCCTGTGTGTCATTGAGAGGTGTTCCCAGAATATTCTGGTGAGCGGCCTCCTTGCGAACAGTAGCGTATGCATTTTCTACGGTTGGAAGGGTTTCTAACCGGAGTATTTCCCTTTTTATAGGGTCATATTTCCGGTTGAGGGCGTTTAGAAACTGGAACAGTTTCTGTTCCGTCCTGATTTTGTGATACGCTTGGATATCGGCTGGGCAGGTCATAGGGTTTGGGTCAATCCGATCAATTTCTCCCCATACTCCTTGGAGTATAATCCACAATTCTTCTAGGGAGAGATTGTTCTGTTTGATTTCATTCGCCTTGACATGTAGGTTGAAAGTTTGGAGCTTGTCACGCCCACTGCTATATGTTATAGCTAGGGCATCCCACAGCGATTTTGCTGTTGGGAATTCGGTTAGGTTGCTGGCAAGGGTTGGTTCGATGTTCTGTATGAGCCATGAGAAGACGACTAGGTCGTCTTGTTCCCATTGCTCATATTCCTCGCTGGTTTGGTTCAGCGGGTTGGTTGATAGATGGTTTAGGAAGGCTTTTGATTTACCGCCTATGGCTACCCTCATCATCCGGGTCCATAAGGCGTAATTCTGGCTGTTGAGCTTGAGGTTTATTTGAAGGTTATCGGATAGTTTTGGGTTTCTGTTTTGTGGGTTGAGGCCATTCTTGAGCAGGTTGGCGATTTGAATTGATAAATCTTCTCCCAAGTTACCGGCTTCGGCCATGGCAGCTTGGTTGAGAGGATGATTTGGTTTTGGGTGAGCAAGGTAGATGATGAACAGGTCAAGAACGACACTGCTCTGATACCATGTTAAAAGGTTGATTCATAAACACTGAATTGATGTGTGTATTCGTATATCTCATTACAAAGAAGGGTATTCTATTTATACACAAAAAACGTAATCTAAATATAGAAGACAGCAGCTGATTGCTAGCTGTCTTTATCTTTGCTGTTGATTGCTGAAGATTAGCTGGATATGCGGCTGTGGATTAGCTGCCGCAGGATGTCCGGCTGTTGATTAGCTGCAGTTTACTCCAAGGTTAGTCTTTCCTTTCTAACACCTACCTTTTGAATATTATATACAGAAAGCAATGCATTCTTAACTTAGTTGTGAGATTGTTAATAAGTATAGATTTATGAATTAACAAATGCCTAATGGTGGGCCTTTATTTAAGACAGAAAATACACTTTTTTTCTAAAGGTTACTGTTCAACTCCTAACTGACTCCATTAGTTGTAACCCTATTAGCACATATGGTTGGTCGATTGACTTCACTTAAAACATGAAAACCACACATTTTTGTAACCATATGAGCGAAATGCAGTTACCACTAACTATCCATTTCCAGGTGCAGGAGCACCTTCACAACCTCGCTCATGGTTGGTCGCTCGTCTTTATCCTCTTTAACACATTGCAATGCCACATTTAGAAGACCAATCATAAGATTTTTTTCATATTCACCCATTATCATAGGATTATATATATCCATGATTTGTATCTTTGTCATACCTTCACTATTGGCATGGACCTTCTCTTTTACCCAGCTTACAAGCCTCTTTTGTTCAAACCTTTGGTTATCATCACTTAGTTGATCATATGTAGGACTTCGTCCTGTTATCATCTCTAGAACCACCATCCCCTAGCTATAAACATCCACTTTTGAAGTAATTGGAAGATTAAACACCCATTCTGGAGCCATATACCCTCTAGTCCCTCTTATCCTTGAAAAGATAGAATTTTCCGTTACGCCTTGGTGGAATAACTTAGACAGGCCAAAATCAGCAACCTTTGGGTTGTAATTAGCATCCAACAATATATTTTGTGGTTTAACATCACAATGTAAAACCCATTCCAAGCATTCTTCGTGTAGATAAGCTAGCCCTCTCGCAACGCCAGATGCAATTGTGAATATATTTCGCCAATCAAGTTGGTTAGCACTTAAGTTTTGTGCTAAGGAGCCATTCTCCATGTACTCATAGACCAAGATCCTATGCTTTCCCTCAGCACAATAACCATATGTTTCTATCAAGTTCTTATGATTTATCCTTCCAATTGTGCTTATCTCTGCTAGAAATTCAGCTTCTCCTTGGATAGCCTCATGGAGTTGCTTTATTGCTACCACTCGATTGTCTGGAAGTATGCCTTTGTACACAGTACCACCACCGCCTCTTCCAATTTCTTCTCTAAATTTATGAGATGCCCTCACTATCTCAGCATATGTATACCTTTTGAATCCAGTAGCAATTGCTAGGTATGTCTGGGTTGTTGTACCCGAGGGTTGTCTGGTGATATAATAGAAGAATACGAAGGACGTAACTTCAATTACACCAAGGACGATGCTGAACCACAACATGAACTTGAGGGTTCCATTTGCACTATCTTTGTCATATGTTCGTTTTAGCTTAATCATAGAACTCGAGCAATATGAGCCTGACTTGCTAGCAACAAGTTGATTATATGATAATACTTCAGATTTAGGTAGCTTTAGATAAGTGTGAAAAGGAGTATCCTTGTGGTGGCCATTGAACAACAAAGTCTTGGCATAGCATCTAAAAGAGCCGAATTTTTCATTGAAGGTGAATTGGAAGGCTTTACAGTTGGAGTTATTCAAGCAGGCCCTCTTGCATCGTTTGAAACTAGATCTTTCTATATATTCATAATCAAATCCATAAAATTCCACATGAGGGAGTTTTATGAAGCCATAGTTTTCATGATGTCTAGAAAGATCATGTAGAGGTTCACACCCAAACGACAAGTCCAAGTGGTTCTTGATTTTGTATCCATGTAGGCAAGTGCATGTCCTTCCTGAATCATAGTTGTAAGTACAAACACTGTTTGGACCACATATACCATGAATTGCACATGGTTTTGAAATTGCTTGCCATGAAACTCTCCAGCTTCTATGGATAAGTGAGTAAACTCTAATATTGCCATCAACATCAAGTGTCAGTCTTCTTTGAAGGGCATCACCATAATCTATGGTAGTAAAAGTCAAATTGTCTGTGGATACAAAATGCCCTTTGGAATCAAGCAAAGCTAATTTACTATTGTTGAATGTAGACCTTCCTGCGTCCCATGATAGTAACCAAGGTTTCGGCCAAAAAACACTGGTAATTTCATTGTTGCGGTAAAGAAGGCGGATTACATTGTCATTGTCAAAATAGAGTTTGTAGAAGCCAGAAGACAAATTTGTCAAACTTCTTGAAGATATGAGGACGGTCTCTTTAGTAAACGGCTGATTGGGAAGGATAGTATCTCTTGGAAAGTTAAAGCTTTGCCAAATATATGAATTCTTTTCTAACTTGGTAAGAACAAGGTTACCCGAGTCGAGGAGTTGTAGTTGCAATGGCGAAATAGATTGAGTGTTGCTCGTCCAAATCTTTTGGCCTGCGTCTGTTAGAATCAGGTTTCCTTTATTCGACAAAGAAAAGGTGGAATGTTTTTCGTTGACAGGCCAGTCTCGGTTTGCCATCCAAACCAATGTGTGTTTTCCATCCAACATGGGTTCGGAAAACCATATTGCAAAGCAATGGGCATTTTGGCCAATCTCGTGAAATCCGGCTGTGAAAAGGCCATTTGGTGAAACCAAATGGTCCTTCTTTTCAACAAAAAGTGATGAGCCTTGTGTTAAAACACTTGGTGAAGAAGAATCAGCAGCAGCAGTTACAGCTTGTGGAAAATAATAGGTGGTTATTAAAGGTAAAAGAAATAGAAATGAGAGATGCATGATGGAATATGAATGAATAAGTATATACTTTGTGTGTGTATATATAGAACCATATTGGTTGAATAAAACTCAAATTGTATGGTGGTAATCAAAGGACTCTCTGACCATGTAATTTGCTTATATTATATTTTATTTTATTTGACCATGAAATTTGCTCTAAATTATATTATATATTTTTTCATACTGAAATGAGATCAAAATGAAGTTGGGTTTCCCTGATTAGCGTATAGCTATTAGGATGGATATGATCGTGTGGTTTCGCTGGTGGCACAGTAATACCTTAGTTGTCTGTCAGTGATCCAAATTTGCCGTTAAAAACATAAAAATAAAATAAAAAATAAAAGTATCATTGTTGAACTCATCTAGATTAGAGGTTTCGTGATCAATTATAAACGATCCTACTAGACTCGTGATGGCTATATGTCATTTTCTTTCATTAAGGGTAACTTACCCTACTAATTAAAATTTGGCTTTGACCATTGAGCTCTTCATTGTACAAGTTGTAAGATATTATTTTAATTTTTGCAATTTATGACAACAACATATCGAACTTAGATCAATTAAAAAGATACCACCGCATGTTTTACATTGATCGAAAATTATAAAAACGAATATCAGTAACAGTGAGGGTAGTACCAACACCGGTACTGATGTTCGGTCGGAATTGAAGTTGTACCAATATTATTAGTATGGTATAAGTTCGGCTCGTCATGACACTAGTACGATATAGACACTCGCTGTAGCTTAAGCTATAAAAAATATACTCTATTACAAATGCAACTCCGTTTTCAACAAAATTTATACCGGAAACAATCTTAACGAATATTAGTACCACAACCGAAGCTGTTGGTACAGTATTACTTTAGTTGGTCACGGTTAAGAGCATAAAAAATAATTATACTTGATATTTTCGCTTTTGTGTAAACTTTTATTGAAACATAGATAAATATATAAGTACACCGTAACAATATATTACGAATTTTAATATTACATTAAATTATTAGAATAACGAAATGATAAAGGCGTCAATTTATATAAGGCTAATGTAATTGTACGAGTAATTTAGCTAGATTAATGTGTGTATATATATATAAAACAATGAACCACTTTAGGCTGTCTCTTTAGATGGGCTATACAATCTAGTATGACCTTTCTCTAAATAAATCAAAGAGAAAAGTGTCCGAATAGTCCATGTGGTTTGCACCGATTTCATCTTTAGTCCCTATATTTTCAAAATTAAACTAATAACCACAATATCCTTATTTTCTAATCATCTTTCAATGTTAATTAATTTTGTTGTTTTAGTAATCCTCTATAGGTCAAAGACTCATCATTTTACTTCACGCTTAGTGTCTACTTTTTGTAGGTAGTGATATTTACGCTACCTCTTTTAGCCATACACAATAAACTTTACATTATATTTAGTCTTACACTTTTTGTATGATATTCAGTCATACATTTTTTGTAGGTAGTGATAAAATAATTATTTTGTAATGATATATTCGAAAAATCATAAAGCATTATATTATATTATAAAATCATTAATCGACATCAATTTATATAAAGAATATTGATTTTTAATAACATGTAAGTTTGTGCGGTTCAATAGCCAGTTTTGTGAATATTTCATTGTGGTCTTTGTCACTAACTTAGACTAATTGGTTTCGTTCGCTAACTTGTGAAAGTTTTTGTCGACCACAAATTTTGTTCGCTTTTACCTCTTTGTGTAATGATGATGTCGAACCACAACGTGAACTTGAGGGGGCATTTTCACTCTGTTTATTATATTGTCGTTTTAGCTAAATTATAGAAGTCAAGCAATGCAAGTAGGACTAGTTAGCAATAGATTGACTACATGATACCTCTTAATAAGGCAGCTTATAAGTGATGGAACGAGTAATCAAGAAGCAATGAAGTATGTCTTGACATAACATGTTAAGGAGAATTAAATCCGTAAAAAAAAATATTAAGGTGAATTTCTTTAATCTTGTCATCTCTAGGACTTAAATCCATAAAGTTACAAAGTTAAATTTAAAAATTAATTGCGATAAAATTGTATTTTGTAGTTTCAACATATTGGTTGTTACCAATTTGTTAGACTATTACCAACCAGTGATGACTTTCTCCCAACCTATCTTGTCCAAATAATCAAAAAAAAATCCATTTTCTCCCCCAACTCGGTCGGCCAAAGGTTGCAAGGGGTTGCCACTTTATTTTGGCATTTGTCCAAACTTAATTGGTGTCGTCTTTTAATTTTCTTTTTCATTTTATTCCTTAACTACCAGTTCCCCTGGATTAAGGTTGAACAAAGTAAATAAACCGTAGTCCAAATCATGATAAGGGATAACACTCCAAAAATTAAACAATAGTGGTAAATGTATGAATTTTCAATGTAATACATGCATTTATGTGTTTTGGTTGTTTTATTGGTCATTAAATAGTTATAACAGCTAATAGATGCTTTATAGGGTTTGAAACTTTTTTTTTGAAAGATGTGAATTATTCGTGAATGTCGTGAGGTCTAGCATACGTTGTCTTAACCGGGTCAACGCTAGAGAGACCCCTCACACAATAGATCCCTAGTTTAAACTCCTCAATGAGAAACCCCTATCACCCAGACTTGAACTTGAGACCTGAAGGGGAAAACTCACACAGGCCCACCGTAGATGAAACTTAAATACCCGTGGCTACCATTAGAGCACTAGTGATGGTTTATTAGTGAACAATTTGGGTGTTTTGCTTGCTTAGTATAACTGTTTTTACGAATTAGCAACCTGAAGATGTTTATTTAAATTGGTTAAGTTTGTTCACAAATAAACACATAAGTTGTTTTCATAAGAAAACACAAATAAGCAGTAACAAACATTCTTTGTTAGAAATTTTTTTTTTTTATGGTACTAGTAACATGACATTTTATTTTGGGCTCCTCGGTTCCTAACTGCTGTTCGAGCCCAGCTTCTTTTAATTCTTTTTCATGTGGCCTAAGATATTGAGTTAGACCATCATGGGCTCCAACATGTGGGCTGGATATGAGGCCCAAAACAATTATAACACAAATTGGGAAATTTTGTGCAAAGTTCATAATCCTATGTGTCGTCATTTAATTTAAATCATCCTTCTTAACTCAATGGTGGTTGAAACTTATAAAAAATTAAAAACAAATCAAAGCAATATAGTTTATTACAAATCAAAGTAACGTATTTTATAAACATATTGGGGTGTTAATCGAATAGTTTATTCGAAATAAGATACATATAATATATACTGATCAGTAGGATTATAGTTATGTGACAGATACTTTTGTATGTCAACAGTGGAAAGAAATCCTTGTTACAAAATACGAAGACCGAGATATAAAGCAATCACACCCTTGTTATAAAAGTTGTGTATTTGCCTTCTCGTTAATATTTCGCCTTTTATTTAATTCTAGTTCTATTTGTGTATAACTGTATATATACATTATTCGTTAAACAGTGATTCATTTCATGTTGTCTCTTTAAATGAGTTGCAATCTAATATGATTTTTCTTTAACTGAATTAAATGATTGTGCTTGTTCATATAGGGTTTCTGCTAACAACTAATTGTAGTTGATCAATACATCTACTCCAATCTAGTTAACTTGTGATATGATGATTTTATGATTGGAACTACTATCCTTGGTGTATGTTCAGGTACTGCATGAGCATAATTATTAATAACGGAGGTATGCTCTGTAACATTTTGTGTAAAACGGGTTTCAAAAACCCGTACCGTTTATTCATCAAGTATTGGTTAAAATGTTCGATGCGTACTTAATTAGGGTTTATTATGTTATTTTTCAATTTACAAATATTATTAGGATTTAAGTCTTATTTATAAATAATAATAATAATAATGATAATAATAATAATAATTAAATAAATAATAATAATAATAAAGTTAAATTAATGAAACAAAAATTAAAATAAAAAGAAATGGGGAAACCGGGAATCGAACCCGGGTCTCCCGCGTTTGCACTCACCCAAAAACACCGCTGCTCTGCACACCTCTTTGTGCTTAAACCCAAATCAAATACACCTTATAGTAGTAATGTCAGAACCAGAGCTTCATCTTCAAAAACGGTCGCTGATGTCAAATGCGCGAAATCTTAGGAATAACGTTTCCTGATTACTGCAAACGGACATAATCAACGATAATTATCGGTTATAACCGTTATTTAAAACACAATTGATTCAAAACCGTTTCTTTTAAGAACTGAAATCATTGACCGTGATTTTTGGGTCTCTAAATCGAAACCGAAACAGCTTGTTCACCTTATAAATATCCAACCAATTCCTTATGATCAATTCGCTCAGAATCGCACTCTCTTCTTGAAATTTTCTTTCAAAGCACATTGCCGGGAAATCCTTGCACTCGCCGGAGGTATCGTCGGAAAACCGGGGGCCTTGTTTCAGTTGGTATGAATCCCAAAACTCTTCTATATTTCTTGTTTAATACGTTTAGATTACATCAGTTAAACCAGAACAGTTAAATCTTATAACAATCGGGTTCCGGGTTGAAATTCATGAAGATGATGAGTTTCAGCAGGTGATTAAAAGTAATAAGAATCGGGTTTGTTACCGGGTTAGACACACAGTCCAGTGGTGGACTGTGTGCAAACATAATATTCACATCTCCGTGTTGTTGAAATAAAAACCGGTTTCTTTTTAATTCAAATACGCTAGCACTCAGATAGTTGTTAAGTATATTAAAAGTTCTGTTTCAATCGGGTTAGACACCCAGCCCAGTTGGTTGGGCTGGGTGCAAAACAACATAGAGATCGCGGGTTCGAGTCAGATCCTTCACACTGGTTCGCTCATTTAAATCCTTTTTAAATTAATTAATTTCTAAAATATTCTAATTAGTATATAAGAATAATTAAATCAGAGATCTTACGGGTTAGACACGTAGCTCAGTTGGTAGAGCTGCGTGCACGTATACGGGAGGTCACGAGTTCGAACCTCACACGATGCCTTTAATACCAAAGTCAACGCGGTCCGACCGGTCAACCCTGTAAAAGGGTATATTTTTAATAATTATTTTCTTTATTATTTTATTTAAAAATCATTTAAAAATACTTCAAAAATATAACTTTTTAAGTTTAAAAATTGTAATAAATACCACAAAAATAGATCAAAAAATCTAATAAAAGGCATTAATTAGAAATTTTAATTTCAAATAGAAGATATATATTTATCGAATTATTACGTGATTATTTAGGTTAGTTTTCCCTCGTCGGTTGAATCATAAATTCGTGAGCATTCATCATCATCAAGGAACGCACCCACTGTGAGTGAATTCTTACAAATTCCCCTTTTTATTCATGTTTTGGGGTGTATCATGTGTCGCTTTATTTATTTCGTTTATTCAAACTTGTGCTATTACCATTATATGATCTAAACGTGTGATGTAAATGTTGTTTGTTGTGATGTGTGTTTACATTTTGTCAAGTTGTGCAAATCATTCATTAGGCCCATCAGTTCCTCGTTGGAGACGAGTTGAGCATCGCGTGCCTCATTAGATCAGCTCCGTTTGATTGAGCCTTGATCTCATTGTTCATCATTTGGTGTGTGCGTGTGCATTAATTGATATTATATGTATTGTGATTAAATTTACATATACGTATACTCATATGTGGTTATGCACCTTTTTATAACTAATATAACAAATTCGTTCAAATGTTTTCATAAGATTCACTCGCCAACTTTTGTTGACCCAAAACCCTATTTTTACACATGATACAGGTGGACAGGTTGAAGCAAGGAACACATAGGAAATTGCCTTAGAAGAAAAATAAAGAAGTCATGAAAAATGTATTTGAACATGTTGTGCTTGTATGTTTATTGTAATTTCTTCTTTAAAAAGAAATAATAAATATGAAACTTTATAGTAAATGTCATGAACTTTGATGAAAACCCAATCATGCCCCGACTGCCATTTCCGCTGCGGGTCAGGGTGTGACAGATTGGTATCAGAGCTTTTGACTATAGGGATATATGATAGGTTATTAGACCCTTAGAGCCTATACTATAGTTGATTAGATTTTAATTGTTTATGTGGTTACATGCAAACTCATGATGTTTATTTGTTTCGTATTTATTACACACACAAATGCATGCAAACACTTCCACTATCATTTTGTGTAATACTTAATGAGTTATACTTGTTGTCAAACATAACATGCTTACATATACATTCATCACTCATATTTCAATGTTCACATATTCAAATCATCCTCATATTTCCTTTATTCAAGATTTTGTGGCATTTTTCGTTTTTCAATCTCATCAAAGTGAGTTCTACACGGGCATGTAGTAACTGGAAAGGTACAAGTACCGGTAGTCGAAACGTCCTGTCTAGGTTGGCATTCGTATAAATCCAATATAACGGACTAGTTTGCCTACCTGGGCACTAACGATGAGAGTACGAAGGACCTATTAGGCCAAAGCATGCCACACCAAACGTCGTTCGAACTAACCCTACTTTGAGTTGTCATTGTGTCCATACCAGGACACCCTCCGACCTTATACTTTGTTGTCATGTTTTACGATTTTCATTCGGGTGGCGCAAGTGTTAACAGGCCAACACCAATATGAACCCTACCAGAGCCCAGTAGTCATGGGGGCCCACATGACTACTAAGGCCAAGTAAGGGGACATATGGGAGCCCAAACATGAGCAAAGCCCAAGACATCCTATGGATGTAGCAATTTATTTTCTTCATTTGTTTTGTGAATGTTCATTTCTAAATACGACACATGACACCTAAAACGTCAAACTCATACTCTCGATACGTATTCCTTGTAGATGTCTTCTAGTCACCCTCGTAGAGGTAGGAGATCAGAAAAATTCCGCGAGCGCATGGCCGCCCAAATCGCTCAACAAATGGCCGCCATAATCCCCAAGATCGTAGTTCAAGTTCAACAAGCCCTTACCGCTAATCCCGTCAACCCAATCAACCAAGAAGATCAAAACGTTGTCAACCCTCCCCCAAATACCACTAAATGCACCTTCAAGCACTTCAAATCCTGCGATCCTCCAAAATACGAAGGGACTGAAGGTGTCACCGCTCTCCTCCATTGGTTTGAGGAGATGGAAAACACTTTTCTCAATTGCGACTGCCCCGATGATCGCAAGGTGCGATATGCTACCGGTCGTTTGTTCGGAGTAGTACTTACATGGTGGAATACAGAGAAGGGCAAGCGAGGTGCTGAGGATGCTATGACCTTGACTTGGGAAGAGTTGAGAGAGATCATGACAAGACGTTTGTCACACCCCGACCCGCAGCGGAAAAGGTGATCGGGGCATGATTGGGTTATCATCAAAGCCCATGACATTTATTATGCGTTTCATATTCATTAATACAATTTAATGGAAATTTACAATAAAGATTACAACATGTTCTAACTATCAATCTAAGCTTCTTTGTTCTCTTCTAAGGCATTTCCTATGTTTTCCTCGCTTCAACCTGTTCACCTGTATCATGTGTAAAAGGGTTTTTGGGTCAACATAATGTTGGCGAGTGAATCCTATGGAAAACATTTGAACAAGTTTATTTAAATTGATTATGAAATATGTGCACAACCAAACATGAGTAAAAATAGATGTAAACTTATTCAACAATCATAAGATATTAAATAAAGCATACATGAACAATAATGGAACATTTAGAGGCACGCGTTGCTCAACTCGTCTCTCACGAGGAACTGATGGGCCTAGTGAATGAATTGCATGAACATGATAATATGAAAGTCATAACTACAATCAATATAAACTCAATGATATACACATGAATAATAATGAATTGGTTTTGAGGCACGCGTTGTTCAACTCGTCTCCCACGAGGAACTGATGGGCTTAATGAATGAATTTCATATAATTTGACAAATGAAATAAGTAATCACAACAATATAAACAATCTAAGTTTAGATCATGACATGGTATGGCACAAGTTTAAATAAACAAGTTAATTATTTTGTGACACATGACACACCCCAAAACGTGTAATTTAAAAGGGGGAGTTGTAAGATTCACTCACAGTGGGTGCGTTCGGTTGATGATGTTGAATGCACGCGAAGTGGTTTTAACCACGAGTGAGATTAACCTAGATAAATCGCATTATGGTTCGGTAAGTAAATGGATTTTATTAATCTATTTTAGCAGGATTGTTGGGTGTATTTTTGTGAGTTTAAGGCTATTTTCTAACCTTAAAAATGTTATTTTTAAGTATTTTTAATTGATTTTTAATTAAAATAATTAAATAAAATTAATAAAAAAATTTGACTTTTTCTGACTGTTGACTTTGACTTTAACCGTTGACTTGACCGTTGACCGGTTCGAGTGCGAATATAAGTGCGCTGGCTGAGACTCTAACCCGAGACCTCCCGTACGCGTGCACGCAGCTCTACCAACTGAGCTACGTGTCTAACCCGTCATATATCCGTTTTTAATTATATTTATATATTAATTAATTTAAACAGAAAATCCTTTTATTTAAAAACGATTTAATTTGAATCGGACCGGTGTGCTCCACAGGTCTCGAACCCGGGACCTGTGGGTTGCGTAACACACAGTCCACCGCTGGACTGTGTGTTTAACATGTTATATAATCCAATTTTTATTATACTTAAATACAAACTATTTGTTTTCATTTCTGACTTATTTAAAAAGGTAAAATAATTGTCCGGGTCGATGCAGAAGACCGGACTCGAACTCGTGTGCTTTAATTAAACATACACACAGTCCACCACTGGACTGTGTGTCTAACTTGGTTATTATTCCGGTTATTAATATACTTAACATATATATAAAATGAATCCGGTTCAGTTAACTAAAAAACATTTTTATTTAGTAGCGTGTGTGGAACAAGATTCGAACTCGAGACCTTTGTGTGTTTATTGTGCACACAGTCCACCGCTGGACTGTGTGTCTAACCCGAGTTATTTCTTGATTTAAATTATACTTATGAGTTACCGTAACATCGTCTTCTTCGTTGAGTTTTAACCCGAAATGATGTCTGACTGGTTCGAGTTTTTATTCAGGTTTCTTTAACGTTTTTAGTTAATTACCGATGAGATAAAAGTAAAAAGAAAGGAAAATTAGGCGTGAGGTATACCGACTAGCTTCCTCTGTTTTCCGGCAGAACTCCGGCGACAGCAATAGGCTCCGGCGTCGGGTGTATTGCAGCAGCGAGTCTTCAAAAAGCTTAAAAATGACGTGGGTGACTTCGTATAAGCTCAGGGGGTTTAGTAAAACTTAGAGGTGAAAAACCCGGTTTTCCGGTGATGAGCAGAAATATTCCGGCGAGTGAGTTTTCGCCGAGAAAGGGTGCGGTTTTGAGCGAAAATGTTTGCAGAGGTTCGAGGTGGTTTTTATAGGGCAACTCGTCGATGTATTTAGCCCGATTTCCAACTGGATTCATTGGTTTGAATTTCTCCGGCGGTTATAACTTTGGTCGCGGACTCAAACATCGGTTATAACCGATATAGGTTTAAAGTTTTACGTTATAACGGAAGGATTCGTTAAAAACTCGCGAGATTGCCGGGATTTCCGACGACTGAACTTTGGGCGCCGGTTTTAAATTCGGAAAGTCATGATATGAATTTAATGATCTTAATAATTAACAAAAGACATCAGTGGCGCAGTGGTTTGTGTGTTATGTGTTAAGTCGTTTGTGAATCGGTTACTGACCCGGGTTCGAAACCCGGCAGAACCAAAGTATTTTTATTTTCTTATTTTTGACAGTTTTTCAAAAACTAATTATATATTCCCGTATAATAATTGATTATGTATCGTTTAAAATTATTTTGGGCATTTAATTCGCAACGAAAATTTTAACTGACTGTTCGGTTGATAAACGGAGCGGGTTTGGTAAATCCGTTTTTTTACGGATGTTACAGTATCCCCTGCTTTTTAGAAATTTCGTCCCGAAATTTAAATAGTGATATATTTGACTAAAAGAATGATGGTGTTTAGTTTGACAGTTACATGCTTAGAAGAAGTAAGGGTTTAAGTTTTTGGTCGAGGCGGTAACGTTCCTTGTAAGGGTTAAGTACCCTATTACAGGAATCGCTTTTTGTTGCCTACTGTAAAAGAATTGATAAGCAGAATTGATTCGCTAACTATGATATTATGCATAAGAGTTTGGATATGTTTGGAAGGGTATGGTTATATCCTAAGGCAAAACTTCTAACACTACAACCTACATGGAACATAAATAAACACAACAGCTGATATTTGAACATAAATAAACACAACAGCTAATATTTGAACCCACATTCTGATAGCATATATGTTTGAATGGTGGAAGTTCCTCTCTCGTTTGTTATGATGGAGAGGTTAGTTTATGTAGAAATGGAACACAATCCAATCTCTTTAAATAGCAAGATGATATAAATGTAACACAAATTTCAACCAAGGCAATACTAAATCTTACATGGAACTTCTCATAACCGCCTGATAATGCCTCTGATCCTTTGGCAAGAATACTTATATATAGGAAGTACCAGCGGCGTATCCACCATATTCTTGCCAAATTTTCATTGGTTTTATCCACAAGTTATGATTAGTTACCAAGAAACTAATAAATCCTACATAGAACTTCTCATAACCGTCCGACAATGCCTCTGATCCTTTGACAAGAATACTTATATATAGGAAGTACCAGCGGGGTATCCACCATATTGTTGTCAAATTTTCATTGGTTTTATCAGTGAATTATGATTAGTCCTATATAACTCTATAACCAATACAACAAACATAAAATACTGAAATGTAATATATCTGTGCCATCAAGGCTCAATCAAACGGAGCCGATCGTATTGCATGTACTGAAAATGAAATTGTCTGTGCGCTCAAGGCTCAATCAAACGGAGCCGAACGTATTGCATGTACTGAAAATGAAATTGTCTGTGCGCTCAAGGCTCAATCAAACGGAGCCGAACGTATTGCATGTACTGAAAATGAATAACTTAATCTAAACATCAATCACACAAACAGCCTATGCATGAAACCTCTCATAACCGCCTGATAATGCCTCTGATCATTTGACAAGAATACTTATATATAGGAAGTACCAGCGGCGTATCCACCATATCCTTGTCAAATTCTCATTGACTTTATCCGCAAGTTATGATTAGTTCTATGCGACTCTACAACAAACACAACAACCATAAGATACTGATAATGAAATTGTCTGTGCGATCAAGGCTCAATCAAACGGAGCCGAGCGTATTGCATGTACTGAAAATGAATAACTTAATCTAAACAACAATCACACAAACAGCCTATGCATGGAACCTCTCATAACCGCCTGATAATGCCTCCGATCATTTGACAAGAATACTTATATATAGGAAGTACCAGCGGCGTATCCACCATATCTTTGTCAAATTCTCATTGACTTTATCCGCAAGTTATGATTAGTTCTATGCGACTCTACAACAAACACCACAACCACAAGATACTGATAATGAAAATGTCTGTGCGATCAAGGCTCAATCAAACGGAGCCGATCGTATTGCATGTACTGAAAATGAAAATTGAACTGTGCGCTCAAGGCTTAATCAAACGGAGCCGAGCGTATTGCATGTACTGGAAATGTAAAATGAACTGTGCGATCAAGGCTCAATCAAACGGAGCCGATCGTTGCGGGCACGCCAAGTTCAACCGCATAATAAAATGGGGAACAAGCTCAAAACCTCATAAAGGGGGAGCTGTGGCCTCGGCAAATGCATATACTGAAAACAATAAACAATAATTACTCTATCAGTCTACACATGGAACCTCTCATAACCGCCAGATAATGCTTCTGATCCTTTGACAAGAATACTTATATATAGGAAGTACCAGCGGCGTATCCACCGTATTCTCGTCAAAGTTTCATTGGCTTTATCCTTAAGTTATGTTTTGTTCTATGTGATAAAGAAAAACATAAAACTAAACGATAGGAGTTGAATCTGGATCTTCGGCGAAGAGGACTAGTTGGGTATCTTCGTTTGGGCCGTCATTATCTTCGACAGGATTGGCGTTGATATTGAAGACTCTTCCTCTTGCTGGTGGCATAGTGGTTGGGTTTTCTTGGTTTACTTGGTTAACTGGGTTTGATTGGGCTTGAGTGTTGATGACGTTAACCAATTGAGGGCATGTGTTTCTAAAGTGGGTAGGGTCGCCACAATTGAAACAAGCTCGAGCATATGGGAACACGGGGTATTGGGGTTGATGATAAGTTTGGGCCATGTTTTGAGTAGGGGAAGAGGTTTGGTTTTGAAAGGTGCGGCAAACCTTGCTCAAATGACCATAGCGTCCACAAGTTGTACATAGTCGACAAGGTAAGGTAAGGGGATGGTGATAAAAACAGTTGTTGCATCGAGGGTGAGGTCCAAGATATGGCTTCTTATTTAGGTAAGTTGAGTTGGGTGCCACTTGGGTGATTGGGATATCTTGGATGGGTATGGCGTGTGAAATAGGTTGGTTTCGTTGGGTAGCAGCGAAAAGTTGCCCGTCTCTTCTTCTCTTAGGATTGGGTTGAGAAGGGGATTCGGTTTGGGTGGAGTCGGAGGTTTCAGTCGATTCTTTATCCTTCTTCTTCTCATCCTTGAAGTCTTTGTTTCGGATTCGGTTCTCGGTGAGCTCTGTTGCTAACTCCATTGCCGCTTCCAAAGTTGCAGGCGAGGTACTTATTACAGGGTCTTGAATCTTTGACGGAAGACCACGAATGTAGTGCTCGATCAAACGGTAGAGGGGAGTGAACATGTTGGGAAGCATTTGATGTAATTCGAGGAATCTTTTGTTGTATGTGGTGTGGTCTCCTTCCTTTTGCTTCAATGAGTAAAATTCATCTTCTAATTTCTTGATTTCGCTCCTTGGGCAAAATCGTCTGGTCATGATTTCCTTCTATTCGTTCCAAGTTAAGGTCATAGCATCTTCAACACCTCGTTTGGCCTTCTCTGTATTCCACCAAGTAAGTGCTATCCCATATAATCGACCGGTAGCATATCGCACTTTGCGATCGTCAGGGCAATCGCAATTTAGAAATGTGTTCTCCATTTCTTCAAACCAATGGAGGAGAGCGGTCACGCCTTCAGTCCCTTTGTATTTCGGAGGGTCGCATGATTTGAAATGCTTGTAGGTGCATTTAGTGGTATTTGAGGGAGAGTTGAAAATGTTTTGGTTTTCTTGATTGACAGGATTAGTGGTGAGTGCTTGTTGTACTTGGATTACAATGTTGGGTATTACGGCAGCCATTTGTTGAACGATTTGGGATCATGGGTCGCATTAGGAATGAACATTCATAAAATATTTATAGAAAAATAAATCTACTACATCCATAGGATGTCTTGGGCTTTGCTCGCCATCAGGCCCTACATGCCGCCATACTTTACCTGTGTAATCATGTGGGCCCCCATGAATACCGGTTTTTCATATGGTTCGCACGGGTTTGCCAAGTTGCGTACACTAAAACCCGGAGAAAATCGAGAAATATGTATACAACGTGTGATGTTCGGAATGTGTCCAGGTGTAGACACGGTGACACCTCAAAGTGGGTTAGTTCGAACGACGTTTGGTGTGGCATGCTTTGGCCTAATAGGTCCTTCGTACTCTCATCGTTGGTCCCCAGGTAGGCAAACTGGTCCGTTATATTGGATTTATACGAATGCCAACCTAGACAGGACGTTCCGACTACCGGTACTTGTACCCTTCCAGTTACTACATGCCCGTCGCAGAACTTACTTTGATGAGATTTGAAAGTTGCACAAAATCTTTGAATGGATGAGAGTATGAAAATAAATTGAATACATGAACATCGATATATGTATAATGAATATGTATATAAGCATGTATGTTTGACTGTAAATGTAAACAAATATGAAACAAATAAATATCACAAGTTTGTATGTAACCACCTAATCAATTAAAATTTAGGCAGACTATAGTATAGGCTCTAAGGGTCTAATAACCTATCATATATCCCTATAGTCATGGCTCTGATACCAATCTGTCACACCCCGACCCACAGCGGAAAAGGTGATCGGGGCATGATTGGGTTATCATCAAAGCTCATGACATTTATTATGCGTTTCATATTCATTAATACAATTTAGTGGAAATTTACAATAAAGATTACAACATGTTCTAACTATCAATCTAAGCTTCTTTGTTCTCTTCTAAGGCATTTCCTATGTTTTCCTCGCTTCAACCTGTTCACCTGTATCATGTGTAAAAGGGTTTTTGGGTCAACATAATGTTGGCGAGTGAATCCTATGGAAAACATTTGAACAAGTTTATTTAAATTGATTATGAAATATGTGCACAACCAAACATGAGTAAAAATAGATGTAAACTTATTCAACAATCATAAGATATTAAATAAAGCACACATGAACAATAATGGAACATTTAGAGGCACGCGTTGCTCAACTCGTCTCTCACGAGGAACTGATGGGCCTAATGAATGAATTGCATGAACATGATAATATGAAAGTCATAACTACAATCAATATAAACTCAATGATATACACATGAATAATAATGAATTGGTTTTGAGGCACGCGTTGTTCAACTCGTCTCCCACGAGGAACTGATGGGCTTAATGAATGAATTTCATATAATTTGACAAATGAAATAAGTAATCACAACAATATAAACAATCTAAGTTTAGATCATGACATGGTATGGCACAAGTTTAAATAAACAAGTTAATTATTTTGTGACACATGACACACCCCAAAACGTGTAATTTAAAAGGGGGAGTTGTAAGATTCACTCACAGTGGGTGCGTTCGGTTGATGATGTTGAATGCACGCGAAGTGGTTTTAACCACGAGTGAGATTAACCTAGATAAATCGCATTATGGTTCGGTAAGTAAACGGATTTTATTAATCTATTTTAGCAGGATTGTTGGGTGTATTTTTGTGAGTTTAAGGCTATTTTCTAACCTTAAAAATGTTATTTTTACGTATTTTTAATTGATTTTTAATTAAAATAATTAAATAAAAATAATAAAAAATTTTGACTTTTTCTGACTGTTGAGTTTGACTTTGACCGTTGACTTGACCGTTGACCGGTTCGAGTGCGAATATAAGTGCGCTGGGTGAGGCTCGAACCCGAGACCTCCCGTACGCGTGCACGCAGCTCTACCAACTGAGCTACGTGTCTAACCCGTCATATATCCGTTTTTAATTATATTTATATATTAATTAATTTAAACAGAAAATCCTTTTATTTAAAAACGATTTAATTTGAATCGGACCCGTGTGCTCCACAGGTCTCGAACCCGGGACCTGTGGGTTGCGTAACACACAGTCCACCGCTGGACTGTGTGTTTAACATGTTATATAATCCAATTTTTATTATACTTAAATACAAACTATTTGTTTTCATTTCTGACTTATTTAAAAAGGTAAAATAATTGTCCGGGTCGATGCAGAAGACCGGACTCGAACTCGTGTGCTTTAATTAAACATACACACAGTCCACCACTGGATTGTGTGTCTAACTTGGTTATTATTCCGGTTATTAATATACTTAACATATATATAAAATGAATCCGGTTCAGTTAACAAAAAAAAACATTTTTATTTACGCAGCGTGTGTGGAACAAGATTCGAACTCGAGACCTTTGTGTGTTTATTGTGCACACAGTCCACCGCTGGACTGTGTGTCTAACCCGAGTTATTTCTTGATTTAAATTATACTTATGAGTTACCGTAACATCGTCTTCTTCGTTGAGTTTTAACCCGAAATGATGTCTGACTGGTTCGAGTTTTTATTCAGGTTTCTTTAACGTTTTTTAGTTAATTACCGATGAGATAAAAGTAAAAAGAAAGGAAAATTAGGCGTGAGGTATACCGACTAGCTTCCTCTGTTTTCCGGCAGAACTCCGGCGACAGCAATAGGCTCCGGCGTCGGGTGTATTGCAGCAGCGAGTCTTCAGAAAGCTTAAAAATGACGTGGGTGACTTCGGTATAAGCTCAGGGGGTTTAGTAAAACTTAGAGGTGAAAAACCCGGTTTTCCGGTGATGAGCAGAAATATTCCGGCGAGTGAGTTTTCGCCGAGAAAGGGTGCGGTTTTGAGCGAAAATGTTTGCAGAGGTTCGAGGTGGTTTTTATAGGGCAACTCGTCGATGTATTTGGCCCGATTTCCAACTGGATTCATTGGTTTGAATTTCTTCGGCGGTTATAACTTTGGTCGCGGACTCAAACATCGGTTATAACCGATATAGGTTTAAAGTTTTACGTTATAACGGAAGGATTCGTTAAAAACTCGCGCGATTGCCGGGATTTCCGACGACTGAACTTTGGGCGCCGGTTTTGAATTCGGAAAGTCCTGATATGAATTTAATGATCTTAATAATTAACAAAAGACATCAGTGGCGCAGTGGTTTGTGTGTTATGTGTTAAGTCGTTTGTGAACCGGTTACTGACCCGGGTTCGAAACCCGGCAGAACCAAAGTATTTTTATTTTCTTATTTTTGACAGTTTTTCAAAAACTAATTATATATTCCCGTATAATAATTGATTATGTATCGTTTAAAATTATTTTGGGCATTTAATTCGCAACGAAAATTTTAACTGACTGTTCGGTTGATAAACGGAGCGGGTTTGGTAAATCCGTTTTTTGACGGATGTTACAACGTTTATGTCCAAGAAGCGAAATCAAGAAATTAGAAGATGAGTTCTACTCTTTGAAACAAAAGGAGGGCGACCACACCACATACAACAAGAGATTCCTTGAGTTGAATCAGATGGTCCCCAACTTGTTCACTCCCTCTACCGTTTGATCGAGCACTACATTCGAGGTCTTCATTCAAAAATTCAAGACCCTGTCATAAGTACCACACCTGCAACTTTGGAAGCAGCAATGGAGTTAGCTACAGAGCTCACCGAAAACCACATACGGAATAAAGACTTCAAGGAGGAAAAGAAGAAGGATAAAGCATCAACCGAAACCTCAAATCCACCCAGACCGAATCCTCTTCTCAACCGAGAAAACGAGATGGGCAAAATTTCGCTGTCACCCAACGCAATCAACCAGCTTCACAAGCCGTACCCCTCCAAGCCATCCCAATCACTCAAGTAGCACCCAACTCTACTTACCCAAATAAGAAACCTTACATTGGACCTCACCTTCAATGCAACACCTGTTTTTATCACCATCCATCTACCATACCTTGTCGACTGTGTGCTAATTGTGGGCGTTATGGTCATTTGAGCAAGACTTGTCGCACCCCTCAAAACCAAGCTTCACCTCCTACCCAAAACATGATCCAATCATATCAACAACCCCAATACCCCATGTTTCCACATGTTCGAGCTTGCTTTAATTGTGGGGACCCTACCCATTTTAGAAACACGTGCCCTCGATTGGCTAACATCATAAACGCCCAAGCTCAAGCAAACCCAATTAACCAAGCAAATCAAGAAAACCCAGCACTACCACCAGCAAGAGGAAGAGCTTACAACATCAACGCCAATCCTGTTGAAGATAATAACGGCCCAAACGAACCACCCAACTAGCCTTCCCTCACCAATAATCAAGACTCAACTCCAACCATCTAGTTCTTAATGTTTTCTCAATCTTTACGCATCCCTGTTATAAATTGGGAATTTATGTATCCAAGAATTTTAATGCAAATTGATATTACATTTTGTTTTATATCTTTACTCATTGATTTAACTTTCATATCATCACACATCACGACGTATCTCGATCTCATCATTTAAAGAAGTTGGGTTGTGTCTCACTTTTTCATAGACTGACCCCTTCATCATAACAAACGAGAGGTACTGTCGTCATTCAGTCATGTATTCTTTCAGATTTGAGACTCAAGCTTTGGCTGTTGTGTTTGTTTTGTAGATTTTAGAATCATATAGAACTAATCACAACTTACTGACAAAGCCAATGAAAATTTGACAAGAATATGGTGGATACGCCGCTGGTACTTCCTATATATAAGTATTCTTGTCAAAGGATCAACAACATTGTCAGGCGGTTCTGAGAAGTTCCGTGCAGGTTTTAATATCGTCATGGTTGAAGTTTTTGTTTTATGATATAACCTTATCTTTTCAAACGTATCAATTCTCTCAAAACTTTTATGCCTAAGATCATACTTAGTCAATCAACTATGTTTACCAATGTTTCGCGTTTTTAAACTTTAGGCATCAAAAAAGCGATTCCTGTAGCAGGGTATTCAACCCTTACTAGGAACGTTACCGCCTCAAATAAAATTTAAACTTTCACCCTCTTCTGATTATGTAATTGTCAAATTAAAACACCCTCCCTTCGAGTCAAATATACCACTACTTAAATTTGGACGAAATTTCTAAAAGTATGGGATACTGTAACATTTGTGTAAAACGGGTTTCAAAAACCCGTACCGTTTATTCATCAAGTATTGGTTAAAATGTTCGATGCGTACTTAATTAGGGTTGATTATGTTATTTTTCAATTTACAAATATTATTAGGATTTAAGTCTTATTTATAAATAATAATAATAATAATAATGATAAAATAATAATTAAATAAATAATAATAATAAGAAAGTTAAAATTAATGAAACAAAAATTAAAATAAAAAGAAAGGGGGAAACCGGGAATCGAACCCGGGTCTCCCGCGTTTTCACTCACCCAAAAACGCCGCTGCTCTGCACACCTCTTTGTGCTTAAACCCAAATCAAATACACCTTATAGTAGTAATGTCAGAACCAGAGCTTCATCTTCAAAAACGGTCGCTGATGTCAAATGCACGAAATCTTAGGAATAACGTTTCCTAATTACTGCAAACGGACATAATCAACGACAATTATCGGTTATAACCGTTATTTAAAACACAATTGATTCAAAACCGTTTCTTTTAAGAATTGAAATCATTGACCGTGATTTTTGGGTCTCTAAATCGAAACCGAAACACTTGTTCACCTTATAAATATCCAACCAATTCCTTATGATCAATTCGCTCAGAATCGCACTCTCTTCTTGAAATTTTCTTTCAAAGCACATTGCCGGGAAATCCTTGCACTCGCCGGAGGTATCGTCGGAAAACCGGGACCTTGTTTCAGTTGGTATGAATCCCAAAACTCTTCTATATTTCTTGTTTAATTCGTTTAGATTACATCAGTTAAACCAGAACAGTTAAAACTTATAACAATCGGGTTCCGGGTTGAAATTCATGAAGATGATGAGTTTCATCAGGTGATTAAAAGTAATAAGAATCGGGTTTGTTACCGGGTTAGACACACAGTCCAGTGGTGGACTGTGTGCAAACATAATATTCACATCCCGAGTTCGAGTCCTGGTCAGTCCGTGTTGTTGAAATAAAAACCGGTTTCTTTTTAATTCAAATACGCTAGCACTCAGATAGTTGTTAAGTATATTAAAAATTCTGTTTCAATCGGGTTAGACACCCAGCCCAGTTGGTTGGGCTGGGTGCAAAACAACATAGAGATCGCGGGTTCGAGTCAGATCCTTCACATGGTTCGCTCATTTAAATCCTTTTAAATTAATTAATTTCTGAAATATTCTAATTAGTATATAAGAATAATTAAATCAGAGATCTTACGGGTTAGACACGTAGCTCAGTTGGTAGAGCTGCGTGCACGTATACGGGAGGTCACGAGTTCGAACCTCACACGATGCCTTTAATACCAAAGTCAACGCGGTCCGACCGGTCAACCCTATAAAAGGGTATATTTTTTATAATTATTTTCTTTATTATTTTATTTAAAAATCATTTAAAAATACTTCAAAAATATAACTTTTTTAAAAATTGTAATAAATACCACAAAAATAGATCAAAAAATCTAATAAAAGGTATTAATTAGAAATTTTAATTTCAAATAGAAGATATATATTTAGCGAATTATTACGTGATTATTTAGGTTAGTTTTCCCTCGTCGGTTGAATCATAAATTCGTGCGCATTCATCATCATCAAGGAACGCACCCACTGTAAGTGAATTCTTACAAATTCCCCTTTTTATTCATGTTTTGGGGTGTATCATGTGTCGCTTTATTTATTTCGTTTATTCAAACTTGTGCTATTACCATTATATGATCTAAACGTGTGATGTAAATGTTGTTTTGTTGTGATGTGTGTTTACATTTTGTCAAGTTGCGTGTAAATCATTCATTAGGCCCATCAGTTCCTCGTTGGAGACGAGTTGAGCATCGCGTGCCTCATTAGATCGGCTCTGTTTGATTGAGCCTTGATCTCATTGTTCATCATTTGGTGTGTGCGTGTGCATTAATTGATATTATATGTATTGTGATTAAATTTACATATACGTATACTCATATGTGGTTATGCACCTTTTTATAACTAATAAAACAAATTCGTTCAAATGTTTTCATAAGATTCACTCACCAACTTTTATTGACCCAAAACCCTATTTTTACACATGATACAGGTGGGCAGGTTGAAGCAAGGAACACATAGGAAATTGCCTTAGAAGAAAAATAAAGAAGTAATGAAAAATGTATTTGAACATGTTCTGCTTGTATGTTTATTGTAATTTCTTCTTTAAAAAGAAATAATAAATATGAAACTTTATAGTAAATGTCATGAGCTTTGATGAAAACCCAATCATGCCCCGACTATCATTTCCGCTGCGGGTCAGGGTGTGACATGCTCGTGCTCGGTTCGGTTCGGATTTTGGAAATCGAGCGGAAATCTTATGCTCGTGCTCGGTTCGGTTCGCTTTTGCTCAGTTTTATTTAGCATCCTACACAGCCATTCCTTGACCAAAATTCACCAATTTATATGTCTCACACACACTTAACAATTTAATAAAATACAAACATAAAAAAGTCCCACAAGAATAAACACAAAATGTCATCCAAATATTTAATGTTTAATAACATCTAAAATGCTACGAGAGAAGGTCAGAAGGAGCGACGCGGGAAATAGGGAATTAGGGATTTACGGAAATTAGGGTTACTTTACTAAAGTCTAAAACAATAGCGGGAATATCAGATTTCAACTTTTTTTAATACTTTTTAATATATTAAGGAATAATGGATTTTAATAATCCAAACTTTTAGTCGTTGGCCAGCAATCGTCCCAACTTAAAAAATAACTGATGGTGGTCCCAGCTTTTCACATATTGTAAACAAATGGATTTTTACTAAAAAAAACCTTAATTTCTTTTTGGCTCTTTATCCTTTTCGGTTTAGTAAATGTCCATTGTTTACATTATACGAAAAATTGCCGAAAAGGATAAGGAGATAAAAAGAAATTAAGGTTTTTTTAGTAAAATATTGGTTTATAATATACGAAAGTTTGGACCACCACCGGTTATTTTTTAAGTTAGGACCATTTCCGGCCAATGACTAAAAGTTTGAATTATTAAAATCCATTATTCCATATATTAATTATATATAAATAATAATAAAAATAAATTCGATCAAAACCGAACGAGCGACGAGCGAGCGTACCTATGCTCGTGCTCGGTTCGTTTTTAAACGAACCGAGCTGCTCGGCTCGGTTTTAACCGAGCAAGGAATCGAACGAGCAAATTTCCAGCTTTTTGAACGTCTTCGAACGATCTTTGAGGCCGAGCAGTTTGGACAGCCTAATGCTATTAAACTCATAATCATAATTAACTTATTTTCTAATAATCTTTGCATGCGAAATATCTCGTTTTGGTAGTCCTCCACGGGATCAAAGACTCGTCATTTTAATTCGCTTTTAACATCTACTTTTTGTAGTTAGTGATATTTATGCTACCTCTTTTAGCCATACACCATAAACTTTACAGTTTCTAACCATTTTATTCTTTATATTGAAAAAAAACAATAATCTTAGTAAAAATGAATATAATATTGTATGACGTAAAAAAATTATACCCTTTCTTATACCATATAAGTTTTATGTACAAATCACTATAACTAGTTTCTCATGTTCATTGTTTTCTTTTCTAGTTTTGGTTTTTTACAGCTTGTAACATCCTAACTTTTCAATTAATTTGGTATCTTTTAGGGCATAGACGTACTTAAAAGATTAAAAGAACACCCCCCCCCCCCCCCCTTTTATATACCTTACAATTTGTAAATATATATATATATGTGTGTGTATACATTATTCATTAAACAATAATCTATTTCAGGTTGTGTCTTTAGATGGTTTGCAATCTAATATAATCTTTCTATAATTGAATTAAATGAGTGTGCACCTTCGCATAGGGTTTTTCAAACAACTAATTGTATCTACATCCACTCCAAACTAGTTAACTTGTGATATGATGATTATATGATTGCAACTGCTATCCTTGGTGTATGTTCAGGTACCACACGGCTTTAACTAATAATAATGACAAGATATGAGCTAATCATAGAATTAAACACATGTTTATATGTACTTTTGATCAATATGCTATAAACTCATGATCATAATATCCTTATTTTCCATCAATCTTTGCATGCTAATTAATCTTGTTGTTTTGATAGTTCTCTGTGAAATCAGAGATTCTTATCATTTTACTTCACTTTTAACATTATTAATAGTTCTCTCCAGTTCATTGTTTTTTTTTAGTTTTAGTTATTTTATAACTTGTAACATCTAAGTTTTCAATGAATTTGGTATCTTTTAAAAGATAAAGTGCTAATTAAAAAATCCAAAAAGAGAGCCTCCTTGGTAGGACCTTATAAGGTAAGCCCTTGTGTAGGGCATGTGTAGGGCTGTCCAAACTGCTCGACGATCGAGGATCGCTCGACGATCGCTCGAAAAATGCTCGTTCGATTCCGCTCAGTTTGTAAATGAGCCGCTCGGCTCGGTTCGATTTGAAAACGAGCCAAGCATGAGCAAAGGTCCACTCGCTCGTCGATCGCTGGTTTCGCTCGAATTATTTTTATTAAATAATAATTATTATAGATTTAAGATTATATATATATATTATTATATGATAAGTTGCCAAAAAAAAAGCCCAAGTAACATTCTAGCCTAACTCAATACCAAAACCTAAAACCTAATCTCCTGCTACATACCTCATGCCACATACCTCGCTGTGCTAAAGTTTAATTCATACGGATACGATACAATCATGAATTTGTATTTCACACTTTATTTTGTGCTTCTTGATATTGTTAAGAACATTTTTATAACCATGATTTGAGTTATGTATTGCTTTTGTTAGTAAGGTGTTGGACATGTTTTAATTAAGTTAGTATTTGTTTTTGTTGAATGCAGCTTTGTAATAGTCTTGATTTAAGGTTTTTTTGTTGCTACACATGTTTTAATTTTCGTGCTGAGAAAAACTGAGCGAAACCAGCAAAAACGATCCACTCGATTCAAATTTAATCCGAGCATGAACATCACTTTTGTGCTCGGTTTTGCAAATTTGATCCGATCGGATCGGATCGTTGTAATTCAATCCGAGCATGAGCAAACCCTCGCTCGGATCAGATCGTCTCATGAACACCCCTACCCTTGTGAAATAAGTTATTAGGCCTTTATGTAATTTTTCAATAACATTGAAAAGGGAAAGAAACCCTAACCGCATTTTCAACATTTTCTCATTCTCATTGATCTTCATTTCACGGTTATATTATATATATATATATATTATATATATATATATATATATATAGAGAAAGAAGAGAGAGAGAGAGAGAGAGAGAGAGAGAGAGAGTTGGGTGTAATGAGAAACACTAAAAAGGCGGGTAAACCGAGTAAAAATGCATTTAACATGTTAAGTATATTATAAAAGTTCAATTAAACGTGTTTTTTAACGCCAAATTTGAATAACTGACGGACCACTGGAGTATCATCGTGCCACCAGCGGAACCACCCGATCATATCCATCTCCACTAGGCATAATGCCTGTAAACCAATTCAGGAGGAAACCCAATAAATATATGAGAAAAACCACAAATTCATGAGGAAACCCACTAATGCAAGTTTTTTTTACGCGCTAGTGTAAATTTTACATAAAGATAAATATTTTTTTACGCCTCATGTAAATGTGGGTATGCAGCATTTTTTATTTTTTTATTTTTTTTTTGCTGAAACAAGTGATCTTTTTTATTACTTTTGAAGAAAAAAAATCGGAAAAACCTTTTAGATGACATAGTTCTCACGGTCCTCACAACTCAAGATGGTTCTCATTTAAGCCCATCCATATATATATGTCTGTGTATATATATGTGTGTGAGAGAAACATTGTTGTAGCTCGTTATATTTTTCGCGTGGAATGGGGTTATCCCCCACATAGCGTCAACCGGGGTGGTGTTCCCCGGTGCTATACGGCGTTATGTGGGTTCCCGGCGTTATATAGCGTGCCACCACACATACACTAAGCCAAAGACCATCAATTTGAGCCTGGATCTTGTTATAGGAAATCTCAGGTATTGAATGTTATCAATTTCAAGTATAAGAAAAGGTTGTTCGAGCCAAAAGGGATCAATTTCAAAGAACAAAGTCCATTTTCAATTTAAAGATAAAAGTTTGAATAAAGTTTGTGATTTCATGTTCGGTTGTGCATGGAAACATGCTAGACGTGTTTTTGAAGCATTTGGTGCTTAAAGTTGTAATCTTGAATTGTTTACATATCCGAAATCAACAGATGTCACAACAGCTCGGTTGGGGTTTCTGAGAAGAAGAACTCTAAGTTTTCATATCTCATCCATAAGTCGTATGGATGGCACATTTCGTAAAAGTATATTGATAGACTCATACAAAAAAGGCGTATTTCATATAAACTATATTTCATATGATATGCTCATACAAAAAAGACTGTTTCGTATGATGTATATTTCATATGATGGGCTCATATAAGACCAAATATTTTTATGGCATATACTTCGCATGGAAGCTTATGCGAATAAAATTGACCTTTTCAGATGTATATCTCTTTTTAGATTTGATTGAATTGTTCCGAGTGCTTCAAAGAGGGTCAATACATCAAGTTTATAATATTCATAGTTGTATCCATGCAAAAGTCAATTTTATTCACATAAGCTTCCATGCGAAGTATATGCCTTAGACCACTTTTAGCACTACTCTTTTGGGCGGTGTACATACTTTGTTAAAGAGTTTCAAAGTAAAGTATATTATATTGAAGAAACTAATAGCATAACTTGATAAAGTATAAAGTTTAAAGTATCTAAAGCATTATATTCCATTATTGAAGGCTAAAGGAGACTTATTGCATTTAAATGTAACCAAGATCTAAAGTTAACACAAAAGTCTAAAACAACGTCTAAAATTAACTCTGGGACATTGGGACGTTGTGGTTATAAATATGTCTAAAGTTAATGCCATGACCAGGAGAAAGGGGGAATGCCATTGTATCTTATCAATCGTTGTACGGCTACTTATAATACAATATGCATGTTATATTTCATAATAAAGTGCTATATTATGATATGATATTTAAAATTATCTAATGTCTGCATTATTTGTATGTTTTGATTATTGATGCTAAAGCTTTATAATTGTCTTATTATATTATAACATACTTAGCGCAACTAATTTTTAGTATGTACATTCGATTAAATTTGGTTAAGCGGAGAATTATTGGTTTATAGCACTGCGACGGCTCCAATCGGATGTTTGGCATCCAGTTTATTGCTATTGATATTGTTTTTTTATAAGACAATTGTTGTATGACTTAAATTTGACAATTATGTGTTATGTTTTAAAGTTCCTTGTTGAAATTTATAGTTTAAGAAATATATTTCAAATAATAAATCCAATAGGTAAGACCCCTGACTTTGAGGCGTTTCACAACTAATGAACAATCAAGGAACAAGAGAAAGGGATTGACCCTCCCTGTATTTTTTTTTATAGTAGGCATACACATCTATAATATAATATAAGTTTGAAAATCAAGTAGTTTTCTCACCGTAAAAAGTTACTGGCTGTTAAAATTCTTCTACACAACTACCATATTTTTAACTGCAAAACACCCCTTCAATATCTACTCTAAAATCTATCTAATGTTCAAAGTTCATGTTGTGAAGCTTAATCTTGCAGCACTATCATTTTGATAAGATAAACATCTGATGATGATGACATTAATAGGCTATATTATAAATATGGAACCAGTGGTGGATTGATTCAAGAGGTAGGGCGTAGGGGTGGTCCTGACCCCACCTCCAGTCTCCAGAGTATTAAAGCCTATTTGGTAAATATATATTGTTGCAGAGAGCAGAGTATGCTAAATTCAAAGTCCACTAACTCCATATGACCCATATATAGTAAACATATTGTGGAAATGTTTTACTTAATCATCTCGTTTGATTAGATCTTTTCTTAAATATATGGTGTAATCGTTCATTCCAAATCAATATAGATACATTATCATAGTATGCTCTGCAAAGCTTTCATCAGTTTGTGTGTTTTAAAATGGGTAGATATTTAAGTTTAGTAAAATTAAGGGCAAAATAGTCATTTTTTATTAAGATTAATCAAAATAGATAAATTTGTAATTTTTTTAGTTTATGAAGAGGATATATGCAATTTTAATTTTGAATTGGATAAATATGCAATTAACAAGATTTATAAGAGGAAATATGCAATTATAAAAAAAAAATTAATGCAAACAATTATGGTTTTTCGGATTTTATTGGGCCAATATTCAATGGATTCTTTTATGATTTTCAGATTTTATATGCAAAGAGTCATGGATAAGGCTTTTCTTTGTATCCAACCACATTAATCTTCTATCATTTTTTTTCTTAACTAGCTCATGTGCCCTTAGCTTTTGTTTTTTAATGAGCCAAGTGCCCGAGGAGTACAAATTTGAACGACCTAAGTACAAAAGAAAAATTCTAAAAGAAAATAATCATCTTCAAATAATTTTTTCATATTATCAAGTAAACAAGTACGAATAGTTTTACAATGTCATTAAATAAATAATTGTAACTTAATTTTACTCAATCTGTTTTAGCCCTATTAGTTTTGACCCACCTTGTTTTAACCCAACCAATTTGTGTCTATCGTCAACAAAATTATAGATCCGCCACCGATAGGAACACAAATATCATATAATCACAATAATTTAATATGAAAGGTCAAATGCATAAAATAAATCAAAAGCTAGCTTGATTTCTATTTTCATACGATGTATTTTAATTATTTTATGTAAAATACTTAGTTTTATCCTTTAAAATTTTTGTTTAGACATGTTGTATAACATATTAATAATAATATGAAAATATATAACTATAAATATCACATGTTGCATAACATATAATTTAATTTAATAATAATAATATATAGTAACTATAAATATAAACGAGTCAAATGTTTGAAACGTGGGCCCCTTCAAAAGGAATCATGTTTAATGCCAAATTGGCCATCTTTCAACTTTATCCACTATTTTCTTGATAGGAATAGGTGAACCAAAAACCGGTTTGTGAATTGAAACCGTTTGCAACCAGGGATGCCTATTGTTGAACGTAAATTTGATAGGTAAACTTGAAACTTGATAACTTTGAGACGGTATAATCATTGTTCTTTAATTCTATCACAAAAACATACAAAGAGAGAAAATTATCATCTTATGTATTAAATTGAGGCTAAACAATGATACAATGTGTAATGTAAAAGTATACTTATTTATTGAATTTTTCAAATTGTTTTTTCTTAGGTCATACATTTTTTATATAATCTAAATATATTATTATTAAATTTAATAATAACCTTGTTCTTAAATGATGATTATATAAGAGGATTTTAAATCATAAAATTAAAATTATACATGATAATAACATAATTTTGTTTGGAGATGATTTAGGTATAAATTTAAATTTATAATTATGTCATTTACCATAAATTACGACATTGAATATATGACTTATACTTTATAATTTATTTATAAATAGACATTGGATTTTATTTGGATTATTTATGCTTACTTTATATTTTTTTAATATTTAAAACCCCGGTTAAAGCAAATATTTATTATGTTCCCCAATAACTATCTTATTTTATAATTAGGAAATTCGTTATATAATCGTGATTACATACATGATATCGTTGTAATAAAGTCTGTTGGTATATTTTAAATTGATTTTAATTGATTTTATAAGGAAATAATGTTTAAAATTATGTAGAATTTTAAAAGCTATTTATATAAATATATATTTGTATTTTATATAAATGGTCCCTTTAATAAAATCAGAAAATACAGAAATAGTCCTTAATGTTTTAAAGGGTGTTTTGGTCATTTCATAGAAACCTAACAAAAAATTTAACATTGTTAGTTTTAATACCTATGTTTGTTACAAAATTAAAAGTTAATACATTAGATTGTTACTTTAAACTATTAGTACTTTAGGTTGTTACTTTGTGTAAACCACAAGGACTAATGGTGTAATTAACTCTTGTAATTTAAACACACACATTGTGTGTATATTAAAATTAGATAAGGTAGGTTTTCTACTTCAAAAACCTATTTTAAACCCCCGATTGATTCCACCAAAAGCTGATTTTGACCATTGTTGACCGTAACCGGGTTGCGCAAAAGACCGAAATGCGCATCTCTATAAAGGTCGTCGACGTTTGAGTATGTGATATTAAAAAAAGTTACTCGATTATTTTACTTTAGATGATTTGGCCATAAGACCTGTATCCGCAATAAAAGTGTACTTGCTAATAAGTGTTGATGTTATTATATTTTTAAGATACTATGAACTTTTATAAACCGTTCCATCGAAAACTTTCCAAGATGATAAGATTATGACAATTACGCATTTAAGAGTGTTTCCTAACCAAATGTTAGTGAAGAATTTATAGCTAAATTAACTTTTTTTTTTTTTTAAAAGACATATAGTTTAATTAAATATACTTTCACATTTCTTTACTTTTTATGAAAACAATGTATTTCTTCTTTTAATATAGTTGTTTTAAAGTCTAGTTGCTACAAAATTTAAATCTCATTAATTATTTAAACACTTTTAATTAATTAGTACAATTGGACCAATAAATTTTAATAGCAAAATTAAATACTCTCATAACTTTTTAAGTCTTTTTCTTAACTAACTTTCTTCATCATTTTCTGTTTTTCCTTTTAAGAAACCAATTTATTTATCTTATTCCTTTAAACATAACCAATATAATCATAAAACTGTTTTACATTTATAGTTATAACACTTAAAACATAACCAATATAATCATAAAACTGTTTTAAATTTATAGTTATAACAAATATTAAATTTTATTTAATACCTACACATTTTAAATTTTTAATGTATCAAATAAATCAAATACTCTCATAACTTTTTAACCTTTTTTCCTTTACCATTTTTAATGTATCAAATAAATCAAATACTCTCATAACTTTTTAACCTTTTTTCCTTAACCAAACCTCTTCATCATTTATTTGTTTTTTTTCTTTAAAGAAACCAATTTATATCTCTTATTCCTTTAAATATAACCAATAAAAAATAAAATTGTTTTAACATTATAGTTCATACAAAAACAAAATTTAAATTTCGTTTAATGTTATATATTTTTAATTTATCAGTAAAACCAGTGACTTTATAGTTCATACAAAAACAAAATTTAAAGTTTGTTTAATATTATATATTTATAATTTATCAGTAAAACCAGTAAACCAGTAGCGTGCCCAATTTAATACCATCATATATATATTTTTAATTTAGCAGAAAACCAGGGAACCAGTAGCGTGTCCAGATTATACCATCATAATTCTTGAAATAAAAAACAAAAAATAAAAAAATAATATTGTAACACACACATTCCATATCTCTATATACATAATAGAATCATAAAAAGAAGGGTCTAAAGCATGATTTAAAAAGACTCTTTTAGTGGGGTAAAGCCATAGAATTTCAGTCACTCACATTCTTTCTCATCACCTCACTCTCACAACACAACACACCAAAAGATATACATACACACATACATACATATACACCCTCTGTATATTCACATTCACATGTAAATTGTTTTTCTGGGTCACCGGAAATTTCATTAAAAAATCAATCTTTTTTACTTTCTTTAAACCCCCAAAACCGGAAACACATAATTTTCCCCTTTTTGCCATCACGTTCAACTCGCCGGTCCACACAATGCCTGATGGCATGCTTTGTGCTAGCAGTTATGCTGTCAATATGCTTTCTTCTGGTCTATAAATTTGTGGGTTTTTTTTGGAATTCAAGAAAGACTCAGTCTTGATTGATTCAGGTTAGGGTTTCTTGTTCTTCATTCTTTCAGTTCATTGATTATTGGGTATTGGGTTAGGGCAAGATTCATCATATGGGTTGTGTTTGATTTCAAATTTTCAATGTGTGTGCTTAGGGCTGCAGTTAGGGTTTTAAAGGTTTATGTTTAGTAGCAGTTTTTTTTTGTTTAATTTTGTGTTGTGTTGGTGTTAGTTAGTTCACTTGGTTGTTGCTAGATCAGTGGTATGCTTTAGAAATTTTTATTTTGTATTATCTGAGTTTCTTTCTTTTTTTTTTTGCTGATTTGTTGAGTTTATTTTGGTACCATTTTGGGCTGTTTTTATTGTTAGAGCTAGTTTTTTTTTTAGTTTCTAATGCCTGTGTGTCTTGAAAGTGTGATAGTTGTCGATTTTTTTCGATCAGTGTAAATTTACATCACAGCTTCAAGTTGGAAGGATCAGTTGTCTAATCAAATTATTTATTGAGTTTTATATCAAATTGTTATTATGGTTGAATGCAATGTGAAAGATGGCATTTTGGGATTTTATTTTTTTGCTATGTTAACATGTGAAGCGATAGATCGTTTATCTATATTCAATAGATACGGTTCGATGTTGTTTTATTAAGTGTAGAACTAAGATGGTAATGTGGGAAAAGAAATGATAGTCAAAGCGCGCACCGGCACTAAAAACGTTATCGTTTGACTAAATAACTTGATAAACGTTTCAGGAAATGGCGGCGCCTGCTCTTGATAGGAATGAAGCAGAGGAAGCCGGTCACATTATATCAACCACAGTCGGAGGCCGAAATGGAGAACCTAAAGTGGTATATCATTGGTTTTAATGTTGCAATTTGATTCGGTCCATAAGGGCGAATCCTATCAGTAAATTAGGATCTTGCGTTTGATCGGTCTGTCACTTTTTTGATGTCATGGATATTATTCACATGCGGTTGTGTTTGTAGCGTATCGATCCAAACTTACTTATAGCTAAAATAGAAATAATTTATTTGTTGGTATTTTCGGAAGCATTTCCGCCGTGTACGTAAACATATTGCCGTCAATACATCGTTTTGGATTTTCTTTCGTGTGTAATATAAGAAAACATTTTTGGACTAATATCAAAATTAATTTAAATAAAAAAACTGATTATTTCTACTTCATGCAGACGCTTAGTTACATGGCAGAGCGCGTTGTAGGGACTGGATCATTCGGAACTGTTTTTCAGGTACGCGATTAATTTTCTCTCGTTTAAACTTGACATAACTCAATAACCGCGCTTTTATAGTTTCTTATTTGTATGATATGTTATTATCATAGGCAAAATGCTTAGAAACCGGAGAAACCGTTGCTATAAAAAAAGTTTTGCAAGACAAAAGATATAAGAACCGTGAATTGCACTTGATGCGCATGATGGACCACCCGAACGTTGTTAATTTAAAACAGTGTTTCTTTTCAAGTACGAGCACAGACGATCTTTTTCTAAACCTAGTAATGGATTATGTCCCGGATACGATTCATCAAGTTCTAGAACATTATAATGATCTACACATGTGTATGCCCCTCATTTATGTGAAACTGTACACATATCAAGTGAGTATTTTCCTTCATCACAAGCGCTAGTTTTTTATTATTTTTTTGTTTTAGGGGACTAACTAGTGAAAGTTTCAGATCTTTAGGGGGCTCGCGTATATGCATACGGTCGCTGGAGTATGCCACAGGGACTTGAAACCTCAAAACGTTTTGGTGCGCGTTTATCTTTTTTTTTAGTTTTAGTTTGATGCGTCTTTTAGAGCTTATTTATTTACTTTACCGCAGGTTGACCCTTTGACCCACCAAGTCAAGATCTGTGATTTTGGAAGCGCGAAAATGCTAGTACGTTAACGTTACTTCTTCACATCCCATATATGTGTGTGTGTCTGTGTGTATGTGTATATATATGTTCATTTTCCTAATACAGTATCATGCAATTATAACGTGTTTGCGTAATAAAACATGGTGTTTGATTATCTAGAGTAAAAATATGGTAATTTATATTCTATATGAGGCCACGATAAGTTACCCAAATTTGCAGTAGGGTTCAGTTACACTAGTAAATGACAAAATGGCCTTTATGCTTTTTGCTTATCGCTTTGCTTTCTTAAAAATCTAAAAGCCTGAAATTGCAAGTTTTCCGGAAACTTTTCGAAATCTCACATTTTAACGTTGACTACTATACAAATATAAATTGTGGGTATTTTGTCTTTTTACGCGATTTTAGCCAGATTTGATGTAAATGAACACGATATGTATTTGTTATTAATTCTAGATTTTGCAATAGGAAAGTTTTAATAAATATTTAATAATTTTTCTTGCGGTTTTCACAATCATATTTGACTATATATTTCCTTGTGTTTAGGTGACTGGAGAACCAAACGTATCTTACATATGTTCACGGTTCTATCGTGCACCGGAACTAATTTTCGGTGCTACTGAATACACAACCGCGATTGATATCTGGTCTGCTGGCTGCATTCTCGCCGAACTTCTCTTGGGACAGGTTTGCATCTTAAACCGTTGTCACAAGCCATAAACATTGTAATAATTATTTGACTAATTTTAACGGTCTTACATTTATTCTAGCCGCTGTTCCCCGGAGAAAATGCCGTCGACCAGCTGGTGGAAATCATCAAGGTACGGTATCTTTTTTTAAAACGTGATTTGAAGATTCTGTAGTTTCTTACGATGGGTCTATGTCAGGTATTGGGCACGCCAACTCGAGAAGAAATTCGTTGTATGAATCCGAACTACAACGATTTCAGGTTTCCTCAAATGAAGGGTTTTCCGTGGCATAAGGTACTGTTTTAACAGCCGTTAATCTCTGTTGGATAATGTAAACCGTAACTCACCGTTTTTGTTGTAGGTTTTTCCTAAGCGGATGCCTGCTGAAGCTGTTGATCTTGCTTTCTCGTCTCCTGCAATACTCTCCAAGTCTTCGCTCCAACGCTGTCAGTTAGTTAGTTAGTTGATTATAATTTATAACTAACTTTTTTATATATGCTTTTGCTTCTTGTATGTCATATTAATTGTTTTACTGATAATATTTTAACTATGGCTAGCTCGAAGCAATGGCTCATCCGTTCTTTGATGAGATTCGTCAACCTAATGTTTACTTACCGGACGGTCGACCATTACCTCCTCTCTTCGACTTCTAACAAGAGGTAATTTTTCATATATTTTTTTTCATAAATTTATATAAAAAGTTCATATATTTATAATCTTTTTTGGTGGTTCAGTTATCAGGAGCATCAGTGGAGCTTGTTAACAGGTTGATTCCCGATCATGTGAAGAAGCAAATGAACGTTGAGTTTGTGCAGCCGTCTGTGGGTCATTGAGCGAAAGGTGGATTGTTTTGTGTGTCGGGTCTTTTAATTGTTTGGCAACGGGACAGAAAGTTGGTTATGTATATGCTTTTTGTTTCTGCAAGTTGTAAGTTTGTTTATTGCGTTTTCTGGATTTATAATTTAAGTATATGATGAGAGGGGAAGGTGGAATCGAGAGGTTCGGAGGTTTGGTTGTTTCTTGGGGCTGTTGTTCACCCGAGTTTTAAAATATGAATACAACTATGTGTTTTGGGCAGATTCTATGTTTAGCTTGTTATGTAAATACCCTTTAGTGTTGGAAAAAGCTCTTGCCTTTTGTTCTAGATCAGTTTTTTTTTTTTTTTTTTTTTTTTTTTTTTTTTTGCATCTCACCACCATATTTGCATCCAACTTGCCAACCTACCTCTACCCATCGGCCACTCCTCTCCGTCTAACCCTTACAATAATGGTGACGACAGCATTCATGGTGGTGATGGTGGAATTGGTAGGGGCAGCCCCAATGATGGCGGTGATGGGGTGGTGAAGATGGCAAGGTAGCGATGGTAACTATGGTTGTGGTAGTTGGTGGTGATGATGGCAACAGCAATAGGTGAGGATGGCAAATTGTCGTGGTGGATGATGGCAGTGGCAGGCGTTGGTGGCGGTGACAATGACGATGAACGATGATAATGTTGTGAAGGTGGTGATGAATGTCCCACCACATGTATATGAAGTTGTGTGGAATGTCCCCAAATTGGCAAATGGTAAATTTTTCACTTGGGTGGCCTTTATCTCTAATCGGTCAAATAAAGAAATTAAGCTAAAATCGAAAATAAGTCTAGTCCTAGGTCGTCAAGCATTTATTTTTGATACATACCATCTTATTTTTTGAATATACAACAAAGTCCGGTCACTTGGATACACCCATAGGCAAAAGACCACCCAGGCTTGTGATCATGGACAGTGTTAGTCACCTATCCAATCACCAATTCCAGCGGAAACTTAGCACTCAAAGGCTCATTGTGGTAAAACCACTGGTGCATAATATCATAATTTTGCATCCATGTTCACCACAATTCTCCCTCCTTCGCGAGGCATTTGAAAGCTCACATTCTAAGAGCTTGTGCACAATTTTCAAGGTATATGATGGTATTGGCACGCGTATGGTATTGTGAGGGTGGGAGCAGGTTTTGTTAAAATGGACGAGCGATAATGGATCTTGTGTTGATCAAAGTATTAGATCCGCTTAAATGAATCAATGTATCAGATCTCTTATTAGTAAATAGATCTTGTTTACATGGTTTAATCTGTTAAATAGATCTTGTTTTTAATCTTTCGTTAGTTCTTGATATATAATTCAATTGAACAAATGAACTAGAGATAATTCCAACTATTAGTTTGTCATGGATGATCACATATTCCTTTTTCAGGTTACATGGGATCACATGTGTGGCTCACATAGTAGACCTATTTGGTATTAAGATATAGTTTAGGGACTTAAATTGTACTATCCTTACCACTATTGTAAACCGCAATTGACATATAACAATAAATCCACATTTGGTAAATCAATCTCACACATTGCTATTTTCATCTATGATTGACATGTAATAATAACACACATTGCTATTTTCATCTACGATTGACATGTAATAATAAAAAAATGTACTCTAATATTGGGACAAAGTAAACATGATGGTAATTTGTTTTGTAATTTTGGTAAAAATTTGGAGAACGTACAATGAAACTCTTAACAAGTATTCAGTCTGTAGGAGAAACTCCAAGCTCATTAGGTTCCTTGACATCTAAGTTATTTGTTTTGTAGGTCAACCTAACCGATTTGTTTGACCGACAAATAATTTTTACATTTTAACCCATTACCGAATAGTGTGTGTATATTTGTTAAAAAACAAATAAGTTGAACATTAAACTTGATGTATTAAATAAGTTTGCTTTAACTCTGAATAACCAACTATTACTATCACAGAAGAAAGAGAGAAGATATTTTCTTTGGTTTTTCCATTATATCTCTTGACTTCTTTATTTAGCTGTTAAACCTAAATATTTTGGAACTTATCATTAATACTATAGTCATGTTAAAACATTGCACGTGTAAAACCGTAAGTAGACAATTTCTCATGTTCACAATACATATAAGATTTCAGTATCTAGACCCATGACAATATTATAGAAAAGAAAAATACATTCTTGTCTATTTCTCACGAAATAACCTTTTAGAACAACCTTAAACTTTGGAATTTGGTACCTACCTTCACGTTCACCACGTAGCATCTAAAAGCTCGTGTGCTCGTGCACAATTTTCAAGTAGCTTCTCAAGCATTCATTAGATTTCCTGGATACACAATTTTAGGTTGTTTTTTTTTTTGTATTGAATGTTATGTGAATTAGATTCGTGTATCAGAAACTTATACTCGTGTGTGTCATGGTTATGTACTTTGCTAGAAATAATAAAACGACACGTGAGTAAAACTACGTACTTGACAATAACATCGTGTATTCTATTAATCATGACTCACAGGTCCAGACACTCACATAATAACCTTATTTGAATCATAGAAGCAGCATCCGTAATAGAACAATAGAACTTCTTCTGTTCTTTTACTTGAATTTTGTTTTAGTTGTTAAGCCTAAGTATTTTGAAATTTAACACTAATACTCTAATAGTATAATCATGTTAAAACCTCTGTTGTCAAGGCTCACCCAGGCGCGCACCTAGGCCCACTTTTCAGGCCCCAGCCTTCTCGTTTCGCTTCAAAAGCCCCACTTTCAGGCCTCAGGCGCATTTTCAAGCCAAATTCCAACAAAATTCCGGTCAAAAATCGTTTTAAACGGGTTTAAATATGTTTGAAACAATTATAACAATTATAAGAACCCTAAACAAGCCTAGAAACAACTTAAAACAACTTAAACTAGCCCTAAAGAAGCATAAAAGATGTCTAAAATCCCTAAAAACTGTATTTTATACTAAACGCTCGACTAAAAAAGCCTCTTTTTAAGCGCCTTGCATTGAGGCCCAAGGCTCACCCTTTGCGTCTTGAGTGCGCCTTGCGCCTTTGACAGCTATGGTTAAAACAATCGCATGTGTAGAACCATGAAATCTAAAATTGTATAGTCTTGTATATACTTCTACACGTGTATCTATAAGATTTCAGAATACCTTTTATCATGCTCACACTACTCGTCACCCTTATGTATGTAGACAAGTGACACTATAGAAACTAAATACGCTCTTGTCTAACATCTCACAAACTTCCTTTTAAGAACAACTTTAACACAAATTATCACAAACTTACTTTTAAGAACAACTTTATTTTTTGGAATTCGATGCATCATAATGCTACCTCCACGTTTACCCCAACACATGTATCTCACCGCTTCACGTAGCATTTAAAAGCTAATGAGCTCATGCACAATTTTCAACTACCTTTTCAAGTATCCATTACATTTCCTTGACACATGACTTTACGTTCTTACCAATATTAAAAGTTATGTGAATCATATTCGTGTATTAGATTTTAACACACGTGTAACTCTCTCTTTATGTACTTTACTTAACTAATAAAACGACACTTGAGTAAAAGTATATGCGATTATAAAATCGTATACGTAATCACTATTGAAACGACACAACTCTCATGCCAGAACACTATATATAAAGCATTATTAGAGTGAAAGAAGCGTCATCCGTTGTAGTCTAGTTGGTTAGGATACTCGGCTCTCACCCGAGAGACCCGGGTTCAAGTCCCGGCAACGGAAAATTTTTTTTTAATTTTTCTCTTTAAACCCCAGGGGCAAATACGTCATTTCAATTCCTCGAAACCCTATATGACCTCAATATACCGGTACCATCATATTCTTCCATATTCACCTTCATTTTGCTCCGCCGTCAGCAACCGTACGCCACCGTAAACCTCCGCAACGGCAATGGTAAACTCTCCTCATCACCGTTACTGTTTAATCGAACAGTGTTTTTTCAGAGATAATGATGAACTTGACGAATGAATTTTATGTTGTAGGCTTCAGAACGGAAGCAGGCGAATCCGATGAGGGAGATTAAGGTTCAGAAGCTGGTTCTCAACATCTCCGTCGGTGAAAGTGGTGATCGTCTCACTCGCGCTGCTAAGGTTGATTATATGTTTGTATATATACAATTTGATGTGAATGTTTACTGATTTAGGGCTTATTGTTTTGAAATTAGGTTTTGGAGCAATTGAGTGGCCAATCTCCTGTGTTTTCTAAGGGTGAGTTTTACTTTAGAATCTCTTGTTTATTGTATCTTGCTTTTCTTTTGTTCATGTATCTGTTTGTGACAATAATTTCATCCATTTAATCATATCATTTTTGTTTTCTTTTTAATATCAACTAGGTTTGAACCCTTTGTATTACATGGGCTACATAAATGTTAATAGATAATAAAAACGATATATCTTAAAAAAAACTTGTGTATTGCACGTATTGAATAAAATATAATGTAATATGTTAACACATACAGTCATCAAACCGAACTCCAAAGTATATTTATCTACTCATATTACTCGGATTTAATTTTATAATTACCCAATACTATAATATGCAACATGTTTAAGCTTATGAGAGTTGTAACTTGTGCTTTGGTAATTTTTCACAAAACCCAATGCTATAATATGCAACATGTTTAAGCATATGAGAGTTGTAACTTGTGCTTTGGGAATTTTTCAAAAAAGTTTGATTTTTTACCCAAAACTTTTTGATTCTTTACTTTTTAACCCAAAACTATTTGATTTTCTTTACTTTTAATCCTAAACTTTAACCTAAAACTATTTTATTTTTAAAAAATTTGATTTTTCTTTTACTTTTTAACCCAAAACTTTTTGATTCTTTTCTTTTAAACCAAAACTATTTGTTTTTTTTTTTTACTTTTACCCCCAAAACTTTTTATCTTCACTTTTAACCTAAAACTATTTGATTTTTTTTACTTTTAACCACAAAACTTTTCATCTTTAGCAATTTAACATCACAACTATTTTACTTTCAACTTTGGTCCTCTATACTTTCCATTTTTCTCAAAATTTTTGTTTTACGTTCTGTTCCAAATTTTGAGAGTTAATACGGCGCAACGTGCGTGTGTGGTTAAACGTTTTTACGTCGTCTATTTTTTCCCGTTTGTCAGGTTCATCGTAACGCGCGGGTCCTCTATTGACTTAGTTTTTTTTATATGTTTTACGTTTCGGTTTAAGTTCTTCGCATTAACACGCCGCAACTTCAGTGTTGGTGATCGTTGACAGTAGTGTGACATTGGTGTTCGCCCCCACCGCAAGCGGGGGTGCTTAATACTAGTTATATAAAAAAACAAATGTTTATCCTTGTCTTAATATTTGTTTAAAATATATAGAAAAAACAAATATTTATTCTTATCTAATTTTGTTTAAAATTATTATTATTTAATATAAGAGATAAATAGAAAAATAAGATGAGAAAGCATCAGAAAGTGACACGTGTCCAAAAAAGATTTTCATTTATTAGTATAGGAAGATGCATAACTAGTGTTTGAAGATTCATATTCTATAGTTGTATTGCGTTTTACTTTGGAATGTGTAGTGCTCTATTAGACTATGGTTTCAAAGGCGCAAAAAAGGTGAGGGCTTTTTAAAGCGAGGCCCATAGTACAAAAATACGATTTTTAGGGGTTTTAGACCTGTTTCAGGCTTACTTAGGGTTAGTTTATGCTGTTTTAGGTTGATTCCATGCCTGTTTAGGGGTTTTGGATATTTTTAAACTGGTTTAGGTCGAAATTTGTGTTCATGTCAGAACTAAACTGACCTTTGGTTAAAGTGTTAAACGAATATTGTTGTATCTTTAATTTTTTATTGATTTGCATTTTGGTTTGTTGACGTGGTGTGGTGGTTATGATTTTGGTGTTGACATTGACAGCAAGGTACACGGTGAGATCTTTTGGCATCAGGCGTAACGAAAAGATTGCATGCTATGTCACTGTTAGGGGAGACAAGGCGATGCAGCTCTTGGAGAGTGGTTTGAAAGTCAAGGAATACGAGCTTTTAAGACGCAACTTTAGTGACACCGGCTGCTTTGGTTTTGGTATTCAGGAACACATTGATCTTGGTATCAAGTAAGTTTTATGAATTTTCATTTGGTTGCCTGCTTAGTTGAGTTTCTACATGTTCCATACTTCCATTTAGTATATGATATACTTGTATTTCAGTGAAAAAGAAACTGCATGAAATATGAATATCACTTGGAGTGTAAATGAGCTCGAGCTTGCTTTGGCTTCTGTTTGGCTCGTTTAACTTAAAAGTACACGAGCGTGGGTCGTTTCGAAGTCGAATTCTGTCTAAACTTGTATATGTATAAATGCTCGAGCCGTGAGTAATTTCTTTTAAGACTGGGCCAAGTTTGTTTATTGTTTATTTATTATTAATTACTTATATACCATATACATAATTAGTCTTACATATATTTATAATTTTAATTACATATCTATAAAATAAATATTAGAATTACGGTATAAACTAAATAGACTATATTATGTAACTTTTTTAAAGATATTTTTTTTCGTTCTCATTAAAATGCCAAAACAACAAATTACAAGTAAATGGAATTATGGTATAAACTCCATATTAGCAAACAACCAAACATGTGAGAATTCAGAGATTCTTCTGTTATCTTATTTCAGGTATGACCCGTCAACTGGTATCTATGGTATGGACTTCTTTGTGGTTCTAGAAAGGCCAGGATACCGTGTGGGCCGCAGACGTAGGTGCAAGGCCCGCGTTGGTATCCAACACAGAGTTACAAAGGAGGATGCAATGAAGTGGTTCCAGGTGAAGTATGAAGGAGTTATCCTCAACAAATCCCAACAAATCGGAGCATAGAAGAAACTTATATCTATTGTAAGTTTCGTTGGACGGTTAATTGTCACTCGGCTCATATTAAACCCATTTTTGTCTTTTGGTCTTGTTTTCAACTAGTGATCTCCAATCGGGTTATATATTATCTTGTTACATTAGTTTCTAGGATGGAAATCATGGAACCTCCTCTGTTTCTCTCAAATGCTTTCTTATTATCATTTTTGAAACATGCTATTTTGATTATGCTTGGCTCAAGTGAGATTTTTGTTTGCGGGTCAGGTCGGGTCGGTCAGGTAACAAGTTCGGTTTGAAACAGGATACATCATATGTTTAGTGTAGTTACACACATAAAGATGTACGGTTGCTTGGTGTTTAGTTAAAAAAATGTATATTCGTTACATTTATCTTGTAATTTATGTTGGTGAACAGAAGCATATTTGTTGAAGATAGAAATGAGTTCGGTACCGAAAATCCCCAATAGTGGGTACTAGTACCGAATATACCTGGTACGGTTCGGTACCGGTGGTAAAAAACTAAAAACCGGTAAATATCGGTACCGAACCGGATTGGTACCGAAAATGTACCGGTTTGGTAAATTTGATACCGGTACCGTTTCCAGATATGATTTGCTTATCCCTAGTTGGAGATGCTATAAAATCTAAAAAGTTAGCTTTTTCTCTAAAAGAGTATAGTATAAGAAAAGCACGAGTAAAAAGCATTGAAAGTAATCATGGTTAGAAACAATTGCCGATTACAACGCTACATCATTATTCCTCTCTCGATATATATATCTTAGTGGGGCCTGGTGGAATAAAATATTTGAAAATATGAAAGTGTAGAAAGCAATAGGATGCAAGGGTAAGGAAGGCTATATGTGTTTAGGCTTGTGATCGAATGGAGTTAGTTTTGTTTATGTTTGTTTAGCATTTACTTGTTTACGAACGGAATTCTTGTTCGTGTTTGTTCATCAAGGAATTGAACTTCTTAATGAACACAATCATATAGATTTTTTTAATATAAAAACAACTTTCTTATTCCTAAACGTTAGACACAAATACCTTGTTAAGCGCTTGACTATATATAATTATCCCAAAACAAAGACATAAGGTAGACATAATAAGTGTAAGTATAATCATCCAAGAATAATGTTTCAAAGAACAAGGAAAGGACGTAAACGAACATATTACTAAACGTTCACGAACGCCATTTAATGCATGTGACCTTTGTGTTCGTTTATTTTATTAATCAAACGAAATTTCTTGCCCATGTTCATTCATTTATTAAATGAATGCACGTAAACGAACTTTCCGCTAAGCAGTTCATTGAATGTTCGGTTTGTTTATAGACCTGGATGCCTTTTTCTAGTTACGTGACCTTTGATTAAAAATACATGTAATTTGGACGCACTCTAGCTATATGACGAATTAAACGCATCGAGTATAATGCCAAATACGGTTTTTTTGTTTAAACTAGGATTAAGACCCGCCCGCGTTGCGGCGCTGGTACATCGTAAACATTGAATGGATTAGTCAAAACGTTATATGATGCATTAATCATATGAAAACACGCATTTCGGATGTATCCAGTTGAACTCATTGTAACCTGTATAAGCATTGTGATTGGATCAAACGTAAAGTAAATCAAATTCATATCTAACAATCATAACGTATTATATGTGACCAAACTTATACATAGAAAATGTAATGGGTATGAAGGAAAATCTGACACATGTAATCAAAAGGAATTAGTTAGAGCTTAAAAAAAGGGAAAAAAACCATAATTTGACTCCACTCGGTTCAAAACAAACTTTACGAAACATACATAAAATAAACATGAAAACATGTTATATTTGACATGAATCATTTCTCAAAAAAGTTTACGTCGAAACGTAGAACAACTTGAATTTATACCGAAATGTACATAAAAACATGCACGTAAAAATGGTTTCTTTAAATGAAAACGTGTTATATTTGACCTGAATCGTTTATAAAAAAGTTTACACCGAAATGTAGAACAAATCATATTTATACCTACCCGTACATAAAATATGCATGTAAAAAAATAACTGTTAGTAAAGGAAGTATAGGGGTAAACCGAAACAAAATATTAGTAAAAAAGTCAATAGGTTAAAAACGTTCGTAAAACTGTGTCAAGTAGCACCAATGCCACATCGGCATCGAATCTCAACATCGGAAAAACTCGTAAAAATAAAATAGATAAAATGGAAAAAAATACACTGAACGAAAAGCAGACTTAAAATCGTTGAACCACGCACACCCGTTACAGTGTGTTAATGCGAAGAAATTAAACAGAAACGTAAAACGTAGAAAATAATAACTTAGTCGATCTAGGACCCGACCGTTGCGGCGAACTTGTCAAAAGAGGAAAAATGGAGATGTTGCGATGGGCTTGTTAAATGTGAAAAAATAGAGTAAAAATTGTTGAACCTCACATGCACGCTACGACGTGTTAACTCGCAAAATTTAGAACGAAACAAAAAACTTGCGAAAGAGAAAAGTTATTGGGGACCAAATTTGTAAATAATAAAGTGTTGGGTTAATTATAAAAGATGAAAAACTTTTGGTTAAAATTAAAAAAAACAAAAGGGGGTAAAATACAAACTATGAAATTGTTTGGGTTAAAAAAGAAAAATAAAAAGTGTGGGGGACCAAAGTTGTAAATAATAAAGTGATTGGTTAAATTATAAAAGAGGACAAACTTTAGGTTAAAAGTAAAAAAATTCATAGAGGGTAACATACAAAATATGAAATTATTTGGGTTAAAAGTGAAAAATCAAAGTTTTTCTTTGAAAAAATCCACAAGCTTGGGGTACAACACACAATGCAAGAAAAAGTTGTTAATTTATAATATGGAAATTCGTTCTAATAATGAAATTTGTCTATCCTTTTTACAACGACGTGTCTAACATGTTACAACAGTGTCAAAATTTTCAGTTTTGGTTTATTATAACACGTTATGTAAACGAATTTTTATGCATTGTTAATTACAACATTGCTTAAAACTCGTCGGTGTACAACCTTTAAGGTATGATGGATTGTCGTAATGAATTTTGATTACACGCGTTTCTCATGCTACAACAGTTTGTCTAACTAGTTACATTGTGCATCCAATGTTACGTATATTGATGAAAAAATAATTCATTTAATTAAACTGATGCAAATATTGTTCTCTAAAAATTCATGGATATAATATGCCCTACTCCAACCCTTCAATAATACGTATATAAACATCATAAATACGCATTGTATACAATCAAAATACTTATTATTGTAAATTACATAATTAGTTTTACATAATGATTTGATAATTCAATTACATAAAATGAACAAAACACTATTCCAAAACTTGAAAGTGAATCCAAATCCTAACATATAAATAACAAAACCAAAAAAATAATAATAAAAACCATAGCCGAAAGTGCAATTGCCACTCCAAGAACAACCTTATTTGGCCCCCTATTAACATGCACTTGATCATTCTTTTCCACAACATCATCATCACCACCACTTTCACCACCACCACCAACATCCACCCAAGAAGACGGCGTATTCATCGCCTCCGGCGGGGGCAAAATGGGCATTCCACGTTTATCACATCTAGCAATCCCAAGATGCAATTCTTCTAAACTAGTTGAATGCTTGTAACAAAGATCAAAATTCCCATTTATCTTGAACACATCAAGTTTCTTGATAAATGATGCATTGAATGGCAACACACCATGAAACTTATTGTTTTCAAGATTCAAATACTTTACTTCCTTCATTTCGGATATGAACTCCGGGATAAGCCCATTGAATTGGTTTGAACCAAGATCCAAGTGTACTAACCCGGATATTGAGGATATGGATCCGGGTATGGGCCCGGAGAGCGAATTCGACGATAAAGATAGCATTTTTAGTGAAGTTAAGGCACCTAATGAGTTGGGTAGGACTCCAATGAGGTTATTTGATGAAAAGTTTAGAACTTTAAGGTTTTTTAATTGAGTTAATGATGTGGGTATGCTTCCTTTGAGTTTATTCTTGGAGAAATCAATGTGGGTTAGCTTTGGATTCCAATTTTTTGGGAGGTATCCGGTGAGATGAGTGTTGTAAAGTGTTATGGTGTTTAAAGACTTCATGTTGGAGGTGATGATGTGGATGCCGGATGCTTTGATGGGGTCACCGGAGATGTAGAGATGAGTGAGGTTGTGGAAGTGGCTGAGGAAGACTCCAGTGAGGTGTTGGAGGGAGTTGATGGAGGTGAAAGAGTGGAGGTTGGTGGTTAGGGAGGATGGGAAGTGGATGATTGGGATGTGGCAATTGAAGAAGGTGATGGAGGTGAGGGTGGATAGGGTGGAGAGGGTGGTGGTGGAGAGGTGGTGGTCGGATGGGCAGTCGGTGAGGCGGAGGGAGAGGAGGTGGCGGAATGGGGTGGCATTGTCACATGTTGAGGTGGTGGTGCATGGATCTTGGGTGGTGGGGATGTGGAGGAATTGGAGGGCTCTTAGTTGGTGTGGATCAAGGGTGTAGGTGGTGGGAGGAGACGATGGAGATTCAGCCGTGGCGTTTTGTTTGGCGGATGGTGGCGGAGTAGCTACGGTGGTGGTGGTGGTGTAGAGGAGGAGGAGGTAGAAGGTGGTGGTGATAGAAGCTTTCATTGTTGTTTGCTTTCTCTCTTGAGTAGATAGTGTGAAGATGAATGTTTTTAAGGTTTGTGAAGAGTATAAATCAAGAAAAGGTGATACCTGAAATTACTAATTTAACCTTCCTATTTTACCACCCTCAAAAAGTTCATTTATTTTATTTTATTTTGTTCCAAATATAATTGTTAGCAATCATTATTATAAACAAACATCTTTATTAAAAATGTAAATAAAAGCAATTATATGTATACAACTTCATCATCTTCTATTCTAAATAAATCAATAATAAATAATTGAAGAATATCTAATGAGAAAAACTTTTATTATTACATTTACATCTACCATACGTATTGATATGCGTTTAAATCGAGTTTTCCAATTTATAAACTATAAGCAAAACATTTTATAAACTATTCAATATGGAATCGTTCTCTCATCAACATACATGGACTTACCTAAGATTTCAAATACCCTATGCGACAAGTAAAAATAAGTCCCTAAACTAGAACCTTATATATATAGACACAGTTCATTACTATAGCGATAACTGCTATAAAAATAAATAAAACAAAATTATTATAGGAAATTTACTTATCTTGCATAGTTAAAAAAATCATGACTCTCCTAGCATTCTTGGAAGTAAAGTTGTTATCAACTATTCATAATGAGGGGTTAGATCATTAATCGCCTAATCGGTAATCCACAGTCGATCGCCGATCTCAGTTCTTCTTCAATTCCAAATTGCCGCTATTAAACTAAGGGGGCGTTTGGTTGGCAGGAATTCAATGGAATTTAAAGGAATTGGAATCTGAATTCCATCTCTTAATATGTTTGGTTCAAAGAATTTGATGGAATTGGAATCTCAATTCCAATCTTCATGTGTTTGGTTAACAATGGAATTGGAATTGGAATTAGGCATGAATTCCTTTAAATTCCTTAACCAAAGGAATTCAAAATCCTTCCTACATGTGAAGGAATTAAAGTATATTCATTGGAATCTTTGACCGTGTCGACACGAACGGTTTCGACCCGTACCATTTCAACCCGAACCGTTTTGACCCGTACCAGTTTCGACCCAAACCGTTTCGACCCGAACCGTTTCGACACGAACCGTTTCGACGCGAATCGTTCCGACCAGTACCGTTTCGACGCGAACAGTTTCGACCCGAACCGTTTCGACTCGTACCGTTTGACACGAACTGTTTCGACACGTACCGTTTTGACGTGAATCGTTTCGACCCGTACTGTTTCGAATTGAACCGTTTCGACGTGAATCGTTTCGAACCGAACCGTTTTGACGCGAACCGTTTACCATTTCGACCCATACCGGTTTCGACCCGTACCGTTTCGACCTGTACCGTTTCGAATCGAACCGTTTCGACGCGAACCGTTTTGATTCGAACCGTTTTGACGCGAACTGTTTCGACCTGTACCGTTTCGAATCGAACCGTTTCGCCCCGGTACCGTTTCTTCACGAATGGTTTCGACCGGTACCGTTTCGACACGAACCGATTCGACTCGAATCATTTTGACCCGTACCGTTTCGACCCGAACCGGGGTTGTGGGTGACGGGGTGATAGGATTCCAATTCATTTGACAACCAAACACAACAAAAATGGAATTGAGATTCCAATTCCAACAATTTCCAATTCTCATTGGAATGTTTAAATTCCAAAACCAATTCCTATACAAATTCCAATTCCAAAATATTCCGCGAACCAAACGCCCTAAGTGTTAATTAAGTCATTGTAATAAGTGTTTAAATAGGCGAAAAGGGTATTTGGTATTTGGGTTAAACGATTAGTTGATTACTGGGATAATGATAGATGGTTATTAACTTATTGGGTCCTTGTAGAACATGAAATTACTACTAACTTCATAAGTTTTTTAAATATGTTAAGTCGACCTATAGTACCTAAAAAAAGAAATTGATGCTCTTATAAAACATGGGCCATGTACAGTTGCCCACCCTGCACACTCTCTGAGACGCCATGATCAATAAAACTTGCTAATTTATAATCAAAATATCAAAAGGATGTGCATAACAAAACTATACTTTGTACTCAACAATCAATTGCAATGCATACTTCCGTAAGACTGAAGTCACCTTTTCTAAGAAACGGGTCAATCTTGACCCACATAATAGAGAAAACAGAAGCCAACAACATTGACCACAAAATAACAATTGTTGGAGTCAAGTTTTGTCGATCCATCAAAGCTTTAAGAAATGGGTTACAAATGAAGAATCACCCAAAGCGCAAAGAATGCTTTCCCTGCTCCTAGTACCCTTTGTTTAAAGCGTCGAAAACCCCACCACCACGCTAACCAGGTTCAGGACGAGAAGGGTGATCGGAAGGATTAAAACTGTTGTAGATTTGACCGGTTGGGGTTGCTAAATGGGCTGCGTTTGTAGGTTGGGAGTCGATCCTGAACTCACACAAAGCTGAAAATCAAGTCACATGAACCCAAACATGACAACATGTATTCATGGGTTGACACAAACACAACATGTTTAACATTTTAATACTTGAAAATTCTAAATTTACATATTACATGTATTTTTTGAAGCAATTATGTTTAAAATATCAACAATTATTTATAAATTTTAAACTTTGGCACAATTTACCCAAATAGCTCAAGCTATTTTTTTAAAAATAAACTAAAAAATAAATAAATGAGTTAAATTGGTAAACCTTGGTTGACATGAGGTCGACCCAATTAGCTAAGGTGCCTGCGGTGTTTACCTGAAACTGGTCTAAACCCGAAACTGGTCTAAACCCGTTTATACTAAATCCAAACCCCTGAATTTCGTGTTAGGTTTGTGTCGTGTTTCCGTGTTGTGTTAGAAATACACACCCTCAGTAAGGTACCGATATCGGTGTATTGGTTAGAATAAAAATGATACCCTGGGGACGATGAACTTTCCAGTTAAAAGGCAAATAGCAAGCAGTGTGCAGTATGCAATAAGAGGGAGAGATGTGAAGGGATAAACAATGGTGTTTATATATGCAATTCTTTGAAGCAACTTGAGGCGGCCCCCACCCCAACCGTACCACAACGAGCCGTGTCTGCTAAAAAAATCTCAACCGAGCCAAGAGCCCACCTCAAAACCCGTTGCAACCGATCTGACAAGTTGATTGGAGCTGAACCTCTAAATGCAGGCCAATAAGTATATACTTCACCGCCAAATATCATACAAAAATGTAAAAAATGGCCATAAGTGATCTAAATAACTTCGCAAGACATGCACAAGTTCGCGGGATTCAACAAAACGTAACTAACTAACTAACTTGTTCATCATCACATCGCTCACGATCCACCATTCCATGCTCTAATCTTGCCAAAAAAAGACCGATTCAACTTCTAGAACTGCAGTTTGACTTTTGGCATCTGTATAGTTGACTATGCAACGGTATAAACCTTCACTACTTTTGATGTATCACAAACCACAAGATTTTCTGAATCAGTTGGAGTAGTGCACAGCCAGTTGACCTAGTGACATACAAAGATAACCACAGGTTAACGAACACATATGAACTATAGATCAAATGCCAAAAATACCCTTTCACGGATCAACTTACTTTTCTGCCCAAACTTATGTTTAAATGTAGAAAGTCATCTTTGTTGCAAGTTTGATCCGCTTTAAAGAAGCTGGACCAATTCCAAACCTTCACAGCTTTATCATTGCCCCCCGATATTATGTACCTTCCTTTCTCCCCAAATACCGAAAACGCCCTATAATCATAAACAAAACTCACAATTAAATACGTTAAATTATTACAAATGAGAGAAACGGTAAAAGTCAGCACTTACACGCAAGATACAGCAGCAGTATGGCCTCCGGAGGAATAATCTAAACGCAACCTTGTTCTTTGACTTTGTTCTTCTTTTTCAGAATTTGGAGATGGAACACTTCCGTTTGACTTTGGTTGACCACCTTTTTTAGGGTTAGAAGAACCCTTTGATTTGGCGGCTCTAAATTCTGATTCTATATTGATTACATCGACAACACCATCGCCTCTGGCTACAACACATATCTTGTCGGTTTTATCTAACATATCAGCTTCGGGAACCGCAATTGCGTGTACAAAAGCAGGATTGAAGCACTGTCCTGCACTACTACTGCTGTCTGGTTCAGATTTTCCTGAAATAAGAAATTATATTCAGTCACTTATAAAGATATTATATATATATATATATATATATATATATATATATATATATATATATATATTAAAACAGATAGAAAGATTGCAATGTTTCCGTACCCAAATCCATAACTTTGAATGGTCGTCCTTTTGAGAAATCCCACATAATAAGCTTAGAATCAAGACCGCCAGTAATTACTGCAAAAGAATATTCTCCATTTGTCATGTCGATTAAATTAAAGTATTAAACTAGTCGCATATGCACTATAAGTTCAAACGAAAACTTGGTCTAAAAAAGTGCAGGGTATTCCGAGACGTGCGCATCACGTATGCCGTACGTGAGGCATTGCTCTATGTTTGTACAACCATATAAGCTTTTTTCATAATCAGAAGTTCCGTCTCTTGTGTCTGTTCTACATACGAGCCATTTTATCAAGTAAGCATTTCATAACTTCTTCATCCGTTTGGTTGTTTTTACAAATCACTAACTTTGACCAATTTTGACCCAAAAGTACATGAAGCACCCCCTCCCTGAGGCGTTTTGAAGCTCGCCTCACGCCTCAGATGCACTTTTTAAAACCCAGAACGTATATACAAAAAAGAATACCTTCCCAAGGTCTCCAAGGAAGAAACTGGACACTGCTACATATCTAAATATATGTTTAGATGAAAAGAAAATACATGCAAAAATATGATCATGAGGAAGATATTTCACGAAAATCAAGATAAGGATACACTTTCATGGGCAGCTCTTAATGTCTTATAAAGACACTTCTGGCGTATATCGATGATCTGCAAGACAATATTAACTAGGTATTGGTCTACCGCGTATGTAAATAATAATAAAAGTGATTTTTTTAACAAAATAACCGAACCTTTATATCACCACCGTCATCAGCAGCTGCAAGAAAAGATGACTTTGAGTTGCATGTGATCTGATTTATCTCCTCTTTATTGTAATTGAAACTCTCCAACGGCTTCCATGAGGCAAGCTGTAAGATGAACGTCAACATTATGACCAATAAAGAATAAGCGTGAAACTAGTAATTTCTTTTTTTTTTTTTTGCATAAATCAAAAGCCGTTTACAAAGATAAGTTTCAACTCGGTTAACGAAAATAGATGGCCAAAAACTGACAATGTCGAACCAATAAAGATTACCATATGCACATCAAAAACCTTCACTTCATTTTTGGAGGATACATAAACAATATCCTCATTCCCTGCATCAAATTATGCAACAAAAAATTGAAGTGCAAAAACTTCACTCGAAAAACAAATATTCGAGTCATTTGACCAAGAACACTGACCTGGTTTAAAACATAAAGAGGAAATAGGATTTTGAGCAACATCCATGGTATACAATAGATCTTTACATCGCATATCAAACCAGCAAACATACCCATCCTGTATACACCATAATATATATAGATACCATATGATTTTCAATGTTTGATGTGATTGAGAGCAGAAGCAAATAAAAACACAAAGATAATATTCACAAAGAAATGTTTTACACTGAGTTCTATATTTGACAGTTTTGCCAAATTTTTGAAACTACAAATTTACAAAAATAATTAGTGAAACTAAAACAATATATAGACGTGTTAATTATGCTAATCAATGACTTTGGGCGTTTTAGCCTAAAAAAGAATGAAAGATTTCTCAAATTGGGGAAAAGTCTTGAGTTACAAAGTCGGAGGATTTAACGAAAGAATTCGTGTTTGACAGCTAGAGCAAACCGCCTATTGTGTTTGCAAGATGATCCAGCTTGTCAAGACCTTATCATCCGCTGATTATGGACCTCGCAATTCCACTAATGATGAAACAGGTTTCACATGGTGTCCAAACTCCAAATAAGAGTTGCCACTTGACAGTCATAGTAGTTAATGCGGTAAAATATCGGATATCGGTCAAGGACCGATATTTGAGATATCGATTATCGTGGTGGGATATCGGTAGTTTTAATATCATGCTAAATTTACATATAGAGCAATTTAACACTAACAATTCAGTACACTTTCCTACCATTAACAAATTAAGCTTTTGCAACTTGCAAAACACTAACAATTGTAGCACGTAGGAACTGACTTAGACTTAAAACACTAACATTTAACAGTAACAACCAACAATTAAGACTTAAAAAATCTAATAGCAGCAATAAGAAGAAAGACGAATGGTAGAACTAAGAAGAAAGGTACTGATATCAGGAAAATCGGTGATATTTTTAATCAAATATTGGTCCAATATCGCTGATATTATCGGTACCGATACTCTGACTGATATTTTGTACCGATATCTCGGTAGGGGACTGATAACCGATATATCACTGATATATCGGGATATTAACTACATAGTAATGTTAGTCCATTTGGCTCCAAATTCAATATTAGGTTTAAAGAATGAATCAATATTTTACAAAAATACAATAAGTTTGATGAATGAAGTTAAATCTAAGGCAACACAACCTGAAATAGTTAAATGTACAAAACTGAAAGCCTGTAATTCTATCAATATCTTAGAAACTAATTGGTGCAACACAAACAATCAAGGGTTCATCTTCTATTTTAAACTTAGGGTTCATAATATGAACAAAAAGAACAAGTGTAATGAAAAGAGAATCAAGCGTACTTCGGCGGCGGAGGCGATGAGGCCAGGGCGGTCGCGGGAGGCGATACAAGAGGTGGCGATGGCTTTATGGCCTTTCAACCGTCTTGCCGGTGGTCCGGTGGTAGTCGTCTCGTTCGTCTTCACACTCGTTTCCGCCATTTTTGTTTCTTGAGGTACAACTGAAACTTTAGAGGGTTAAACCCCAATTTAAGTGAATTGGGGAAATTGTAGAAATAAATTTCCGTTTTGCTCGGTTTTGTCTAATCTTTTAAAAAAAGCTATTTTACTCCACGAAGTTTCCATTTTATTGTCAGTTTGCTCCTCGACTCTAACTTAATTAAAAATTTCAGTTAAAGGCAAGGGTATTTCAGTAAATTTAATGTAATTAAAAGGGTATTTAGTAATTTTATATATAATAATTTAATAATTTATTAAGAATTCAAAATTAATTTTTGTCTTTTGTCTTCATATGGAAAGTCAGAGATTTTTTGTCTAGCAAAGTCTTGACATTTTTGTATATACAGAACCCTTAAAGTTCTTCAACACCAAGCCCTTCCATCGACACCAAGCACCTCCATCAACACCAACCACACCCAACCACACCACCACCACCACCACTAACCTCACCAAACAACTACCACTAACCACCGTCACCATCACCAACACCAACAAAATCGGAATCGAGCATACACTAGCCCTTTTTCATCAGATCTGAGAAAACCCAATAGTGTATTAACTTGGGCGGCGAGATCTGGAACCTCCGGCCATGAGATTTGCAACTTCGGGCGGGGGCGGCGGTGCGGGTTGTTTGGTGATAGCGATGATGGTGGCAGGTGGTGATTGTGGGTGCTGAAAGAGAAGGTAGAAAGAGAGACGGGTGGGAGGAGAGTGTGTGGACTGGGTGGGGGTGGTCGCTGATGGTGGTGATGGTGATGGTGATGATGGCGGCGGTTGGTTGTTGTGGTGGTAGTGCCCGCGTGTGGTGGTTGTGGTGGTGGCCATAGATTTCTTTGAAGCTTCAACAAGATGCAGGTTATGCTACCTTTGTTTTGAGTCTAGAACAAGATGGCAGGGTTTGAAAAGTTAGGGTTTTAAAATGAAGGGTATAAAATATATTGGAAGGAAAAAGACTGAAATATCCCTCATGTGAGGGGCACGTGACTGAATTTAACGACTAAAATAGATGCCGTTTGGGGCGGGGAGCAAATTGGTGAAATGTTAGTAACATCAAGGAGTAAATGGCTATTTTTAAAGGATTTGGGCAAAACCGTTAAAGTGGCCAAACAACAGGGAGCAAAACGAAAGTTTACTCTTGTAAAAAAAATGTTACTTTAAATATATTTACTTTTTTAACTTATTTAATAATTAATACCAATCTCGCTACTTTTTTTTATTGAACGGCCGACGAAACCTCCAATGAGCTACTGACAAAATTCACTGCATCGCTATTGAACGGCCAACGAAACCGTCTCCGAACCGGAAAAAACTCTCACCTGGGGGCGAAGCCCGTGAACACTCGCCTGAAGGCACGACAATGTGATGAGGTAAAACCCGCTAAGTTCAATGATCAAACTAACGAACACCACTTATTCACTTTGTATCCTATAATCACCAGGTGTCACTGAAACTAAATAGTGAGGAAAAAAATCGAACATGTGTTACATGGAACACCAGATCTCTCCCTTACCACTCACTATAAGTCATTGACATCAAATCTCATCACTATCTCTATTAATAACAAGAAAGGCAATTTTAGTTTTTGAAAAGAGCAATGGGCATGCCACATAGATGTAATCCCACAAACTAAGGAATGTTGTCTTTTCTTTTGCTACACTAGGGGGTTATGAATTTGGTTTTAGTTGCCGAGTTAAAAACTTACTAGAAACTCACCTATAATGGATTGCTTGCATCCAAGCACACACCTAAATGCTGAGTTCTCCTCTTATTCACCGTCAATGCGCTCAAAATGGGTTATTGATATCTAACATATGAAATTTCTACTGGTCAGATGTATCTAATTTGGACATGATAGAATGATATGAGATTCACTTAAGGTGTTACATGTGGTGTGCTAACTTGGTGTAATAGTAAGTAGTTAGTAGTCGTAGAGTGCTATCTTCTTTACATAAACCCCGGCCCTAGTTAGAGATCTACTAAACCACCCATGTATCGCTCAATATGGTCTATTGGCACATTTGTATTATAACATGCAAGTCTATCTACCCTAGATGATGATGAAAGTCAATGTTACATATGTTAATGCCGTTTAAAATTAAGGTTCAAGCTAGTATAGAGTTCTTTGTAGTAATAAGCATGCACATACAGTATTTTTAATTATCTTACACAGTTACACTTATACGATAAATATCAACCAATAGGTTACATAAAATTCAAATACTTTTGGTTCTCAGTTAGACTCGTTCATCGTTTAAACTTCATTAAATCAACTGATTAGCGATGATTTAAAAAAAAGATAAAGAAATTGAACATATGATATTAAACGATGTGGTCACGAAAAGATAAGAGCATGTTAGGGCATGAAGATGTAAAGATAAAAATGTACATAATAAACCCATGATATGTGAAATATACATTCATAACGAACACCAAGTAAAGTTTCTTATATTTCGGTAATGGCTGAGTGATTTTGCTAGTAGATGAAGGACAATCTATTAACAAAGACATACAAAATGATTATCCGTGAGAACAATAGGACTTATTAAAAAACGTTGTAAATGTATTTTTTTTAACAATAAAATATATATAAAACTAGCAAAGTGCTAAAAAAGAAGCATCAGAGTTAAATTACAAGGAGAGGATTCTAAATCCATGCCACCCAACTAACATTTAACTTTTTAATCCTGTTAACATACCATTCATACGAGTAGTTAAGAATATTATCAAATAATAATAAGTTAATCCGATCTTCATGCTTGAAGACTGTATCGTTTTAGAATCTTCAAATGTATGTATTTACATTAACTATAGTTTATGTAGAGTCCTTGATCTATGAACTTTGAATATTCTATGTATGTGACCACCTATAATGAATGCAAGGTTATTCTGAAAGTTTATCAAGTACTTATATTCATTAGAATTTAAATATCATCATTGTAAGCTTATAACAAAATCATGTTAAAGAGTTTATTATTAAATTTTCTTTTTTCCCCTATTTAAATGAATATTCACCACTTGATGGTGTTGACTATTTTACACTTTGACCACTTATACAAGGCTATCTATAAGATTCTTAAAATGTTTTGGGTTTGGGCTAGTAAAAATAAATCGGCCCATATAATTTAAACCCAAAATCATGTATAAAAATACTATAATACGACAATAGTTGTTATAACAATCATCAAAACAAAAGTATTGTCCCAAAATGATCAAAATATACCTCAATTTCAGTCGTTACAAACCGAAAACCATTAATTCCGTCTGATCGATGTGTCAGTGTGTTGATGTTGTTGTTGTGTTATTGGTCGTTGCATGCGTGATGCGTCGATCGTGAGATCATCAATCATCATGGGCTCGCTGCAGTCGCCCCTTTTGTTTATTTCCCGCTCCTTCACAAGTTGACACCTTAAACCCAGAATAGTTTTTAATTAAGTTTAAACTTCAAGGTTGGGCTATAATTATAGGATATAGATCCTTAAACAATTTGGGTTTAAATATTTAGACACGTTAGACCCAGAGATGGGCATAATAACCGGTTCCAAACCCGACCCGGTGGAACCTACCTGGGACCGGTTCCCGGTTCCTACTCGACATATAGTAGAACCGGTTCCGGGTTCAAAATACCCGATGGTCCTACCCGGTTCAAAATTTTTGGAAAAAAATAAGTTCCGGAACCGGTTCCAACCCGTACCCGGGTTGTACCCGTAACCGGTTCTTATCATACCCGGTTCCTACGGTAACCTTCCAGACCCGGCGCCAATATATTTTTAATGTGAGTTTTTTTATAAGTCTTTGCTAGAACAAGGTATAACTACATAAACATAAAACTATTTATTACGAGAAACAAGTACCCGGTTACACAAACAACTAAACATGAAACGTTAAACAAAACACATAAAACACTAAACATACTAATCATAAAACACAAATTGGTTTACAATACATAAAACAAACTAAACTTTTCGATGACCCGGTCCCGGATGCTTCACCCTTTTCATTATTTTTCGCCTTTTTCACGGACAATGGCGGTCGGTGTGTTTCTTGAGCGTCGAGTTGGCCGACGCCTTCATGAACTTCCCGCACCCCTTGCATCTAGCCATTTCATGGCTATCGACATCAAGCACAAGTCAAAGTGCTTCCAAATAGCGGGGTTTCTTTTGGTTCCAAACATCCACACTCACGTTGCAGCCTCATTATCTCTTTGATAGTATTAGATTTTAAGTGGTCAAAGTGTTGATTTTTCTGTAGTAAGTAAATGAAATTAGAAGTGGTGTAGAGAATGAGGTTTAAATACAAGAAAAAACCGATTTTAAAATTAATATTCAGTTTCAAATATTAGGAACCGGTTCCTAATAGTAAATGCAGCTTTTTATGACAGAACCGGTTCCACACAGAAGCTTGCAGCCTTTTCTTCACATATACGATAGAACCGGTTCCTACCCGTACCCGGTTCCTACCATACCCGGTTCCAAATTACCCGGAACCGGTTACAACCGGTTCCACATTTAAAAACTTATACCCGGGTACGAACTGGAAACCGGTTCCACAGAGGAACCGAGTCTACTGACTAGCTAGGACGTCTGGTTGGAACCGGGTCCGGGTATTCAAAAGACCCGATTGTGCCCATCTCTAGTTAGACCTTTATCAAAGTTTTAAACATAATAGCCCACAAGTTCAAATATAAAGGGTTTTTTTTAATATAGATAGTAATATATATTAAAAAAAAACTTCGGGCCCTTATGGAGACCGGCCCTAAGGTGGTCGCCCTCGTTAATAATCGGCCATGCACTTATATTTGACGGTCTAAGATAGTATTAGCAAATTGCGCTTTACTCTTTTAGTAATTAAAATTTTAATCATCTATATGAAAAAATTATAATTGATGAAGCCTAGTGACATTTTAGGGGTGGACGTGGGATAAGGCTTAGTGATCATTAGTTACTGAGTTTGATTCCTACAGGGGATTTTCTCTCATATTTATTAGGTTCCATTCCTAAATTGGTGTATAGGTATTATTGCCTAGTAAAGATAGATATGATCGGATGGTCCGTGGTGGCACGATGATACTCTAGTGATCCGTCAGTGATCAAAATTTATAGTTAAGAAAAAAATGGTGTAGCCCATATAATTGTAAAATAACTGTATTTTTTTTTAGTTCTAACGATTGGTGGATTTGGATAGGGGTTGTTAAGCTTTGGATATAACATCATATCTCCACCCGAGTGGCCTTTTTTTTTTCATCTCCTTTGGGCCAGGCCCAATTTTTGAACACTTCAACTCAATTTGATTCTACAAAATTACAGGTGTATCATGTATGTGTATGGTTTTGGTATTTTCAGTAGGTCCTAAAGTTTGTATTTTAACTTTGCAAAAGTAGTTAAATGAAATTAAGCCAACATGGTATAGTATAGCTCATTGATCAGGAGAGTTTTCCGTAAGGCTTCTCCTCTGAGGAGGTCCCATGTTCAACTCCTGTATGTACATAATTGGGAGTATGGAGTTGGGCCTGGACAGGGTTTCAAGAGCTTGCCTCGTCCTGTGGTTAGTGGGCCATTTGGCCTCTACATTAGCCGTTAAAAAAAAAGTTAACTGAAATTAAATTATTATTTTTAATAATTAAAATTTTAAATGATTCTTTATAGAACGATTTACAATTAATGTAGCCCATTTATTTGTATAAAACTATCTTTTTCTTTCTTTTAACTTTCAATTTCAGTATTAAATTTTATTTTTCTCTACTAACTTGTAATGTAATTTAAAAAAAAATTTGAATACATAACTGAGTTTAATTTTTGTACTTTGATGTACTAGTATAAAATTTGTTAAATATCAGAGTTGGAACTAATTACGACAAGAATCAGAACCGGTACCAATAATCATTTTTTTATTAATTTTGATCGATGTCAAACATGTTTCATTCTCATGGGCATATCGCGGCTTTATTTTTAAAATTTTATCTACCAGTTGCTATATCACGCATCAGCGTGGACGAGACATAAGCACAGAGACATAAGCACGGGGCTTTATCGCTTACTTATACGGTGTGGAATAACGCCCTTATAAAGCCCCCTTTTAAACTATATTTAAAAAAAGATAATAAAAAATGTGATTGGTTGAATTTAGGTGGGGCCCCTTGTTTTCATACTCGCGCTCGCCAAGGAGTTGGCGGAAGCCATGAATGGCGCCCCCTTTAACGGCGGCGGGGTGGTTTAAAGCCCTAAGGGGCGCTCAAAGTGGTGAGACGGGAGGGGGGGGGGGGGCACGCCAAACCAAACCCCTAGCCTTAGAATATTTTTAAATCAATGGACTCAAATATAATTACGTATTTCAAAATTTTAATTTAAGGTTCTGACAACTTTCAATATTACATAATATGGTAATTTTCCCATAAATACCAAGCAGTGGTGAAGCTAGCCCATTAATTTAGGGATATCCTATTTTTTTACCGTGCAATGATACAATAATAAAAAACGATAATAAATAAAGTAAAACAAATATATGATAGATTTATTCTCTTCTTTTTTCATAGCTTGAAATCGTTCTATCACATCGTCGTATTTTACTTTATCAAAAGTTTCTTGTTCGACCTCACAAACCATAGCATTGTTCAAATACTCCGGGAACCTTCAATTTAGAAAAAAACATCTTTCAACGGTTGCGGTTGCAACCGATAAAACAAAGCTAGCTTCACTACCGATAAACCAAAGGACAAGTACTATGTGTTCCGGTTTCCACTATAAGACGAGCAAGATCACTTTATTCTATAATATTGTTTTGGATCTTGAGCTAACTTTATCAATTATATTTAGGGTCTCATTATCAATTCTATTATTGTTAATTTGGGCTAGTTTTATCATTCGAGCTTAATTATTATATAAGTTTTCAGGATGTAAAATGTTTGGGCTTATAAAAAATGGGATTTAAGTAATATCAAGTATTATATTTTTGGTTACTCGTATTTTTTTCAGGTATCTTTTGTATAAAACAAAAAAATAACACTACGAATACGTGGTTGAGCCGTAGCCCGTGCTACGGCTCGTTACATTATGGTTCCGCCCCTAATACCAAGTTCACTATAAAAACCTTATTATTAGAGCATTCACAATGAACCCCTTAAAAACATGTGAGGGGTTTAGTTATATTTTAAAGAATGATTGGTTGTGTTTTTAGTGGTTGTGAGTTGAGGAGAGATAAAATATATGAAATGGAAAAGTTACTGTTATCTGTAAATATATGGAAAAAAAATTATGGAGAGAGAAAACTGTATAAATTTTTTAATATTTTTGGAAATGGTTGTGAGTGAAGGAAGAGAAAAGTAATGATAAAGGTATAAAAATATTATTTAATTGAAAAGAGAGAGAAAAATAGTTGTTTTTAGTGAAAATATATAGATATATATGTATAAATATAGGATTTCATTGTGAATGCTCTTACACTAATTATTGTAGGGTTTGAACTAAAAAACACATTTATAATGTTAAAATGCTTTATTTTATTTAGTTATATATAATATGTTGATGTTGATATGAATATGTTCGGCAAGTTCTAGAGAAACCATGGAGGATTGTAAAGTGTATATAACAAGAAGTATTAAGTTTGAATAAGTTAGTAGAACTAATGGGAAGAGTCGTATGTATGTTTTCGTTCTTCGAACATTTTATTGTTTTGTCTTTTTATCTTTTTCTTTAATTGATGAGTGTTATGCACCTTGTGTTCAAGGCTTGCAAAACTAATATCAAGTCGGGGGTCTCATCGGAAGCAGCCTTTATATCCTACAGGGTAGAGGTAAGATTGTCTACATCTTTACCTCCTGAGGCCCTACCTTAGCTTTGCTATTGGTGAGATTTACTGATTATAATGATGACGACCTTATTTAACTCTAGTTTCATTTTTATGTTTGTTTTCTTTCAATTGCTTTTTAACTTATTAGTTACAAGATAGTGTAAGTTTGCATTTATATTGAGGTTAAACTAGAAGATTGACCCGCGCGCGTTGCGCCGCGACCAACGAAATTGACATGTTGTTGATCAGATTCACATTCACAAAGTGTTAAAGATGTTTTTGCCGGTTAAGTCTGTATTACTATCTTATACAAATAAGTAATTCACCAAATAAGCTTAATACAATTAATGATATCATAATTACTACGTTACATGACTTGTATCCATATAAATAACTTATCGTATTAAGCCCCAATGCCACACTATAACCAACGGCCACCAACATTGAAGTTGCGGCATCTTAACGTGGAGAAATTAAACCGACATATAAAACATAGAAAATAATAACTAAACGAGAAAAAGTGGAAAATAGACGACGTAAATACACTGAATTACACACGTACGTTGTACCATGTTAACTCGTAAAATTTAAAATGAAGTGTACAGCAAAACGTAAAATTGTTGAGCCACACATATACATTGTGTTGTTAACTCGTAAAATTTAGAACTAAACGTAAAACGAATTTTTTTTTCAAAATATGAAATATATAGGGATCAAAGTTGAAAGTAAAAAAGTTGTAAGGTTAAATTGGAAAAACTAAAAACTTTTAGGTTAAAACTACAAAATCAAGTAGTTTTGGGTTTAAAGAAAAATATCTTTTTTTTGGAAAAACCCCCAAAACATGGGGTACAACACCTCAATGTCTTAACTTGTTGCTAATTTATATTATGTAAATTATACTACATGAATATACTAAAATCACAACAATAATAATAACAAGATTTTGGCCAAATTAATTAAATTATTATAAATAATAATAATTTACAATTAAAACAACACAACTTGTAACAAACAATACATGAAACACCATATTAACACATAGTACAATACATTAATCCTAAAACCTAATGCAAATTAATAGTATATAAATATATACCCGACTATAATATTCGAATTAATTACATAGATAACGATAAAGTAAATCCATTTAAGGATAAAACAATAACAAGTTTGGTTGAACACGATAAACGATAATTATCCTAGATTGCGCATAAACGATAATTATCCTAGATTGTGCATACACATGGAAACTAAAAGAGACCCTATTGTGAAGCTTGATGCAAAAGGATAAATGTCAACTGAGCCCAAAAGAGACGCTAATGGGATCAACACCCTAGAACCAAGACAAGAACGCGAAGAGCTCCAAGAACTAAATGAATTGAGTTATAAGTTATGTGTTGTAGACGACTAGACCATTAGATTATAAAGGTCACGCACGTGAAAATCATTGCAAAGTCCATTGATGAATAGTGTAGAGAATCTACTTTTAGAGGAAAAAACTCGGCTCACATTTAGGGTACCTATCCAAGTGATACCTCAAGTGACATAATTAAATATAAATAGAATAAAATTCCAATAAAAGCAAACATCTTTTCTTAACGTATCACACACGAAATAGACTCACAAAATGAAGGAATATATCTCAACATAAAGTGATTCGGCCTCCATTCATCTAGAGTCTAACAAGCTTGGATGTGACACCCCCGAAAACAACATCAAACTCATATCTTTTTCTTGGATTTCTTCTAGATGCTTGAATGTAAACTTAAATCGAATAGGGCAGACTTTCAAATCAACACCGCTATCCTATCTTTTATAAAATTTTATTTTTCGAAAGTGAAAATCTGGTACCGTAATTCACTCAAAAGTGTAATAGTAAGTTGGTATTTTTTCTAATGTGTTTGGAAATTTCAAAGATTAGTTGTCAAAGCACATGAAAACAAATATATTTGTGAAAGTTATTTAGGTATTCATTTTATATTAAAAGACTGAACCCACGAGGGACGAAAGGATAAAGGAACGATCAAAAAGTCGTAGGATTATACTAAATCAATCAAAATCATCAACAAAATGTATCTTTCACAATGGGAGGCAGTTGTAGACCCTTTCCCATTGAACATATATTATAATATGTGTGCGTGAAACATAATGCATTATTATACGTATTAATTAATATTGGTATTAGTAGATAGATAAATTAATTAATATTAGTATTAGTAGATAGATAAATATATGACCTTAAACTATTATTTTTCTTTTTGGTAAACTGAATTATCAGCATCTGGCATTTTTGACAATTTTTTTGAACACCTGAATGTCACTTGATCAAATCTTTACTCGTTTAATGGTTAAAATGTTATTTTTTTGAAATAATCTTCTATTATATATAAGAGTAAATTGCACAAAACGTCCTTTAAGTTTCACCAATCTTGCTGGTTTCAGCCTTAATCTTTAAAAGTTGCCAAAACCAGCCTTTAAGATTAAATTAGTTACGGGTTTCATCCTTTATCACTAACCCAGTTATTAAATCATGTTAAATGGCATCACATGCAAGCCATGTGAGGGTAAAACCGTCTATTTCATACTTAAAGGACGTTTTGTGCAATTTAACCAAATTTTTCATCCTCTTCATCCTCCTCATCCTCGTCTCCTCCGCCACTTTGCTAACACACGCCGACCCTTCGCCTGAAACCCTAACGGAAGTCGACACACTTCTCGATTTCAATATAGCATTAAAAAAACTACCTTCACAGTCCCCTGCACCTGATGAAGTTCCAGTTAGTACTTCTTTAATCAAAACGATTCGTCGGGCTCAATCGCTGCAAAAATCGCGCGGCGACACTCATTTGGCGGTTGATCAGTTGATTTTAGGGCTTCTTGAAGATTCACAAATTGGGGATCTTTTGAAAGAAGCTGGAGTGAGTGCATCCAGGGTGAAAAGTGAGGTGGAAAAGCTTAGAGGTAAAGAAGGGAAGAAAGTGGAAAGTGCTTCTGGTGATACTAACTTTCAAGCGCTTAAAACGTACGGTCGTGATCTCGGGGAGCAAGCCGGAAAGCTTGATCCTGTGATCGGACGCGATGAGGAGATCAGGAGTGATTAGGATTCTATCTAGAAGAACAAAGAACAACCCGGTATATCTTCTTGATTTGTACAGTAATTGATACATAGAATGATATATTGCTGCTTTTGTATCACACCTAATCGAATTCCACTTTCAATTTTGAGCTGAATCACTAAAATTGCTGCTCTGTTACTCTGTTTTTGCAGATTATACAGAAACAGAGTATTCTAAATCAAGAAGACGACTCTGTTTTTGCACTGATGTGCGGGTTGTGGCATTGGATATGGGTGCACTGATTGCTGGAGCTAAATATAGAGGTGAGTTTGAAGAGAGGTTAAAAGCGGTTTTGAAAGAAGTGGAAGAAGCTGAAGGGAAGGTGATATTGTTTATTGATGAAGTTCACCTTGTTCTTGGAGCGGGTCGAACCAAAGGGTCAATGGATGCTGCGAATCTTTTAAACCTATGCTTGCTAGGGGTCAACTAAGTTGCATTGGTGCAACTACTTTAGAGGAGTATAGGAAGTATGTAGAGAAAGATGCAGCCTTTGAGAGACGTTTTCAACAGGTTTTGGTGGCTGAACCTAGTGTTCCCGACACCGTAAGCATTCTTCGAGGGTTGAAAGAGAGATATGAAGGCCACCATGGTGTTAGAATTCTTGATCGTGCTCTTGTCGTTGCCGCTCAACTTTCAAGCCGATACATAACGGGTATGATTCATTTCGTCGGTTGGTTGATTTAATTAGCGGTTTAGACATTATCTAGTATGATGATACTTATAATTGGATGGAAACATCAAAAACACAAAAAGGAAGTATGTGATAGCCGTAACTCGTCCACTGCCGTAAAACTTTGGACCTCACATCTAATTACCAAATTGGTATCATTGTCAAGCTTCCACCGCCTGTACCGATACCCAACGGAAGCTATTTCTTCACCTTCACTCACAAACGAATTCAACTCATCAAACCCCACCTTATTCTCATCTTCCACAATCGACCACCATCTCTAAAATCAGATCTGGTTCAATCATCATCTTCATCTCCCCTCTCTCTAGCGTCAACCAATCCCCAACATCACCTGTGACCGCCACCACCGGCCACTATCTTCATCGCACCACCACCTGTGACCGTCACCACCGACCACCATCTCTAAAATTAGATCTGATTCGTTAATCGCACAACATCATCTTCATTTCCCCTCTTTCTGGCTGTGAATATTTGCGGATGTTTCAGGTGTGTGTGATGGGCGGTGGTGGCAGGTGGTGTGTGTACGTGGGTGGCGGTGATAACTGGGAGGGATAGAGAGAGTGGGATATGAAAGAGAGAGAGAAAGAGTGACTTCTTTTTATTAGAGTAAATTGCACAAAACGTCCTTTAAGTATGAAATAGACGGTTTTACCCTCACATGGCTTGCATGTGATGCCATTTAACATGATTTAATAACTGGGTTAGTGATAAAGGATGAAACCCGTAACTAATTTAATCTTAAAGGCTGGTTTTGGCAACTTTTAAAGATTAAGGCTGAAACCAGCAAGATTGGTGAAACTTAAAGGACGTTTTGTGCAATTTATTCTATATATAATAAACATGAAGATATTGGGGCGAGGCCTTCTGAATTCCCAAAATTCGGGTTCAATATTTTTGTAAACGGGTTGAAGCGGGATCCGTTTTCTGTTGTTATGACCCAGCTTTGTTATAGGTTAAACCCTAGACTGGCCTCACATCTCCTACTTGTGGCGATTTCACCATTTTTGTGTTGAAAGCACACCCATTTCAGTCTAATCAAACCACAATCCTTCGTAACCTCACTTTTCTAAAACCCTAAATCCCAAATCCACTCCTTTCCTTCTTCACCAATTGATAACAGATATCTTCACAACCCATGCGTATTTCCTAAATCCTAGCTATCAAATTCATTCTCCTTCTTCTTCATCAACGATTCATGGTCGCGCTACATGTTGGTTTGGTCGGCTGAGGAGGAAGAAACGAATTGAAATGGCTGGAAGCTTTCAAGTGGCGGTGGTGGTGGTTTAGGGTGAAGAAACGATGAGGAAAAAGATACTTTTGAATTTGGATGAATTTTTGTGTTTTGATTTTGTTCTCTTAAATTTCATGTCATCCTTTTTTTTTTAAATCCTCCTTTCCCCTCCATTTTCACACCAAATAAAACCCCAAACGCCATGGGCGAACTCAGTCGAATCTTTGTCTATCTCGATAGTGGCGTAGGTATGCATTATTTTCTGATCGAATTTTCATTTTGTTTATGCTTTTTGGAAAATCGATTGATTAACCAGTTGATTGAGTTTTTTTTTTAAGTTTATTTGAAGGTGAAATGGGTTTCATTAGTTGAAGGTGAGGAGGTCTAGCTTTCCACCTCCAATTCATCTCTTCATTTCAATTTAAATGAAAAACTGATAATATTGATTAAGAAACTCGGATTTAGTGGATAGGTGCAGTTAAAGGGATTAGACCTCTGGTATTGAGAATCTTTTTTTTTCAGTTCTTTTATTTTTTACATCAGGTTATGATTTCTTAGAGAGTTCGTTGGATTCTCATTTTAGAATTTTAAGTATGTGATTATTGTGGTGAGATTTGGGGTAGATAGGTTAAGATTCTCATCCTAATTTATTTGTTGAGGGCTGGGAGTGGATGTGAGGTAGGATGAGTTTTTCGGCATAACGGGTTGGGCTGGAGTCATAAGTGGAATGAGTGGATTATCTGTTTACTCGTGATTCGAATTTCAACATATGTTGCCATTTTTGGATGTTTGGAACTTTTGTACATTTCCTATTTGAATTTCTTTGTTACAACTTTGTAGATGTTGCTGGATGATATGGTAGCATGTCTTTTGGTTATACGCTTGCGGCGTACATAAGTTTTGTAGAACCCTTGGGCAGATAAGGATGGATTTAGTAGGTAAAGCAACACTTACGAGTTTGTATTTTAGATAAATGCAAATTTTTGTTTTAAGTCATTTGTAATCACACATTTGCTTATTTGAAATCACTAGAAAATATATATTGTACACAAATTTTATTAGCTTTGTTTTAGTAAGGGGTATTTTCGGTAATATAAAATAGGGATGAGCTCGGTATCGTTGTAGGTACCAAATTACCCGGTACCGAAAATTTTCGACTTGGTACCGGTACAGTACAATACCAATATTTAAAGGTAAAGTACTGGTTTCGTACCGTATCGGTACTGAAAACGCCAAAAAGTGGGTACGACACCGAAAGAAATCGGTACCGGAAATTTGGTACCAAATACCATATGCTCATCCACAATATCAAATGGGTAAAATAAGGGAGCAATGTTATCTATGGCTCTAGATTTTATGGTCTTAATAGTTTTAATTACATAATTTTATTACATTCATTCTATTTTCACATAATCAACGTATGTAATTTTTTTTGCAGCCACTTAAGAAGCCAACGGAAAAAGGGATGCTTGGACATTGTAGAGAATAGAGATGAGGCAAAATTTTAGTGACAACTTTAATATGGTAGGTGGCTTCAAGTATTTGTCATTTTTATCTTGCATAGAATCATTATGTTTAACAAATTTAGTTAAGGGTAAATTTTATTTCAGTGATAACATAGTCTAACTCTTTGGACAAAGGGCGGGAGATCTTGAAGCTCCCATGATTAATGGTTATCACTATTGGTTGTAGGGTTATGATATTATCGAAATAAAACTTTATATAACAATAATCACTTTGAAAATATGTATCCAAACATAATGTTGTTTAACTTCTTTAATTATGTTGATTATCAGACCTAAAACTTCTGTTTTTTTCCCAATTTGTTATCAACTGGTAGCTAGAAGTAAGTTGAAAATAGTGTTGTATTTAATTAAGTTTTTTTTGTGGTTCATTACGGCCATCTATGTACAATATTCACTTTCAAACAAGGTAGTAGACATGGGATTGACCAATTTAGCGGTCGTCTCTCAAGGCAATGCCGTAGAAGGTGGTTTAATCGTCACAAATGGGTCAACGGATAATAAGATCCCGCATGTTCTGACCATGGCTGGCTCAGACTTAGGGGAGTTGGTGCAGGATTACAAGTCGATCTTAAAACTTATGCTACACGTGGAGTGTTTTGTTCTTCTGTGTTCACTGTGTTTACTGCACATATACTCTTAGGGTCCAGGTTTAACACTATATTTGATTATTTGTTTCTTTCAAACTTTTAAGATTTTATATTTTTAAAATTATGATAATATTTTTTCTTTCTTATTAGGATATAGGCATTCTTCCAGAGGGGAATCTGTTGCAGCACAATTGAAATCTGTACTGTCAGATATGCATGTTGATTTTGTAAGTTAGTTGTAATATTGAGTTTTTGTTGTATTTGTTTTGGTCGTAAATACTTGCCCATAATTCAATTCTGATATTTAATTAGGTGAAAACCGGCATGCTTGCTTCAACCGACATGGTGAAGATTCCTCATGATCAATGTAAATTAAATCTCTTTTTAGCTTCTATACGATTATAAACATCTTGATATTTGAGTTTATTGTATCATGGTTTTAGTATAATTTGAATGGGTCTGGTTGACTTGCGTAACGGATTAAATGGGTAACTTTTAGTACGGATACAAATGGGTCGAGTTGGGTGACCTATCGAGAATATGTGTTCATTTTTTTATTGTTTTATAAATAAATGATGAAAAGATAAGATTGTAAAAGTATATTGACTGCTAAACGTAGTAATATACTTTTGATAACTAAAGTGATTCAGGAGGTTTTAAACCTTCGAAAAGAGAAAAGAACTTGGATGACTTTCGACCCGATGAACTCATTTGGCCCGTTTCTTTTTTATTTAGTTTTAAAAGTAACGTGGTTCTTTGCAGGTACTACTGGCACTTAATAGGTTCGAACAAGATGAAGAGTTAGCATACGGGTAATTTGTTTAAATTCTTTTAAAATTATAGGTGACAATTCCGACCCGTTATGGGTAAATAGATTGTTATGGATCGGATGTTGTCTCTAAGTGTTTATAAGTTAAATTAGTTTGCTAATATTGTTTTTGTAATTTTATATACCAAATACCACATCAACTATATGTGAAATTTATCAAAAGGAATTAAAATAGTGTGTAGGTTGGCCCAACCCGGGCTGACCCGTTACCCAACTTGCATGAGTAATTACTGTTAGCGTAAACAAAAAGAGGCGGTGGCAATAACCATTTGATCATTCGATGTACATCGCTTTTGATACAAATTTATACATCTCATAAAAGTTTTTGAATACAAGTTTATTATTGTTTAGTAATATATAAAAAGGTTATACGTGTTTTATATTTAAATATGGTGCTGGTTCGGTTATACCACTCAATTCATGGCCGGTTTTTGATGTTGAACTGGCGGATGTGAATTAGTTTTTAGCTGCGAGACAAGAATTGTGGTATGTACCTTTTTGGTCGGATTATACCAATTTTGTAGCATAAATATTAAATTTTCCGGGTTGAGACTGTATATGATGAGGTTTTTGTTTTCATTTGATTTTTTTTGTTGCGTATTTTATGTTGTCTCATTTCAGTTTCTAACGTGGGCAGAGCTTGCAGAGTAAACATGGGTCTAATGGGTCAAGGATGGTCCGGTGGATGGGAAAAGTTATGTATCTACAAGAGTCATAGCTACAATATGGTATATAATATGTATTTCACTAAAATGACATGTAACTTATGATTTAAACTATAAGCCCTAGGCAACTGGTAGTGATCTTATTTGTTATCATATCCAATCTATAAAGTTAATGAACTTAATAAACAATCTGGTCCTGCAGCTATATGAAAGAAGTTATGAGGACCAATGTCAAAGCAATCTTATAACTGGTTAGTTTTAACTCTTTTGCTAAGTTACAATCATGTACAACAACGTCCTTCATCATCGCCTTCGTCAACAGGTCAGAATGGGTTATAAGGTAATTCAATCTGCAGGTGGGTTTAATTTGTTTCTTTTTATTAGTTTTATTTATATTATTAAAATATTTAATTACGATACATTAGATACTCATAAAAAGGCAAATAGCCTTTGTTTTGTAAGTAGATTAGGAATTGGGACCTGCTGTTGACTGGCTCACTATCAATAAATACTTTATATGCTGGAATAACGAAGATGAAGAACATATCCACCCTCGTATATATCTACTAAATCAGTTTCTTACAAACACTATTGTAAAGTTTCATTTTTTTTATTTTTCATGACCTAATTTAGAACTTAGAAGGTTTTTTACTAAATCAGTTTCTTACAAACACTATTGTTGAATAGTATTGTGGTCTAAACATGGCAGGTTTGCCAGGTTTGGAGATTCTTGCCATGCTTGGTGTTCTTTGCACATAGAGATTGCTCTACGTTTGAAGAAAATTAGATATGGCTCTTTGCTCGCGTTGCCTTGTGCCATGGACTGAATATGGTAGTTAAGAGTAAAAATTATTTTTTTTTTTGCTTTTTTTTTCTTCTAACGCATACATGCTATATGAACTAAGTTGGTAAAATCATGGGTTCGGTAATGGGTTAAAAAGGTAACTTTGGTATGTGTTGAATGAGTCGTATTGGGTTGACTTGATCAAATTTTCTTCCAATAGTAAATCATTTGCTTTAAGGACTGAGATTTTTTTATAGTTTTGGGTTGACCTTAAGGTTACAAATGAGTGTGTTCAGTTACAAAGGGTCAGACGGTCTAAGTTTTGTTACCTTGATACCTTTTTTTTTGGTCTAAGAGGTGTATATTTGTTACTTATAACTAATGTGTAAAGTATGATTATAAAAGTGCATTATTTCAGTAATACACTTTGTTGGCGTTCAAGAGTTAACCATTTGATAGGAAACCTTAACGAAATTTCTGATTCTACCTTGACCATTTAGAGGTAAAATGTAACTCAAATCAACTCATTTGTCAAAGTTGTCAACTTTGTGACATTCTGTATACTAGATGGGCTATAGCTAACGGAATATGATGATTTTGTGTGCTAGATGGGTTGTATCTAATGGAAATTTACCGGATTTTGCGGCTCGGTGGTTATTGGGTTCTGTCAGGCTCACCTGTTAATTATACACAGCCTCGGATAGAATCATTAAGGATCCTAAAAAAGAATTGACCCGTTTAGAGGATCTTGCTAGACGCCTGTGTTGGAAAAAATTAAAGGAAAAGGCCTGAATGCTAGGCCAAGTGGTTATTGGGTCTTGTCAGGCTTGCCTTTTGTGTCTGTTATAGTAAGTATCAAAGTTGATTTTGGAGGAAACTGAGGGCATGTTGGGGGGCGACCCTTGTAAGGGCACAAAGGTAATATATTTTTATGATGTTTTTAGCTTAGACCATAACTTTCTTGCTTTGACATACTTCAATTGGGATTACAACTCTTTCGCCAATGGCTCATCGAAGGTATTACATTACTAAATTGGCATTACTAAGGTTCTTGAGTCATGAAATTGTTTTTTTTTTTTGAAGGTTCTTGATAGGGTGCAATTGAGTTCTCTTTTTATCTGTATAAGGTTCACTGAAATTGGTTGCTCAACGCCTATTAGACATGAAGGGGACATAACATATGCAGCTGCAAGTTGTGAATGAAGTTTTCCGGCGCTCTCTGTCTTCCTACCTACCTTTTGAGAAAGAGTTACTCACAGGTAATTTTACACATAAAGCCAAATAACTGATATTTCAAACATGATTAAGAAGGCTATGTTTTTACGAAAGTAGTAATTAAAATTTTGCATTCAGATGGTTTTTTTACTTTTGAATTTTTGTTGACAGATTTGATCGCAGCTTCCATCTTTGAAATCCTTTTACCATTAAAGGATTTTTATACCCATTTAACCGTTAGGGGACTTTTTACCACCCATTGGAGACGAACATTGTAATATATAGTGCTGTTAAGGTACTTCGGAAAATTTATTTTGCAGAAGTAAAAAAATATCCAAAGAAAAGTGTTTATGGTCAACCAATAATTGGATTTTCATTCTTTTTCTAACGGGTAAATATTACATATTCTCTGTTACTTTTACCCCTTAATTCCACCTTTACCTTACACTTGCAAGGATTTAAACCCAAAACCTCAATATATGTAAGGGGACACTGTACCATTAGGCTATGGGGTGTGGGTTGTGACATTATTTGCCACATAGGACCATTAATCATATTACCCTCTCCTTGATTGATGGTGGTTCGTGTGGCCCTCCCATTTGATGATTTTAAGACAAATATATTAAAAAAAAATAAAAAAGGGATAGTGGTTTGTGTCATGATCACACCTTAGGATAATAGTTTTGGATAGAAGATTAGAGGTGGGTGATATGAGGCCTATGTGGAGGGTCATGGTGATCATGAGGGTCACGTGAATTTAAAATGTCTTTGGATTTTCATTTTATAAATGTAAATTTGAAATATTGATTGCTTTTATGTAAAACTCCGTTATACATTTGCCTCTTGGTTGTAACAAATCTGATCAATGTGGCCAATGATTAATAAAGAAACTTCAAATTAAGAGACAAGGTGAAACTAGTGTATGTAATTTCTGAGTTAGGATCTATTGTTCCTTCATGACATTGTTTTAATATATTCTTGTTTTATGATTAAATCCTCACAAATTTTATAAAAATTACCCGCTATAATAAAAAAAATATACAATATTAATAGCTAATAAAATAAAGCAACTCGTGGGTACCACGGGTGGTAACCTAGTAATAATATAATAAAATAAATCAGTTGGTGATATATGGCGTTCTATGAGGTGATCTCAATGGTCTTTTCCCGCCTAAATTAATAGATATAGATAATATTTATTAATAAGAATAAAATAAAAATTATCAAAAAGCTTAGAGATAATGATCCCTACATATTATTTTAATCACATAAATATTATCTTTTTATCTATTACCCTTTTATTTTTTATTTATATTTTTTGAATCTTTTACATAAATATTATCGTTTTATCTATTACCCTTTTATTTTTCATTTATATTTATCCAATCTTTTATTTTTTGCATTATGAATTTGTAGAGCCAATATGTAACTACACGTATTAATCCTATCATATTTGAGGTAAAATAGAGTACCAATATGTTTTAACCCTATCATAAATTAACAGGTAAATAGTACATCAAAGTTTATTTAAAAATAAATATCTTAACAATTATATTTGTTAACCGATTATATTATATTTATTCAACATATACACAGGTTTTTCTTAAGATATAAGTTTTTATTATTTGTATATAAAATTGTATTTGTTCAGCCCGTGTAATACACGAGATTCTAACCTAGTTTTATAAGTATATGTATATTAAAAAAGTTAAATACTTTAATATATTAAAACCAGATTTTGAGACTTTACCGTGAAAAGTAAATAACATATTGGGTTTTTTTAATGGTATTAAGTATTAACTAAAAATGGAGGTAGAATAAGTATGTGTTAAACTTAATTATTGGTGTTATCAAACATCTTCATATGCTTGTAATTTATATGAGTGAACTAAGAATAAATAAATATATATTTTGGTAAACTTGTTACAGATTATTATGGTTTATTGAGGTTAGTATTCTTTAATAGTTTTCCATCTAGGTTAGGATTCTTTTATTATCGTTTGTAGCTCTAAAAAATTAAACAATACCAAAGTGTACTCTCCATGGATATTTGTAAAAAAGTCAATACATTAATTTCTAAAGTCAATATCGCACCATATCGTATAGTAGGATATATGATACGTATTGTTTTTTTAAGTTAACAACTGTAATTTTAAATAATTTTCAATGAGGTTTTGGGTAGGTTGGGATGTGTACCCACATTTTAGAAGCTTGACTTTTGATAATAAAAATAAATTTATTTGATGCCAGATGGAAAACTCAAAACATCTAACACCTGGCATTAGGATCGGTATTTGATATGAGATTAGTCTTAAAGATTTTGTTGGGTTCGAGAATATATGATATCGGGTAATACCTGTTTAATTACCCAAAGCTGTTTAGCAATATAAAAAACGAATATATTTTTTTATACTAATAAATGAAATTCTTTTTTAACACGTGTCAATCTCTAGTGTTTTTATCTTATTTTTTAATATCTTTTTCCTATTAAATAATAGTTTAACTAAATATAACTTAGATAAGGATAATAACTTTTTTTAATCAAACTTTAACTTAATAATCTCCTTAGACAAGGATAATAAATTTTTTTATCAAACTTTGAATTAATAATGTTTTAACTTATTAAACAATAGTTTAACTTAATGAAAATCTTTTTTGATACGTGTCAATCTCTGGTACTTTTTATTTTATTTTTCAATTTCTTTTTTCTATTAAATAATAGTTTAATTAAATATAATTTAGATAAGGATAATAACTTGTTTTTATCAAACTTTGAATTAATAATCTCCTTAAATAAGGATAATAATTTTTTAATCAAACTTTGAATTAATAATGTTCTTAACTTATTTTTTAAATTTTTTTCCTATTAAACAATAGTTTTACTAGATATAATTTAGATAATGATACTAACTTTTTATCAAACTTTGAATGAATAATAATATATATAATTTGTATTTTCTCTTTCTTCGTAGGAGATAGAAGAAGTTTCATCTTTTTTTCTTTGTAGAACTAGGCAAATATATAACTTTTTATTCTCATTTAATTTAGATTTACTTAAATTATTTTCTAATTTATTTTTCCGCTTATTAATAATCATTTATAACTTTTTATTCTCATTTAGTTTAGATTTACTTAAATTATTTTCTAATTTATTTTTCCGCTTATTAATAATCATCTAACATTTTATTGGTTCTATCACGTGTAATACAAATGCTTCTAACCTAATAATAAATAAAGAAACAAATTAAATTTTTAATGATTAAATAGTACATCAAATTTATCTTTTAAATATATATCTTGACGACCGTATGTGTTAATCGATTACATTTTATTTATTCAACTCCTGCAATATACGGGGTATTTTAAAGATATAACTATATTGCTTATTATATAAAATTAAATTTATGCAATCCATATAAAACACAGGGTTCTAAAATAGTTAATATATATTACATAATCTTAAGAAGCATAAAAAGTATATTAATGTCATTAAAACTTGAAATACTATAAATATGTAAGAAATGTATTTTAATATATTATACTTCAAGTAGGCTTTTGAAGTGGACTTAAGATTAGATTTCACTTAATAGACATCCTTTTTTCTGAACAATAAATTTGGATCACTGACAGACTACTAGAATATTATCGTATTAAAAGCAGAACCACCCGATATATCCATCTCTACTAAGCAATGCCTGGTTTTTAGCTTTTTTTATGCGCAATTTTTTACTTTTTTTCGCGCCTTTTTTTAACTTATTTACGCGCCGTTTTTAAACTTTTATATGCGCGGTTTTAAACTTTTTTAACGCGTAGGTTTAAAACTGTTTTTGCGCTCCGGTTTTAAGCTTTTTTTACGCGCGGTTTAAACTTTTTTTACGCGCGGTTTTAAACTTTTTTTACGCGCCGGTTTAGAACTTTTTTACGCGCGGTAAAACTTTTTTACGCGCCGGTATAAAACTTTTTTACGCGCGGTTTTAAACTGTTTTTACGCCCCGGTTTTAAACTCTTTTTGCGCCCCGGTTTTAAACTTTATTTACGCGCCGGTTTTAAACTTTTTTGCGCGCCGGTTGTGAACTTTTTTTACGTCCCGGTTTTAAACTTTATTTACGCGCTGGTATACAAGTTTTTTTACGACCTGATTTTAGAACATTTTTTATGCCAAACTTTTTTACGGTTTTAAACTTTTTTACAAAAACACTAGTGGGATTATCCGCACTCCGTGGCGGGAATTCGATTCGGTTCGTCATGGTATCGGCCTGACTTTCGTATGTTTACAATACCAAAAAATTAAGCAAACTACGTATTCGTTTTTTTAATAAAGCTAACAAACATATTAAAAAAAACCAAATTAGTAAAATCATTAAAGCCTTGTATCACATATATAGTGTGGGGTATAAAAATGAAAAGTAAAAGAAAAAAATTATTTATTTATTTTTCTTTGCACCAAAACCAACCATATCAAACTAACCTACATTTTTTACTGCACAATACACAATAATGACTAATTAAAAGTTGCAACTTAACAAAATTTTGCTATTGAAAAAGATAGTCAAATTGACAAATCAGAAAGAAACACCGACATAGCATATTAATATTATGTATAATAGATTTTTTTTACCAAAAAAACAATTTTTTTAGATTTTAAGAGAGAGAGAGAGAGAATAGATATGACATTTTAATTGATGGAAAAGTCTGATAAGACTTTAAAAAAGAGAGAGAAGACATGACATTTTGAGTAAATTACCAAAATAACCTTTAAGATTTAGAATAATAGTGTATAGGTGGCATGATCTGATTGGTGGAGAGTGGTTCTCGCGGTTCTCGCAACTGGGGATGGTTTTCATTTGAACCGATCCCTATATATATATATATATATATATATATATAGGGGAAGGACAAAATGAAAACCCACTTGAGTTGAGAAACTCAAGAAAACCCTATGTAACATATTTATTTTTTTCTAAAAAAATAGGGAATGTAAGTTACATGTTAATAAACGTTTTGTAACAAAAAAAAAAAAAGACGCCGAGTGGATTTTTATATAAAAAATTTAAAAAATTCAGTTTTTAGCATTTTTTTTTGTAAAACTGAAATTTTTTAAAAATTTTAAAAAAACCATTCGGCGCTTTTTGCTTTTTTTTGTTACAATTAACATGTAACTTACATTCCCTATTTTTTTAGAAAAAAATGGAAATGTTACATAGGGTTTTCTTGAGTTTTTTTTAACTCAAGTGGGTTTTCTCTCTATACTTCACATATATATATATATATATATAAAATGTATTAATGAATACAATTGATAAATACTTTAAAAAATTGAAGGCAAATAAATGTAGTGGTTAGTTAAAGGACAAAATGATAAAAATGTAATTTATAATGAATGATTTTGTACGGTATCTTAAAGTATTTTAAGATCAAATGTATTTATCATCTTGTCTAAAAAAATTGCATTTTATAGTAGTATAGACATACTAAAGTGATGTAAGATTGTAAGGTGTCATAAAGTATTTTAAAATTAAATGTAATTACTATGTTGTCCCTAAAAGATGTATTTTGTAGTAGTATAGATACACTAAAATGAAAATTCAATAATAGTAATAGTGTCACACCCCAACTGATGGCGGAAACATCGGGGTAGTGACACTAGACGACCAAATTGTCTTATGAGAATTCCATAACAATTATCTATTAACATCATTTAACATTTAACGTCCCATACCATTAAACACAATATTTCAAAATAACCATTACAGAAACTCGTTTTTCCCACAAAACAAAAGGTTTGATTTTCCCTAGATTTATTACATTTGAACTAAACAAAACAACTAAACGAAATAACTACTTCCAAAGCATCCAAGCTAAAAATCCTCAACCTGTTACATACGTTAAAATACAAGTCAATACAATTAAGTAAATGCGAACTTGATGGTTCGTACGGGTTAGTCCAGCTTGTGTAAAGTGACGATTTCGTCCTTGTGCTTCCGGATCTGAGATCTAGCTTCGACAATGCCTTGTTCCACTCAAAAGTGAACGAAACATACGTCATTAGTCCGAAAATGGTGTAAAAATCAATACTTTTAAAAGGTTTTGCTCAGATCTAGTATAGATCTGAGTGAAAACAGAAGTTTTAATGGAAAAAGATGAAGATTTCGTAAAATAGAAGAGATTTGATGAAAACGAAGGCAATGCCTTGTGCAAAATTGTTGTAAAACGTTGTTGAACATCGCTGTGGTAGAATCGGGTTGATTCTTACTTAGAAAACATATGGTTTCGGGTTTCGGGAGCTCAGAGCGAAGTTGCAGCAAGTTCAAATGAGAGAATGAGGCTGAGTATTTATAGGTGAAGACAAAATTGGGGGCTGGTGGAGTCAAGTTCGGCCGAACTTGCATGAATTTCATGTAAGTTCGCGCGAACTTGTGAAATCTGGAAGGAAATGAGTCAAGTTCGGCCGAACTTGGGTTACCAAGTTCGAGCGAACTTGACCCAGATTGTTGGTATTTCTTCGTTTTTTGTTCGTTTATCGATTGTTCAGCGATGTAATCGAGTTATTATGTAACGTTAGGCGATTTAACGATGATTTAAGCGTTGTAATAGCGAGTCAACATGTGAGAGCGAGTTGCGTGAGTTTGCGAGCGATTAAACCACGATAATTCCAATTCACACATAACACATAAACACATATAACACACAAAACACGTAAACTAATATTACCACATAATTCCAATGTACCAAATTTAGTAATTGTGTTGCGATTGCGATGGTATAGCGATGAGATATGCGAAGCGTTGCGTTTAAATAGCGTTTAGTTGTAATGTAATAATGTGATGTAATGACAAAACATATTTAATTTAATACGAACATTTCTATTAACGAATCTCGGAGTACAAAACTGAAAATAAAAACAAAATACACGAAAACAGGAACAACTGAAAATACGGGTTGTTACAGCCTCCCCTACTTTAGGGAATTTCGTCCCGAAATTAAGCAGTGGCTGTAATAAATAGATGTGGATACTTCGTTTTCATATCACTTCGAGTTCCCAAGTGGACTCGGCGCTGCGTTTTCCTTCCCATCGGACCTTCACGATCGGGATGCGTGAGCGTCGAAGTGTCTTGGTTTCTCGATCCATGATCTCAACGGGTTTTTCCACGAAATGGAGCGTTTCATTAATTTGCAGATCTTCGAGAGGGACATGCAGATTTTTTTCGGCTAGGCACTTTTTAAGGTTAGACACGTGGAAAGTCGGATGTACATTATTAAGTTCCTCCGGCAGTTCGAGTTGGTAAGACACTTTGCCGATCCTTTCCAGAATCTTAAAGGGTCCTACGTATCGTGGCGCTAGCTTTCCTTTCTTTACGAAGCAGACCACTCCCTTCCAAGGTGCAACCTTTAGGAGTACGTGATCTCCCACTTCGAATTGCAGGGGCTTGCGTCGTTTGTCGTCGTAACTCTTTTGGCGACTCCGAGCTTTCAAGAGACTGTCTCTGATCTGGAGTATTTTGTCTGTCGTTTCTTGAATTAGCTCGGGACCGGTGATTTGTGCTTCTCCGATCTCGTGCCATGCAATAGGCGATCGACATTTTCTTCCATACAGTGCCTCAAAAGGAGCCATTTGAATGCTGGTATGATAGTTATTATTGTACGAGAATTAGATTAAATGTAAATGTGTATCCCAGTTACCACCGAAATCTATGATGGACGCACGAAGCATGTCTTCGAGGGTGCGGATCGTGCGCTCAGTCTGACCGTCGGTTTGAGGGTGAAAAGCGGTACTGAGATTAAGAGTAGTACCGAGAGCAGATTGAAATGTCTCCCAGAGACGCGAGGTAAAGCGACCGTAGCGGTCAGAAATGATGTCACAAGGTGTCCCGTGTCGACATATAACTTTGTCGGTATAGATTCGGGCTAACTGTGCGACCCTAAAGTCTTCTCGTATAGCAATAAAGTGCGTGGATTTAGTAAGACGATCAACGATTGCCCAAATGCTATCGTGACCATAAGATGTACGCAGGAGTTTAGTAACGAAGTCCATAGCTATACTCTCCTACTTCCACAACGGGATTTCGGGTTGTTCGAGTAAACCAGAGGGCCTTTGATGTTCGGCTTTAACTTTCGAACAAGTTAAGCACTTTGAGACGTACAAGGCGATATCATTTTTCATGCCCGGCCACCAATACTTAGGACGAAGGTCCTGGTACATCTTTTCGGCATCTGGATGAATGGAATATCGAGATTTATGAGCTTCGGTCATTAGCAACTTCCGAATATTATCACGACTGGGAATCCAAATGCGATTGAGATAGTATAAATACTATTAGGCTTAGATACGAGCTGAGTTTCGGCACCACATTTCATTTCGTCTTCCAAAGTATTCTCGTTAAAACAAGCGAATTGAGCGGAGCGAATCATGATTTCAAGATCATTCAAAGCTTGAGAGTCACGAACACTATATACATAGCTTCGTCGACTTAGAGCATCGGTGACGACGTTTGCTTTGCCGGGATGGTAGCGTATCTCTCATTCGTAATCGTTGAGAAGTTCAACCCGTCGACGTTGTCGCATGTTTAGTTCTTTTTGATTAAAGTTATGTTGTAAGCTCTTATGGTCGGTGAAGACCGTACACTAGGTACCGTAAAGGTAGTGTCGCCACATCTTTAATGCAAAAACAACTACACCGAGTTCGAGATCGTGGGTTGTGTAGTTTTTCTCGTGGATCTTGAGTTGTCGAGACGCATACGCGATAACCTTGTCTCGTTGCATAAGCACACAACCAAGACCAAGATTAGAGGCATCACAATAAACAACGAAATCGTCGTTTCCGTCGGGTAACGCTAGAATGGGAGCATTGCATATCATACGCTTGAGAGTTTGAAAAGCTTCCTCTTGTTTAGGATCGCAAAAAAAGGTTGGTCTTTATGAGTTAAAGCGGTAAGCGGAACGACGATTTTTGAAAAGTCGGCGATGAATCGACGGTAATAACCCGCCAATCCAAGAAATGAACGGATTTCGGAAGCATTCTTCGGCGTAATCCAACTCTTGACGGCTTCAATCTTCACAGGATCAACGTGAATTCCTTGATTATTAATGATGTGGCCGAGAAATTGGACTTCTTCGAGCCAGAATTCACATTTAGAGAACTTAGCATAAAGGCGATTACCTTGAAAAAGTTCGAGGACTAAACGGAGATGACGCGCGTGTTCGTATCTCGACTTTGAATAGATAAGGATATCATCGATGAAAACAATAACGAAACGATCTAAGAAAGCTTTGCACACACGGTTCATCAAATCCATGAAGACCGCAGGTGCATTGGTAAGACCAAAAGGCATGACCACGAATTCGAAATGGCCATAGCGAGTACGAAAGGCGGTTTTCGGAATATCTTTTTCCAACACGCGTAACTGATGATAGCCGGAATGAAGGTCGATTTTAGAAAAACAAGTAGCACCTTGAAGCTGATCAAATAAGTCGTCGATACGACGAAGAGGATAACAGTTCTTTATCGTAAGCTTGTTAAGCTCACGATAATCGATGCACATTCGGAACGATCCATCCTTCTTTTCACGAAAAGTACGGGTGCGCCCCAAGGCGAAGTGCTCGAGCGTATGAAACCTTTATCAAGAAGCTCTTGAAGTTGGCTTGATAGCTCGCGCATTTCGGATGGTGCAAGACGATAAGGAGCTTTAGCAACAGGAGTAGCACCGGGAACTAAATCGATACGAAATTCGACATCTCGATTAGGGGGTAAACCGGGTAAATCGTCAGGAAAGACTTTAGGAAATTCACAAACAACGGGAACATCTTTTTAAGTCTTCTTTTCTTTCTCCGGGTTCACGATATGGGCGAGAAAAGCAACACATCGCTTTTGCAAGCATCTGTGTGCTCGAGTACATGACAAAAGCATTAACTTCTTTGAGGGAGTTTCACCATAGACATGAAGTTGATCACCGTTAAGGAGAGGGAAACGAATCATTTTATCGAACCATACAACTTCAGCATGATTTTCACGAAGAAAATCCATACCTACTATGATATCGAAGGTACCTAACTGCATAGGTATGAGATTGATCGAGAAGACATGATTGTTAAGATCGAGAGTACAACCACGTAAAACAGAGGTGACGGTGACGGATTTTCTGGTGGCGACTTCCACATCGAAAGTCTTTGGGAGTTTAGCGCGCTTACATTTTAAAACCTTTTCGAATTTTAACGATACAAAACAATTATCGGCACTAGTATCAAATAAACATGAAGCATAAATACCATTGACAAAGAACGTACCATTGACAACATTGTTGTCATTTTGAGCTAGGCGATGGTTCAGGTTGAAAGCTCTTCCACGCGTAGCTTGTTGTTGCTGCTGAGGCTGCTGTTGTTGCTGAAGCTCTTGCTTGAGGGTACGGTTCGGGCAGACATTGGGGAGGTGGTTTGGATCACCACACACGTAACATACACGTGCTTTTGGAGCTGCTGCTTGTTGCTGCTGATTGTTCTAGGGAGTACGCTGAGGAGCTGGCAGTGTTGGAGCTTGAGGAGCTTGAAGAACTGGCTGATGAGGGCCGGTACGGAAACTCACAGTAAAGTGGCCATAGATGTTGCAGTTAGGGGAAAAAAGGCAGTTTCCACCCACCACATGATGATAAGTGCACTTAGGGCACAATGGGTGAGGGCCGGTATACGCACGCTTAGCTGGAGGTGCGTTCGGAGCGGCTGACTGAAGCGGCTAAGGGTTTGCTGGAGCTGCGAGCGCATAGTTCTTGCTAGGGTTTCCTCTTTTGCGTCCCTGACGCTTTCCCTTCGGGTCACTGGATGGTTCAATAACAACAGTTGGCTCGGCGACAGCTTGATTGGCAACTTTCGCATGGTTCTTGAAATAACCATCTTGAACTCGCTGATCATTGATCTCAGCGGCGAGCATGTAGGTTTCCTCGATGGTTGTAGTACGAGCAACTTTCATTTGCAACACATTCGGGTAAACCTCAGATGTATTTGTTGATAGCTTTCTCAGTAGTATCAACTTGGCTGGGACAGATGATGCTCAAAATTTTGAATCGAGCGGTAAATCCAGCATTGTCGGGACCATCTTGTTTGATACCCTAAAATTCGTTCTCGAGCTTTTGCATTTCATGCGGAGGACAGAACTCCTTCATCATCACTTCCTTGAGTTCCTCCCAAGACAGATTGTAGGCTTCATCATTACCACACCTATTCCTTTCGGCGGTCCACAATCGAGAGCACGGGATTGGAAGACTCATGTAGCATTCACTGTGCGAAGGTCATCGGGGCATCCACTTTGCCTAAAGGTGACCTCAATGGAATCAAAACAATGGAACATAGAAGTCGGTCAATCATTGCCCGTGAAGGCGAGAGGTGCACAAGCCTTGAAACTTTTGAAACTGAATCGTGGCTTGGGGTTTTCAGTTTTCGAGTCGACTGAGGAGTTACTGCTCACAGCATGAATTTCCGAGACGATTTGTGGGATGACTTTTGCCACTTGTTTGGCGACTAGTGAAGCGATGCGCTTGTTGTCGCTGTGGCGCTGAGTAGTACGGCGAGTATGATATCCGAATGACGACATCTACAATGAAAGTACTCGATAGGATGAGATTCGATTAATAGAGTTATGTTCAAAAACCTTTATTATTATTATTACAAGTAAGGCACGTTATCACATAAGCACGTAGGCACATAACCACATAAGCACGTAAGCACATAAGCACATAAGCACATATTTTGCACGTATTCACCTTCTAATAGTAACAATGCGAAAATGCGTTTCAAGAGATAGCGTAGCGAGGCAGCAATACATCGTAGCGTAGCGTAGCGTGAAATAACCGAGAGAAGTAGCACGTTGCAAGCGGAGCGTTAAGCTGGATTATCTGCGTTTGTTTATTAATGTTTTAGATTGAGATAGCTGTGCGAGTTGTGCATATATTCGATGGAGCGTAAATGGGATAAATCGAGAAATCGATAAAGCGTAAAATCATAAAATCCGTAATTCCACACATAAATAATAAATAAACTCGATGATGCGTAAATCGACGATTAGGCTTAAATCAATTGGGAGTGTCCAGGGTTTTGAGACATTTAACTACCCAAAGTGATTCGACTACCCTTTGCATTTGGACCCACGCTTTGGCCTAATAGATAAACGCTCTCACCGCAAGCGGCTAGCGACGTTTACCCTTCTAGTTAATACGTGTTCCAAACCATCGGTATAACCGAGACTTTGGTGAGATTGAAAATCAAAGAATAGAATTCGTCATTAAGGTACGGGTTTCACCCCTGACTTAACTACTAGTTCCAAATTGTGGTTGTGCTCGCCGATTCTCCTAGGAGTTCCACTAGATAGAAATGGAGACTTTCGTCGAGGTTTGGATATCACTCCTAACTCAACGAATATATCTCGTGATGAGTAATACGCGGGATGAGCGAACTTATCGAGAGTTCTTGGTTATCACACCTAATCTTGACTTGATCCTCGTTTGTTAGATACGAGCGTTTCATAATCGTGTGTTGTGGTAGCTTTAGGAAAAGCTAAGTAGGTTGGCCGTTTCGTGCGGAGTTGTCGGTTCGTAGCAAATGGAACTTCTCGCTTTGAGGAGTAACACTTCGTAGGAAAGGACTTGTTCGCACGATCGGGTCAGTTCGTAAAGTTTTTGAGTTCGAAATCACAAAATTCAAGCAGGTGAGACATCAAGTTCGGCCGGACTTGCACCCAATGGGTCAAGTTCGAGCGAACTTGATATGTTTGTTGTTGAACTTCTGACTTTTAAGGATAAGGTCAAGTTCGAGCGAACTTAGGTCAACCTCAACCGATCTAGGTCAAGTTCGAGCGAACTTGACCAATTTCAGTTGATTTGGCCACAAGTTCGGGCGAACTTAAGTGTTTCGGGCGCGTAGTCGATGCGTAACAGTCAAATTCAGTATCCTAACCATAGACTTAGGCTTAACATGGCAGTTCTACTTAATTTCCTACATTTATGGGCCCTGATACCAATCTGTCACACCCCAACCATTGGCGGAAACATCGGGGTAGTGGCACTAGGCGACCAGATTGTCTTATGAGAATTCCATAACAATTATCTATCAACATCATTTAACATTTAACGTCCCATACAGTTAAACACAATATTTCAAAATAACCATTACAGAAACTCGTTTTTCCCACAAAACAAAAAGGTTCGATTTTCCCTAGATTTATTACATTTGAACTAAACAAAACAACTAAACGAAACAACTACTATCAAATCATCCAAGCTAAAAATCCTCAACATGTTACATATGTTAAAATATAAGTCAATACAATTAAGTAAAGGTGAGCATACAGGTTTAAGTACTACTAGCATATTAGAGAAAGCGTTCGCGAAATAATCTAACTACATATCATGATACACCAAAACATATCACACAACATAGGCTTATTTCTCATGCTAACTACCGTGAAAAGGCTTGCGCGTCCATCCTAACTAGACCCCGTCGGGTGTAAACCACACTATAGTACCATAATAGCTAAGGAGGCAAGTTAACGAAAATAAGTCATAGTCACATGTTTCTAGTATCACGTATTGAGCATACACAATCAGATTATTCATGTGTGATAAACAGTTTGATTTGTGAAGTGATTTTTTGATAGAGGAACGTATGTAACACCCAAAAGTGCATTAAAGTGAAAATGGGTCAAGTATACTCACAGTCGGTGCGTTTAGGAGAGAGTAGACGACTATCTAGAGGTGAAGAGGAGCGCCGGATCAGCCTGCATACGTGAACGGAAGTGCATCAGTCTCCGAAAAGCTGAAACGGTGAAGTTTGGGTTGGGCAGTAGACAAGTTCAGGCGAACTTGTATGTGAACATACAAGTTCGAGCGAACTTGTGCTTATCTGCTGAGTTGTGAGTTAAGTTCGGGCGAACTTGTAAGTTTCTCATGGAAACTTGACAAGTTCGGGCGAACTTGTGGGGTTATGATAAGTGAAATGACAAGTTCGGCCGAACTTGTGAAGTTTCCTAAGAAACTTTGCAAGTTCGAGCGAACTTGAGGGGTTTCTGATAAAGGTTTGAACATCCTCACTCAATTTCGGCCGAACTTGACCCTTAGAGGGCAAGTTCGAGCGAACTTGACTAATTATGCTGTCAAAATCAGTGCAATCTCGAGCGAACTTGATGTTTTCGGGTCCAAAATCTTGCGTTTTCGTGTCGTTTGCTGAGGAAATCGAGTGCCCATCCTTCCCACCTTAAGCCACTGAGTACAAATTAGGCTGGAGAGGTCTTTTGGAGCGAACTTAGCCATTTTACAGAAACTCGGGCTAATCCGGGCGAACTTGATGGTTCGTACGGGTTAGTCCAGCTTGTGTAAAGTGACTATTTCGTCCTTGTGCTTCCGGATCTGAGATCTAGTTTCGACAACGCCTCGTTCCACTCAAAAGTGAACGAAACATACGTCATTAGTCCGAAAATGGTGTAAAATCAATACTTTTAAAAGGTTTTGCTCAGATCTAGTATAGATCTGAGTGAAAACAGAAATTTTAATGGAAAAAGATGAAGATTTCGTAAAATAGAAGAGATTTGATGAAAACGAAGGCAATGCCTTGTGCAAAATCGTTGTAAAACGTTGTTGAACATCATTGTGGTAGAAATCGGGTTGATTCTTACTTAGAAAACATAGGGTTTCGGGTTTCAGGAGCTCAGAGCGAAGTTGCAGCAAGTTCAAATGAGAGAATGAGGCTGAGTATTTATAGGTGAAGACAAAATTGGGGGCTGGTGGAGTCAAGTTCGGCCGAACTTGCATGAATTTCATGCAAGTTCGCGCGAACTTGTGAAATCTGGAAGGAAATGAGTCAAGTTCGGCCGAACTTGACCCTAGAAGGGCAAGTTCGAGCAAACTTGAGGTTAAACTGGAGGTTTTGAGCTAGTCAGCCAAGTTCGAGCCAACTTGACCCAGATTGTTGGGTTTTCTTCGTTTTTCGTTCGTTTATCGATTGTTCAGCGACGTAATCGAGTTATAAGGTAACGTTAAGCGATTTAGCGATGATTTAAACGTTGTAATAGCGAGTCAACGCGTGAGAGCGAGTTGCGTGAGTTTGCGAGCGATTAAACCACGATAATTCCAATTCACACATAACACATAAATGTATAACACACAAAACACGTAAACTAATATTACCACATAATTTCAATGTACCAAATTTAGTAATTGCGTTGCGATTGCGATGGGATAGCGATGAGATATGCGAAGCGTTGCGTTAAATAGGCGCTTAAATAGCGTTTAGTTGTAATGTAATAATGTGATGTAATGAAAAAACATATTTAATTTAATACGAACATTTCTATTAACGAATCTCGGAGTACAAAACTGAAAATCAAAATAAATAAATGAAAACAGGAACAACTGAAAATACGGGTTGTTACAAATAGTGATAGCTAATAATAATAAATTGTAAACATTCAATAATTAATCTCTTAAATTAATTAATATAGTTTATCGTCACACATCGTACATTTTATATGTAAAGATTTACACTTTTTAATAAAATTTAAATTGTAAAGTTCGTGAAGTTCACGGGTATTAATCTAGTATAAATATATAGATTTACTAATTATTTTTTTAAATAACTATTGAAAAAAAAAACTTAATTATTTTCAGTCAAAACACATTAATTAGACTATTTATTGCATTAAATCAATATAACTTTGTTTATGTGTAACATCAGATTTTCAAGTACATCAAAGTTTTCGTATTCCAAGATTATCAAATATCCACTAAATTTGTAATACAATAGTGTATAGACAATGACCTTTTCTTCTTTATAAATTAACTACTTATATTAATAAGTATAATAAATAATAATAATAATGACATTGATGATAATAATCATCAAATAATTGAGGTGTAGTGTATATATAAAATTGTAGTTTTAGGTGAAGATCATTAATATTGGAATAAACTAATAATGCTGAAACCCTACTTTTCAGATTTGGATTTACTTTCACATTTGCCTGCACGTTCAATTGCCCACCTGTCAACATTTCATTTCGGACCCCTTATATTTCATTTGGATCATCCTCATTCTTTCACCACCTTCTCCAATCTCTCTCTCTCTCTCTCTTATCATTCAGCCGGCCATAGTATATACATACATACATACATACATACATATATATACACACGTATATACCTGTAAAGAAACATTTGTAGTTATCACATCATGGAAGTTGGATTTCACCGGCGCAGCGTCCATCAAGAAGACGATCAAAACTCGCTGGAAAACAGCGAGGAATCGCTGCGGTCACCTCTTTCCCATGACACCAAGGCAACATCTACTTCCTCTACTAAAAGGTGAGTTAATTAAATCCTAGTACAAAAGACATACACACAACCTAAGACATACGTTAATTGTTGGATTAATCCTTGAACAGTAGACGAGGAGCGAAGAAAAGGGTTGTGTACGTACCGATCAAAGAAGTTGAAAGATCTCGACTTAAGGGCGAGACAAACGCGCCGCCGGCTGATTCCTGGGCTTGGAGAAAGTACGGCCAAAAACCTATCAAGGGATCTCCGTATCCTAGGTATTTACTGTGTTTCAGTTTATGCAGTTATCATAATTCTGTATCTATATGTGTTTTTCGCAGTTTTCTATATTTTTTTTAATTTTGAATAGACTATTTGTACAATTGTACAAAGTGGTTAATTATCAGGAAATTAATTAAATTAAATTATTTACAAATTTTAATTATTTGTTTTGTTTGGCAGGGGCTATTATAGATGTAGTAGTTCCAAAGGTTGTCCAGCAAGAAAACAAGTAGAGAGGAGTCGGACGGACCCTACGATGGTGATGGTGACGTATTCTTGTGAGCACAACCACCCTTGGCCGGCTTCTAAAAACAAAAATCACCACCACTACAATACGCCACCATCACCACCAACCACCACTGAAGCAACCAATTCGGACGTCACCAATGACCAATCGGAGAATTAGAAGATGACCCCCAAATTTCAAACAGGCGATCTGAGCCTGAGTTTGAGCGTGAGTCTGAGCCAGAGTTTGAGCCTGAGTCTAAGCCTGACCAAAAATTCACAAGTCTCGAGGTGGGGTCATCATGTGGGCCATTTGCCCCAACCACCGACCAATACTACGGGTGGTTCTCATATTTTGACTCCACATCACCAACCATGCTCGAAAGTCCCTTGATGGCTAGGGACATGGCCGAAGATAGCGATATGGCAAAGATTTTTTCAATTCGAGACGACGAAGACTCTTTTTTTGCCGATCTAGGCGAGCTGCCCGAATGCACGACCGTGTTTAGGCGGCAAGAGATAGAAAGGGTGGAGGAGCACCACCGGAAATTAGCCCCATGGTGTGGCACCACCGGACGATGATATTACAATAATTAAAAAGTGGCTGCCAAGAAAAAATGTCACCTAACCAAATTTGTCTTTACTAAATTTCAAGATTTGCATGCAGTGCGGCCAAAGATACCCAAAAAACAATTTTAAAATCTTTCTAAATTTAAATTTGTTTTTTTAATTATTATTTTAGATATGCCAAGATTTTAGTGTCATATATTAAAAATGTGCAAAAATGTTTATTGCAGAGAAATATGTCTTGAAGTGCGTGTAATTAATCAAGCATTCTTGGCCATGGCACTTTAATTAAAGATGAAGATAGATCAACAATCACAATTTCTTTATTTATATTATCTTTTATATTACCATGTGATTGGTGTTTTATTTTTAATATTCTCAACCTTAAATAAAATTAATTATTTATGTTTTGAATTTTATACCTAAGGCTGCTAGGCACTTACTCTTTGTCAATTTCTTGTTGGTCACGCCATTAATTAATATAAAAAATATATAAACGTACATATACAATTAAAGTTAGATATAAACAATGTCGAAACTTGTGAAGTTCATAAAGTTACAAACTTTCCAAGAAATTATATAATAATAATGGCTTATTTTACAAATAAAAAAAATTAGTTGGTAAAAAATAAAATACTTTATTTTTACTTTTTTGGATGTTTTCGATTCGAATACAGTTTTCACTTGTTTTCTTCCCGAGGAAATTTAAAGAAGGAAAATAAAGGAATTGAAAGGAAATAAAAATGTATTTGTGTTCCTGAGTTTCATTGAAGGAAGGAAAATAAAAAATGTTGTGTTCCCGAGTTTCACTAAAGGAAAGAAAAGAAAGGAAATGAAAGGAAAACTAAATTAAATTCTTCAGTTTTTCTTTTCCCTTCCTTTCATTTCTTCCTTATACTTTATTTTCTTTTCACTTCTTAAGTGACTCGGGATGTCAAGCCCTGGTAAGGTTCTTCGCTTTGCATCGAATTAAACCACATGCTCCACCATTTGTGCGTGCCCCTGTCAATTCCTTTGAGTTTCATTCTTGCGAACGTACTCCCCAGGCGGGATACTTAACGCGTTAGCTACAACACTACACTGGTCGATACGCACAGCTTTTGTAGGTCACGTGTCCAGCACGAATTGTGTTTTACCTTATCTCACTGGTTGACAAAAAATTAATAGAATTTTATAAGTTTATAGTAAGAAGCTCTGAACATATATAATAGAAACAAATAAAGTAAAAAAAAAGGTATGTACCGTCTTATCAGTATGTGATTTTTCCTCTTCTTAAAAATTGCTTTAAAGATCAATTATCGAAATGTAGATATGTTTCGGTCACTACAACATTATGGACCATTTTAATAAATTCAAATTTAGTAGTGACATGCCATGTTGAACAAATCTATGTTAACGTGTGTTGACACAAAACTTTTGAATTTAACTACTGGTTTTTCTTTAATCATGTCACATTATATATTGAATTTGCATTCTAATTGTTGATTAGAATAAACTATTATATCCTCAAGTTTTCACGTGACATATACAATTCTAACGTGACTAATGCCTAATATGTATCTTTCCTTACCATATATAAAATTTATCAACTAAGACAATTTTTATTAAACATTATCTTGGTAACACCAGGTTTCGTCACAATCCATGCTTAATTAATTTAGTTTCTATTATTTTAAGAATATTACATAATTGATGGACATCCATTTAGAAATAGAATAATTACGTTAAAAAAGTGGGTTTTCATTAAAGTTGTATACATTATATTACAACGGAAGGTTCATTTGAGAATAAAATTTTATTGTGAAAAAAAAAACAAAAAAGTACAATTGTAAAACATTAAATAGTTTTCTTCTTATCTCATTTTATTATATTTGACTAATTAATTAGTCATAAAGACTAGCATCATCCACACTAAAATATTTGCCTACACACATCAAAAGTTATCCTACATATTTCAAAGTTTATCTTACACATATTGAAATTTATCTTACACAACTCGTAATTTATCCTACACTATAAATTAATTTTTATTTTTATTTTAAAAATAAGTTACAAATTTAATATAGTTAGTTATTAAAAATGAAACTACCAATTAATAATGTATGTTAGTTTACCAATATACTTTTTTAATTACATTAAGTATAAATATTAAATAAAGTCTAATAAAACATTTCTATTGGTTGAAATTTCTTCTTCTTTCTTCTTATAGAATTTCTTCTCATTTGAACCCTCCACTTATATTATAACTATATAAAATAAAAAGTTTATTTTGCCTAAATATGATGGTAAGTAATCTTAACTAAAAATTTTCAAATCATTTGTTAAGGTGAAAATATAGTAAAAAAAAAAGAGGAATGTAAGGGGCAAAGCCACAAAGGAACTTCCACCTTAGGCCGCCTTTCGCTTAGACACTAATAAACGCTTTTTCAAACTAAAGTATAGTACAATCACAAAACTAATTTTTTTAATATGTTTTTCGTATAATATATTAGTTTATACATTACTACCTGGTTAAATCAACCTGCTTTCTAATTCTTTAGCAGTCCGTGGCCTGCATTTCAAATACTCGACCCAACCTGTTTTCTAATGCTTAGCAGCCCGTCGCCTGCAATTTAAATACCCAAACAAGTGACGCGTCCTTTTTGACCCGTTTTCAGTTTAAATATTTTTGCTAATTCGACCCGTTTTCTGATGCTTCAGCAGCCTGTGGCCTGTATCGTTAAAAGTTCAGTCGGTCCGTCTAGGTTACCTGTGGCCTGGATTTTAGATATTCGACTCGTGCTAGGACATGTCCCGATAATTCGGTAACCTTTGTTAGATATAAAATAAAGAAGGATTTGGTTAACATAATAACCAATAATAATAACAATCAAGGTTCATATCTTTTCTAGAATACGAGGAACAACCCGACTAACGACATGGTGAAAACTTACGAACAATGTGTCAAAAAACGTGAATACAAGTTCTTGAATCATCCGGCTTTAGATGTTCTTGCTACAGGTGGAAGTACAACCGAATTAAGGTCAGCAGGATAAGGAGACCACAACCCTAATCCTCCCCTGCTTTCTTTTAATCCACTGTTGTTGCCTTTAAACTCGTTTAAGGATTTAACCCACTCGATTTTAGAGGAATGTTCACGGGTGTGTGGGTGTAATATAAAGATGGAGTTATATTCACAGTTTGGGAACATGAAGAGCTTGAAACTGCCCTTTAATCTGTAAACAACAAACCCGAAACTTAACTGATCTCTTGGCGTGAATAGATTCACCTCGTTGAACCACAGGCAACTAAATAAATTGTTCAGTGGTGTATGTTCGCGTATAATTATAGCTCCTTCTGGTACATCTGGTTTACAAGAAATATGACATCAGACTTCAGAACAATGTCCAACATCGACACGTCCACATTTAAAGATAAACATCTCTAATATACAGTTCCAATAAGGTTACTTAAACTTGTTTTTGTCTCAATTAACTCACTGAAGTTTCTAGTAGTGTGCTAATACTAGATTTTTTACGAATTTAACAAAAAGTTACCATGCTGATGTCGCATTGAAATTTGTTTTTTTTTTAATTTTTGAGTAAACTTCCGTTTTGCTCCCTGTGGTTTGAGCGTTTTAATGGTTTTGCTCCAAACCTTTAAAAATAGTCATTTTACTCCAATAGTTTGTCATGTTTTCTCCATTTTGCTCCCTGACACTAACTCCATCTAAAATGTTTGTTAGTTGGAAGAGTATTTAGGTAACTTCAAATATAAAAGTAAGGGTATTTCAGTAAAATTAAAAATAAAATATATATTATGATACTATATATAATATAAGAAAAGAAAACCTGCACTTCTCTTTCAAATCCCTCTCTTATCTTCTCTCTACACTCTCTCTACATCCTCCCTCTTCTCCACCACCACCAGCTGTTAGGGTCGCTAGGATTGAACACACACGAAACTGAACACACACACGAAAGCAGTAAATGACACGAAGGTTTAAAGTGGTTCGGTCAGCTGACCTACGTCCACTGTGCTGCAACTAGGGTTTCTTTATTATTCAGGTGCTCAAGGAATTACAAGTACAATGATATCAATATATAGAGACTAATCTAGGGTTAGGAAACTTGTTCCCCAAGTTAGGCCCAAGCCCACATAAAGATAACTGGGCCGGCTAAATTAAAACCCTAATTTAACTGCCAAATAAAAAACGTGTGGGCCAACCCAAGGCTAGGGCCGGCCACCCTCCCTTGATCGGGCCTCCACACCAATTAGCCCAACAATCTCCCACTTGGAGGCTCGAACAACGCCCAATAGTCTTCAAAATTTGTACATCTTGTAATCTTCCTTTACCACCTAGTTGCAGCAGCCTCCTCAACAACTAACCTGAAGGCACGTTGAAGCTCCCACTAAGCCTCAACTCATCAGTCACAACCTGTGACTCATTCTCTGTCCCTGCCGGCTCCCACTTAAACGAACAGCCAAATCCTGTGAAATCCTGAGAACACACACTCTCCAATACTAGCAAGAGATTCTCTGGAGAGACTTTTCCATTTGGAATTATGGTCTTTTTAACCCACTGTCGCCCTGAAACTGTAACTGAAACACGCCTTGCGCTCCTACTGTCACAATGTCCCCCGACTGGTTTGACCTTCCAAACACGTTCATCCCGAATCTTCCCTGTGACTCTAGGTTTCTCTCTTGCAAAGGAAACCCTCTTCTGCCCCTGAGATTCTGTGAACCCGACTTTGTTTTTCTTCAGAACCGGAACGTCACTTCCTTCTGATGGTATACTGACCATGTATAATGAGCCTCTTTTCTTTCCACGAGCCATGACCATATTCCCTTTGACAACCTTCCACTGTCCATTCCCGAACTTAACTTCATGTCCCTGATCATCCAACTGGCCAACCGAAATCAACAACCTCTTCAGACCTGGAATAACCCTGACATCTCTTAAAGTCCATGAACCAACTGAAGTCTTCAAAACAATGTCACCCATGCCCGTAACATCAAGTACCTCATCATTCGCCAGTTTTACCTTCCAAAGTCACCTTCTTTCAGATTCTGCAGTGCTTCACTGCTGTGGGTAGCGTGAAATGAAGCACCAGAATCCATGACCCAGGAATCCACACTGCTCTCCACACTACAGACTAACGCATCATCATCATCATCACTGTAGTCTCCTGCAGAGTTTATTTCTTTCTTCTGTTTCGAACACTGATTCCTAAAGTGTCCTACTTCATTGCAATTCCAACATACCACATCCTTCCGAACCTTAGACACACTCCTCTTCTTGCTCTGACGACTTTCACGCTGATTCTTTCTTCCCCTGGCCTCTGTACTCAACAAAGAACTCGAAGACTCACCTGAACCACAGCGTCGAGCATCCTCTCCCAAAATAAGATCCCGCATCTTCGCAAATGTGAATTTACTCGATTCCGAAGTGCTAGTAACTGCAGTTTACGGTTCCGGACCAACTATCAGGCAATGAGGATAATAACAGTAGGGCTTGAACCTCATCATCAAACTTAATATCGACAGACACTAAGCGAGACAAGATTGAGTTTTGGTTATTGATGTGATTTGTTACGAGTCACCCTCCTTCATCCTGGTATTCACAAGCTCTCGAATAAGATAAACCTTATTTGCTGCAGAAGGCTTCTCATACATGTTAGATAATGCTTCCATCATACCTTTAGCTGAGGTCTCCTTCTGGATGTTATAGGCAACATTCTCTGACAGAGAAAGCGTTATCACTGCTCTGGCTTTCTTATCCAACTTCACCCAATCTGCTTGTGATATCTTTTGGCTTCTCACCCTCAAGCACTACATCTAAGTTTTTCTGACAAAGTAGTGCCTCAATCTGCATCTTCCACCAACCAAATTTATTCCCATCAAACTTCTCTATTACAACTTTTCCGTCTACAGCCATGGCAATGACTAAACGAAACACTAGTTATGGATAAACAGAGATAAACGCAGCAAATCAATCTATTTAACACGCAGCGGAATAACGAACTTGATAATCAAAACTGAAACTTTAACTGAAACGATAAAACCTGACAAATGCGGTTGACTCAGGTTCTAGGTTTCTGTAGTCGGTCTCTTTGATTCAGCAAAACTGTTCTTCTGCAAAATAGATCTCTGATTTCGGCTGATTCGGGACTGGTTGTTAAAGCTTTCGAAAAAAAAACGGAACCTAAATCTTCTTCTGTGACGGCGGCGAAAACCCTAACGGCGGCGGTGGAACCCTAGCAAAGCTGGGTGGCGGCGGCGGCGGTTGACTGGGTGGCTGACGACGAAAGAACTGAAGGTGGCGGTTCTGGTGTTCTCGTGTGATCCCGATCAAGAGCCAAAGCTCTGATACCAGTTGTTAGGATCGCTAGGATTGAACACACACGAAAGCAGTAAACGACACGAAGATTTAAAGTGGTTCGGTCAGCTGACCTACGTCCACTGTGCTGCAACTAGGGTTTCTTTATTATTCAGGTGCTCAAGGAATTACAAGTACAATGATATCATATATAGAGACTAATCTAGGGTTAGGAAACTTGTTCCCCAAGTTAGGCCCAAGCCCACATAAAGATAACTAGGGCCGGCTAAATTAAAACCCTAATTTAACTGCCAAATAAAAAACGTGTGGGCCAACCCAAGGCTAGGGCCGGCCACCCTCCCTTGATCGGGCCTCCACACCAATTAGCCAACACCAGCAATCGTCACCACCACCGTGCACGGCCCCATCGACCACCACCTTGCACCGGCTCCATCAGACCACCACCACCCCTACCCGAACACCAACACCTTACCGCCACCTCACCACCACCACCAAACAACCAACCGCCACCACCTCACCACCACGAAACCACCTCAGATTGAAGGTCGTCGTCCTCTGCAACCCACCTGCCACCATCACACCGCCCAAACATACCATCATCCCTATATCTCAGATCCAAACATTCACCACAATCGGACACTTCTCCACCTACCTGTTTAGATCAGATCTTAGATATTCAGATTTAATGATTGTGATGATTTTGAAGGTGAGGTGGTGCATGCTTTTAGCTTACTGTTTTATGAAAATGGATGCCAAAGTTTTGAGTTACCAAATGGTTTTGGGGAAAAAGAGATGGGATTTGGGGCAAAAATAGATGTCGGCCGTAGGATGGTGGTGTTGAATTTGGGTATTTTTGGTTGGATTTTGGGGTTCAAGGTTATGGGGTTTTTTTTTGTTTGATTTTGAGGTTCATATTTTGGGGTTATTGTTCTTTGAGGGTGAACACCGAAAGTAATGGCTAAGAACATCCAATTGTATTAGGTACGTTGATTTAAAGCCATGTATTACTCCATTGCCTGATGACAAATCTGGAATAAAAATTGGAACCATATGACGAATTTGTTTGAACCGTTGTTCCAATATAATTCACAGGTGTGAACCATTTGACACTTACCCAAGAACCTATGATCTCTTGCATGCAGCGGGTGTTTTCTCAACGGAGCAGAAAAGGTATCGGCAGGTGGTGGTGGTGGCGGCTGGAAGGTGATGGTGGTGCTCGGCAGGTGGTGGTGGCTGGAGATGGTGGCTAACGGTGGTAATAGAGTAGAGAGGGGTTGTAGTGAGAGAGAGATGAGTTTTAATTAAGTAGAGAAAGAGAGATAGGTTTTGTATTTTTTTTTTAAATTCAATATCAATAAATAAAATGACAAAACATATTTAAGGAATTAATAATAAATAATTTAACACTTATATAGATAATTACCGTAATACCCTTCCTTAAAGTGTATGTTTTAACTGAGTTAAGTGCCGGGGAGCAAAATAGAAAAAACGTGTCAAACTATTGGAGTAAAATGGCTATTTTTAAAGGTTTGGGGCAAAACTATTAAAACGCCCAAACCACAGGGAGCAAAACGAAAATTTACTCTTTATTTTTTTAAATTTGAGCCCCAACAAGACCCGACCCCTATCTTCATCCTCATCCCCAACAGACATCGACTCTGGCAACTCTAATTGCAACTTCCGGTGATTCTCCGGTAGCTATTACCGACCATTAAATCCCGCTGGCCTCCACCTCCAATATCCGGCAAAGCGGCTGAACGGAGCCAAGACATAGGATGATCTGCCATGCCTGAAGCCAGCACTGAGCGGTAAAAGCAAGAGCGAGTGGGAAATAACCGTTGCAGCAGAGTAAGATTGAGGTCTATTTGTGATTTTAGTGTAATCGTGAATTGAAAGTTTGAAACCACCAGAGAGTCTCACTAGATCAAATACGGTTGCAAGATTTTCTACGGTGTTGAGGAGCTGTTACTCGGTAAGAAAGACGATTGATCGGAAAAAAAGGTATGGGATTGAATATCGCAGGGGACGTTGAGAAGGTGAATGGTAATGAAATGGGTTACATATATTTTGTAAAGAAATTCCTATAAGAAAAGAACGATCGGTTGTTATAACTGGACTCACGATCAATTGGAGAGTTCGTAGAGATTGGGTTTTTGATGTTTAAAATCCAAATCTTCAGTTCATTTCTTTCAAGTTCGGTAATTCTAAAGCTCAAGTGCCTTTACTTTTTTCCCAAAAAATAAGTTTATTACCATAGGTTTAAGAACTTATATCTGTTATTGTGTTTGTGTTTGTGCCTATACGTCTCTATACCAGTTTAGTTCTTTACCTGGAGATGAAAAAGACCCCCTAATTCACCTGTGGAAACTTCTGAATTATGTTTTTTTTATATGTCTCTATGCCATTTTAGTTCTGGATATTCAGTTTCTTGGGGAGTTATGGATAAAGCATCGGGCAGGGATTGAGAGGCTATAGTGGTTCTAATGGGGTAATCATGTAATAGGCCTCCTACAGGGTGAGCTTTCAAAAAAAAAGCTTAGTTCTTTAAGATGAAGATAGGGTGGATGTTTTGGTGGGGTCCTACATTTAAAAAATAGAAAAAGAAAAATTAAATGCCACATCAGCATGATAACTTGTTAAATAGGTAATAAAATTCATTGGGACAAAAAAAATGTTTTGAGCGACTTTATTGGAACACTACGGAAACTTGGTTATGTTTCATGAAGTTTTCCATTTCTTAAAAGTCTGGCTCTTTTTACTCAGTAACCATGGGAACCCGTTACCACAAAACTCACTGGACCCGTAAATATCCTACACTTGAAGGTCACTTGCCCACTGGTTAGCTGGGTATGGGTAGGGCACGTTAGTTTTCCCTAATGGGTTCTCATAGTTAGCATAAAAAATAAGTAAAATGTGGACTCACATACAGAACATTTTCTTAAACTATGTTAACAGTCAAACATCACAATTTTCATGAAATAAGGCTACGATGTAAGTATATAACAATAAAAAGATGTTGGAATGTTACCGCTTCTGGTTTGCTTCAACGGGGTCCAAGGCTCCAATCCCTCGTAACGATATATTTTCATGTGGTGATCAATAAGAGGCCGAGCATATCGCTTCCTTCTTTTGTTAGAATCAGCCTCCTCGTATATGTTCTTATGATGCTTGTGCTGAGCTATGGCAAACGTATGCTTTCCACGCCACAAATATCTGCCCATGTCAAAAGCCTTAGGAACATTCAGCCTTTATATAAATTTTAAAATTATAATAGACAACAAAATGACTATACCTTTCCAACATAAGCAAAGGATCAACAATTAGCTCCATTTTTCCATCAATCCAGATGCTATATAGAGCTTGAGGAAAAAGCCGATGAGTCAATATTTTAGGAACCTTCCCGTTCCTTCTAGGCTCATCATATGGTGGATTCTTAAGCACGATAAGACGCCAAATACCGACCCATTCATCGTCTCTCACACTAACATTACTCTTTATAAAATCTAAGGATATCTCATCCACCACCATAAGAAAACAAAATAGTTTCTTGGATCTGGGACTTACATTTGATGGCTGATGAGGTGTATCATACCGTCAAATATTCCAGACGCAACCACAAATTTACATTTTTTTACATATTCCTTGTCTTTGGGAGACATTTCTGCACCCCCGCCCCTCATAAAACCACAATGTACCTAATACGAAAAAGACTAAATTATCCCTCTATGAATTGAAATCAAATTGACAACACAAGATAGTTAGACAGGTGAACTACCTTCATGCTTGATTTGAGCTTAAAACTATCGTCTCTCTGTTTCCAGTTTTGATGCCCTCCAAATAGTGGAGAAGACTGTGACCCATTTGTGCTTGCATCATCCTCTTCAAAGTACGATAAAATTTGAACAAATTTTGAAGGAGACCTTTTTTCTGGAATAACTACTTTTTCTGGGTCACTAGCCAGGGGAATAGAACATCCTAATATAACATATCAACGATATAAACCTCTATTTTTGTAAAGATTTATAGTTTTCAAACATGGAAATCGGTAGTAGCAGGCTTACGATGTGGCGGAGTTACTAGCCCCATTGTGTGTAACATCTGAAACACTGTGCTGTCTTTGTTACAAATAGCTGCAGAGTAGCAATAATGAATATCAATACATACAATAGAAACATGAAAGAAAAATAAATTGTATGCGTACAACTCCAGTACCTGAAAGGAAAACAAGAGATGACTGGCAAGTCCATATATGAAACAATAGAACAGCTAGAATGAGCAACATCCATAAAATACCACCGACTAAAAGCAAACGAATGAATCCCCTTTTCCAAATGATCTTAATCGGGTAGTCCGAAGATAATTTATCTGCACCTACAATAGGTCATATCAGCAAAAAATTGTACAAGTTTGTTAACTGCTTAATACAACCAAGAAATGAGCTAAAACACAAGTTAAGTAATAACATACATATATACACATCAGTAGCATAAAACATATTCCTAAACAGGTCTGACGTCTCAAACAAAAAAAAAACTCTGCATTATGGTACACACAAGAAACTATCATATTTTCATGATGTTTAAGATTACTAACATATGTATGTAACTCAATTATTTTAAACTAATTTCATACAAACTGTGTGGCTAGCAAAAACCGCAAGATCATCAAGCCTCTGTGATACTTTATTCAATTCATGATCACAGAAGTAAAGCAAAAACATAATGAATCACACAGTATGTAAGTTCCACAAATGTTTTTACTACTGCAGAGCATATTACATCCAAATCAAGTAGAAAACCTAATAACAATTAGCTAGTTTAAAAATAGAGTAAAGTACATGGATGGTCCCTGTGGTTTACCAAAATGTTGGATTTGGTCCCTAGCTTTCCAAAAGCACATGGATGGTCCTTGTGGTTTGCACTTTGTAACATATTTAGTCCCCAGCCAAGAAAGCCAAAGGTTTCAGCAGGTCCAAGTTAGAGACTAAATGCTTACAATGCAAACCACATGGACCATCCATGTACTTTTGGCAAAGTTTGGGGACTAAATGCGTTACAAAGTGTAAACCACCGGGACCATCCGTGTAACTTTGGAAAGTCGGGGACAAAATCCAAAATTTTGGTAAGCCACAGGGACCATCTGTGTACATTACTCTTAAAAATACAAATTGATGTTATCACAAATTACCTTTGATCTGGAAGTTATCAACTGAACGGTCAGGCCGACGGCTTGCGCGTAGAGAGACAGACCGGTGAACGTCATTATCCATACTTAGAGCTCTACTACGTTCCAATCTACATAATCAAAGGGGAAAACGTTAACTACTTTATCAGAATAGTTGAATCAAAGGAAGAAACAATGGAGTTTTCAGTACCTTCGGTGTAGTTAGTGTGGATCACCAATAGTTTGAACTTTGAAGTGGTCGATTTCTGAGCAACATGACATCAAAAATCCAAAAAAAAAAAAAAACATTGCCTATAGATGCAAATACATTCCTTCCTGCAAACAAAACATTCTAACGTAAGCAAGCTGCTTGTTGGGTACAACAAAAACATCATCACCGACTCTTATTTTGCCTACTACAACTTATCAAAAAATTCTGTTTACGATACAACTGTATGATTCACTTACGGTTGATTGAGGCATTTCATCAAACAGTTGGAGTGCATTAAGTGAATCAATCAAAAAAATAGGTATAGTTGGTCAAATCAGCCCCATTTATGACAAGTATCAGACCAAGTAATTGAACTAAACAAGATCTAAACAACCCCAAATAAAATCGCCTGAATAGAAGATGCTGTATGTAAGACACTGACAAAATCTAACCCAGAAACGACAGAAATATATTATATCAGACAGACAAACCTGATGTCGATGAGGGGCCTGATAAACAGTGAGTTTCGACGGCTGTTTGTGATTTTTGTCGAGAGTTCGAGAGGGAGGGGTTTTACCAGAGTTCTATTTTAGAAGAGAAGAGATCTGAAAGGAAGGAAAGAAGAGAGTTTTGGTGTTACAGTCGAAAGAGAGGAAAATTCCACTTTTACCCTCAATCAAAAAACTGGACCTTTTATGTATCCAAAAAAAAAATGTAAATGACAATACTTGATCAAAATGTAAATGAAGCCAATTTATCAAGTTGCATTGAAATACAACTGGCATGAAAAATGGTATGTTTGGCATGGAGCTTTTTGGAAGAAAAAGCTCCTAATCAATAAAAAATTTTGTTTGGTTGAAAGAGCTTGAAGCTTTTAGGTTAGAAGCTTGAAGCTTTGGGTTAAACGCTCCTACTAGTAGCGTTTAGAAGGAGCTACAAGCTTTTAGGAAAAAAAATGACTATTTTAACCTCTAAAGATAATAAACTTTTAATGTACCAACTTTTTAATGTCCATTTTGATCATTTTATTTATTTTATTAAAAGCTCAAATATTTTAAAAAGCTATAGCTATCAGCTTCCAGCCTCTAGCCTTCAGCCACTAGTTTCCAGTCACCAGCCACTTTTGCCAAACATACCCAAGAGTTGACAACACCCAGAAGTAAAAAAAAAAAAAGGAGACGTAATACACAAATGCTTCCCCGCTAGAAAGTGAACCCATTCCATTTTTGCATATATTGGTCCTCGTTACAGTTGCAGCCATCCCCTGATAAATCAAAATATTTAACAGATTAAAAAAAGTTTAAGTACCTATATATGTATCAGACTAATCTGAAATTCAGGGAGATTGAAACCTGACATAAGATACCTAATACACGCAGGATAAAGTCCAAAAGTCCATTGCTCTATGCATGCCATAACCGTGGGGTACGGAAAATACTTACCTTCCACAGTTGGATACCATTCGTATGTAGGGGTGGTCAAAAAAATCCGTATCCAAAACCGAATCCGAAATATCCGAAAATCCTATCCGAAATATCCGAAATTTCGGATATCTGAAAACCGGATAATCCGAATTTTCGGATTCGAATTCGGATATCAATTTCAAAAATTTCGGATAATCCGATTATCCGATATCCGAAAACCAATTCTTTTTATAAATATATATAGTATATGAACATTATATTTAGTATGAAATATGGTAAAAAAATAGTAATAATCGGATTCGGATGTGGATTTATGAATGTTTTTAGTTTTCAATGTTGGAAATTTGGAAAATCGAATATAAATTTGTTTTAATCTATGCAAGAAATGGATTTTTGATTTTTTTATAAATTCGGTGATTATCCGAATCCGTATCCGAAATTCGGATACGGATTCGGATATCAATATTCACTATCCGAAATTTTTGGATATCCGATTTTCGGATATCCTAAAACCGGATAATCCGATCTTGAACACCGACAAGTGATGACCTGAAACACATATATCATGCATGTATGTGAAACACTTTGATTATATTAATCCATCACTTGTGGTCTGGTGGTTGGAAAGACTTAGGTTCTCCTTTGAGACTCAAGTTCAATCATCACAATGCCACATTTGGTGGATAAAGGCAAAGATGGCTAGTGGTCCCAGACCCTAGGTCAAGAGTTTGAACCCGAGCCACTCCGTGTTTTAGTCCACCATGCGTTACGCCAGGGAGTTTCTCTCTTGTGGTGGCGCAAGCCCCTGCAGTGGCAGTGGGTGGTATGGTTTCCCGGGGAACGCCGTTAGCCAAACTCTGACGTCCCGTGGGCCCGGTTAAGACAATATAGTTTGGCCAGAGTGGGGTTAGGGTCATCTGTTTAGGAGGGTGTGAGATCTCTCACAACAAGTTTAAGATTCTCACGTTCAAAAAAAACTTCGATTATATTAAGTTTTTAACAATTAGATAAAAGAGTAATTCTTACCTGATGTTGCCAAAACATAATTCCCAATGCACATTTGAATAAAAAGTTCCATTGACAAGATAAAAAATATAGCTGAAAGTATGTGGACTGAAGCATGGATAACTCCAGTTATTACTTTTTTTCTTGGAGCCTTTGGAAGAACAAATGATACTGCAGCCACCAACAGTATCAAAGTAAATGAATTCAAACAATTTAATTGTGAACAAGCCGATTCGGGTTGTGTTTATTTGTAACGGGTCGATGAATGACTCCTACAAACGGGTCAACGAAACATAGACGGGACAGGTGAGCGTCTAAACTCTCGTTTCATTACATCTCTCAAAGACAATCAAAGGCTAGGATGACTTACTATTCTTTTTTTGGTAGTCGTAAAAGATAGTAATTAGTAATATAACCAGAATGTGATTGCAGGCTATGATATGTAGGTCGATCATCATGCCAATATGTCGATTTGTAGAGTAAGGCTTGTAGTTCCTGAATATTACACTCCATAAAAATCCCTCAAAACTTTTTGTTGGAAAATCATAGCTTGAGACGTATCTCTGTTCTCGCCACTTGTCCCCGTCAAGTGTGAACATTCCACCACAAAGAAGACCCTGCAACATTTAGTTGTAATTTGTAATGAAATGCAACCTTCTCAGCCAATCCAGGAGTTAGTTAAAAGAGACTGTCAGTTCCGCGTCTTTTTACTTATAAAATAGAAAAGTAGCTAAAAATAGAACACTGTCATGTGGGCCAAAAGTCTTCAAGTTCATTGAATTTAAAATATCATATTGTTAGTGAATTACTATAATTCTTGTAAACCAACCCGAACCATTGTGTTAAAAGCAGAGTTTTAAAACTCGGACCAGTCCAACCGGGAACCAGCAGACTCAATTTGCTAGCTAGCTAGTGTAACATGTGATTTTTGGGCTTTGGCTACCTCAAAACACAAACAATACAATTCACCACATTATATATCCTGTAACATGTGACTACTTGCATCATAACTTCTATTTTTTTATTTTCATTTTTGTAATTGTGAAGGCTAGTTTTCTTTTAATAGTGGTTCTTTAGTGACCAAAGTGTAGTTCCATCGACGTTGAAGTTACCGATTGATGCTTGGGTATACTTCGCTACCAGAAAACTGGGTCGTTTCAATTCCTACGCTAGGATTCATCATAAATGCGTAGGATATGACCATTAGTGACGAATTTCCGACATAGTGATTTTCTTGGAAAATGGTTTATGATTAAACACTAAAAACTACTACTTTTTTAACGGCAAATTTGGATCACTGACGGACCACTGGAGTATCATCGTGCCACCAACGGAACACCCGATCATATCCATCTCCACTAGGCATAATTCATATACACCAATTCAGGAGGAAACCCAATAAATATGGGAAAACCCCCCTTGTGGGAATCGAACCCAGGACCTATTGGTCCCAAAGCCTTGTCAAGCCATGGGCACAAAAAACTACGACTACTATTATTTCAGTTCACTCATAAATAAATTGGTAGAAATTTCAAATTTAATATACATTACAACTGATAATTTTAGTACATATAGTACACACAATTACAACACTTTCAACTTTAATACATGCTGACATATAACCTTACTAAATTGATCATAGATCCTTTGAAAAATACTTGATCACACATCAACAAATCTCCCATTACAACGTAACAGCGCGCAATACCCTCTAATCATCGATGATACCCAAAATTTGAAGCATTGCGATAAACAGTTGTATCATGTCAATGTAAAGCATGGCTGCAGCAATGACATACTCGTCGTAGCTGCATCGTTTTATCAGGTTATCCGTATCGTATATGATGAAGCCGCAGTATATAAGTGCCACCACAAATGATATTATCATTCTCACCAAGCTTCCCATAGGGAAGAAGATCTGTTGCCAACAGATTGTTAGTTAAACATATGTTTCGAAAAGTTGAACGAAAAAGCGTAAGAAACAGTTAAGGCAAGTTTAAGATATAGTTTACTTGAATCAAGCTGAAGACAATTATGAGAATGAGTGCACAGAACAAAAATGGTCCAAGGAAGTTGAAATCATATCCTCTTTTAGCTGCCCAGAATGTGAAGAGGGTGAGGCTGACCGCCACTATCGTAGTCAGAAGACTGGCTTCCAGTATGATCTTCCCTGTGAGAGATCAAATGGTTTATGATATTAGTCATTTATGCTATGTAAATGCTAGTTACGATCGATATAAGGGTGTTTGCGGTCTGGTTTTGATGAAACTTTAAGCCAAAAAGGCTAACCTTGGTTTTGGAAAATGGCAACCAAATAAATTGGTTTGGTATTTTGAAGGTTTAACTGGGCCGGTTCAACTATTTTGGGACCTAAAAGCGAATAATAAAATTGGGCCCTTTTTCAAAAATGAACTCTATCATTTCAAACCGAACGATTTTCTTCTTTTGGACGGTTCGATTCGTTTTAAAGGTTTTTGAACACCCAAGATTGAATAAAAGAGAAAAGCGTCGAATATTAATCGTTACCTTTAGAGAACACGCAAGAAACACCAACCATAATAGAAAAGGCGACAGTAAACAAGCCCAACATGATCATGTTTAGAGGGTGGCGATTCATGAGGATGCTCATCAGCAAAGCAACTGAAAATTCAACCAAAAGAAATAAACAAAATGCTCAATGGCTTCTTCATAAACATAGTAATAAAAGATGCATGCAATAGGGGTGTAAGCGAGCTGAGTCGAGCTCGGCTCATCTAACATACGAGAGCTCAAGCTCAGTTCATGAGTATTTTTTCAAGCTCGAGTTCGGCTTGTTTATTTATTTATTAATGTATATACGTTATAAATTTTTTTGTATGTATTTGTAATTACTTTTTTTTTACAAATTACATTACACATATACTATTTAATTATTTTTATCTTAAATTTATATAATATTTATATTTAATAAAATTTATAAAAGTAATAGGTTTGTTTAGGTTTGCAAGGAAGCTCAAGCTCGATAAGTGAAGGCCAATCTTGTTTAAGCTAAGCTTGATTCAGTTTTTAGCGATCTAATCTCGATTAGCTTACGAGAGGCTCGGCTCGTTTACAACCTCAGTGGCAGACCCAGGATTTATTTCCTGTGGGTGTGAACGAGAGGGTTCGACCAAATTTTCAAGGGGTGCGATCGGGTTTTGCCTATGATATAGTACTACATTTTTTTAAGAGGGGCGCCCGTTCACCCAAGCTTGTACTTGGGTCCGTCCCTGTACATCCTGATCACAAACTACGATATAAATGATCCCTTAGTTAATAAGTTATTAGCAGAATTAAAAAAAAACAATGGGATTTCCTTACTTATCATTGTACATACGGCAATGATGATATACGTAATCAAACCGGCTCGAGTATGGAAAAACTGGTTGATTCGGGGCGTAACGACTACTATACTGGCTATGGCAACAGTTAACAACAGTTGTAATGTCAAGATCGAATAAACTTTCCGAATGAATCCCCAACGAAGCTGCGGATCTTCCATTTGGTTCGGGTAATTCTTTCCTGTTTCGATATCATGGTTTTCCTTATGCTTCCCCATGATAATATTGATCTCTATCTAATATGTCTATGTGTTATATAAATTTTGTACAATATATATAACGTTTGAGAATCGCGAATGATTGATATGAAAATATTATCTATCGATAGACCCCGTGATTGATGAATCTATGATGGTATGATCACGGAATCAATCACAGGAGGTAGAGATAAATATATTTTCACGTTCAAGGAAATTAAACAAAGTTAATTGGGTTAATGTTGTTGTATTTAAAGGATGAAAGTGCGGTTAGAACATACAACGTATGACCGATGAAATTCATCGTACTTAATGTACGTTGAAGTATTTCCATTTTTGATTTGATGGTTGGAGCTAGTTTTTCGATGGCATACATAAGCAGTCTGTGACAACATAGTATTGAGATGTCCACATTGTATTTAGTAGTTTTTTTTTTTTTAAATTCAGTCATTTTTTATTACCCATGTATAATCCTTATCCGATATCTAATTTGAAGGGAAGTGAAAATAATATTTGTTTTTAATTTTTTTAAATATAAAATCAGCCATGATGTTATTCGGTTCATGATATCGGTTTGAGCGGTTTAGCTGAGCCCATCAGTAGACTAATAAGATGACCGGGTGCTTTTGAAAAGATTAAAGTGCATGTCAGGGCCGGTGAACCTGTGCCGTCGCTTGAGACCCAAAATTTCAAAGGGCTCGAAAGGTTTTTATAAGCTTATATATATATATATATATATATATATATATATATATACACACTAAATTATATATTTCATATATGCAGCCAATTTTTATGGAAAAAAATGTTGGTGGTGAAGTGAAAAAAATGCAAAGGTCTCATGGTCTTGACTCCACCACCAAGGTTTTATTTTTACAATTCATTTTGCCATAAACACAATTTTGGGCCCAAATTTTTTATCGCCCGAGGCCTAAATTTTTTTTAGAGTTCTCGGAGACGGCTCTGGTGCATGCAGGGCCGGCTTTGGGGCGGCGAACCTGTGCCGTCACTTGAGGCCCAAAATTTCAAAAGGCCCGAAAGGTTTTTATAAGCTTATATATATATATACTAAATTATATATTTCAGATATGCAGCCAATTTTTATGGAAAAAAATGTTGGTGGTGGAGTGGAAAAACCATCTCAAGATAATGCAAAAGTCTCAAGTTCTGGTCTTGACTCCACCACCAAGGTTTTATTTTTACAATTCATTTTGCCTTAAACACAATTTTGGGCCCAAATTTTTTTATCGCCCCAGACCTAAATTTTTTTAGAGTTCTTGGAGACGGCTCTGGTGCATGTAATTTGCTCTCTCTACGGTTTGGTGGCACAATCAATATGAAACCCCTAGGTTTTTTGTTGCCTGAGTTCTTGTGTTTGAAATCTAACACTATGTGTCCTTTTGTCAAGTCAAACGGTCAACCTAATATTAATTGCGCCATCAAACTATATGGATACAAATTGCCGTTTACTCTTTAACATTGTTACTTACCAAGGATGTCCTTCACAAGAAACAAATTTAATAAAAAGGAAAAAAATGACTTGTGGAGTTTGGGGCAAATTTTAAGAATAAGTAAAAAGAAGGTGTTAATAGGTCAATAATCAATTTGATACAAACTCATTTAAGTCAGACCTAATATTTTTTAACTTCATGATTCGTATAAAGTCATTATCTAAGGAAACATCTTTTTAACTTCATAATTCGTTTTAAAGTCATCATCTAATGAATTCAAATCACTCATTTAAAAAAAAAGACCAACTAATATATTCGGATTTAAAACGAAAAGGTAATGTGAACACATGTTTTACTGGAAATTTCCTCGTTTTCCTATTTAAAAATGTGCCAAATTTAAGTTTGACCTATTTTTTAAACCAAAAATATATATTACAATCAGTGATGAAATCATAACATAATTAAGAAATTTTTTAATTTTCGTAAAACCAAAAATATATATTACAAACAGTGATAAAATCAAAACATAATTAAGAAATTTTTAAATTTTCATAATAAGTCACTCATATTTTTTAACTATTAAAATCATTCAAGTTTCAACTTTTTATTTTTTTTTTGTAAAATTTTTTTATAAATGTTCATGTTCATTATTTAAAAAAAATATTGGTTAAAATATGAAGATATATGAAATTATTTACTATTTAGTAATTATTTATTTTGAGATTGACTCAGCTGGATCGTTAAGATTTTTAGCTACTACCTAACTTCATGTTTTTTTTTTGGAATATAATTCATATATAAGCCAGAAAACTTGTCAAGTTACATCAAAACAGAAGGTGGCCGGGTAACAAGCTGCGCCGCCAATCCTTTCTGAATTGCAAACCCTAACCTTCCAAATACAAACCCTTGCCCCCTTGGGGTTGAACAATTGCTGTAGACGACCCTTAACCCTCGTCAAAAAGTGGATAGCTTCTGGCGCTAGGGAGCCAAAAGTATCAAAGGCAAAAAAGACAAAGACATGCTGGTTCTTTGCGCAAGCTTTAGCGTGCTTATCCACTTTCTTTGATTCTGCCTTTCTTGCCGCTTGTCCAGCTAAAAACCCGTTTACCCTTAAACCAACCAAAGAAGAAACCCCTGTGAGGACTTCATGTTAATTAGGAAAACAATTTATTAAACATTAACCAAGTGTTATATATGTATCATTTAAGTCAAATCTTAAAAAACTTTTAATGTTAAAAATTATCACAACAATAACACAATATTGAAACTTGGGTGCTTTTATGTTAGAATCAAATTCAGAGATACTTTAGTGAAATACTGAAAAAGCTTGTCATCGGCAAAGTGGTGCGAATTCAAGCAAGTGCGCATTAGGTAAATTTATAGAGTAGAGTTTAAAGGTGTGTAAGAAAATATAATAATTTTAGTGTTTTTAGTTAAACATATTTTTTTAACGGCGACTTTCTACAATAAGCGATAGATATCGTACCCACTTTATCGGCAGACCTCCACCCCACTCTGGCCAAGACTATGTTGTCTTAACCGGACTCACACTTGACATCAGAGTTTGGCTTGACGCTACTCGAGAAAATTTTCAGCCTACCGCCCATCTGAATGACTGGAAACATGTAATTGCACCCTTCACAAAAGTCTAACATATAGTTTAAAAACTATAAAATGATTTTCTTAGTTACAAGGTACAAAAAAGTCGCACATGATTATCATGTGAGGGTGTAACCGATGATATATAGCAAGAACGTGAAGATGGTCAAATATGCCCAAGTCATGAGACATGGGTCCCGGTTGGTTTGTCAAAACTACAAAAATGATTTTTCGTCGGTAAGAAATTGCCCCGAAAGATGAACAAATAAACCGGCCATTCGGCGCCTAGTCTCCCATTACTGGACAACATTTCTCACCGAAATTCTTTTGTTTTGAATAATTTGTCGGCGGGATAGCCGAATGGGGAGTATAATGTACATGTATTTATTTATCGTTTTTGAACCATAAATGCTACTTATTTACACTATTAATACTAAACTAGTCTTAAGTCCCCTGCGTTGCGGGGCGGGGAGCGTCAAAAAGCGTGCAACCAGCGTTGCGGGGTTGGGAGGTGTAAAATCATGCTAAGTAGCAACCGAACAACTACCAAAATCAGGAAAAATCGTAAAACAAAAACACGAATTTATGACATTAAGTGACTCACGTAACGTATAAATAGACGAAATCAAATTTATGCCGAACATATCAGAAAATCCATCGGGTAAAAAATTTTGATGGAACAAATGTGACCACAAAATACCGTAGTAAGTAACAACCAAACGACAAAAAATCCAGAAAAAACAAACGTAAAATAAAAACTAATAAAAAATAAACTCGTTTAACTTTTGGGGCAAATTATAAAAAGTTAAAATTTTATTATAAATTTAAAAAGACCATAAAGTTACTCTATCAAAAAAAAGAAACCAAAAAGAAAAAACAATAAAAGACAAAAACAATCATTTTATTGAAATTATAAATAATATATATATATATATATGAATTATATTCTTTGTTTTTACTAATAAATAGGTTAACCAACATTGGCAGACGTATTTATTTATTATTTTCCAACAACTATTTTTATTTCTTAGGACATGGGGTATGGGGGTCGGTTAGGTTGTCAATCGTATCGGGTTGATTAGTTAGCGGGTTGCTGGTTGGTGGGTTGAAATGTTCAACCCAAACCCGATACATATTATTATTCGGGTCAAAGATTTCAACCCTAACCCGACACATATAAATTCGAGTCAACACGAACCCGACCTGTTTAACCCATATTTTTAAGGGATATTGGATTTAAATAACCCCAACTTTCATCAATTGGCCGATAACACTCTCAACTTTTGATTTGTACACCAGCACTCCCAACTTTCAGCTTATTGGCCGATAACACTCCCTAACTAACTTCACCCTAACCCAGATAGTTGATGTCAGCTGCCACATCATCAAAATGACACGTCAATGTAACACATCGTATTTTTACGTCCAATAAAATTCGACACGTATCCCGGAAATCCTCGTGTGCCGTATGGTGAATTAGGAGGGACCGAAGTCATTAAAACGATAATAATATTCGTATTTTATTATATGAAATAAGTTGGGGGACTTAAGAAAAATTTTGGAATTTTTCAAGTTCTGAAGACCCTTGCGAACCGCAAGGCTCTTGCCATACGGTCCGCAAGACCACCTGATTCTGTGGGCGCCTGAGGTCCTTACGGACTACAAGGCAAAGCCCATACGGTCCGTAAGGACCTGCCAGCGAACAGAAAGGTGGCAGCAGCCTGTTCTGCCACATTTGTCGAGTTTTGGCACCATCTTTGCATGCTTGCCACGCCTAGGGACACTTGTTGACGTCCTATAACACCTGGAAACCCTCTGAGCATCTCCATGACCATTTAATAGATGATTTTCTTGAGTTGCAACCATCTTTTTCAACTTGAAATCATCAAAGATCATCCTAGAGGAGTTCCTGGTCATTCTCAAGCATTTCATTCTGTTCCTATCTCTATTTGAACCATATGTAAGTATCCACTCTCGTGCTAAGTTGATTCTATATGGTTTTGAGCTTAGATCAAAGTCCTGTCGTAAAAACGCCTTGACTTTGATCTAAATCCGCGATAGTCCAGCCAATAAGCGTAATGAAAGTGGCTACGTGATTGTAATAATGTAGGTGTTAATCCCTTAAAAGGGCACCTCCTGATTACCACGAATTCTTGACCAATTGACGAGTCAAACTAAAGGTCAACAAAAGTCAAACTGTCCAGATTTGTAAAATTCATAACTAATGATCCAGATGTTATAAAATATGTTTTGATGCACTTATAACCTAAAAATGAGTATTAGAACATATACCAACTAATTCGGCTCGTCATAATCTTGGTCTAACATCGGTTCGCAACCGAAAGTCGCAATATTTGACTTTTCCTTTGACTTTCACTTCTGACCCGATTTAGCCATTTTGGCTACTGACTTTGGTCACTTTAAGACCATATTTAAGTTTAGGATGGCCTTCTAAAGTTTCGTCACTCGATTCATTAGAAATCTGAGTTTACATACAAGTTCCGCTAAAATTACGTAAACTTTGCAAAAAGGTCCTTTTTGGGCAAATCATGATTTTAAACACCCATGCATGTAAATATAAGACATAAACTGATTTGTAAACATAATTTGATTATGTTGATGTCAAGAATCTGATTATAATATGAGTTTTCGCAAAAGATGCATTTATGGCATTTAAATGGCTAAATTGCCCTTTTCGACATTTTAGAAAGATTAAACATGGTTTTATCATCAAGATGAAATGTTTACTGATATAATATGATAAGTAGGACATATTGGGATGTTTAATCAGATTATGACCTGAATAAAGGTCTAAGATTCGTTAAATGCCAAGAAATGACCAAATTACCCTTTTTACGAAAAATGACTTAAATCAATCTTTTTGTAATCAAAACTTAAACCTACCAATGTAATAAGTTAAATGACATATTTTTGGTATATAAAACAGGTCCTAATCTCAGTTTATCTTAAACATCGAATAGAATGACATTTATCGACTTTTACGCCTTTTCGGCGCATAGTATAGGTTTAAAACCATAACTATGAGCCAAGACTTGTTACCTACTGATTTATAAACTTATTTTCAAAATATTAACAGTAAGTACAAGTCCCGAACTCAAAATCCCAATTTTTGGCTTCAAAGCTATGTGTGAAATTACTAAAATGCCCTTACGGGACATAGGTTATTTCAAAACCGTCAAATACACATATATTTGAAATCCTACTGTTATAACATTATAAAATAAGTATTTTACAGATTAATAAGAGTCTTGACATCAGATTCATTTTAAACATCTTTTATAAACACTAAAATGACCAAATCGCCCTTGTAATGCATAATTCGGTTTTAAATATACCTCGGACCTATCTTCTGCAAAGCTACTGATTTTATAACATATTTCAAACATATATTCATATGGAACTTATATATGACTCCTCCGGTTACCCGGTTTTGCCTATGCGCGTTCGGTTAAGCTTACGTAGTTAATTTACGTACTTAAATCGAAACGGGTTTAACCTTGTCATTTCTTTATCAAAATCCAGAATGTTGTTGGTTTACCCATATTAGACAAGTTTATATACTTGTCGGGCCCAGCTAACATCCTATTCCGGTCACCACTCGTACCGTATTGTTTTAACGTAAGTCTAACCGGTTCAAGTCTAAGACTTCATTAAGAACCGTTAGCATTCAATATTGGTTAATAATCACCATCACTCCCAAACTAAACGCCTTCCGGTAAATTGTGCCTGTACTTGCTTTGATCTGCGGCTGAGTTCTAACTTTCCGAAGACTTAACTTCAGGGTAAATACCCTTAACTTATTTTCCCTATACGAGCTTGGGATACGGTAAATTATTACCGCTTGGTCGGGTATGGGATTATGTTTTATTCAGTTGTGGTAATTAGCTAAAATTTGCATAACCCAGTTTTGATCTATTTTGTCTGAAACTAAAACATTGGGGGTGGACTTGACTGTGTCCGGGATATCCTTGGCTCACTAAAGTGTTAGTGGCCACGACTAAAGCATGGCGTGTAGGCATACACTGGGTAATTGCTAACTGCTTTCTTTGTAAAAGTTCAGAGTGGTGTGTCAGTCGATCAGGTCTCGGTTTCTGTACTGGGCCCCATATGTAAAAGCCTGACATGTTAATCTGTATACAAGGTCATTTGTATTGTCCCAAGTTATTTATGAAAATGTGCCAAGTGCACCTAAAACTAATTTTCGAAAATATATTCAAAATAAGTCAGTTGAGTCTATTTACCAGTGTAAACTGACGTATTTTCAAATATCAAGTTACAGGTACAAGTACGAAATAGGTCGGAAGCTGCAGGGCATATACCGAGGAGTTGCGACCTTAGGATTTGCGTGTAGAGTCTGATTTCATTTTGTATGTTATCCGATCCGCCTGTGGATCTTATTACAAGCCTCGTCTGTATATTATTTGTGTTTTTCCGAACTCTGGACACTTATGGTTTGTAATAGTTTATGTATCCAATGACTTCCGCTGTGTTAACTTGTATTTGGTTATGATGATATCAACTTTACGTCACGGTACTCCCCACCGGACCCACCGGTAGACACGTGGATGTCGGGGTGTGACAGGTTGGTATCAGAGCCAACGTTTGAGGGAATTCAACACTTGTCATTAGTGTTTGATCTCAAACGACACAGTAACACATTCCATAGACTCTTGAGTCTAGGCTTTGACATAGGATTATTCTTGTTTTATTATTCTGCTTTGTTTTGTATTTTGATGTATTTTTGGAACAGGAATCATGCCGCCAAAGTTTTCCCGATGAGCGAAAGGAAAAGGATTAATGAGGAGTGGATCCTCAAAGCAAGGGCCTTCCAACGCCCATGTTTATAACCCTTATGAGGGATCGGATGACTCTTCATCACCATGGGAACCTTACCCTAACTTACCTCATGAGTACTCACCACCGCCAAACTCCCATCATTCACAACATCCACACCATAGCCATCAATCTTACTATTCACATTCCCATTCTTTTCAAGGGAATTATAACACTGATATACAACTTCGTTCACTTTCGGTAACTCCACCCGAAGATTCTCCTGAACCTATGGAAGAAGATTCAGAACCCGAAATGCCAGCAACAGGATCGATGGGTCACCCCACTGACATATCCAGCGGTTCTAATTCGTACACTGGAACCCCGTATCATTACACTGATAGCTACGAAGAGAGGTGGGGACGATATGTTTTCTACAATACTTCTTCAGTTCATGATACTCCATCCTACCACAACACACCTTCATACCACACTCCTCTACAAGAACCACCAGTGGAGCAGCCACTACCACCACCACCTCCAAGAAGACGTGGGGCGCGCATGTCAGTGCGCCTAGGACCGAGAGTAGGATCACTCTCACCTAACCCTTACCCTACTATTCCCGAGGACCCACAAATGGGTGGACCCTCACATACTTCACCTTTTATGGAGAACCAACCACAACCAACTATTGAGCCTGAACCTCAACCACCATTTCCTATAGGTGAGCCGTCACCACTACCACCACTACCACTATTGGGTTTTGATAACCCTATCCCTTCTTATTCAAACTCGTCTGGGTACAACCCATTTGAAACTTCTTCCTGGCCGGAGCATATCCACAGTCAAAATATACCTCTTTATGAACCATATCTAGAAATGGCCATGAATGCACACTATCCTAATCCCTATCCCTACCAACCAAGTGGATATCCATATTATAGTTATCAGCATTCGGTTGCACTATCTCAACCCCAACCTCAAACGCAACCGCAGTCGCCACCGCCAACAATGGAAATTCTTACTGAAGCAATAGAAAAAGTCAAGGAGCTTCAGGAACAAATGGCCAAGGATAATAAGAAGAACAAAAAGATGTTGAAAATGCTAGTAAAGAAGCTAAGAGGGAAAAATGATTAAATTCATAATTATCTTTGTATTTTGTTATTTTAAATTAAGTCCCTGCGTGGACAAGTCTTATTTGTCCCTTTGTGGACACTGCTTCTTTTATTTAAAAGTCCAAATATATTAGGCACATGTAATTCTATTTTGATTAATGAAAGTTTCCAGTAATTTTAATTATTATATTTTTCCTTATTTGTTGTTCAAGCAAACGTCTCGATTTTAATTCGAAATTTATGATCTGCGAAACATATTCAACAGATCTTCTTAATGGTTTACACCCGCCGAGTGCAATAGATCACATATATTGGCGAAACGGTAGTTAAGATAGTCTTCTACCCTGATAGTTAAGGTTGAGAAATCCCTTTTGTGGAGTCTCTTCTATCCAGAGGTGGTGAACTACGTTCTAAACCTCACTAGTCTGCCCGATCGGGGCTAGTTATTTAAACCATTTTAAGATTTTCCTAAAGTTAATATGTTTAGGTATTAACTTCCTGGCAGTGTGACTTGAGGAACCACACGAGCCATCTAGGTAATGGACTATGTCCGAACCTATGTGATCATTGTGATCCAATTAAATATCATCAGTGCGATGATCATAATATATAAACATCCATTAGTGGTGTAGTGCCTACGGCCGTGATATAAAATCCATTAGTGATGTATCGCCTATGACTATATTATGTCCATTGTTGACAACAACAGTGTAGTCTACGACTCTCTGTCTCGAGGAAATGAACTATGTTCAAACCTCTAAGTTTTATGATCCTTTTGAGATCCGACTTGTTTAAAACAAGTCCTTTTGATAAGCCATTAGTGCTATTTTCATGATGTCCTGTGCGACAGGCCTTTTGTGCCACATTTAAACCCCCCCCCCCCCCAAAAAAAAAAAATTAGACCATTAGTGCCATTATCAAACAAGTAAGGCTAATTAACTCTACATTATTACTTCAACATCAAGCAGAGAAAATAGTGAGCTCTAACGAAGTAAGCAGCAAGCATGGAGACGATAATGCAGATGATAAGATTGTGATGACGAAGGGTGAGTTACAAGCCATTATTGCCATGGAAGTTGGCAAGGCTATGAAGGAATATGACGGAAGAAATCGGGAATCTAGTGCTTCACATTCTAAGCACACTTCAAAGCATTCTTCCCAATACCATTCGAAGCATTCATCACAGAAGAAATCTGAGCATCCCTCCGACAGAGATGAGAACTCTGAACACTCGTCTAACATTGAAAGAAAGAGAAAGAATTACGAAAGGAGAACCCACTTTTCTAAGGAAGGATGTTCCTACAAATACTTTGTGTCATGCACGCCACGTGACTTCACGGGCGAAGGAGGAGCTGTAGAGACTCTCCGTTGGTTAGACGAGATTGAGACAATAGTTGAAAAAGTGGATGTTCAGAGAAGGACATGATTCAGTATGTTGCGCAATCGTTCAAGGGTGATGCCCTTACTTGGTGGAAATCAATGATTCAGTCAACTGGGAAAGTCCACCTGTACAACATGAGCTGGGAGAAGTTCGTGGAGATAGTTAAGGATGCTTACTATCCACCTCACGAGGTGGAAAGGATTGAGACTGAGTTTATTGGACTGACTATGAAAAATCTTGATTGTGGGAAATATGTGTCGGAGTATAACTCTCTCTCCAGGTTGGTACCTTATTTGATAACTCCGGAATCAAAACGTATTTCACGTTTTATTGGTGGTCTAGAACCAGAGATTAGGGTGACGTTAGAGCATCTAGGCCCGTGACATTTAGGTCTGCTGTAGACCTCTCCATGGTTTTAATGCAAGATCTGAAAAGGCAGAGGTCTCTTAGAGTAGAGAGATGGAAAGAGGAAGAGAGAAGACGACAGGCCGTACCGTTTCAATAAGAATAGAAAGTTTGGGTCGAACAAGAATCACCATGGGTCTGACAATAGGCCTAGGTGCAGAAGATGTAACAGACGACACTTTGGTGCGTGTCGTAATGAATCGCAAGATAAGCCTTGTAGGATTTGCAAGAAGTCAGGGCACAAGGCCCTAGATTGCAAAGATTGAAAGAGGCCACATGTTTCAATTGTGGTGAAAAAGGGCATATCAAACCCAACTGCCCAAAATACAAGAAAGATGATGCAACCAAGGACGAGGGAACGAAGAAAGGAAAAGCCCGTGCTTTTCAAATGAATGCTAGGGAAGCCGTGAACGACAACAATGTGATAACAGGTACGTTCCTGATAAATGATGCATATGCTAGAGTTCTTTTTGATTCAGGGACTGATAAATCATTTGTAGATCATAAGTTTAGTACCTTATTAAACCTGCCCATAAGAACCCTAGACATAACATATGATGTAGAACTCGCTGATGGAACAATCGAAACCGCTTCTACAATTCTTGATGAATGTTTCATATCCATTAAGAATCACTCTATTCATGTTTCACTCTTACCAATGAAGTTGGCCAGATTCGATGTAGTTTTTGGTATGGATTGGTTGTCTAGTAACCAAGCCCGTATAGCATGCAACAAGAAACTTATCGAGATCAAAACCTCCTCTAGTGATTTGCTTTCTATACAAGGAGATATACATTATGGATTGTCAGAATAGGAATCACTGCTTAAGACCTCGAAATGTTTGAAGAAGAGTAGTGTCATTTATATGGCACAAATGATCATTGATGAGCCAAAACCGAAGATTGAGGACTTACCCCTTATTTATGAGTTTGTTGATGTGTTTCCAGAAGACTTGCCCGGTCTGCCTCCAGACAGGCAAGTGGAGTTTAGAATTGATATTATACCTGGTGCAGCTCCTGTTGCTAGAGCTCCGTATCGACTTGCACCAACAGAAATGAAAGAATTGAAGACGCAGCTCGAAGAACTTTTAGAGAAAGGTTTTATCCAGCCAAGCTCTTCGCCTTGGGGAGCTCCAATTTTATTCGTAAAGAAGAAAGACGGTTCAATGCAGATGTGCATTGATTACCGTGAACTGAATAAGTTAACTATCAAGAACCGCTACCGTTACCCAGGATCGATGACTTATTTGACCAGCTTCAGGGAGCAAGTTATTTTTCCAAAATCGATCTAAGGTCGGGATACCACCAACTCAAGGTCCGAACGGAAGATGTACCGAATACAACATTCAGAACAAGGTATGGTCATTATGAGTTTTTAGTGATGCCTTTCGGGCTCATGAATGCACCTGCTGCATTTATGGATTTAATGAATAGGGCTTGTAAACCTTACCTAGATAAGTTTGTTATTGTCTTCATAGACGACATTCATATCTATTTTCGCTGCCAAGCTGACCACGAGAAACATCTAAGGTGTATTTTAGAGTTGTTGAGACAAGAGAAACTTTATGCGAAATTTTCAAAGTGTGAGTTTTGGTTACGGGAAATCCAGTTCTTGGGACATGTCGTCAGTGAACGCGGAATCCAAGTAGATCCCGCTAAAGTGGAAGCCGTTATGAATTGGCAAGCTCCTAAAACTCCATCAGAGATCCGTAGCTTCCTAGGTTTGGCAGGCTACTATAGGAGATTTATCGAGAATTTCTCAAGAATAGCTATTCCTTTGACCACATTGACCCGCAAGGACGTTAAGTTTAATTGGGGTCCGAAGCAACAAGAAGCTTTTGAAGTTTTAAAGCAGAAACTGAGTAATGCACCTGTTTTAATCTTACCTGAAGGAATAGAAGATTTTGTGGTTTATTGTGACGCATCCCACACAGGGATGGGCCGTGTACTTATGCATAGAGGTAAGGTAATCGCTTATGCATCAAGACAGTTAAAGGTTCATGAAAGAAACTACACCACGCACGATTTGGAGTTAGGTGCCGTGGTATTTGCGCTCAAGTTATGGAGACACTATCTGTACGGGACAAAGTTTATTATATACATTGATCATAAAAGTCTCCAACATTTATTCAATCAGAAGGATTTAAATATGCGACAACGCCGATGGATGGAAACGTTAAATGACTATGATTGTGAAATCCGATACTATCCAGGCATGGCAAATGTGGTTTCCGATGCCTTAAGTCGTAAGGAAAGAATTAAACCTATCCGGATTAACGCCAAAAGAATGGAAATAAAGAATAATTTGAATGAAAAGATTTTAGATGCGCAGAACCAAGCCTTATTAGAGGCAAATCTTCCAAATGAAGAATTGGGTAAAGTTGTGGAACAACTCACGCCGGGAAATGACGGAATCCTTAGATTCTGTGGACGAATTTGGATTCCAACATTTGGAGGACTTAGGAAATTAATCCTCCAAGAAGCGCATAATTCAAAATACTATGTTCACCCGGGTAGTGATAAGATGTACAAGGATTTAAGGCCCAACTATTGGTGGGCATGGCTGAAGAAATCCATAGCTACTTATGTAGCTAAATGTCTGAAGTGTTCGCAAGTTAAGGCCGAACATCAGAAACCATCGGGATTACAGCAGCCGCTGGAAATTTTCATGTGGAAATGGGAATGCGTAACTATGGATTTCATCACCAAATTACCAAAGACAAATCATGGAAATGACGCAATATGGGTAATTGTGGATAGGTTGACTAAGTCGGCACACTTTTTGCCCATTAAGGAAACTTACAGTTTGGATGAGCTGGCGAAACTGTATGTGGATGAGATTGTATCCTTACACGGCGTGTTGGTATCCATTGTATCCGATAGAGACACCAGGTATACTTCTCACTTTTGGAAGAGCTTTCAGCAAGCCTTGGGCACACGTTTGAACTTCAGTACGGCATATCACCCGTAAAGGATGGGCAAAGTGAACGTACTATACAAACACTGGAAGATATGTTGCTCGCGTGTGTAATCGATCTAGCAGGAAGTTGGGACAAACACTTGCCTCTAGTCGAGTTCTCCTACAATAACAGCTATCATGCAAGTATTCAAGCTGCCCCTTTCGAAGCTCTTTACGGGAGAGAAAGTGTAGGACGCCCGTTTGCTGGGCAGAAGTTGGGGAAGCTCAACTAACAGGGCCGGAGATTGTTTTGGAGACGACGAATAAGATTTTGCAGATTCGTGATCGTCTCAAGGCTGCCAGGGATAGGCAGAAAAGTTATGTGGATAAGAGGCGTAAACCCCTTCAGTTCCAGGTAGGGGACAAAGTTTTAGTAAAAGTATCATCTTGGAAAGGCGTTATGCGCTTTGGAAAGAAGCGCAAGTTGAGCCCTAGGTACATTGGACCGTTCGAGATCATCGAACGTGTCGGGTCGGTGGCTTATAAGTTAAAATTTCCAGAGAAACTTAGTAGAATCCATGATGTGTTCCACATATCCAATCTGTAGAAATGCCTGGCCGACGAATCATTGGCAATGCCACACGAAGACGTGCAAATTGATAAAAACCTGCGTTTCATTGAGAAACCCGTACCGATCAAAGATCAGCAGGTCAAGAAGCTTCGTGCACCTAAAACTGTATACAAGGTCATTTGTACTGTCCCAAGTTATTTATGAAAATGTGCCAAGTGCACCTAAACTATTTTCGAAAAGATATTCAAAATGAATCAGTTGAGTGTATTTACCAGTGTAAACTGACATATTTTCAACGATCAAGTTACAGGTACAAGTACGAAATAGGCCGGAAGCTGCGGGGCATATACCGAGGAGTTGCGACCTTAGGATTTGCCTGTAGAGTCTGATTTCATTTTGTATGTTATCCGGTCCGCCTGTGGATCTTATTACAAGCCTCGTCTGTATATTATTTGTGTTTTTCTAAACTCTTGACACTTATGGTTTGTAAATAGTTTATGTATCCAATGACTTCCGCTGTGTTAACTTGTATTTGGTTATGATGATATTAACTTTACGTCACGGTACTCTCCCACCGGTAGACACGTGGATTTCGGGGTGTGACAGTCACCTGCCACATCATTGAAAAAATGTCATGTAGGCTGCCACGTCAGCAAAAATGCCACATCAATTGCCACGTCAGCAAAATGGCCACATCAGATGCCACATCAGCGAAAACTAACTGGTTAGGGTTCAGTTAGTTGGGGAGTGTTATCGGCCAATAAGTTGAAAGTTGGGAGTGCTGCTATACAAATCGAGGGAGTGTTATCGGCCAATTGGTGAAAATTGGGGTTATTTAAATCGAATATCCCTATTTTTAAATGAATCATATAAGTTGACGATATATAAACGAGTTGCTGGGTTCTAAGCGCGTTATGATAACATGTTTAGTCATAAGTATGAGTGTGACAAATAACTAATATATTGTATCAATATTAACATTATTATAACTTACCATGTAAATTAGAAACGAAAAAAAAAAACAAAAACAAAAATATAAAGGTTTCTTTTTTCTAAATAGTTAAACGGGTTAATGGGTCAACCTGTTTTTTATACGGGTCAACCTGGCCCTTTTTTTAAACGGGTCGTGTTAGTCAACCCAAACCTGTTTTTTCGTGTCGGGTTAACGGGTCGTGTCAAGAATTGTTGTCCCTAGGGTCGGCATGCTGACTTGGCTTCGCGTCATCGGCAATCCCCCCCCCAAGTGATTTTTGGTGCCATCGGTGGGGTTTTACCCATCTCGCCGAACATCACAATGTCATTCTCTCTCTTCTTTTTCCTTCTTTCTCTTCTTATAATTCAAATAAAAACAATTAAAAGGGGTGAAGGACGAGCATACCATTAGTTGATGACATGGAGCTTAGGTGGAGAATGGATAAATGGAGTAGATGAGGGACAACACCCTACGCCTTAGACCGTGGGGTATGGTGGGGCGGGGGTTTGGGGTATATCCCGACACGTGGCTTGGGTGGGATCCGCTGGGCTGACCCACAATGAAGACGGTATGGTGGGACGGGGGTTTGGGGTGTGGCCCGACACGTGGCTTGGGTGGGCTCCGTTGGGCTAACCCAAAGCTTTATATATTTTTTAATAAATTTAACAAAAAACAAAGAAAATAAAAGAAATTACGTTGATATCGCTTAAAAAAAACCTAAAATTCATAAAAAGTTCCTAGTGCTTGGAATATTTTTTCTTTATCGCTTCTTTCGTCTCCAACATTAATTCCAACTCTTCATCTGATAGGTCATCGGTGGGCTGGGCTAGAAATTTCATATATCATCGTCTTTGTTTCAGGGCGTCCCTAGCTTCTTTGCTCTTCCGAATTTCGGCCCTTTGTTGTTGTAATACGTTAAATGTATCTAACTTGCTTGCAATGTCTTCCAACTGATCGCTGTATACACCCCTACGCAAGCCTGAACTCCCCACTGAAGGCGACGATGTACCCGATCTTGATTTTTGAGCGCGCCTTTTTGCGGCGTCTCTTCCGATTTTTGGCCGGCTTGGGGATTCCTTCAACTCGTCGAAGTTGAGATCAATCTCTTGATCTCGTGCATCTGATTGGGCTTGGGAAGAGGATGTCCTAGCCTTTTTTGATGACGTGGTAGTTTCGCTACCACTGTGGATATTCGCCAATTTGGATGGAACTTACAAATGTCCCAACAATGCATGAAACAGGAAGTCTCACCCAACATTCGCTTTGAATGTGACCAATGCATTCATAACAAAGTCGGCATCGGTTTCACCACTTTTCGGGTTTTGCCTTGCCTTATGGAAAAAACCACTAAATTTGGTGACTTTCCCGCTTATCTCGGTCCACTTTGAGGATAAGCTATCATTTTCACTGATAAAGCTCCTTTTCCATTTCTTCGTGGAATGCTTTACTAACCGCGTCCCACAAACGGTTTCTATGTTGAGAATTTCATATTAAAAAAAAGGTTTAATATATTACAAGCTTATATAAACAAAAACATAAATGTTAAAACAATGGCTACAAAATTTTAAAAAATACCTATAACTGGATGTTGAGATTTTTGAACCCAAGCCCTCGCCAATGCAACTTCTTCTTTAAGGACCCATTTTTGTTGTTTTCGCTTGCCGCTTTCAATTGCTTTCTCGCCTCTGTTTTTTCCTTGTGACTTTCTTCTTGGATTTGGATGCGGAAGATCCATCGATGGGGGGTTGAGTTTCGGGGACGGTTTCGGTTTGGGAAAGGTTGATGTAGTTTTGTTGAAGCAGGCTAGGTATAGAATCGTCGTTATGAGGAAAGTTAGTATACAAACGATTCGAGAGAAACGATGTGTAACCGGCCACATCCGTCATAGAAGAGTGTATTAAAAAGGGAGCCATGGGACGATTGGATGGTGGGCTAGGTGTCGGTGTTTCGTGGTATCCCCACGGATTGTTCGGATCGTAACCACGATTTTGAGGATTCATTTTTCGTATTGTGATTGGATGATTAAAATAGATAGAGATGATTATAGAAGAGGTGAAGTAGTTGTGGTGAAAAAATGAATGGAAGTGTGGAAATTTATAGTGAAAAAAAAATGTTTTTTTATTTTTTTTACACATAGCCGTTGCTCAACGGCTAGTTAGGCCAAGCCAATGAAGAACCGCCAGCTCAGATGGGTAGCCCCGCCCAACACTCGGGCTGAATTCCCGCCCAACGGGCCACGCTGAAACTAAGCCCACCCGGGATGGTGACTTGGGCGTTCAACCCACACCGAAACCCCCACCCCATACCCCATAGTCTTATTGTTGTGTTGTGTCCCATTAAAATTAATAATTATTGTTGTCAAAATATGACACATTTTCACTTTTAAGTGAAAAGGTAGTTATAATGAGCACAGTTGTCCCCTGTGATCATTTCATGAACAATTAGTTTGTGAGTAATCGTGTTATTCATCAACATTTGATAAGCTTTTCAGTAAACATTGCAATAGTTGTTTTAGCGAACGACTCATGCTTACAAGTTCTTTAGCATCGTGACTACTTGCAACAAATGAACAAAATAGGTTTATTTTTGTCGCAAGCAAAGTATGCGTTTGAAATTGATTAGTAGTTATTAATTGCATGTTTAATATCTTTTTTTAGTTATACTTATATTTTTATTGTTGTTGCTTATATTTATATTGTAGAAATCGTTAGTAGCTAGTCAGGCGTGGTGTGAGACTAACGATTAATCAGGATTAACGGGGATTAATTGTAATTAATCAAGATTAATCAGTGTCTAATCAGGATTTTTACAACCATATGTTTGCTAAGTGTGTTTGTATTCATAGGTCTCAACAATGTTAGGTATCATAATATGTTTATATAATATAAACAAATCATCTTAGTTCTTAGGTGGTGTTTAATATGTAAGAATGAGAGGGTGAATTGAATAAACTATTGTAAGAAATGAAAAAAAAAAGTTATTTGATTGTTTAATTTAATGTAAGTACCTATTACATAAGCATTTTCGTTCCTTCTAAACACCCCAAATTCATTCCCTTATTTTTTTGATGTCATTCCCTCTCTCATCATTCATCACCGTCCACCCACCATCGTTGCCGCCACTCACCACCGATTTTACTTCCTCATATTTTCATGTCTATCAAATAACACAACTTAATGGTTTGATCATTATATTCCTAGATGGTAATAAACAAGATAATTGAATGATAATGATCCATTATTCCTTTATTCATTTCATTTTCTTGTTAATTTCATTACCCCGTATCAAATAGAATATAGCAGCTAACAATAGGATCCTTTTATCAAATATATGTTTATATATGAAATTTCTTATTTTCAAATCCTTCATGATTTAATTTCATATTCATGAACCCAAACGTGGAAAGAGAAATCTCGTTCATACCGAAACTAGGAATTTATTGATATAGATGTTTTTCTTATTGTACACCTTTAAAGTTGTGTCCAAATAGAACTCGTTGATAAACATATCTAGATTTTTTATCACAATATTCTATCATTCTTAAAAGGAATGTCGGTGGATTTTCATTGACATTCCCTATGACTTTCACCATATTAGAATTTTAGTCTCTTGATTTTGTTTAGATTTTTTTTATCACAATATTCTAGGAACTAGTATTAAGCCCCACGGTATTACGGTGGGGACGTAAAACTGTGTCAAATTATACCAATGTGACACCAACATCAGCAATCATCTACATTGAAGTTGCGGCGTGTTAATGCGAATAAATTAGACTGTAACGTAAAACATAAAAAATAATAACTAATTCGACTTAGTACTCGCGCGTTGCGTCGAACCTATCAATGGGAAAAATAGACAACGTAAAAACGTTGTACCAAACGTAAAATGAAACGTAAAAATGTTGAACCACACACGCACGTTGCGCCGTGTTAACTCGCAAAATCCAACAAGCGTAAAATAAAAGTTTTGGGAAATATGAAAAGTATAAGGGATCAAAGTTTAAGGGTAAAAAGTTTATGAGGTTAAACTGCAAAGATAAAAACTTTTAGGTTAAAAGAGGAAAAATCAAATAATTTTAGGTTAATAGTGTAATATCAATTTTTTTTTGAAAAACCCCTACGCATTATATACAACTCTCAATGCATAAACATATTAAAATTTATAATATATAAATGTTGGTGGATTTTTGATTGACGGTCCCTACGACTTTCATCATATTACTATTTTAGTCTCTTGATTTTGTTATCTTTAAAGTTTCATAAAATAAAGGGGAATTGACCTGTAATAATCCCAACTAGAGGTCATTGGCCACTGACATCCCACCTTTGAATATTTCTCCCACCAGTCCCACCTTTCACCTATTTTTCCTACACCGGTCCCCCGTTAAAAAAACATAACAGAGTTAAGCTTTTTTCCAAATTACAAACAGGTTTTTTAGGGCTTTTGATCAGAACGATGAGATGAGTCTATTGATGTAAAACTTACCTCGAAACGGTGCTCCCAATGACTTGATTTTTGTTAATTGGAAATTTTAACACCCGAATTGAAGCATCGTTTTCATCGTTTGGAGCACCAATTTGAGGTAACCTTTACATCAACGGACTCGTATCATCGTTCTGATCAAAAACCTAAAAAAACTATTTGTCATTTGGAAAAAAAACTTAACCCCGTTAAGTTTTTTTAACGGGGGATCATTGGAGGAAAAATAGATGAAAGGTGGGACTGGTGGTAGGAATATTCAAATGTGGGACTATCAATGGTCAATGACCTCTAGTTGAGATTATTACAGGCAAATTCCCCCTAAAATAAAAGTTTAGTCCAGAGTCCAGACTATTACTATATATTACAATTTCTACAAATTAATCACTCAAGTTTTCAATATTCCAACTTTACGTCTTTATCATATATAATATACGTTTTAACATATTATCCTCTTCACTAATTTTTGTTTGCTAATTTCTTTTACAAAAACTAATTTGCCGTTGACCTCATCGGGTTTCTAAAGTTTCAAGATTACCCCTTTACTTCCTTTACTTTAAAAAAATAACTTTTTATGGGCGTACTTTATGTACGTGTCGATATAAATTAAAGATGGTTTACGTTTAGGCGATTGTTTTTAGAAACGAGTTAGCTCATATAATACGTTATGTTTCTGGTTGGTCTACATTTCAACGTAAATTTTGTACCAAGCCGGGCGTGGTTAATTATAATCCACTTTCTGAGTTATTCTATTTTTCGACCCCTACCAGTGCAAGATGGGTAAAATAACAATTATTATATTATTATTATTATTATTATTATTATTATTATAAAAATCATAATCGTTGATGTTTACACTTCTTGACTTTGGTCCTTTCACTTTCCAAAACATTCATGGTTGCTCATTGATGTGAATGTGTTTTCTTTTTTTCCTTTTGTGGTTTCTATTTATTAAAGCTATAATATGCCCTCTTTGATTACACATGTCCATTATTTCTCTATACACACTTTATGCTCTTTAGTACGTTATGCTATAACTGTAGGGTATATATTCGATTTACTTTCCGTTTTGATTCAACCGCAATGCTTATATATGTTACATTTGGTTGAACTGAGTAAGTTGGAACATGCCTTTTCATATTGTTAACGCTTGATTAATTGTAAGACCATACTTAATTAACTGAAATTTTATTTATGTTTTTTATATATATAAATGCAAGTATACGTCCGTACATATTTTCGAATTTCATAAAACTTCATAATATTAAAATATTTCAACATGTTATTGTTTTTTAGTTTTGTAATTGACTAAACAAAATGCGGAAGCTTGATCTTTGACTGTGTTCAGTTCTTCACAAGACTTGCCCATACATCCGAGACTTCATAACAACCACCTAGATATCAAAATCATCAAGGACGTAAGTTATAAAAAGTTTATAACTAATTTCATTTGGTCCGAAATGATTAAAGAAACAAACAAATAACTCAACAACAAAACCTGCCGTAAGTTACGGCATAACTGCTGTAGCTTACGGAAAGCATTCCCTGGTTCGACCAGATATCACAGCCGTAACCTACAGCACTCAGCCGTAGGTTACGGCACATGTCACACCCCGACCCGCAGCGGAATAAGAGTCGGGGCATAATTGGGTTATCACCAAAGCTCATGATGTTTACTAAAATGTTTCATATTTATTAAATTCAAATTACAACTTCAGTATTCCAAACAAGTTCTACAATTACAAGGAAAAAGTAACTAAGAAAACAATCCAAAGCCTAAACTGATTTATTCTTCTAGGCCGTCCTATATGTTTCTTGCTCCAACTGGATCACCTGTATCATGTGTAAAAATGGGGGATTTTGGGTCAACAAAAGTTGGCGAGTGAACCTTGTTAAAAACATTTGTTATTAATTTCTTGTTGTATTTAATATGGAAAAATTGTGCAATAATCATATGTGAGCAAACGTAAATAAACAAACAATCACAAACTACCTTGCATAAGTATATGACATGAATGATAATGTATTGTGAGATCAAGGCTCAATCAAACGGAGCCGATCGTATGTTGGCAACGTCACGTTCCGCTCATAGGTAATGGGGAACAGACGAGCCTATGATGATGTATGTGAGATCAAGGCTCAATCAAACGGAGCCGATCGTATGTTGGCAACGTCACGTTCTGCTCATAGGTAATGGGGAACAGTTCCGCTCATAGGTAATGGGGAACAGACGAGCCTATGATGATGTATGTACTGAAAATGATAAATTTAATCTAAACATTAACCACACAAACAATTGATACATATTGGATACACATTTGATCATGGATATGATGGATGCACAAGTGTTTAAATGTAATAATAATAAGCGACACATGATACACCCCAAAATTGATTAAAACGGGGAATTGGTAGAGATTCACTCACATTGGGTGCGTTCGTTTGATGATGTTGAATGCGCACGAGTTTGGAGATTTGATCGACGAGGAATAACTAACCTAAAATAATAACGAAATGGTTCGTAAATAAGTGGATTTTATTATAGGATTTTTAGATTTATTTTGTGAGTTTAAGGTCATTTTCTAACTTTAAAAATATTATTTTTAAGTATTTTTAATTATTTTTAAATTAAATAAAAAAAAAAAAATAAAAAAAATTTGACTTTTTGGTTGACCGTTGACCGATCGTTGACCGGTCGGAAAGTGACTTATGTGTGCGCTGGGTGAGGCTCGAACCCGAGACCTCTCGTACGCGTGCACGCAACTCTACCAACTGAGCTACGTGTCTAACCCGAAATATTATGTGTTTTAATTATATATATATACTAACTAACTGTTAATTTATTTGGTTTATATTAAAAGGATTTAAACTGGTTGAACCGGTTACAGGGAAGCCGGATCGAACTCGGGTCCTTTGGTTTGTAAGCGCACAGCCCAACCAGTTGGGCTGTGTGTCTTATCTGTTTAATTTACGATTTATTTTAATCTTATAGACATACCATGGGCTTGATCTGATTTGTTTAAAAAAATTGGCTTTAATTCGGAAAGTCAGTGCGTTTTAAGGTTCGAACTCGTGACGTGCGCTATGTGTTTGCACACAGTCCACCGCTGGACTGTGTGTCTAACCAGGTTTAATATCTTGTTTTAATTAAACTTATACATAATATTCAACTTCGTCTTCTTCATTCAAAGACACAGACAAATGATATTCAACTGATCTGGTTTAAATCGTTCGTCTAACATATAAATGATTGAAATGTAATGGATAGAGAGGGTTTTGGAAATGAATGTACCGAAACAGATGTTTTTCTCAGAACTCCGGCAAAGGTCGTCGGCTCTGTTTTGTGAATTCCGTCTGATTGAATCAATCAATAGTTTTGATCGATGAGTTGCGAAATTTAGTTACTAAACAAGGATTATCAGAGGGTTTAGATGTTTGTACCGATTCACAGCGTGTTTTCGGAAATGTCCAGAGATTTTCTGGCGAGTGTAGAATATCCGGTAACGTCGTCTGGGACCGATTCTGGTTGAAGGATTTAAGTTAGTGAAAGTCTAACAATGGATTGAAAATGAAAGAATCGAGAAATTTACCGATTTGATGTATGTCCCGGTTTTTCGGCGAAAATCCGGCGATAGCAGATAACGTTTCCGACGAATAGAAGTTAGAGTGAAAGTGAAATTGAGAGTTCTGCGAGTGTTTCCGAGATATGAGGCGATGGTATTATCAGTGTAAATTGAAAGTAAATTTCATTTCGGTTTCAACTCCAAACAATCATATGAATCGAGGCATTGAAGACTGAATTGATTAGAACGTGGGTTGTAATTGATTTATCGGTTATACTCAGGAACTCGCGACCATACCAAAGGTTTCTGGATATCTGAAAGCCGATGAGCGGTTTCAGTTCTTGGCGCAAGCAGATGAATTCTCGGTGGAACTTAAGTTTTTATTTGATTCATTGATTACACAAACAAGCCAAGTGGCGGAGTGGTGAATGGCTTGTGTGTTAAATGAGCCGGCTGACCCGGGTTCGAAACCCGGCAGCGACATTTATTTTTTTCTTCGACCGTTTTTATTGTTTATTAATTATAGTTTATAAATTCTAATATATTTATTAATTATGTATAGTTTAAAATTAAAAAGAGCAAATGAAGCGGGTTTTGAAAACCCGTTTTTCGACGGATGTTACAGTATCCCCTACTTTTAGAAATTTCGTCCCGAAATTTAAGTAGTAGTGGTAACAGGAAAAAGATGCGGGTATTTTTCGCGCATTGAGTCTTCACGTTCCCAAGTAAACTCAGGTCCTCGTTCTGACTCCCAGCGTACCCTAACAATTGGAATACGACTCCGTCTTAAACGTTTTTCTCCGAAGTCCATGATCTCTACTAGTCTTTCAATGAAGTGCATAGATTCATCGATCTGAATATCTTCCAGGGAAATATGGAGGTTTTCATCGGCGAGGCACTTCTTTAAGTTTGATACGTGGAACGTGGGGTGAATTCTGTTGAGTTCTTCTGGTAGGTCAAGCTTGTATGCTACAGGTCCTACTCTTTCGAGTATCTTGAAAGGTCCTATGTAGCGTGGTGCTAGCTTGCTCTTCTGCCCAAAACGAACTACTCCCTTCCATGGTGATACTTTTAAAAGTACTTGATCACCAATGTTAAACTCCAAGGGCTTTCGTCGTTTGTCTGCATAACTCTTTTGACGACTTTGTGCCGCTAGAAGATTGTTTCGAATTTGATGGATTTTGTCTGTCGTTTCTTGAATCAATTCTGGACCGGTGATTTGAGCTTCCCCAATTTCGTGCCAACATACTGGAGATCGGCACTTACGGCCATATAACGCTTCGAAAGGAGCCATGCCGATACTTGAGTGGTAACTATTGTTGTACGAAAATTCAACTAATGGTAGATGAGCGTCCCAATTCCCTTTGAAGTCTATGACACATGCTCGAAGCATATCTTCAAGAGTTTGGATGGTGCGTTCAGATTGTCCATCAGTTTGAGGATGATAAGCGGTACTGAGGTCTAATCGTGTACCCAAAGCGGCTTGTACGGCTTGCCATGTTCGTGAAGTGAAACGACCATCACGGTCTGAAATGATGCTTAAAGGTACACCATGACGGCTTACGATCTCGCTGATGTAGATACGAGCTAACTTCTCGTTCTTGAAGTCCTCGCGAATCGGAATGAAGTGAGCTGATTTTGTAAGACGATCAATGATTACCCATATAGTGTCATACCCACTGGAGGTGCGAGGTAACCCGGTAATAAAGTCCATGGTTATGTTTTCCCACTTCCATACAGGTATTTCAGGTTGGACTAGAAGTCCTGAGGGTCTTTGATGTTCAGCTTTTACTTTGGAACATGTAAGCCACTTGGAAACAAAAACAACGATATCCTTCTTCATGCCAGGCCACCAGTAGGTGTATCGAAGGTCTTGATACATCTTGTCGGCTCCTGGGTGTACAGAGTACCGTGTTTTGTGCGCCTCATTCATAGGGAAATCACGAAGGTTATTGTGATCGGGAATCCATATGCGATCTAGATAGTACAGAATACCGTCGGATTTGGTTTCGATTTTAAGTTCTGCTCCACAAGACAGCTCATTGCGTACGTCGTTTTCTGTTACTGAAACATGTTGGGCTTCTCGGATTTGATTTTTGATGCCAGTTATGATTTGCGAACATAGAAGACGAATGGAGTTCGCATAACCCTTTCGACTGAGCGCATCGGCCACCACGTTTGCCTTGCCAGGATGATACCGAATTTCACAGTCGTAGTCATTAAGAAGTTCGACCCATCTTCGTTGCCTCATGTTCAACTCCTTTTGGTTAAAGATATGTTGGAGGCTCTTGTGATCAGTGTATATTTCACACTTGGTACCGTAGAGGTAATGTCTCCATATCTTAAGAGCGAACACAACGGCTCCAAGTTCTAGGTCGTGGGTGGTGTAGTTCTTCTCGTGAACTTTGAGTTGCCTAGAAGCATAGGCTATCACTTTTCCTCTTTGCATTAATACACAGCCTAGCCCTTGCCCTGATGCGTCGCAATATACTACAAAGTCATCGCAACCTTCAGGAAGTGTGAGGATAGGTGTGTCACAAAGCTTTTGCTTAAGGGTTTGGAAGGCTTCTTCTTGTTTAGGTCCCCATATGAAGGGTTTTCCTTTATGAGTCAAAGCCGTGAGTGGTACAGCAATACGTGAGAAATTGGAAATGAAGCGGCGATAGTAACCAGCCAAACCAAGAAATGATCTTACTTCGGTAGGGGTACGTGGAGCTTGCCATTCCTGTACTGCCTTGATTTTTGAGGGATCAACATGAATTCCCTTGTCATTGACGACGTGTCCAAGGAATTGTACTTCCCTTAACCAGAATTCACATTTCGAGAACTTAGCGTACAACTTTTCTGTCCTTAAGAGTGTAAGGATGAGTCGAAGATGTCGTTCATGATCAGACTTAGACTTTGAGTAGATGAAGATGTCGTCGATGAAGACTATGACAAAGCGGTCGAGGTAGGGTTTGCATACCCTATTCATTAAATCCATAAATACTGTTGGAGCGTTGGTTAAACCAAATGGCATGACCATGAATTCGTAATGACCATAACGAGTTCGGAAGGCGGTCTTTGGGACGTCTTCTTCATGTACTCTGAGTTGATGATAACCAAAACGAAGGTCGATTTTTGAAAAACAGGTGGCGCCTTGAAGTTGGTCTAGAAGATCATCGATGCGAGGTAATGGGTAGCGGTTCTTGACCGTTAATTTGTTGAGTTCTCTGTAGTCGATACACATGCGAAACGTTCCGTCTTTCTTCTTCACAAATAGAACAGGTGCACCCCAAGGCGATGAGCTAGGACGTATGAATCCTTTGTCAGTCAGCTCTTGCAGTTGACTGGCCAGCTCTTGCATTTCGGATGGGGCTAACCTATAAGGAGATTTTGCAACTGGTGTAGCTCCAGGTATAAGATCTATGCGGAATTCGACTTCTCTCACGGGAGGAAGTTCTGAAATGTCGTCAGGAAAAACTTGCGGAAAATCTTTTACAACTGGGATGTCTGCGAGTTTCTTCTCCTTGGTTCCCTTTTTGACGACATGAGTTAGGAATGCGACATAATTCTTGCGGAGATATTTTCGGGCTTGAAGACAGGACATTAATTTGAGTCCTTTCGAAGGGGTTTCTCCAAAGATTCGTAGAGTCTGACCGTTTGTAAAAGGAATGCGAATAAACTTTTCGCGGCAAACAACTTCAGCATGATGTTGGCTGAGCCAGTCCATACCAATTATAATGTCGAAACTTCCCAACTTCATAGGAATGAGGTCAACTGGAAAATCGTGATCGTTTAGGGTGAGAGTACAATTGCGTATAATAGAGTTTAATGAGACCGGTTTTCCGTCAGCAACTTCTACCGTTATGGATTCCATGAGTTTATCACGAGTTTGGTTGAGGATGGGTTCAAATTCTAAGGACACAAAACTCTTATCCGCGCCAGTATCAAATAACATGGATGCATAACTACCATTGATGAGAAACGTACCGTTAACCACATTGTTGTCAGCCCTAGCTTGATTGGCGTTGATGTTGAAAGCTCTTCCCCTAGCAGGTGGAGGAGCTTGGTTAGCCTGGTTTACTGGGTTTGCTTGAGCTTGGGCATGGATGATGTTCACCAAGCGTGGACAGGTATTCCTGAAGTGGTTCGGGTCTCCACAGTTGTAACAAGCCCGCATAGGTTGCATCATGGGATAGTTGGGTTGGTAGTAGGATTGGGCTACATGTTGGGCAGGTGGTAGGAGTAAAGGTTATTGGGCTTGACCCACTATCTGATGGTGGGTTTGGGTTGAGGGCTGATTGCGGTTCGTTCGCTGAAGTGCGCGACAGGTTTGGATGGTGTGACCTGCGCGGCCACAGCCGGTGCAATGTTGGCAGGGATGTTCGGGAAAGTGATGGTATTGGCAACGGTTGCATTTTGGGTATGGGCCGGAGTATGGCTTTTTATATGGTGCAGCTGAGGGGGCAACTTGGGTGATGGGTGCAGCAGTAATAGGGAGGTTTGTTTGTGTGACAGCAAAGTTTCTGCCGTTTCGTTTCCTCTTACTAGCAAACTTTGAGGAGGAGGTGGAATTGTTTGAAGTTTGGCCCTCAATGGGGGCTTTCTTTTTCTCGTCCTTAAATTTGCCGTTTCGGATGCGATTCTCGGTAAGCTCGGTAGCTAGTTCCATAGCAGCTTCAAGTGTTGCAGGCGAAGTGCTTAGAACTGAGTCTTGAATTTTCGAGGGGAGGCCTCGAATATGGTGTTCGACTAAGCGGTATACTGGGGTGAACAAGTTGGGGATCATTTGGTTCAGCTCTAGAAACCTTTTGTTGTAGGAAGTATGATCTCCTTCCTTTTGCTTTAACGAGTGGAATTCATCCTCTAACTTTTTGATCTCGCTTCTTGGACAGAAGCGTCTCGTCATGATTTCCCTTAACTCCTCCCATGTTAAGGCCATTGCATCTTCGATTCCTCTCTTACCTTTTTCTGTATTCCACCAGGTAAGAGCTACTCCAAATAGTCTCCCGGTTGCGTAACGTACCTTACGATCCTCGGGACAATCGCAATTGAGGAAGGTGTTTTCCATTTCCTCAAACCAGTGGAGGAGAGCAGTGACACCTTCGGTCCCTTCATATTTCGGGGGATCGCAAGACTTGAAGTGTTTGTAAGAGCACTTTTTGGAGGGAGGGTTGTCGACGTTCTGGTCTTCTTGATTGGGAGGGTTGATGGGATTTGCGGCGAGAGCTTGTTGGACTTGAATTACGATGTCAGGAAGCACCGCGGCCATTTGTTTTGCGATTTGGGTGGCCAAGCGTTCGTTTGACCTTCCTGACTTTCTACCTCCACGTTGCTGTCACACCCCGACCCGCAGCGGAATAAGAGTCGGGGCATAATTGGGTTATTACCAAAGCTCATGACATTTACTATTATGTTTCATATTTAATAAAGTCAAAGTTACATTCTCAAATATCCAAACATGTTCATTCAATACAAAGAAAATAAAACAAACATAACAATCTCAACACTATATCGTTTTATTCTTCTAGTCCAAATCCTATGTATTCCTAGCTGCAGCTGCTTCACCTGTATCATGTGTAAAATGGGGGGTTTTTGGGTCAACATAAGTTGGCGAGTGAACCTTATTAGATAAACATTTATTAATAAATTAATTGTTAGTTTATCAAATGAAAATTTGTGCATAACCATAGATGAGCAAATGTAAATAATCAAGTAATGGCAATTTGCAGTCACAACTATAAACATACAATAACACATGGCAGCATACATGAACATACCAACATCATACTGTAAATAACATAAATGAAACTGTGCGATCAAGGCTCAATCAAACGGAGCCGATCGTATTGCATGTACTGAAAATGAAAATGTCTGTGCGATCAAGGCTCAATCAAACGGAGCCGATCGTATGTGGGCACGCCAGGTTCAACCGCATAATAAAATGGGGAACATGCTCAACGCTCATAATGTAATGGGGAGCGGCGGCCTATGAAATTGCATGTACTGAATATTAAATTGCATCCAATGGTAACTACTTAACAGCAACAAACTGAATACACAAGTTCATGTTATGATGTATGCACAATGGTTTAGTAATAATATATATACAAAGACACATGATACACCCCAAAACGTGATTAAAACGGGGAATTTGTAAGATTCACTCACATTGGGTGCGTTGGATTGGAGATGGTGAGATGCGCACGATTTAGATGAGCGGATCAACGAGGAATACTAACCTAAATAATAATGGAAAAATATATTAAATGGATGGATTTTATTAAGGATTTTAATGAAATTTTTAGATATATTTTTGTGAGTTTATGGCTATTTTCTATCTTTAAAAATGTTATTTTTAAGTATTTTTAATTGATTTTTAAATTAAATTAAATAAATAAAATATAAAAAAAATATTATTTTTTTAGCGTTGACCGTTGACCGTTGACCGGTTCGGTCAGCGAATTAATCTGCGCCGGGTGAGATTCGAACCGGCGACCTCCCGTTCGCGTGCACGCAGCTCTACCAACTGAGCTACGTGTCTAACCCGAAATAATCTCGTTTTTAATTATATTTATACACTTATTCGATTTAACCGAATTTCCTTTATTTGCAAAAACATTTTAATTCAATCGGGCCGGTGCTCGTGAGGGTTTCGAACGCGCGACGTGTAGTTCATGTTGCACACAGTCCCCCGCTGTGACTGTGTGTCTAACGCGGTTATTATCTAGGTTTTTATTATACTTAACAACTATCTGAGTTAACCCGGTTTAGTTCTTGATCAAAAAGGCATTTTATTACACAAGGTGTGCGTGTAGCAGGGATCGAACTCGGGACATGTATAGTTTTTGTTTGCACACAGTCCACCGCTGGACTGTGTGTCTAACCCGTTTATAATTCCGATTTTAATTAATCTTATGTTATCACTGAACTCGTCTTCTTCATTACGAACGCAGACATCAATCAAACAACCGATTCGTGATTAATTTAGTTAATAAACATGATGTCTAGTTTGAATGCATTGAACCGAAAAGTTTGGGGAAAGAAGATACCGAACAGGTTGTCTTCTTCAGAGAGTCCGGCGAAACTTGTCGGCTCTGTTTTTGAAACCTTCGGCTGCGAGGATCAATTAACAGGTTTAAGGGATTAGATATGAAATTGAACTAATGAGTATTGATTATCAGTACGTTGGAATGTGCATACCGGTAACTAACGAGTTTCCGGCAATTCCAGAAGTTTTCCGGCGAACACAGAAAGTCCAGCAATGACGTCTGTGGTTGATTTTGAGCGATGGGTTAATGTTAGTAAGGTTCTAACAATAGATTGAAACCGTAAAGTAGAAGTATTTTACCGATTTGAGTTGAATACGGTTTTCCGGCGACTTTTGCAGGGAATTCCGGCGAGCTGTTTTAGGCGCTCTGATGGTCTGAAAATGCGACGAAAAGGAAATAGAGTATTGGTATGATATCTCTGAATCGCGAGAGTGGTCTGGAGTTTGTGTAATTTTGAACTTAATGGATTTTCGGTTTTAAAAACCAACAATGATGAGTCTTGAAGTTTAATCAATTTCTGATTGATTAAAAACCGTCGTGCATCGGTTATAAGCTGAATGTGTGAGATAAACAACGATTTGACGCTTGGTTTGCCGATTACCGTTTCTCAGATGGCGCCATCGGTTTTAACTGAGTTTGTGTATAAAATTCATTTATGTTCCTAGTGTTAGCAGAAAACACAATGTGGCGGAGTGGTTTAGGGAGTGAGTGTTAAGTTGTTGAAGAGTCTTGGCTGACCCGGGTTCGAATCCCGGCAGCTTCATTATTTTTTTATTTATTTTATTTTAACTTTTTATCAAATATATTTTTTATAGTTTAGTTTATTTATTAATTATGTATCGTTTTAACTCAAAATAATCATAAATATTTAATGTAACTTTTATAACTTGGTACTTGATTACAAAACGGAGCGGGTTTTGAAGACCCGATTTTTACAAATGTTACAGTTGCTGCCTAGCCGACATCTACAGGAACATACATAAGAAGATGGTGAGTTTAAGGAGTCTTTTTAGGTGTCATGTGTCGTCAAATGAATAAAAATAACATAATTGTCAATAATGCAACTACATCCATAGGATGTCTTGGGTTTGCTCATGTTTGGGCCTCCAATGTCCCCCATACCATCGCCTGTATAGTCATGTGGGCCCCCATGACTATTGGCTTAGTAGGATTCACATTGGTGTTGGCGGTTTAACACTCGCATCACCTGAATGAAAACCATGAAATATGTTTGCGAGATGTATGGTAGGAGGGTGTCCAGGTATAGACACAATGACAACTCAAAGTGGGGTTAGCTCACACGACGTTTGGTATAGCATGCTTTGGCCTAATAGGTCCTTCGTACTCTCATCGTTAGTCCCCAGGTAGGCAAACTGGTCCTTTATTTTGGATTTATACGAATGCCAAGCCTAGACAGGACGTTCCGACTACCGGTACTCGTACCCTTCCAGTTACTACATGCCCGTCACGGGAACTCACTTTGATGTGATTTGAAAATACAAAAATCGTTGCAAAAATCATAGGAATTGTGAGGTGTGTGCTCTCATGGATATGATATGTTATGAGGATATGATTCATGATAAGCATTGTATAATAATATGTACTTATGAACATGCTTGCATAACATTGAATGTAACAATAAACACAAAGCATATAAACATCATGAATTTTGCATGTAACACATAAACAATTTAAAATTTTTAATCAACTATAGTATAGGCTCTAAGGGTCTAATAACCTATCCTATATCCCTAAATAAATAAAATATGATGGATGCACAAGTGTTTAAATGTAATAATAATAAGCGACACATGATACACCCCAAAATATGATTAAAACGGGTAATTGGTAGAGATTCACTCACATTGGGTGCGTTCGTTTGATGATGTTGAATGCGCACGAGTTTGGAGATTTGATCGACGAGGAATAACTAACCTAAAATAATAACGAAATGGTTCGGTAAATAAGTGGATTTTATTAATAGGATTTTTAGATTTATTTTGGTGAGTTTAAGGTCATTTTCTAACTTTAAAAATATTATTTTTAAGTATTTGTAATTGATTTTTAAATTAAATAAATAAATAAAAAAATAAAAAAAATTGACTTTTTGGTTGACCGTTGACCGTTGACCGGTCGGACAGTGACTTATGTGTGCGCTGGGTGAGGCTCGAACCCGAGACCTCTCGTAGGCGTGCACGCAGCTCTAGCAACTGAGCTACATGTCTAACCCGAAATATTCTGTGTTTTAATTATATATATATATACTAACTAACTGTTAATTTATTTGGTTTATATTAAAAGGATTTAAACTGGTTGAACCGGTTACAGGGAAGCCGGATCGAACTCGGGTCCTTTGGTTTGTAAGCGCACAGCCCAACCAGTTGGGCTGTGTGTCTTATCTGTTTAATTTACGATTTATTTTAATCTTATAAACATACCGTGGCTTGATCTGATTCTGTTTAAAAAAATTGGTTTTAATTCGGAAAGTCGGTGCGTTTGTAAGGTTCGAACTCGTGACGTGCGCTATGTGTTTGCACACAGTCCACCGCTGGACTGTGTGTCTAATCCGGTTTAATATCTTGTTTTAGTTTAACTTATACATAATATTCAACTTCGTCTTCTACATTCAAAGACACAGACAAATGATATTCAACTGATCTGGTTTAAATCGTTCGTCTAACATATAAATGATTGAAATGTAATGGATAGAGAGGGTTTTGGAAATGAATGTACCGAAACAGATGTTTTTCTCAGAACTCCAGCAAAGGTCGTTGTAACATCCGTCAAAAACCGGATTTACCAAACCCGCTCCGTTTATTAACCGAACAATCAGTTAAAAATTTCTTTGCGTATTTAATGCCCAAATTATTTTTAAACGATACATAATTAATAAGTATATTGGAATATATAATTTATATTTGAAAAAGTGTTAAAAATAGTGGTTAAAAAATAAAACAAGGCTGCCGGGTCAAACCGGTCAAGCAAAGCCTTAACACTCATCTATCCAACCACTGCGCCACTGGTACTTTTTAGTAATATAACGAAACAATTAATTCAAATAATGAAAACAGAAGTCAAATCCAGTCAACTGACGCGCCCAAATCCGTTGACGCCGGAAAATCCGACGATTTCGTCAAACGGCGTCGGTTATCAATGACTTAACTTAACATTAAACCTCAACATCGGTTATAACTGATGTCCAGTCCGCGACACAAGCTATAACCGCCGGAAAATCATTAACCGACGAATCAAGACGGAAATCGGACTAAACTCGTCAATGTTCTGCCCTATAAATACCCCTCTAACCCTGTTAGCTTTTTCGCTCACAATCACACATTTTCCCGACGTAATTCCACTCGCCGGAAATTTCTACAACTCGCCGGAAAACCGACCCTTTCACCTCTGTGCCTTACTGAACCCCCAGAGCTCATACCGAAGCCACCCACACTCATCTCAAGCTCCCTGAAGACCCTCTGCCGCAGGACACACTCATCTCACACGTCACGCGTTCGAAACTTGTTACTGGCACCGGTTTGTTGAATTAAAATGTTTTTGAAAGTTAAAAGAATTTTGGTTAAATCGAATCAGTTTATAAATATAATTAAAAACAAGATTATTTTGGGTTAGACACGTAGCTCAGTTGGTAGAGCTGCGTGCACGCGTACGGGAGGTCTCGGGTTCGAGTCTCACCCAGCGCATCCTTGCACCCTGACCGAACCGGTCAACGGGTCAACGGTCAACGCAAAATAAACAAATTTTTTTTATATATTTTTATTTATTTAATTTAATTTAAAAATCAATTAAAAATACTTAAAAATAACATTTTTAAAGATAGAAAATAGCCTTAAACTCACAATAATATATCTAAAAATTCCATTAAAATCCTTAATAAAATCCACTCATTTACTATATTTTTCGCCATTATTTAGGTTATAAATTCTCGTTGTTCATCTCTCCCGACTCGTGCGCATCTTATCATCTCCATTCAAACGCACCCAATGTGAGTGAATCTTTACAAATTCCCCGTTTTAATCACGTTTTGGGGTGTATCATGTGTCTTGTTATATATATATTATATTTAAACCATTGTGCATACATCATATCATGAACATGTGTATTCAGTTTGTTTCAACTGTTGTGTAGTTATTGTTAGATGCAATTTATTATTTTCAGTACATGCAATTTCATAGGCCGCCGCTCCCCATTACATTATGAGCGTTGAGCATGTTCCCCATTTCATTATGAGCGTGAACCTGGCGTGCCCACATACAATCAGCTCCGTTTGATTGAGCCTTGATCGCACAGACATTTTCATTTTCAGTACATGCAATACGATCGGCTCCGTTTGATTGAGCCTTGATCGCACAGTTTCATTTATGTTATTTATCGTATGATGTTGGTATGTTCATGTATGCTATCATATGTTATTGTATGTTATAGTTGTGATTGCTATTTGCCACTGCTTGATTATTTACATTTACTCATTTATGATTATGCACAATTTTTCATTGATAAACTAACAAGTAAATCATTAATAAATGTTTATCTAATAAGGTTCACTCGCCAACTTATGTTGACCCAAAAACCCCCATTTTTACACATGATACAGGTGAACCAGCAGCAGCCAGAAACACATAGGATTGGACTAGAAGAATAAAATGATTTAGAGTTTGGGATTGTTATGTTTGGTTTATTTACTTTGTATTGTATGGACATGTTTGGATATTTGGAAATCTAACTTTGACTTAAATAAATATGAAACATATTAGTAAATATCATGAGCTTTGGTGATAACCCAATTATGCCCCGACTCTTATTCCGCTGCGGGTCGGGGTGTGACAGATTGGTATCAGAGCCATGACTATAGGGATATAGGATAGGTTATTAGACCCTTAGAGCCTATACTATAGTTGATTAGAAACTTATAAGATTTTTGTGTGTTACATGCCAAATTTCATGATGTTTATATGTTCTATGTTAAATGTTACATTCAATATTATGCAAGCATGTTCATAAGTATATATTATCATATAATGTCTATCATGAATCATATACTCATAACATATCACATCCATGAAAGCACACACCACATCATGATTGCTTTTACAATGATTTTTGTGTTTTCAAATCTCATCAAAGTGAGTTCGCATGACGGGCATGTAGTAACTGGAAGGGTACCATTACCGGTAGTCGGAACGTCCTGTCTAGGCTGGCATTCGTATAAATCCAAAATAAAGGACCAGTTTGCCTACCTGGGGACTAACGATGAGAGTACGAAGTACCTATTAGGCCAAAGCATGCTATACCAAACGTCGTGTGAGCTAACCCCACTTTGAGTTGTCATTGTGTCTACACCTGGACACGTTCCGACCAAACATCTCATGAACATATTTTGTGGTTTGCATTCGGGTGATGTGAGTGTTAAATTGCCAATACTAATGTGAATCCTACCAAGCCAATAGCCATGGGGGCCCACATGACTATATAGGTGAAGGTATGGGGGACATTTGAGGCCCAACATGAGCAAACCTAAGACATCCTATGGATGTAGTTGCATTATTGATATTTATGTTATTTTCATTTTCTTAAAGACACATGACACCTAAAAAGACACCATAAACTCACAATCTTCTCATGTATGTTCCTGTAGATGTCGTCCAGACAACAACGAAGGGGTAAAAGATCAGGAAGGTCTCAGGAACGCTTGGCCACCCAAATCGCGAAACAAATGGCCACGATACTGCCAGACATTGTGGTCCAAGTACAACAAGCCCTCGCTACAAATCCTACTAACCCTCCCCAACAACATGACCAGAACATCGACAACCCTCCTACCAGCAAGTGTTCATACAAACATTTCAAGTCTTGTGATTCTCCTAAATTTGAAGGGACCGAGGGTGTCACTGCTCTCCTACATTGGTTCGAGGAGATGGAAAACACCTTTCTAAACTGCAATTGTCCTGAGGATCGCAAGGTTCGATACGCCACCGGGAGACTATTTGGGGTAGCTCTCACTTGGTGGAATACTGAAAAAGGGAAGAGGGGGACTGAAGATGCAATGGCCTTAACTTGGGAGGAGTTAAGGGAAATCATGACTAGGCGTTTCTGTCCTAGGAGTGAAATTAAAAAGTTAGAGGACGAATTTCATTCTTTAAAACAAAAGGAGGGTGATCATACCACCTATAACAAGAGGTTCTTGGAGTTGAACCAAATGGTTCCAAATTTGTTCACCCCAACTTATCGTCTGATCGAGCATTATATTCGAGGACTTCCCTCGAAAATCCAAGATTCAGTTCTCAGTGTTTCACCAGTAACAATTGAAGCTGCTATGGAGCTAGCAACTGAACTGACCGAGAACCGGATTCGCAACGGGAAGTTCAAAGAAGAGAAAAAGAAAGCCCCTGTTGAGGGTCAAACTTCAAACCATCCCATCTCTTCCTCTAAGTTTGCCAACAAGAGGAAGCGCAACACCAGAAATTTCGCTGTTACTCAAACCAACCTCCCAATTCCTGCTGCACCCATTACCCAAGTCGCTCCTTCACCCGCACCATACAGAAGACCTTACACTGGCCCGTTACCAAAATGCAACCGTTGCCAATATCACCATTCTCCTGATCATCCTTGCCAATATTGCACCGGCTGCGGTCGCGCAGGTCATACTGTTCAAACCTGCCGCATGCCTCAGCGAACGAACCGCCACCAACCTTCCACCCAAACCCACCAACAAATAATGGGTCAAGCCCAACAACCTCTACTATTACCACCCACCCAACACCTAGCCCAAACATATTACCAACCCAGTTATCCTATGGGCCAACCTATGCGGGCTTGCTACAATTGCGGAGACCCAAGCCATTTCAGAAACACTTGTCCAAGGTTGGTATACATTATTCATGCTCAGGCCCAAGCCAACCCGGTGAATCAAGCAAACCAAGCTCCTCCACCTGCAAGAGGAAGAGCTTTCAATATCAACGCTAATCAGGCTAGGGCCGACGGCAATGTGGTTAACGATACGTTCCTTATAAATGGTAGATATGCCTCTATGTTATTTGATACTGGTGCGGATAGAAGTTTTGTGTCCCTAGAATTTGAACCTATCTTAAACCAAAATCGTGATAAGCTCATGGAATCCATAACGGTAGAAGTTGCTGACGGGAAACCAGTTTCATTAAACTCTATTATTCGCGACTGTACACTCACATTAAACGACCACGACTTCTCAGTCGACCTTATTCCTATGAAGCTGGGAAGTTTTGATATCATAATCGGTATGGACTGGCTTAGTCAACATTAGGCAGAAGTTGTATGTCGCGAAAAGTTTATACGTATTCCTCTTTCAAACGGTCAGACTCTTCGAATCTTTGGAGAAACCTCGTCGAAAGGGCTCAGCTTAATGTCTTGTCTTCAAGCTCAAAAATATCTTCGCAAGAAGTATGTTGCGTTTTTAGCTCATATCATCAAAAAGGGAACTATGGAGAAGAAACTTGAAGATATTACAGTAGTAAAAGATTTCCCGCAAGTTTTTCCTGACGACATTTCAGGACTTCCTCCAGTTAGAGAAGTCGAATTCCGTATTGATCTGATACCTGGTGCTACACCAGTTGCAAAGTCTCCTTATAGGTTAGCCCCCTCTGAAATGCAAGAGCTAGCCAGTCAATTACAAGAGTTGACTGACAAGGGATTCATACGTCCTAGTTCATCGCCTTGGGGTGCACCTGTCCTTTTCGTAAAGAAGAAAGATGGATCATTTCGTATGTGCATCGACTACAGAGAGCTCAACAAGTTAACAATCAAGAATCGCTATCCTTTACCTCGCATTGATGATCTTCTTGACCAACTTCAAGGTGCCAACTGCTTTTCAAAAATCGACCTTCGATCTGGCTATCATCAACTTAGAGTACATGAAGAAGACGTCCCAAAGACTGCTTTCCGAACTCGTTATGGCCATTATGAATTAATGGTCATGCCATTTGGTTTAACCAACGCACCAACTGTCTTCATGGACCTAATGAACAGAGTTTGCAAACCTTATCTTGATCGATTTGTGATAGTCTTCATCGACGACATTCTTATTTATTCAAAGTCTAAATCTGATCATGAGCGTCATCTTCGACTCATCCTTACACTTCTAGAGGATGAAAAGCTTTACGCTAAATTCTCCAAATGCGAGTTTTGGTTAAAAGAGGTGCAATTCCTCGGACATGTAGTCAATGACAAGGGAATACATGTCGACCCCTCAAAGATCAAAGCGGTACAAGAATGGCAAGCTCCACGTACACCAACTGAAGTAAGATCTTTTCTTGGTCTAGCTGGCTATTATCGTCGTTTCATCTCAAACTTCTCTCACATTGCTGTACCACTCACGGCTTTAACTCATAAGGGAAAACCTTTCATATGGGGACCCAAGCAAGAAGAAGCCTTCCAAACCCTTAAACAAAAACTTTGCGATGCACGAATCCTCACTCTTCCTGAAGGTTGTGATGATTTTGTGGTCTATTGCGACGCGTCAGGGCAAGGATTGGGCTGCGTTCTAATGCAAAGAGGGAAAGTTATAGCTTATGCTTCGAGACAACTCAAGACGCATGAGAAGAACTACACCACTCATGACCTAGAACTTGGAGCCGTGGTGTTCGCTCTTAAGATATGGAGGAATTATCTCTATGGTACTAAGTGTGAAATATACACTGACCACAAGAGTCTTCAACATATCTTCAATCAAAAGGAGTTAAACATGAGGCAACGAAGATGGGTCGAACTTCTAAATGATTACGACTGTGAAATTCGATACCACCCTGGCAAGGCAAATGTGGTGGCTGATGCACTTAGTCGAAAGGGTTATGCGAACTCCATTCGTCTTCTATGTTCGCAAATTATAACCGACATTAAAGATCAAATTCGAGAAGCCCAACATGTTTCAGTTACGGAAGATGATGTACGAAAGGAGATGTCCTGTGGAGCTGAACTTAAAATTGAAACTAAATCTGACGGTATTCTGTACTACCTAGATCGTATCTGGATTCCTAACCACAACAATCTTCGTGAAATTCTTATGAAGGAAGCTCACAAAACGCGATACTCTATACACCCAGGAGCCGATAAGATGTATCAAGACCTACGATATACCTATTGGTGGCCTGGAATGAAAAAGGATATTGCCGTTTTTGTTTCCAAGTGCCTTACATGTTCCAAGGTGAAAGCTGAACACCAAAGACCCTTAGGACTTCTGGTCCAACCTGAAATACCTGTATGGAAGTGGGAAAATATAACCATGGACTTCATTACCGGGTTACCTCGCACTTCTGGTGGGTATGACACTATATGGGTAATAATTGACCGACTTACAAAATCAGCTCACTTTATTCCTATCCGCGAAGATTTCAAGAACGAAAAGCTTGCACGTATTTATATCAGCAAAATCGTATCCGTTAAGTATTATTTCTGATCGTGATGGTCGTTTCACTTCACGAACATGGCAAGCAGTACAATCCGCTATGGGTACGTGATTAGATCTCAGTACCGCCTATCATCCTCAAACTGATGGACAATCTGAGCGCATCATTCAAACTCTTGAAGATATGCTTCGAGCATGTGTCATAGACTTCAAGGGAAATTGGGACGCCCACCTACCATTAGTTGAATTTTCGTACAACAACAGCTATCATTCAAGCATCGGCATGGCACCTTTTGAAGCCTTATATGGTCGTAAGTGCCGATCTCCTGTATGTTGGCACGAAATTGGGGAAGCTCAAATCACTGGTCCAGAATTGATCCAAGAAACCACAGACAAGATCCATCAAATTCGAAAAAATCTTCTAGCGGCCCAAAGTCGTCAAAAGAGTTATGCAGATAAACGACGGAAGCCTTTAGAGTTTAACATTGGTGATCATGTACTTCTAAAAGTATCACTGTGGAAGGGAGTAGTTCGTTTTGGTCAAAAGGGCAAGCTAGCACCACGCTACGTAGGACCTTTCAAGATACTCGAAAGAGTCGGACCTGTAGCATACAAGCTTGATCTACCAGAAGAACTCAACAGGATTCATCCCACATTCCACGTGTCGAACTTGAAGAAGTGCCTCGATGATGAAAACCTCCACATTCCTCTGGAAGATATTCAGATTGATGAATCTATGCATTTTATTGAAAGACCAGTAGAAATCATGGACTTCGGGGAGAAACGTCTACGACGAAGTCGCATTCCAATTGTTAGGGTACGCTGGGAGTCGAAACGGGGACCTGAGTTTACTTGGGAACGTGAAGACTCAATGCGCGAAAAATACCCGCATCTTTTTCCTACTACTTCTACTACTTAAAATTTCGGGACGAAATTCCTAAAAGTAGGGGATACTGTAACATTTGTCAAAAACGGGTTTCCAAACCCGCTCCGTTTTGTAATCGAATATCAAGTTATAAATATCACGTTGTGTATTTATGGTTATTTTGGTTTTTAATGATACAAAATTAATAAACAAACTAAACTATAAAAATTATATTTGATAAAAAGTGAAAACAAAATAAATAAAAAAAGAAATGTTGCTGCCGGGACTCGAACCCGGGTCAGCCGGTTCATAACTTCAAAGTCTTAACACACACACACATCACCACTCCGCCGCTTGTTGTTTTCTGTTATCTCTAGGAAACAAATAACATTTATACACAAACTCAGTTAAACCGGTTGCGCCAAATGAGAAACGGAAATCGGCAATTCAATCGTCAAATCGTTTGATTACTCGCACATTCAGGTTTATAACCGATGCACCGACGATTTTAATCAAGTCGGAATTGATTGAACATCAATTTTCATCATTATCGGTTTTTATAACCGAAAAATTAATCAAGTCCAGATTACTCCAAACAAAACCCTTCTCGCGACTCAGAGACATCAGGCAAACATCCCATTTCACTTTCGTCACACTTTCAGTCCATCAGAACGTTTAAATCAACTCGCCGGAAATTTCTGTAAGGTTCGCCGGAAAACCGTATTTGTCCTCAAATCTGTAAGTTCTTCAATACCATCGTAATCTAACAGTTGTTAAGCTGTTTCTAACTCAAACCATCCACTTGAGATCGAATTCAGGCACTGTTATTGGATAATTCCAGTTCGCCGGAAATTTCCTGGAAACTTTTATTTCCGTCTGTGAAGCGGTAAGGACTTTCAATCGCACTATTAACGTTTGTTTATCACTTCAATTCCACGATTGACTAATCAAAATGGTTAATTGTTTGGTTCAGTTGAGGTGCACAAAAACAGAGCCGACGCATTGCCGGAAACTCTGTGATAAATCATTCCTACGGTATGTTACTTCTAACACCGTCTCTGCCATTTCATTTTTAGCCTTAAGAATGATTGTTAATCGTAAAAACAAGAAAACGGATTAGAAATTTTGTCGACTGTAATTTGAATGAAGAAGACGAGGTTAGTTACGTTATAAGTTTATTTAAAATCAGTAATATGAATGGGTTAGACACACAGTCCAGCGGTGGACTGTGTGCAAAACATAGTCGCATGTCACGAGTTCGATCCCTGATACACGCACTCCTTATGTAATAAAATGCCTTTTTGTTTAAAACTAAACCGGGTTAACTCCGTTAGTTGTTAAGTATAATAAAAACCGGGATATTAACCAGGTTAGACACACAGTCCAGCGGTGGACTGTGTGCAACACTAAGTCACACGTCACGCGTTCGAAACTTGTTACTGGCACCGGTTTGTTGAATTAAAATGTTTTTGAAAGTTAAAAGAATTTTGGTTAAATCGAATCAGTATATAAATATAATTAAAAACAAGATTATTTCGGGTTAGACACGTAGCTCAGTTGGTAGAGCTGCGTGCACGCGTACGGGAGGTCTCGGGTTCGAGTCTCACCCAGCGCATCCTTGCACCCTGACCGAACCGGTCAACGGGTCAACGGTCAACGGTCAACGCAAAATAAACAATTTTTTTTTATATATTTTTATTTATTTAATTTAATTTAAAAATCAATTAAAAATACTTAAAAATAACATTTTTAAAGATAGAAAATAGCCTTAAACTCACAATAATATATCTAAAAATTCCATTAAAATCCTTAATAAAATCCACTCATTTACTATATTTTTCGCCATTATTTAGGTTATAAATTCTCGTTGTTCATCTCTCCCGACTCGTGCGCATCTTATCATCTCCATTCAAACGCACCCAATGTGAGTGAATCTTTACAAATTCCCCGTTTTAATCACGTTTTGGGGTGTATCATGTGTCTTGTTATATATATATTATATTTAAACCATTGTGCATACATCATATCATGAACATGTGTATTCAGTTTGTTTCAACTGTTGTGTAGTTATTGTTAGATGCAATTTATTATTTTCAGTACATGCAATTTCATAGGCCGCCGCTCCCCATTACATTATGAGCGTTGAGCATGTTCCCCATTTCATTATGAGCGTGAACCTGGCGTGCCCACATACGATCGGCTCTGTTTGATTGAGCCTTGATCGCACAGACATTTTCATTTTCAGTACATGCAATTCGATCGGCTCCGTTTGATTGAGCCTTGATCGCACAGTTTCATTTATGTTATTTATCGTATGATGTTGGTATGTTCATGTATGCTATCATATGTTATTGTATGTTATAGTTGTGATTGCTATTTGCCACTGCTTGATTATTTACATTTGCTCATTTATGATTATGCACAATTTTTCATTGATAAACTAACAAGTAAATCATTAATAAATGTTTATCTAATAAGGTTCACTCGCCAATTTATGTTGACCCAAAAACCCCCATTTTTACACATGATACAGGTGAACCAGCAGCAGCCAGAAACACATAGGATTGGACTAGAAGAATAAAATGATTTAGAGTTTGGGATTGTTATGTTTGGTTTATTTACTTTGTATTGTATGGACATGTTTGGATATTTGGAAATGTAACTTTGACTTAAATAAATATGAAACATATTAGTAAATATCATGAGCTTTGGTGATAACCCAATTATGCCCCGACTCTTATTCCGCTGCGGGTCGGGGTGTGACATTAAAGATGTTAAGTTTAATAAAAACCGGAATAATAACCAAGATGACACACAGTCCAGTGGTGGACTGTGTGAATGTTTAATCACACGTCACGAGTTCGAGTCCGGACTACCGCACCGATCCTGATAATTATCAAACTTTTTATATAAGACAGAAATGAAATTATTTAGTTTGTATATAAGTATAATAAAAATCAGATTACTTAACAAGTTAGACACACAGTCCAGCGGTGGACTGTGTGTTAACCTAAACCACAGGTCCCGGGTTCGAGACCTGTGGAGAACACCGGTTCGATGCATTAAAATCGTTTTTAAAAATAAATGATTTTCGGTTTTATTCAGTTAGTATATAAATATAATTAAAAACAGAAATATTTCAGGTTAGACACGTAGCTCAGTTAGTAAAGCTGCGTGCACGCGAACGGGAGGTCTCGGGTTCGAGCCTCACCCGGCGCACACAATTACACAGTCTGACCGGTCAACAAGTCAACGGTCGCAAAAAGTCAACATTTTTTATTATTTTTATTTATTTATTTTATTTAAAAATCAATTAAAAATACTTAAACATAACGTTTTTAAGGTTAGAACATAGCCTTAAACTCACAAAAATACACCCAACAATCCTACTAAAATGGATTAATAAAATCCGTTTACTTACCGAACCATTATGCCATTATCTAGGTTAGTTTCACTCGTGGTTAAAACCAACTTCGTGCGCATTCAACATCATCAACCGAACGCACCCAATGTGAGTGAATCTTACAACTCCCCTTTTTAATTACACGTTTTGGGGTGTGTCATGTGTCACCAAAATTAACTCGTTTATTTAAACTTGTGCCATACCATATTGTGATCTAAACTTAGATTGTATATATTGTTTGTAGTTATGTATTTCATATTGTCAAGTTATATGCAATTCATTCATTAGGCCCATCAGTTCCTCGTGGGAGACGAGTTGAGCAACGCGTGCCTCAAAACAAATCCATTATTGTTCGTGCGTGTATTATTTAGTTTATATTGTTTGTAGTTATGTATTTCATATTGTCAAGTATATGCAAATCATTCATTAGGCCCATCAGTTCCTCGTGAGAGACGAGTTGAGCAACGCGTGCCTCAAAACGATCCATTATTGTTCATGTGTGCATTATTTAATATTAATTGATTGGTGAATAAGTTTACATCTATTTTTACTCATGTGTGGTTGTGTACTTTATTTTATAATCAATTAAATAAACTTGTTCAAATGTTTTTCATAGGATTCACTCGCCAACTTTTTGTTGATCCAAAAACCATTTTTACACATGATACAGGTGAACAGGATGAAGCAAGGAAAACATAGGAAATGCCTTAGAAGAAAACAATGAAGTCTAGAATGATGTTTAGGACATGATGTAATTATGATTGTAAATTTCCCATTAAATTGTATTAATGAATATGAAACGTTATAATAAATGTCATGAGCTTTGATGATAACCCAATCATGCCCCGATCACCTTTTCCGCTGCGGGTCGGGGTGTGATAGTCGTCGGCTCTGTTTTGTGAATTCCGTCTGATTGAATCAATCAACAGTTTTGATCGATGAGTTGCGAAATTAAGTTACTAAACAAGGATTATCAGAGGGTTTAGATGTTTGTACCGATTCACAGCGTGTTTTCGAAAATGTCCAGAGATTTTCCGGCGAGTGTAGAATATCCGGTAACGTCGTCTGGGACCGATTCTAGTTGAAGGATTTAAGTTAGTGAAAGTCTAACAATGGATTAAAAATGAAAGAATCGAGAAATTTACCGATTTGATGTATGTCCCGGTTTTCCGGCGTAAGTCCGGCGATAGCAGATAACGTTTCCGACGAACAGAAGTTAGAGTGAAAGTGAAATTGAGAGTTCTGCGAGTGTTTCCGAGATATGAGGCGATGGTATTATCAGTGTAAATTGAAAGTAAATTTCATTTCGGTTTCAACTCCAAACAATCATATGAATCGAGGCATTGAAGACTGAATTGATTAGAACGTGGGTTGTAATTGATTTATCGGTTATACTCAGGAACTCGCGACCATACCAAAGGTTTCTGGATATCTGAAAGCCGATGAGCGGTTTCAGTTCTTGGCGCAAACAGATGAATTCTCGGTGGAACTTAAGTTTTTATTTGATTCATTGATTACACAAACAAGTCAAGTGGCGGAGTGGTGAATGGCTTGTGTGTTAAATAAGCCGGCTGACCCGGGTTCGAAACCCGGCAGCGACATTTATTTTTTTCTTCGACCGTTTTTATTGTTTATTAATTATAGTTTATAAATTCTAATATATTTATTAATTATGTATAGTTTAAAATTAAAAAGAGCATTAAATAAGCAACGAAAAATGTAACTGACTATTCGATTAATAAACGAAGCGGGTTTTGAAAACCCGTTTTTCGACGGATGTTACAGCACACCTATGCTACAACTTTTCCAATTTGGTCATTTTTACGTAAAACACCGTAACTTCTCGGATATTCATCCGATTCACTTCAAACTTGTTTTTAATTGATGGTAAAACGTTTGTCTACATAATTAGCCAAAAATCCTCAACCCGGATTCATAAATTTTAAGTATTTCGCAACCGTTACCCGGTTTATACGTATATTTATTTATCGTTGTGGGATTTAAGCACTCAATCTTAAATCGTCCGCATCCCTTCATATTTCTTAATCACACTATACAATCTTTATTCATCCATCATCATAACTTCAATAGTGATGGATTATGATAGGAAAATCATTATATTCCCATTCTAACCTCGATTTTGACACATTTACGAAATGACCCCTTATATATCATTTTGCTGAAAGGGTTTAAGCCTTCCACTTTATACTACTGGAAGGATTGACCGAATTATAAAACTCATATTTAAACTACCCTTAAGGGTTGTTTGCTCGATTTGTCATTCGAAGGAGTTTTAATCAGTATTAGTCCTCGTAACTACGAAGGACATTTAAAAGCTTGTTTTGACCAAGTGGGCACTTTTAACCCGTATTCTATTTAAGATCATTGTGTTCCTAAGAACATGATATTCTCCAATTTAAATTATTAGATATACCTCACTTTTGGTAATCCAATGTCCACTCATGACTTTGTTAACTCTCATTGGACCTTAAATTCTCATTGAGAGTTTAACCCACTACACATACCTGGCTCGGTGTAACGCCCGACTTGTTAAAAACAATATTAAAATACTATGCAGAAAATAGGCCCAAATTTTTTTCTGACATTATGTAATAAAGGATAACATTCCCATAATATATGAATCCACATAACCGGATTAATAAAACATTTACAAATGCTCATTTAGAAAATTTCACCATGACCCGTTTGCAAAACGACCATTTTCTTACGAAAACAAAACCTGATTAATAACCAAAGTTTTTATAAAACGAACATAACCAACTACTACATTGACATACTAGCGCTTAACTAAAACAAACGTTGAAGTTAAACTCCAAAATGTAAATAACTAGGTCAATTTGACCCGATAAGAAAACTCATATACTTAGTGAACAAAACATCACTAAATCTTTCCATCGTTGACCCGTTTCCAAGACTTGATCACTTTCGCCTTTCTACCACCAGAGTTTGTGAGTTCTTTTCTTTTTTCATGTTATCGATTCAAGCCAGAATGTTGATTCTCATGACTTATCTACCTCGCTCTAGTTCTCAAACATATCACCTACATAGAAAAACACCCCAAAATTAGTGTTTGCTAAGTGAGGAATCATAATACTATTTTGCGTTAAACATAAACGAGTTCTTTTTTTTATGCTCATGACGCCCAACAAAACAACGTTGAGCCTCCACTTCATTATCTCAAGTCACGCATTACGTGACTTTCTCCATTCTAATCCGAGTGCTTTTTATCCATATCTCATGTTTATCGCTGCCAATATAGAGTCAAGGAAACATCAAAGTAAACCATTATTAAAGCAATTCGGTCAATATAGATAAAATAGTAAATTGCTGCATAACTATATTGTAGTTCATCAAACAACATATACGATTATCAATGATCATTTTTTTACTTGATCTACGCTTAATAATTCATGTATGTATTCATAACATACTCAATTAGGTCACATATGTTTAACGACACGAGTGCATTCATTTATAAGGACTACTCGATAATCACGTGTATTTGTACATACGCGTCACAATACTAATGACTTCTTAATCTAGCATACACATCCCATATTCAAGGAATCACTCATTTCAACTCATGTAAATATATATACGTACATTAAGGTTTACAACGATAATAAAATCACATCGATTGGTTTCTTTGTAAATTCCCCAAGATGATGCAAGTACTACAAAAGTATATATTTTTCACTAAGCTTTTCACGACTGTAGTAATTCAGTGTTTCTTCTACTTTTCAGTGAGTGTTTTACTTCATACTAAAATTCTTAGCAACGGCGACTCGGAGACCTTTCCGTGGATATAAAATACGCCCCGAACGGATATTCGGTTGATTTACTATGAATTTTTAAAGACTAGTAAAAATCAGGAAAGAAGTTGAATTTTCATCACTTTGGTCTCTCGACCCATTAACAATCTGCACACTTTTTCAATGAGTTTAAACCCAAAAACATCACCAAAATAAATACGTTATTGTTAAATTCTCACGCTTATCCGGTCAACATTTTACCACTGATGGTATTTTACCCACTCTTTAATATTAATGAGGTTTAATTACCAAACCCGTTTTTGAGGTGCTACATTAATCTATTCGATGTTTTCAACGAGCCCACGGTGCATCGCCCACAGATCATATTACCAGTTACATCTAATTTTTATCAAATCTTAGTCACACTTACAAACTTAAGACTATAGCTGGTGTTTTATATAACAAATTTTAATTTGTAGACAACAAATATAATGTTTTCACTATATTTTGTTCTTGCGCTTAGAACTTCTTGATTTTATAAAAAATATTGACAAATTCCGTTAACCGTAGGGTAGCGGAGCCTTGAACCCAACATATAAATCATACATGCACGAAGCAAATCATCACCTTGTATGATCAATAAAGACAAATTGTTATTCTCTTTGTCTTCTTATCTTGTAAATTTTGATCATAATGTTCATTGTTTATTAGCATATATTATTAAAATATATTTTATCTACAATTGTGTGAATCTTATATGATGACCCATTTGATTAAAAGTGTAAATTCTAAGTAACTCATATATTATAAAACCATTTTGACTTTATTAACATCTCTATTAAAACCTTATATTTATAACCAAAATTACTAATATTAAACATTGACCCTAAACAAAAACAGAGAGAGGTTATTCTACAAGAGGAAAAAATTGTACGAAGTTTAGGAGACAAGTTTGACCCTTGATTTGCAAGATCAATGGTTGAGATTAAGTGGTCCCTAAATATAGAATCTACATAACAAAAAACAAGGAACAAATGGGGAAAAGAGTAACATAGGAAAATCCAATATTGTTAACTCATAAACCCACTTCCCCCTTGATTTTCAAATGGCTATAACTTTTTCATACGTTAATATGAAAAATTACACCGTATTAACGAGCATTTCATTCTCTTTAATTCGAGCAGCCTATTGCTATATTTTAACATTAATTTTTTTTGAAGGATTTTGAAACCATATCACGTGATTACGTGATTTTGAATACCTAGTAAGTGACTACGTAATTTTGAATACCCATTACGTGATTACTTGATTTCATTGTAGTATTTTATGTGAAACCACGCTAAGTGATTACGTAATTACGTAACAATAGTTGACTATGTAAATTACATGACTACGTGATTTTCAATACGCATTTCGTGATTACATGATTTCATTATAGTATTTATGTGAAAATATACTGGGTGATTATGTAACGTAACACATAATATTTCATATGGAATACCTAATATTTAAGGTATAATCACGTATTAAGGATAAATTATATACAAAACATTAGCCAAACCAACCTATAATAGCAACATAATGTCATATATTAGAGATTTAACCACGTAATAAAGCATAAACAATCAAGTTCTTATTATTGAATGTGTAATCACGTAATAAGCATAATTGTATTAATATTAGTTATAAAAAACCATATTAAATGTGTAATCACGTAATGAATTTACAATGAATGCGTATGATTTATGTTGAATGTGTAATCACGTAATAGGTATTTAAAAATCACGTAATGGGTACTGTGTATTCAAAATCACGTAATGAGTATTTAGAGTCCTATAAATTATTTTTAAGAATACTATAGCAATAGGCTGCTCGAATTAAAGAGAATGAAATGCTCGTTAACAAAGTGTAATTATTTTTAAAAAAATATTAACGTATGAAAAAGTTATAGCCCTTTGAAAATTAAGGTGGAAACTAGTTAAATGGAGAAAAGACTATCATACCCTTCCCTTTCTTAAATTGTGAAAAACAAATGTGTGGTCATGATTGTCTCATACACTTCGTATAAAATTCTTCTCTTCCTTTAAAAAAACAATCTTTTAGAAGTATTCTCTATTATATTTTTGACCCTAAAAAAATCTTTTAGAAGTATTCTCTAATATATTTTCAATATCAGAAAATATTATATTTTTCGAGTTAAGACTTCACATAAATCTAGTGCATGTAGACACAAGAAGTCAAACATTTGAGTTTCAGCAAACTTCGTGGTCACATCTCTCTCTCTCTCTCTCTCTCACACACACGTATAGTCGTATAGAGAGATATAGTAGAGTCCATATATTTCAGTATAAATATTAGGACATCCTTCATCTTCAAAGTCTCCATAATCTCCCTAACAGAATTTTCTCTCTCTCTCTAGAATGGCTCGAACTGCATGTCTTGCTCTCTTCATGCTACTAATTATGTTCACATCTCCGGCAAACGGCCGGAAACTCATAAACACACCTGATTCGGGCACCAAAAAGGAGGCTTCTCCGGTGGTAATGAGTTTATACCTAAATGCCCTTCCAAAAGGCACCGTGCCGGCTTCTACTCCGAGCAAAAAAGGCCACGCTTCCATCACCAACAAGAAGCTCATCGCCCGCCACCTCATCGCTGTCGACCGGATTCTCCATTCAGTCCCAAGCCCGGCGTTGGCAATTAACCAAAGCGGTCTGGCGTAGTGGTATCCAAATGTGTAAATGAGTGACCTTTGTAAGAGGTTGAGGGTTCGAGTCTCAAAGTGGAGAATGATGTAAAATTAGGAGTGGATTAGATTGATATAGAAAAATGTCTATTGATACATGTACATTCAATTCTTTTGATTGTTTAGATAATATACAATATAGATTTGAAGCTTATATTTATTTTGATTGTTTAGATAATATACGATATAGATTTGAAGCTTATATTTATTTTGATTGTTAAGATAATATACAATATATATTTGAAGCTTATATTCATATAGCTTGCAGGTTTGGCAAGTTTTTTTGCTTCAAGATGAAATGTATAATAATTTAATTGTTATTCACGTAAAGAAAATGATTTATGTCATATTTTTTGTGTTTTTATTATGTTTGATTCTTTTCTCTAATCTATGTACAAGTCAATTATTAATCATTATTTTAAGTAAAATAACTCCACTGTGATCTCTATTTATACTTCATGAGACATATGAGTATTATTAAATTAATTACTCATCATAATCTTGTGTTTAGAGTTACATGTCGGTTTTTTTTTTCACCTTGCAATATATTTAAAGAACCTAAAGAAATATTTGGAAATGGAGAAAAAGTAAACACCAAAAAAACATATGCGATATTAAGGATATAATTAACCTTGTACTTAGCATAGTGCGTCGAGTCAAATTATTAAGAAAAACCTACGGTCATTTGTTTTTATTAGTATTGTTCATATATAAAAATGATTTGAATCGTGCGACACACACCATCTGACATCCTTCAAGCATATGTTGCCGGTTCTCTAGCTACGATACCCTAAGAGCTATACATCTATGTGTAACATCCCAAGTTAGCCGTGCCTGAGTATTGTCTGCTTTACCTCTAATGAGTTGTCTTTCCAGAAACTCATAATTTTTGTTTTCACCTGAGGAATTGCTACGATACCCTGAGAGCTATACATCTATGTGTAGCTGTCTGTATCCATCAATGCCCTTCTAACATCCCGTTGGCACAACAACCTGACCCTTGGCTCTGATACCATTTGTAAATGACATGACTAACTTGGAATGTTACACTACGATACCAATTTGCCCATTCTAAAATACTCATAGGTAATGTCGTAATGGTAGTATTTCTCACTCTTCAAAGGTACTAATTTGACCATTCTAATATACTCATAGCTAATGGTATTCATCATACGCAAGTTACGTGCATTTGAAATTCAGTCTGAGGAATTGCTTTTAGTACATTTTTCTAAAAAAACAAGTGTATCATTTAGTACATTTTTCTGATGTAAACCAATTGTAAAAATTAATTTGGTAATGAATAATTCGAAACTAATGATAAGCTGGCTGTGTTGGCATAAAGGATAGATTAATTGGTGGCAAGTTTGCGATAAAATTATCAGTGCTTAAGCATAGATGATGGATATGGTCGGGTAGTTTCGCTAGTGACACGATGATACTTCAGTGGTTCGTTAGTGATCCAAATTTGCCGTTAAATAAAAGTATAGATGATGACGCTTTTATATCCATTAATAAATTCCCATATTCACATGTGGGTACAAATAATTTTATCTCATAAGTTTATATTTGCATATCTCAAATACACACGAAATACTAATATGACTATTGACTAGATATACCCAATTTTAAATAAGTCTTACACATGGTCATATACATGTTTTAAAAATGCACCAATTATGCACAAACCAGAAAGTCTAAATGTCTAAATATGTGAATTTTGTTAATATACATGTCGACTTATATGTTTCAATATTAACTAAGTTAGCTCTGGTTCAATATTAACTAAGTTAGCTAACTATATATAAATGTATAATTTAAACTAGTATCATATATATAGAGAGAGAAATGGAAAAGGATTTTTACATCAGTTGTTTCAAATATAATTAAAAAATAAGAGATAATTATAAAAAAGTATACGGCCCCAAATGTTTTTTCTTGTTGTTATTATAATCTTTTTCCGATCTTTAAAAGGAATTTCCATTTTCATAAAACACAAAGAAAGATGACCAAAAGTCGATTTTAAATTATTATATGGCAGGAATTTGCAAAGAATACAAACACCTTTTATCATATTTACAAATAAATGACAAGCCTGAAATGTCGGGCCGAACCAAACAAGTTTTGGTAGAGCCTGGCCTAAGCGTGTCTTGTACATCATGTGGTTAATTTCGCAAGACATGAATGACTTAGTGGCCGTTTGTCAACTTCTAAATTGATAAGTGTTGAATCAGTAAGAGGTCTAAATCATTAAGTGTTGAATCAGTAAGAGATCTGAAACATTAAGAGTCAATATAATGTTTAAACGTTTAGAGGCAAATGTCTGACAAATTCAGATAAGAGGTTTTAACCATTCAGACTTAGTATAAAACTTAACCATTCAGAGGCAAATGTCTGAATCATTCAGACAACTGCTTGCGAAACAGACAGTCTAAACCATTAAGTGTTGAATCAATAAGAAGTCTAAACTATTAAAAGTCTCACTAAAAGTTAAACAAGCACCATCTTAGTAAATTTTGAAATAGAACAGACTTCTTAAACTATATGTTCTAATAATAGTTAATTTTATAAAAACTTGAGTAAAAATATTTGCAGTATTATCTTATTTGAGAGTTCTTGTTTTCTTTGTCTAGCTTTTGAGTTTTGATACCCCAGATTAAAACCCTCAAAAACTCTATTCTTCTTGTTCAGGTTGTTATTTTTTCTTGTTTTTGGTTCCTTACAATGTTTGAGTTAAACATCCGTAAGGTATATGTTATAAGTTGCTTTCGTAGATGCTTCGCAAACATGATCAAATATTTTCTTCTCAAAGGGTAGCATATCCCAGTTCTTATTTTAGCTCGCCATACAAATATTTGTTCAGGTGTAACATGTCAAAACACATCTACATCTTCCTCTGTTTCTCGTGGGGCCATCCCTATGGTTGGTTCTTTAATTTCTGGGTGCTTTTTGTCAGTGATATTCTGCTATTGTCCCACTTAACTTGGTTCAAAGCTATCTGGAAGATATTTTCTGTTGGTATTTGAACATCTATGCATTTGTAAATTGTAACATAAAAGTTTTTGGGGCACTGCAACATAAGGGAAAAGTACCCGGTGCTAAGTAATTTGGAGGTCCCATATATATTGGATCCTAACAAAGATGATTGTCTAAGGTAGAAAAACAACAACGGAGAGCTGGTTTTTAAAGATCTTATGGGAGTTTTACCTGAGGTGGGTTGGATAAACGTTTCTGGTTCAGCCAAAAAATTCAAAGGCACACCTTTATTTGGTGGATGGCCATGCAAAACAAGCTCTAACCAATACTCTAACCACAATCTAATAGTCAACACCCAATACTCTAACCACAATCTAAAATCTCTAAACCGGCAATGGTTTTGGAGTTTTTCAAGCCTAGATTGTGTTCTTTATCTAACCCTTGACCTTTTTTTATCATGCTGATTATCTTGAAAATCTTTTTATTCATTTGTATATTCATTGCATATATGGGAAATTACCAGTCATACATTAGCCTTACACATTGTAGTAAGAGGAAACACCATCAACGGTGAATGCCGCTTAATTCTACTCCAATTGATTGTTTCATTTTCAGCTTTCGAGTTGAATTTGTTCTTGTTTCTTTTATATAATTGTTATAGGGAAGTCAAAAAATTTATTGGATAAAAGGCTATTTGGTTGATAATAAGTTATCATGTTAATCTACACATATTTGTCTTTCCTTCCTTCTGGTCATTTTTGCATTATGTTCATGTTTAATTTATTAATCAAATCAGGTGAGCTACGATTCTTGTTGTAACGATCCCCAATAAATTCATCACCCTCACCATAGACTTGGAAGTGGAAGTGGAAAAGACAACCGGACACTGGTTGAGGTCGATGAACTAATTGTAACACCCCGCCCACTATGAGAACATATGTTGATCATTTATTTAAGAAAACGACTTATATAAACACATGTCCATTTCGGTCTGAACTTGTTTCTGCTTGAACTAGATCGATACCTTTTTTTTAAATTGGTGCATTTTGACCAAAACTCAATCTATCCAGAACTTGCTTTGACCTAACACGCCTATCTGTTTTGCCAAACTTAAGATAAGATATTTGTTAAAATAACAAACATCTTCAAAAGTAATAAGTATGTACTTTAGAGGTGTAAAAAAGCGGTTTGGGTAGGGTCCAATCCAACCCCTAGGTTTCGCACCAGTTCGTAGTCTCATTCATTAAAACTGGTGTATAACCTGAATTGGTTTGATAACAAGTAAAAAACCTGGTTAATAGCGTTTACTCCAATCGATTTGATAGGTTCCAACATTTTTCCTCCTAAACAGGTCTATAACCCGAATCAGTTTGGGTCAAACTCGTTTGACTCTTTGATGAAAAAACCCATTTGATTTAGAAACTAGACCAGTTTACAAAAAAAAAACCGCTTTTGTACACCTCTAAATTGTACTGAGACTGGGCCGAATCTATCTGCACAAAAAGGCGGCCCAAGGCGATTTAAATGATGCCCAAACTAACAACAACTAATATGAGAGTTTGGGTCCAAGAAAGATGCACGGATTAAAATTAAAAAAACAAAATAAAAAGGCGGTTTAAATTGACACTCATACGGCATCTGTCATCTTGAATTCATATGATCATATCACGTTAATGTAACCCAAGTTGACACCAAGCCCACACGAAGTTGCTACCCAATCGACTTTAGCTAAAGCCCAACATCTAATCACTTTTGATTAATCTCTTTGTTGAAGCTCACAAGTTTATGTATGAACTCTATTTTCCTTTATCCTAATGTAGATAAGCAAATCCAAAGTAGCCTTCTTTTATTTATTGACATATAAACTGTTACACAAAACACACCAAGATGGATTAGCATAATAATACTAAAGGTTATCTAAAAACCTTTATACAACAAAAACATATTAAAAATAAATATTCTATACTAAAATAGATGTATTTTTATTATAATTAATATAAACAAGAGTGTACCTAAAATACACAGATCACACGTACACCCTAGAAAATTCATATCTCCCGAAAACCCTAGAAAGAAATTCGTAATCAAAATCTAAATACCATTCGAAATCCAATCGGAAATCATGAAGATTCTTCCTGTCAAATCATTGCTTCGATTTCGATCCATCTGCAAATCATGGAAATCTCTGATCGACAGCTCTGGTTTCATTGCACATTATAGGAGCCAACAGCAACATCTGCTTGTAAGTTATTATGACTATGAGCAAAAGTATGTTTCAATTGTTGTGATCATACTTTTCCTCTCCTGACTGTCCCCGTATCTGTTGTGAAGATGCTTGAATATCCTACAAGGATAATCAGCAGTTGTCATGGGTTGGTGTGTTTGTACTGCGATAGTACTCGCACGGCTGTTGTTTGGAATATTTCAATTAGAAAATCTGTTGCTGTTGTTCTACCTGAAAGTTATGGATATAAGACAACTATAGGTTTGGGGTTTGTCGTGAGACTAATGACCCTAAGATTGTCAAGATTAGATATATTGACATGTGGAGTTGTGTGGATAAGGTTATATGCAGTTGCATACCTTCCCAGGTTGAGGTTTTTACGTGAAGCAGGGGGCTTGGAGAAGTCCATTTGGCACCAATCTCCCTAGAAAATCAATTTCTTATTGTTTCTTTGATGATGTAGTTGTAGATGGAGTTTTATATTTGCTTGCTACTGCTAGGAATAACATGAATGATGCATTTAAGTTGATTGTTTCATTTGATATGACAAGTGAAGAATTCAGAGAAATAACCTTACCAGATGGTTTACAACACCTTAAAAGTTATATTTCCATGTCTTATCTAGGGAACTCTCTTGTTGTGTCTGGATATGATAAACATGTCATTAATAGGGATTTATGTGTATGGATGATGGAGGTTGGTGTTTCAAACTCATTTACATATTTATTCACGATTCCACTAAACAAAAATGCTAGACTAGGGGGTTTCCGGAAGAGTGGTGAACCTATATTTACTATTCCAGTAGAATATGAACGTGGACGACGACTTGCTGTTTACAAGCCTGACTCGAAACGCATTGATTATGTTGGGATTGATGGACTAATGTACTTTTTAAATGTGTATCCCTACACGGAAACACTATTTCTGCTTGATCAGCCAGATAATATGGTTTATAATGGCATTTGAAAGTGGGAGCTAGGTATAGTGATTGAGGTGCAATACAAGATGATTTGGTTTCGTCACTTCTTAATGGGTATGTCCTTCAACCACCTCAAGTTTCAGGTGCTGAATGTAGGTAATTCTAGGTTTAACCGCAAGTTTTTTGCTTATAGCTAGATTGGAATGGTTGACTGAAAAGAACACATGTGTTCTAATTTCAAATGTCGACCTTCTCCAAATGAAAATCTCCAAGAATTAGGGTTGTGTAAGATTGGAATGGTTGCGTGAAATGAGCACATGTCTTTTACTTGCGAACGTTTATCTTGTTGAAATAGACTAGACCACCTCTTCAACTACTGCTTCTTCAATAGTCATAGTAACAATAATTATTTTATTTGGAAGGTTTTCTTATTCCGTCTATTTTCCGAACTTTGATATAAAAATATGAAAGTAATTATGTTGTGTGTTAATCTATGTTCCTAAGTTATGTGATGCATATATGATCCATGTTGTGTTGAAGATAATGCTTTAGTATTCTGGCTCATCATGGCTTATAGCAAAACTCCCAGACAAGGGCTTCACATGACCTTTGTTCTTGGGAGTACATGATTCTTGAGCTGAACTGGTAGGAGTTTTGATGCGCTTGTGCGTTTAATTAGATGTTGATTTCACATCTGTTTGAAATTTTGAATGACTTTGTCGATTTCATATCTGTTTGAAACTAATGCTAAATTAGATTCAAGAAGCCTAGGAATTCATTAAACAACTACTGATAGAGGTTGAAGAAAGCTGGTAGGTTTAGGTCAACATTGAAAATAAAGGAAAGCTTTTACGCTAGCCAAGCAACCCCGTTTTAGCACCTCAAAAATAACATCATGAACATCATTAGATGTTTTTGAGCCTAGATTTTTCTTTAGGCTTACCAATTTTCGGAACAGATCCTTCTATTTTACTAATTGAGATAATACCATCATGTGTTTAGAGATGTATTTGATAGCTTTAAAGTTTAAACCCGAATATAAAAAGTGTCAGCCCTTTACTCCTTTAGTCCGTTTGAGTCAATCCTGTGCTGTTGGGGGTCGTTGGGAGCTTGGTTTGGGATGGAGTAATAATGTGGAGGAATTGGGATGGAGTAAACTTGATATCATATATTCTACTGATGCCACCATATTGGTGGAGGTTATAAAAGGTCAAAGGATGCATGCTATCAGGTTAATGAAGATATTGCAGCTTCAAAGTTAGCGAATTTACAAGATTTGACTATGAATAGAAATTGGATGAGGCAATGTAAGTCTAAACCATGTTTCCATGACATTAGGTTAAGTTGGGTTTACTTCGGTGTTCGTGCTTCACCATTGAGGCACGTATTCTATCTCTCTACTATGTGTTGTAGTTGGATGTCTTGTTGTTATTCGACTTGCTGACTTCATGGTTAATATAGTTGATATCCTGTTTGACTATGACTTTCCTGAAACATTTGACGCTGAACCTTCGAATATCCTAAACACCTCCTATAATCAGATGTTAATGTAAGCTATTTGACTTTACATAGTAGTTTGTAACCAACATTGGTATGTAGAACTTGGAATGTAGTTTTGTTATGCATGTCATATTTGCTAATTCTGTAACATGTGACTTGGTTTATTATGTTTGATTGTTTGAATGCCCTTGAACCCACTATACTTTACTTGAATTAGATATACGAGCGGGAAGACGGTACTCGAAACACGTCGACAAGGGTTGTGTGTGCCCACATCTCCCCACCACCGGTGCATTTGGGTAATGCACATATGATCATATTACATAATTACATATTCGAGATAGCAATAAGACATGTTTCCGCTGATATTGGTAATCCGGGTCACATGTCCGATCGTAAAGTCGTTTCCCTGATTTGAGTGTATTCCGCATTTCTATATTAAAGGGTTTGAACTAAAATTGGAACTAAATGATTTCAGAAAATGATATCAATTTGAAGACCCATATAGTCGTTTATGCATATATTAACCTTAATATAAGCATAATTTTGTTCTATTTGACTCGGTTTGGTCCACATGTTCATTACCAGCAGACACGCGAACATAGATGCCCTCTCTTCTGAACCACTGTACAGGTCTAGTGTTAAGTTTGTTGTGCTGCTCACCATAGCCAAGACAGAAATTGGTTCCAGACCCAAATGAATAAACGGTTCATCACTGGTGACAGCAAGTGCATAGCTTGGATTAGCAGAAATATGTACATCTGGACCAACGGTCACAACCGATTCCACAAGTTTGGTGTTCGGGGTCCTAGGTGTCACCATGACCAAGTCGACCATGTACACTGGTACCACATGTGTATGCTTGACTTTCATTTGTTAAAAACATAGTAAAGTCAACCCCAGTAGGAAGTAGGAACCTGAAACACTGTTAGGTTAAACTTCAAACACCACAACTATGCATATCAACATACCTTAAAAAGTAAAAACAAGTATACCTGTTGGCAAGGGACTTCCTTCGATATTTCGACAAGCCGAGGCTTGAAGATTGGGTGATTTGTATCACTCTGCCCACGACAGAAGAATGATCATCCAATGGAAAAAGGTGATTTGTGTTGCTAGAATATCAAAAAGATATTCTATTATGATCATCCAATGGAAAAGTTTTGGTTCCATTATTGCCCTTAATGGCATTAGTCACAACTTGTGAGAAAGACTTTGTAAATATTGTACATACTATTGGTTTGTTAGTTTGTGTATATAATGTACTTAATGGTTTACCGTAATAAATAACTTGTGGGATTTTCCACACGTTGCGACGGACATTCAGTTGGTATCGGTTCAACTCGTTATAGTACGGTAACAACCGAAAGAAACATACGCAAGAGGATAATGGCAGGTGTTTTACATAGATAGAAAACTACAAAAGTCAATGCCGATACAAGTTTCAAAGCCCAATAAGAAACAAAATAATTAACAAATTAATCAAACAAACTAATTAAACAAATTATTAACAACCAAGCCCAATACATTTAACAAATTAATTAAACAAACTATTAATAATCAAGCCCAACATATTATTGGGCCAAGATGGCTAGTAAAAAATAGGAAGAAAAGAAGGGACAAAATCCACACAAAACTCGCCATCCCTGAATTTCAAAGTTGGGCCAACCTCTTCATGGGATTGAACTAAGTAAATGATTTTGAAATAGAGTAAATTGCACAAAACGTCCTTTATGTTTTCTCAAACTTGCAGGTTCCAGCCTTAATGTTTAAAACTTGCCAAAAACATCCTTTACGTTTATTTTTGTTGCCCGTTCAGTCCTTTATTACTAACCAAGTTAATTATCTCAGTTTATTTCCCTCACATGCCTAACATGTGAGGGTATATTCGTCATTTTGTTTCCTCTTCTTATAAGAAGGGGCTCCCACCAAGATCGAAGCTGGTGGCCTTGCTGCTATTCTGAAAAGAGTTTTGGCAGCCAGAGTAGAGCGTTGGCATCCTAACAGTGACTGTTTGATTTCTCAAGCTTACACCCAAGACTTCCATGTGGTTGAGTGCAGATAGATAGGGCGTCGAGGATTTGCACTCAACGACGTACCATGGGTTGACAGAACAATCTGCACTGATTCCAAAAGGGTATGGAATCATCACGCCCCCGCATGTATCGTTGCATCCTGTCTTGGCGTAGGTTGAAACTGCAGTTGATATTGCTGCTAATGAAAGGAAAAAGCGTAACTGCAGGTAAGCTTGAAATAACTGCATATCTGTAAAGAAGAAGGGTTGGATTGAAGCACAAACTGTAAGGAGGTGTATAAGTTTATAATGGTAGGTATGATTGAATGAAACTGCCGAGAAATAGAACATCCTTCTTGTGAGGGTATATTCGTCATTTTGTTTCCTCTTCTTATAAAACCTTCAATCCCCAATCTCTTCAACCAACCAACCTCCCCAATCAGGATGCTCAAATTCAATCTCATTAAATTTACCTTTCACAGTTCTTTCAGGAATCTCAAACTCTTCAAACACCTCAAGCCCCATTACCTTCTTCAACTCATCATCCCCCAACCCATCAAGCACCTTCACATCCCACCCCTGTCCAGCAGCCGCCATCGAAACCGCCCCAATTGCATGACCCACATCATGATTACAATACCTAAACCCCCTCTCACCATACTTCCAACTTTCCCGCCAAAAAACAGAACTCAGCCCAATCAAAAAAGACCCATCAGGGAACAAATTGGTGAAAAACCCAGATGGGATTTGAGCCCTAACCTCCAAAGCATGCACCTTTGGGGCATAATGAGCTACAAAACCCGAATCCGAAACAGATTCAATTGGTGGGAATATGATGTAAGCTTCAGTTGGGTGTATATTACCACTGCTAGGGTTTACTCTGAGCGACCAAGTGGAAAACCCAGTTGATTTCCAAGCAGATAACGCAAGAGAATCATAAAAGAACTCTGAAATTGTAATCTTGTTGATGGGTTTTAGAAAAGGAAGAGTGTTGAAGAGGGAATTGTAAAGAACAGAGTCGCCGGAGTTAGGGTTTTATAAGAAGAGGAAACAAAATGACGAATATACCCTCACATGTTAGGCATGTGAGGGAAATAAACTGAGATAATTAACTTGGTTAGTAATAAAGGACTGAACGGGCAACAAAAATAAACGTAAAGGATGTTTTTGGCAAGTTTTAAACATTAAGGCTGGAACCTGCAAGTTTGAGAAAACATAAAGGACGTTTTGTGCAATTTACTCTTTTGAAATATCGCATAAAATTATATCAATTTTAAGAATCAATAAAATGATATTAATTTGAAGACACATGTAGTCATATATACATATATTATTAATAATCTTAACATAAGCATATTTTTCTTCTATTTGATTTGGTTTGGTTATGGGACCCTCTTAACTCGGAGTGTTGAATGGATCGTGCATATTTATCAAAGGCGCTAGGAGCACTCAAGGCGCATATATCTAGCCTAGGGCCTAGGCGCAATGTGCAAAAAAAAGGCGAGTGCCTGATGAAATAACGCACTCAAATGAAAAAAAAACAAAAAAGATAATATTTATTAATTAATATTTTCAAATAAAACAAATGAAGCTAGTATATAACATTTAATACCATCTAGTTAGTACAAAAAGTTCTAAAATAGTGACAAACCCACTGAGGAGGTTTCGATCCTGAGCTACACCCCGGTTTTCATCCGGCTGTTACTTCAGCGAGACAACTCATGTGGAGACAGTACGGTTTCTGGGGGAACACCGTAACCAAGCTGACCAATCCAGCGCGGGCCCGGTTAAGACAACGTAGTTTGGGCAGATCTTGGCTATGACCGCCGTTTAGGCGGTGTGACATTGGGTCCCTCAAAAAGAAAGTAACCGTTTAAAAAATAAGATATAATTCCAATAATTGAAAGTTATAAAGTGGATCGGATATTTGGATGAAAGTTGTTTCAATCAGTATTGTTGAAGCTTTTATTGTGGAGAATATAACTAAACGTTTATTAAACAATAAATGAAAAAAAGAATAAATCGGCATTTAGTACGCCTCGATTAGGAACTAGAAGCACAATCAATGGGTCTCGCTTGAAAAACGTACCTAGGCGCATGAAGCGAGGGCTTTTAATTACTTGGGATTATGTTCACGGGTTGGCAGGTTAAACCCGAGCCAAACCCTAAAATTTTACATGAACTCGAACAGACCCGAACCGAATGAGTTAAACATACGTAGCTGAACAAGATATGAGTATTCGCTGGTTGACCCAAACCCGTTTAACCCGAAATTATTTATTTATTTTTTATTTTTTGAATATTAATATTTTAAAATAAAAGAAATATACAAATGAGTATGAAACAATTAAATCTGAATTATAGTTTGTGTCAATTTCTCTTTTAAGTTATAACAATAACACTAAATACACAAACCAACCTAAATTCATGACATAAAAACATTTTAATAAAATAAAGTATAAATGTGTCCAACGGGTTGACATGAACCCGACCCGCTTAGCTAAATGAGTTTGCATGTTCAAGCTGAAACTGAAGAGGATCCATGTAGACACCCAAACCCCTGAATTTCATGTTAGGTTCATGTCGTGGCAAAATTTCACTCTCCTACTCTTAATCATAACCATAACTGAATTATCAAGTAGTCAAATAACCTTGGCCATTACCGTAAATTAATCTCGATTAATGGCTACTTAGGTTCGATGGATGTCTATTAACAACATAAAGTGTTAAAACGCGCATACAATACAATGATGAATTTTGGTTAGAAATAGTTTTCATACAATTTATGACATTGTTTGACCACCATTCCTCAGCTTCTCTACTATCTCCTTACAATGCACTATTAAAGGCATTAAAATGCCTTTAGATCTCGGATTTGCAGTTTTAAATTCATTAGAAAGCACAAGAAGCCGAAACCCTTTTAAAAAGAGAATAGAGTGGCCCATCATTTTCCAACATATCACGAAAACTTGCGACTATAAAGTGGCATTAGTCGTGCTTTGACCTTTTTGTAAGTTGTCAGACAGGTTACATAACATCACTCACATGATTGATCTTGTGAATCAACCATAAAACAATATTTGAATTGTGATTATATCAACCAGAAAACAACATGATTAACATCTAATGTGCTTAAGTTACTCGTTATCAATAAAAAAAACCATGGATTCAATATTCATATAGTGATCCCCCTCTCTATGTGTTTTTGGATGTCCAAACTTTATGCATCTAATAGGAATATAAATTGTCAAATGTGCCAATGTTATCGGGGGAATATGTGAGTTTGGTTGGCATATGTACTAAAATTGTCAACATAATATACAGTTTGTTGACAATACACATAATTTTTTTATACATAAGACTCGACTCATGTACACTTCTATTTGTAGCTTGTGTTTGATGGAATAAAGTGAAATACATATCTTAAACCATGATGTTGTGACTCATGACTATATATCTAACATAACTATGGATATCTCTCATATTAAAATTACTAGTTTTATGATTTTATCATAATAATATCTTATAAGAACTATAAAAAAAGATAAATAAAAAACATTTAAACCATTTTAAAAATATAAAAAGAACAATGATATAAGTGAAACCTTGCATGGTCTGGCCTGCCATTACCATAGGAGACATCAGATCAACCTCAATATGTGGTTGGGACCATTCTAAGAATCTAAATGCAATATCCTCACATCTCAAAAAAGGAACATATTCTTCTTTGATTATATGCTTTTTAATTTAATTAGCTTAAGTTGCATAAGTATGATTAAAAACAAACGTTAAGCTAAATTTCTAAACAAAAGTAGTTTAAAGAGATAATTTGTCTTAGAAATAAATTGCAGGCGATTTTCAATCCATTTAACTTATATTTTATGTAGACATGTAACTAGATTCAGAAATTTATAATTACATGAATTATAATCATCATTTTTGACTGATGTTAAGAAATTTAATCATATAAATAAAGAGTAAAATGCTATTTTTTTCCATGAGGTTTGGTTATTTCTGTGACTTTCGTCCAAAGGTTTGTTTCTTCGTATCTTGATCCAAAAGGTTTGAAATCTTGTCAATTTCGTCCCTGAGGTTTGGCAATTTGTAGCGACTTTCGTCACTCGACGTTTGACCTTCAGGGACAAAAATGACAAGATTTTAAACATTTTAGATCCATATACAAAAAAACATTTGGACTAAAGTCGCAAAAAATGACTAATTTCATGGACGAAAATGACATTTTACTCATAAATATAAAATTTGAAAATCGTATGAGTATGAAAATTATCATATCTTTGTTATAACGTGCGGGGTAAAAATGTGAAGTTAAATATGTTGTATTGGAAAAGATTAGTCTACAAAACCTTTGGTGTGTTGTATTAAACAGACAAATTGTGATGAGGTAAAAAAATTTCTTCTATATTTGAAAACAATATAAATTATTATATTATTATTATTATTATTATTATTATTATTATTATTATTATTATTATTAAGAAAAACGAACCAAACATGTAAAAGTTAGAAGAACAAAAATAGAGGTCAACTTCTAACTATATAAAATCATGATGTACAAACATAATTATAAATCTATTAATATTAGATGGTTTGTTAACTTTAATTTACTAATAATTGATTTAATAATATATAAAATAGAATCATTTGTTTAAAGAGTTTGTATTCACTAGTTCTTTTTTTAAGATGCTCTTTTTACAGCAAATTTACAGTAAACTTTGGTGTATCCATAGAGTTAATACATACATTTAAATACCAGTCTAATCCATTAAAAGATTAACACATAATTTAAACGCTTCCTTTTTCTTGTATTTCTCTTTCTTAAGGTATGACTTCTGAAGAATTCATTCGAGCCATTTTTAGTTACTTTTATATGTTGCTAGCATTTATATATTTTTCATTTTTAATATTTGATTTTATTTTACAAAAGTTCTTTTTTTTTCTTCATGATTACCTATTTTGTATTTATGAAATCAACATATATATTTGTTGCTCACATTTTAAGAACTTTTTATTTATTGGCAGGTTATTATATTTCAATTGATTCTATATGTTTATGCAAGACAAAACATATTTTGAAAATATTTATTGGGGAACACCGAAAGTAAGATGAAGTACGTTTTTAAACAATCCCAAGAAAAAAAGTACAAGAGAAGAAAACTCATCAAAGTGAACAAAAGGATAAAGGGCTAAAGATATATATAACAAAACAGTATAAAGAATACAAAGCAACGTTCAGTCTATTCTTTACAGTTTGCGTGCGTGTGAGTAATATATATAATTATATATAACTACAATAAATTTCTCCGTACGTTACAGTGGCGTCGAAACGTAAATAACTTGAATATATAACGTCTAATAAAACCGTATTATATTTGACCCGAATTAATTGTGAAAGAAATTTGCGTTGAAATGCAAACCAACTTGAATTTATACCGGCACGAACATAAAGATAACCACTAAAGAATGGTACGACAAACTAGACTGTGTACAACGTAAAATAACTTGAATTTATACCGTCCAGTGATAACATATTATATGTGATAATTGTCTCATAGGGGGTAGACTATGTAAAAAAAGGTTGATAAAAGAAGAAACGTGAGATTTGTGATGGATAAATTAATGGAACAATGTTTTCTTTTCTTTTTCTTTTTTTGTGACTGATTTTATGAAAAATCTGTGTTGTAAGAGAAGACAATGTATAAGTGAACAAACAACTTAATATATGATCTCTCATAATACTAGAGAAATATATGATCTCTCATAATACTAGAGAAATAAGTAGTTGCTCGACGGGACCTGATATTTTCAACATTTAAAACACTATTGAAAGAACATGGAATTGAGAATGTTTTATTATTTGATGTCTATCTCCACCGAATACAATGAATATAAATAACACAAAGGGTCCACAATTGACTCCTTTGATTATGGATTTAGAATACTACAAAATCAATGAAAATAATATAAAGATAATAGTGATAGTGTTTCCTCTAATATTCCCCTTCAGCTTGAGCGTGGATATGCAGCAACGTTTAAGCTGGATCGGAAAGCCTCGAATGAGTGTCTTGGAAGGCCTTTGGTGAAGATGTCGGCGTACTGTTCTGAGGATGGCACATGGAGAACTTTGATCTGACCGAGCTGAACTTTTTCGCGAACGAAGTGAATGTCTATTTCAACATGCTTTGTACGCTGATGTTGGATAGGATTGCCAGACAAGTAAATTGCAGAGATGTTGTCACAAAAAACTGCCGTAGCTTTGTGAGGCAGAGCTTGAAGTTCAAGAAGTAGATTTCGGATCCAGGTGGCTTCTGCGACAGCGTTTGCAACTCCCCGGTACTCGGCTTCCGCACTGGATCTAGAGATTGTCGGCTGGCGTTTTGAGGACCAGGATATCAGGTTATCACCAAGAAAAATACAATAGCCTGATGTAGATCGACGAGTGTCCGGGCAACCACCCCAGTCGGCATCTGAGTAGGCAATTAATGTGTGATCATGGGAAGCAGAGAGGCGGAGGCCAAGTTCAATGGTGCCGTGAATGTACCTTAATACTCGTTTCATGAAATCAAAATGTGTGTCTCGCGGGGCATGCATGAATAAGCAAATCTGTTGAACCGCATACGAGATGTCAGGCCGGGTAATGGTGAGATATTGAAGAGCACCTGCTAAGCTGCGATATAAAGTGCCGTCAGGTAAAGGAGTTCCTGCAGTGGCACTTAGTTTGGAGCTTGTGTCAACAGGAGTGTGGCATGGTTTACAGGCGGTCATGTTGGCACGATGAAGTATGTCGCATATTGAGACTGAGCAAGGTGTACTGATTGGTGATCTCGTGTAACTGTAATGCCGAGGAAGTGGTGGAGTGACCCCAAGTCTGACATGGCAAATTCATTAGACAATAACCTGATGATCCGTGTGAGAAGAGCGGGCTGATTAGCTGTCAGCACAATGTCATACACATAAAGTAGAAGGTACGCCAGTTGGTTGCCATTTTGTAAACAAAAAGTGATGTATCACACATACTACTACGAAAACCCAAGGACGTGAGGAATGTGGAAAAACATGAGTACCATGCTCGCGGAGCTTGCTTTAACCCCGTATAGAGATTTTTTAGACGACAAACGTGATTTGGATGATTGGGGTCCACAAATTCAGGTGGTTGATGCATGTAGACAGTTTCTTGAAGTGTGCCATTTAGGAAGGCGTTTTTTTACGTCCAACTGATGTATCGGCCAGGACCTTGACACGACAAGAGACAAAACTGTACGGATAGTTGCCGGTTTAACCACCGGGCTGAATGTCTCGGTGCAATCGACACCTATTGTTTGAGATTTTCCATTACAGACCAGGCGGGCTTTGTAGCGCTCCAAAGTGCCATTAGCATTGAATTTGTGTCGAAATAACCACATGGAGCGAATGACGGGGTTGTTGGCTGGCCTCGGAACTAATTCCCAAGTGTTATTAACCTGCAATGCACTAAATTCATCCTTCATGGCACGTAGCCAGTTATGGTCCGATAGGGCTTTGGTATGAGAGTGTGGACGGGTGAAATGTTGGAAGTGGCAGCGGGATTGTAACGAGGGTTCGGTTTTGAGATGCCAGCTTTGGCGCGGGTTTGCATAGGGTGGTCGTTAGTGGTATGTTGTGGTGGTGAGGGCAGTGAGGGTGGTGCGGTTGCCACGTGTTGGGTTTGAGGAATGGATTCGGAAGTTGGTGGGTTGGAGTTTGTAGTATTTGTGTGTATGGGTGTGGAAAGAGGTGGTTCAGGGGTGGATAGTAGGGCAAACTGATGGAAAGAAGTGAGGAGTGATAGGAGTAGGGTCATCAAGGAATTTGTAGGATGGGGTGGAGGTTAATTCGGTGAAGGGAAAGGTATTTTCATCAAAGATCACATGGCGAGAGAGGTGCACCCGTCCGGTGACGGGGTCATAACATCTGTAGCCGCGGAAGTCGGATGGGTAGCCCAGAAATACACAACGGGCCGATCGGGGTAGGAGTTTGTTTGGTTGAGTGGCAAACATGTTAGGATAGCATGCGCACCCAAAGATTCGAATGCGGTTATATGTGGGATGGCGGAAGTAGAGAGCATATGCGGGTGTTTGAAAGTTTAGGCGAGTGGTGGGTAATATATTATGTAGGTAGGCCGCTGTATGGAGAGCCTCGACCCAAAAAGTGGGTGGAAGATGAGCATGGACTAAAAGAGCTCGAATAACGTCGTTTAGACGACGAATCATCCGTTCTGAGCACCATTTTGCTGAGAGGTTTGGGGGCAAGAGAACTGGAAAATGAGACCGTTTTGATCAACAAATGTTTTAAAGTTATCATCATCGAATTCTCCACCGAGGTCACATTGAAAGGTTTTAATAGATAAGTGAAACTGGGTTTGGATAAGTTTGTGAAATTTTGTAAATGTGGTGAATGTATCGGATTTATATTTAAGTGGGTAGATCCAAACATAGTTTGTAAAGTTGTCAACCAAAACCATATAATATTTATAACCCGAATTGCTAATAACGGGAGATGTCCACAAGTCGCAATGAATAATATCAAAAGGTTTAAACGTACTAGAAACAGAATCCATAAATGGTAAACGTTTACTATTTGAAATTTGACAAGATGAACAAATAGATGAGCTAACAGTTTTATTGCAAGAAATACTAAAAGTGCGTTGAAGATGATTTAACACGTTCGCTCCGGGTGTCCGAGACGATCATGCCATGGTGAGTGAGTAGTGGAAGAATGTAAGGCGAATTTGGCTTGGTGAATGGGTATAGGTCTCCAGTGCTATTGTGGCGGGAAAGGAGCTGTCCATCCTTGAGGTCCTTCAAAGAAAAACCAAAAGGATCAAACTCAACAGAAACTTGATTATCAATAGTAAATTTACGTACAGATAACAAATTTTTAATAACACTTGGTGAATGAACAATGTTGTTAAGTTTGTAGGTTTTGTTGGAGGAGGGTAAATAAGCCATTACCGGAACCTATAACGGGTAAACCTTGACCTTTCCAACAAATATAGGACTTTGAGGTAATAAAGATGGGTTAGTATTGTACCTGGATCAGATGTAATGTGAGATGAGGCCCCGGTATCCATGTTCCACTGAGGATCATAATAGTTTAAGCTTATGTGGGAGAGTGCCACTCCAATGTCATTAGGGCAAAGGGCGTTCCCTGGTTGCTGGTCGAAGCCGGGAGGAGGGTGCAAGTTAGGCTGTTGGGCTAAGTGGGCCTGCTGTGGTGGAGGGTGTTGGGCTGAGAACTGATGTGGATAGGTGGATGGGTGAGACGGATATGGTGTAGGTGGTGGAGTCCAGGAGGGTTGATTAAGGATTATGGGGTTTGGTTATAGTTGGGCTGTGGGTTGTAGTTGGGCTGCTGGTATTGGGCGGACTGTTGTTGAGAGAAGCTCGTAGGGAATTGTGGTGTTTGGGTTCTCCAGGAGGTTGGTGCATGACTGGAGTTAGGGGTAGGAGGCCTAGTCGTTCCTCCTTGTCGCCCCCCACGGGATGATTGGCCACGTCCCCTGGCAGCCTTTGCCGGGTCATAGTTCCGACCTCGATATCCGTTAGGATAGGGTGACCTCACCTGGTTAGATTGGGCAGGAACATTAGCATGCAACAGAACTGTGTCCCGGTTGTTGTTTGCTCTTGCCTTGTGTTTGTCTAGATCGTCTTCGATCATGCCTCTAGCGGCTATCCATGCGGGTTTTTTTCGTTTATTATGGCTGCAATTGTGTCATATTCGACTGGGAGTCCACGGACCATTTGAATGACGAGCCGACTTTCATTTACCGGCTGATCAACATCAGCTAACTGTTCGGCTAGGTCCTTTAGTGTTTGACAATAGTCATCAAAGGAAGAGCAAGAACTAAGGGTGGTGTTGGTGAACTTGGTTTCAAGGGTGACGGCTCTGGCATGTTGATTGTTGACGAAAATTTCTTGGATTTTTAACCAGGCGGCTCTAGCCTTGGTATCTGTATCAAGGACCCTTGCAAGTAGTTCGTCGGATAATGTGCTGTAAATCCACTGCAAAATGAGTGCATCGATCTCGGACCATACGAAGAATGTTGGGTCAGTTTCTGCGGGTGAGGCAGTGCCATCAATGTGATCGAGAACTTTGTAGGCACGTGCGTGGAGTTTGAAGAGTTTCACCCATGAGGAATAAGTGACTTTCTTGCCATCAAGAGTGCGTATTTTGTTGTTGATGTTGGTGACGGTATAGGCTGCGTGTGAGGTTTGTTTGTCTGTTTAAGGTTGGTTGTTTGTGGATGAGGAACTGTCGGTTCCGGTCATGTTGAATGCCGACAGGAAAGAAAAAAATTTAGGGTTTGGGAAGTTTGGCTCTGATTACCATGAAAGAACATGGAATTGAGATGTTTTATTATTTGATGTCTATCTTCACCGAATACAATGAATATAAGTAACACAAAGGGTCCACAATTGACTCCTGTGATTATGAATTTAAAATACTACAAAATCAATGAAAATAATATAAAGATAATAGTGATAGTGTTTCCTCTAATAACTATCAGCTACCAAATGGGAAAAAAAACAACACTTACAACTATACAAGAACATAAGTTGGTTTGTCAACAACATAAATTGACAAATATCATATGCATCAAGTTATAACATTTTTTTCTTTCATAATTTGACGTGTCAAACAAGTGTGAAAACATTTGTTTCTTCTAAAATTACTAAAAATGAGTCAAGAAATGGATGTTCAACTATCGATAAACGTACCTCCTCTCCTCATAAGACTATTTTCATTGCTAAATGCGTCCTTAGGTGTCCTTAGCTGCCACATCATCTGTCACGTAATATCCTTACAAATCCTTAAAAACCTTAATTTCATCTCAAACCTTACAAATATATCTACCCTTCTTAATTTCCACCTCATCACACATTCATTACACACAATATTTAAATAAAACATTTCTTTTTCTTACTTTGGGCCCACCTTATTGCATGAATCGAGGCAAACACATGTCTTTGTGGAAGGGCATCCCACTTAAGGGTATGCTATGATGGATAAACTTCAATGGTAAGGATCTCTAAGGGCTTTCAAGGGCATGATCTCCAAAGACCCATTAGAGATAGTCTAAACTTCGGGAGAAGCCCACCATTAAAAAATATTTTTCCTCTCACATGGGTTTGATAGATGTGGTACGTTAGACATACTCTCAAGCAATTGATAATCATGGAAACACTTTTTTAAAACAACCAGAAGAGAAAGAAATGCCCAATTAGCATGTAAACAAACTTATTTGATGTTACCGGGTTAACATTTTGATTAACCGGTATTGTTCTAATAAAATTTGTTAGCCGTTAAAAAAAAACTGAGAATGAGTCTCGTTAATGTTTAGCCTTATAAATACTAAAATAAATATATTAATATCAAATAAGACAGTTTTGAAGAACAAATATAAATCTTTTGGTGGGAAATCTGCCTTTTAGTTTTGTTTGAATACAAACAAACTGGCTCGGTTTTGGGCATGGGCGAGGTGGGTGACAACTCAAAGCCCAAACTTTCTGGATGCTCGAAACTTTTTAATTTCTTAAATATATTTTATGTATAAGTTGTATTTAAATTATTTTGGTGTGGAAAAGGATAATAAAGCTAAGGTGGATGAGTTTGGTAGTGACTTAAACTTCAAAATAGAGAATCTGTCATATTTATATCATTTAGTTTTTATATAACAGTGCATTTAAGTAATTAATTTTCCGTGCATTTAAAGTTGTTTGTTTTGTTCTTTTTATTTAATTTAATTTTAATATTTGAATTAATTTTGTTTAAATTGAGAATCTATTATCTATAATAAACATGATAAATTTTGTCAATTGATTAGGGCGCTTTTTGGCTCCAAAATCTTCCATGCTTTTTCCTTCTCCCATTTTGATAACCCAACCCGATATCTCATTTGCTTTCTCTCTTCTCACGATCCCCAGAAACCCTTTCATCTTCAATCACTCTAATCTCTAACTTCCTATCTTCATCACTATCATCTCGGTCAATCTTAAAGGTATGGAAACCCTAAATCTCCAGCGTAAATCATTCTGCCTCACAATTTTCCTTGCGATTCCTCACTTTCCATCTCAAAGAGATTCTTCATCTTTCCTCCATCCTTCTGCGTTGTCTTCTACCACATATCACTAGCAGGTACGTTTCCTGATTTTCCTCATAATACCAAATGATCCTCTCTCTGAAACAGCGCTGCCAAGATCTTATCAAGATGAGTTTATATGATTTCGATTACACTTCTAAGACATGGTTTTCTTTTCTCCTCATGATTTCTGCAGATCTCTGTTGAAGTAATACACCATTTCAGTCTACGCCTCACTGTGCCGCTTCTGATTCTCTAATTCTTAAGGTAATTGTTCCCATTCTTTGGTTGTTTGTTTTGCATTACTGATTGTTCTTCGTTTGTTCTTTTCGTTTATTTCATTTTACAGGTTTTCTTCATCAACTAAAATCAAGGACTCATCGATGGTCCAATCGGGTGCTGCCATAGATCGAGTGTGGAGGCTGCTGATGCCATCGTGTTCCATGGTTATGGTGGCTGAGTGGTTTCAATGTTTCAATTCTGCATTTTAGTCTATCGCAAAAATAGGTTTCTTTAATATTATGATTATGTCGTTTTATAGCTATTTGGTTATCTTATTAGTTTTTATTTCGTCTTTTAATAGGATCGAGAAAGAATTCGAATCTTGAATCAAATTTGATTGACTAATTTTTTTTTTTTTAAATTTAAGTTGTTTTTTTTTTAAATAGATTTGAAGAATTGGAATAAGATTAGTGAGTATTAGAGTGGTTTATGTTAAATTTGGGTGTTGGTGTATCTTGATTGATCATGAGGTGTAATTATAGGATTGGTGATGTTTGTGTTCGGTTTCGATAGAACAAACGAGTTTTTCCGATGGCATAGGCATTTTCCGGTGACTCCTTAGTCCTGACCCGTCATTCAAGTGAGTTTGGTTTAAATGTCACGAATACATTGAAACTTTTTAAATACATACTTCATATTTTTTTTATGGTTAGTCTCACATTGTTGGCATTATATTATTGTAGGTATTGTAAGTCTCACATTGAGGTTCTCTGTCGGTTGCTTGTTGATTGATGTAGTGGAGTTGGTGGTCTCAAATGTTCGCAACGGGGGTGTGGCATGGATTTAGGGATTTAAGGAAGCTATAAGTTATTTTATGTTTTTAAATTAAGATCGTCAAGAGTGATTTACAAGCCTTTAGTCCAAGTCCAAGTGGTTCCAAACATGTATAATTCCTATACATAACCGATATTTGTCTTTTTCTTGATGTTTTGTAAACGGTTTAAAAAGAAAACTTCATACCTAATGATAAAAAAACACTTTGTTACTAATTTATGTAGTTTTACTTTATTTGCATTACTTTTATTGATACACTTATGATTAATGTAATTTAAATTTTCCTACCTGGGTGTAGTATCTAATATATTTTTATCACATAAAATCTAACAATTAACGATTTACTTTATTTACTTTTAATATATATATATATATATATATATATATAGTTTATTTTAAGTATTGATGTTTGATTATTGAAAGTTGAAACTTAAATTTTCATAGGGACCAGATTTTTTTTACTTGCCTCATACCCAAAACGTTTGAAAGATTTTGGGGACGACTCTGTAAACAAATATACATACCCATTAACATCCTACTTAGTAAGGTCCAAAGATAGTGATGAGAGAACAAGTGTTGCCTCTATCTCAAAAGATAAAGAGATCGCCCTCACTTATCAGGACTTTGTTTGATTACAAAATAAAAATTATTTCATAATGATAAAAATAACTTTTGTTTTGAATGTTTTTTCAACTGATTTTAAGCAAATTTTTATGATTATGCAAAATCTTGTGACATGGAGTATTAATGTTTTATGCTAGCGGCCTATTCATTTCTTCACCTTTTTAACATAGTTTTACATAATCATCAGATTACATGTTAAATAATAGGATTTTATCTTGTTTCTTACTACAAATCATTTTCACGACATATTAAGACCCTTATTTTTTCTAACGACCTGGTTATATTGGTTACTTAAGAAACCGAATTTCATATTAAGAGTGATATATATGTGTTTTTGTAGTAGTGAATAAACATAGACTAGATGGTAAAATTAAAGTATAATTATAATTATTTTTTCGAAAGAAAATAGATAACTGATAACTCTATATGAATAATAATTGAGTAGAGTTTAATTATAGATGGGAAGTTCTGGAAAACTTGTCAGGAAAGAAAGCATCATTAAAATATGAGATATGATTAAAAAGGAAATTCCGAGGAATAATTTGTATAAGACATGAAATCCTCTTCATAAGGCTCTACTTGTCGTATGGGGTACCCCCTTGCCAATTTTTTTTTCTTATTTTTTAATTTCATGATGTAAAATAATGCATAGCTTTACCTAATTTATTATCATTTTTTTTAATTTAATTATCATCAAACACATAAATACATTTAAATAGATAACCGTGAAAATCATATAAACGTACATATATAATGCTAACTAGATATAAGACAACAAAAATGTCTCAAAGTGTTACTAACGTTTTCATTTAAATTATTGTCATGTTCAATTACGGACACTTGTCATTGTTAGATGAGCCATAATGTGAAGCTCATGGGTGTCACATACGATTATGTGACAGTAATGAATGATATTAGCAATCGATGACGTATTTTAGGGTTCATCATTCCTGATTTGCGACAAATTTGCTTTAACTTAGTAACCGATGACTTATTTTAGGGTTCATCATTCCTAGTTTGCGAGAAATTTGTTTTGACCTAGCAATCGATCACCTATATATAAGTATTTGTGTTATTATAGCAAAACTAAAAAAATATATATAACAAACAATCATTCCTTGTAAAGTTTACGAAATTTGTTTATTAAACTTATTCTTATTTTAGTATATGTAATACTAGGTTAGAACCCCGTGTATTACACCGGGTTGAATAAATGTTGTTTTATTTACGAAATAATAAAAAAAATTATATATTTAAAAGACCTCATGTATTGTATTGTACGGGTTGCCGTGTATTACACGTATAGTCGTTAAGATATGTTTAAAAAATAAACTTTGATGTACTGTTTATTTACTAAGGCTTAAGAGGTATGAGAATCCTATTTTAATCACAAAATTAATAATACAATCTTAATTAAAATGTGAAAGGGTTAAAAAGAACAACTCTAAGTAAAAGGTTACTAATAACATATAAACAACTTATATATGTTATTTCAAATACGAAGTTATTAAGTTGGAATGTTGTCCGAAAAAAACAAAGATGTATAAACTTTTAAGTAATATTATATATAAAGTTTGGATAAAAAAATAAGAAAGAACATACTTATAAAATAAAAAGAAAAACAAATTATTTAGCTCATATTAGTATTTGAAATAACTCATTTATTTCGAAAGTTAATATGCTCAAAGATACTATATTTACCTTCATATTAGTTTTGAAAATACTTTTTCTGATAAATGAAGGTATCAACATTAACATACTTTTAAAATATAATATTTAGAAACATATATTTTATTTTAAAAGTAAACTTTAAAATTGATAGTTATCATATTTATTTAATTTATAAAAATTAAGTATAGATGAATGAAAGATACTGTATACATTAAATTTAAACTAAATAATAATTATCTATAGTTAAGTAGAAGAGATTAAACAAACTAATATTTAGTATGAGAGTTATCTATAATTAATTAAAAGAGATTAAACTAAATAATAATTATCCATAAGACATCAACTAATATGATAACAAGTGTCTCATAAATGATTTCTTTTATTATATATATATATATATATATATATATATAGGGGAGGGTTTAAATAAAACACCCATTTTTTGTGAGAACTATGAGAACAATTCTCAATCAATCATTTATAATCTTTAATGTTTTAATCAAAAGGGTAAATTGGTAATTTAAGCATTCCCTACTTTCTCTCCTGCTTCTATGGTCACTAACATTGGTTCATAATTTTGATATGTACTCTTCAATCCATACGCGAATGATGTTAAATCGATGCTATTTCAATCAATTATTGCTTGGATGAACTGATCTTCATAGATTTCATTCCGATTTTGCAGGTAATGTCCTTCAATTGTTCATGGTTTAGATGATTTTGGATTCACTGATTATTGCTCAGTCGATCTCGGTATCAATTTCTGACTTCAATTACTTTGTTTAATTGGTTTTGTTTGAATTCAGTGATTATCATTCAATTGATTTTGTTCCACAATTTCAATTCATGTTTTTGTTGAGTTTTTAATTTGCCCTGATTAGTTTTTATTATACTGGAGCAATATTTTGATTCTTCGATTATATCTTATGCTTCATAGTGGGTATTATGTTGAACACTTTAACAACAATCGACCATAACATAGATGGGGAATTGGAACTCATACACGGGCTTGCTTGAAATCGACTAAAACTGAAAGATATAGATGGGGATTGAACTGATTTTGACTTGTGATTAGGTCAAAAGGGTGGTTTATCTTTTTTTTTACGTGCACATCAAAAGGGAATACATGCCTACACAAAAATGTAGAACAACCTTCTTTAACAATTTTCACAATTCACCAATTTCTTCACAGCTCACCAATTATTATTTGTTGGATTTCAATTCATGTGTAATTGCTAATTTCTTGCATCCCATCATGTTCAGATTTACACATGTATAAATACGATTATGTATCGTCTATTAATGATGATTAGCCTTTTTATATTAATCTGATGTTCCATATACTATGTTCTTGTTACGAATATGTATGTTTCTTATTGATGTTACTTTTTTTAATTTCGTTCCATACTGTATACCCGATATTATGACAATGTATAAATATATTGAGGGTATGCTATTTACTAAAAAGGATGATGTGACTTTTATATGCCAGCATCATGTTGAGAAGGTTGGGTTTGATACTAGGTTGTCAACAACCAAGAGGGTTGATGGTCTTATTACACCTAGGTATATTGTTTGTAATGGAGCAGGAAAACCCAATTGCCAAATGTCGATTCAATGTGAAGTCAAATTTCAGTTACCTTGTAGCACTAATTACAAGGTTACAAACTGTAAAGCGAAAATAAAGGAGGAAATTGCTAAGGGTTCTCTTGTTTAAAGTCATATGACTTTGCTGAGTCTCATAATCATACATTAGTTGCTATTGAGAACATGGTTTGACACGCGATAGACGCCAACTGGATTATTATGACAAGGAATGCATTCATAGACTACCATGATTCTTGGAAATGTCGCAAAATAAACAAAATCGAACTGATTAAGGTAGTCATTGTGATGAAGAGAGTCCTAATGATGAAGATAATGATGGTGAATAAATTTCTTTTATATTCCTCTAGCTTTAGTCGGATAATATATTCATGTACTATTAATTTGAACACTTAGCATTTGGTTGAATTTAAACTTCTGTTTTGATGTTGGATTTTACACTTTTATATTTTGTTATTACAATGTTTTCTTATTCGTTATCAAATTTTGTTTGTGTAAGTTTATGTTTTACACATGTTTAAGTGTCTGTTTTACACATGTGTAAATCTCATGTATTCTTATGTAATCATTCTTACACATGAGTAAATTGTTCACCGCGACTAATTCGTATTTGTTTTACACGTTCGCATATGAATTACACGTGTTTAAATTGTTCAATTTTCCTTGTTTGTTTCTATTTTACATATGTTCAATTGTATACATATGTGTAAATTGTTCACTATCACTTTTATGTTTCCGTTTTACACATTTTCATCTGAATTACACATGCGTAAACTATTTACCACCATTTATTTGTTTCCATTTTACATATGTGTATTTGTATTACACATGTGTAGATTTATTCAGTTTCACTAATATGTTTATGTCTTACACATTTGCAGCTGAATTACACATGTGTAAATTGTGAATTAAACCAAGATAGTATTAAGCAAAAATCAAAAGTATTATATTGACCAACAAGTAGGATTTAAACAAAAATTGTATTACCAAAAATCAAAAGAATTAAATTTTCCAGCAATTCATAATCCTTGACATACGATAACCACGATAACATAAAAACAAAAGTTGTAATCCTTGATATATCCTAACCACGGTATGTAACGTAGAAACAAGTCATCATGCACATTTTTTATATCATTTTGGTCTTTCTAAAACTCCAGTGCTTTCTTGGTCACATCTTCTTGGTGAATATTCGCTTCGAAAGTACAATCTTCGCAACATTTTCCGGGATTCTATAACTGACCTCTCAGAGTTCTGCTTATCCTTTTCCAACCAGTAGTATAAGGTACCGATATTTCTTCTGAAATGTTCCTAGTCAAAGTGACAAAAGTAGAAAACCATTAAGTCATTTGTTTTTGTTGATATTCTAAAATAAACAGTTGAATTACACATGTGTAAAGAGCTTACTTACACACGTGTAAACAACTTGCTTACACACGTGTAAGTTTCTAATATACGTGTATTATTTGTAACTCAATTATGAGAAATTCCTCAACACCTGCCAATCCCATGTCTATCACCATCTTTCTTTGTGTATTAACTATAAAAAAACATGTGTATTTTATATATATATATATATATATATGCCTTACACTTGCGTAAAATATACGAAGATATGTTATAGAGTAACTTATAAAACTGTTATGATTTACATATGTGTAACCATGTATATCTGTACTAATCTTTTAAATATTGTGATTTACACATATGTAAACTTTTATATCTATGCTTTTTTTAACTATTATGATTTACATGTGTGTAAATTTCCATAATAATGCTTCTTTTTTTTTTGTAACTATTATGGTTTATACATGTGTAAACCTTCATATATATGATTTACATATGTGTAAAAAATATGGAGATTTGTTGTACTTTTATTTTTAATCTATTACACATGTGTAAACCTTTTATATCTATGCTTATTATCATTATTTAATATTATGATATACACATGTGTAAACCTTCATATATTTGTTTATTTTTTTCAATTATTATGATTTAAAATGTGTAAATCTTTATATTTATGATTATTTCCATGATTTACACATTTGTAAACCTTCGTATTTATGCTTATTTTCATAATTATGATTTATACATGTGTAAACTTTCATATATATAATTTACACATCTGTAAAAACATATGGAGATTTGTTATAAATTTATTTCTAGTACATACCTTCAAGTTTGGCCCTTCCATGTAGTTTCTATGATCAGATTTATCTCACTATCTTCATCGTCTTTGTTTTCCTTTCTAGTTTCTGATGCCTTGATGCTTTTGTTATAATATTACAATTACTTTTCTTTCATAATAAATTTAAGTTAATGTTGAAGTTTTTTTCCCTTTCCTTGCATAAGTGAAGCTCTAGCCTTAGCTATAGGACTTACATCCCTCACAACGCCTCCCGTTTTATAAAGCCAATAAACATTGTTGATTAAAGACTATGGAAATTAAAAGAAAAACAAAAGACAGAACTTGAGCAAATATTTACCAGTATACCATCCATTTTTCTCAACCAAAGATTGTATTTCAGAACCTGTCCGTTCGATAAGTAATTAGTAATCCCAGACAAGTGATTTTCAATCTGGATAAATTAACATGTTGCTATTTCAAAATGTAATGTTGTAAACATGTATTGGTAGTTAGTGTAGAAAAGTCCCAAAAACTCAGTGAACAATTAAACTTAAATTTTACAAATTTAAATCTAAGTTTTTGCCAAAACACTAGAAAAAGCAAGATATTAATGTACCAGGTTTAAAGCTTTTCATATTTGAATCAACGTAAAGGAACTTATATAGACCTTCACATAATTTCAAAAGCTAAAATTCACCCAAGCAAAAGTAAAAAAAAAAAAAACAAGATGAAAAATTTTGATGTTATTTGAGCTAACATAGAATAGTTAATCTAATATCCATACATTATAAGCACACTATCCTTTAAGAATTAAGGTTAAGTCTATTGGTACACAAAGAGCTTTTTGTAATGTATTTGGTTGACTAGTAGAAATCCAACACAAAGAAATAGTAATAGGCAGTATCAAAGTCCAAACATAAATAATTGTTGAACTCCCTTAGGTCAAGTTGTAAATTAGTGATCGATTGAATTTCAAAATCACACATTTGGTCAAATCTAAACTAATGGCAATGTCAAGCTTTCAATTTGCAAGCTATATATATATATTATACATACAGGAATTGAAATTATGTTCCTATATGTTAAATTACATGTAGTCATATTGCCAAACAAACAATAAACATCATTCCAACCCTAATTTTAATGAAACTAGAACAATAAAAAAGTTGAAAAACCAAACCTTCAGATTTAAAGATTGATTCCTTGAGGAAGATGGTCGATCGATTCATTCATCCATCCTTTTTTCCCAAAAAACATTGCAGATTTACATCGTCGGCTCGATTTGCAGATTTACATCGTCGACTTGATTATCGTTCATTCATCCTTTTCTTCCAAAAAAAATTTGACAACTTCAGATTTGCATATTGATTCCTTAGGAAGATGGTGGATTTGGAAGACGTCGATTGGATTTTTTTAAGGATAAGGTAAATTTGGGGGGTGGGAAACTGAATGTGATTTTATTGTATTGACCTTTTTTGTCTGATTTAATGTTCTCTTCTAACTAAAAAAACCCATTTAATCTTAGCCTTGATTGATGATGATCTATGGATGGCAGTGTTCTCATAAATTGTTCTCAAGATAACCCTCCCCTGTATATATTATATATATATAAATATTATATATATATAATTTAGGGGATGGGTAAAATGAGAATCCACCTTGAGTTGTAAGAACCGTAGGAACCAATATAAGCCATTGATCAAAAGTGTTTTAATGATGAGATTAAAAGACAATAAAGTAGTTGTAATCATTGTGCTTTAATTAATAAGTTTTTGTTTTTAGTGGGATAAAGGTAAATTTGTATTTTTACTAAGCTCTTTAATAATTGGTAATTAAAGTTGTAATCATTGTACTTTATTTAATGTTTGTGATTTTATTTATGTTATTTAATTAATGTTATTTTTGAATCATGCAGTAATAAAATTATTTTACGTAGGGGTTCAAACTTTTTTTGCGTGTCGTTTTAAACATTTTTATGTGCGGGTTCAGACTTTTTTTACGCGTAGGTTCAAACTTTTTTACGCCCGGTTTTAACCTTTTTTTACGCGTCGGTTTAAATTATTTTTACGCGCGGTTTTAAATTTTTTTAAAGGCCGGTTTAAAAAAGTGTTTGGATTAGCTTATGGAGTAGAAAAAGCCAATAAGTTAATAAGTTGTTTTATAAAAAGTGTTTGGCTTAGCTGTTACTTGTAAATTACTAAAAAGCTCCAAAAAGCCATAAAATTCTAGCTTTTCAAAATTGATTTTTTCCTCCTATTGAAAAGTTGTTTTGAAAAGTCCTTTTCAATTACCCAAACAATATTTTGACTTATTTGCTTTTTTAAAAAAACCAATAAGTCAATAAATTGGTTCAAAAAGCTTAGCCAAATATGCCCTTAGAAAAGTTGGGGCGACTTATGTCAAATCAGTAAGGTTGCCTAACCTCTCGGTTCTACCAGTATTTAAAACATTGGTTATAAATCCTTTGCATACCCCCTTTTTGTCTTTTTGAATGAGAATCACCACATAAAAAAAAGAAGAAGAAAAAAAAACCAAGTCTCCAACCTTTAACCTTTAACCTTTAACGAGTAATTGATTTCTACAACACAATTATTTCTCAAATTTTGTTGCTTCTAATTCTGCCCTTCGTTCCTTTCTTCTGAACGAATTCAACAGCCAGCAATACATAAATTCGGTTAATATCCGAAATTAACAATCCAATTGTAACTTTGGCTAATCTACCAACAACGGAACACACTTCTGGCTTTGGTTCTGCAGTAAAACAGGCTAACAATTTTGCCAGATGTTTTCTCTGATTTGCAGCGCACACGGACAATGATTCCGATTTTATCAATCAAACAACTGATAACCTGAATTGACCTTTTGAATTGGTCAAATTCTTAATCAAATTACTTCTTTTTTGGATTAATTTCTTGATTCGAGAACATTAAACTCATTCTTGTATAAAGTGGTGAATTTGTTCAACCATTAATCAATATATATGCAAACTTAATTATCTTGTTAATTAATAATACATCCGTAGAAAACCTCAAGTTAAAGGGGACAACATCACTTGATTCCCTCTTTCTTCGCCTCTGTAATGTAATGGTAAAGGGTTAAATTGGAGTTGTTCATGCGACCCAATATACGACAACCACTTTCTCAAGGTATAGTCTAAGGCAAGTTATCAGAAGCAAGGACAGGTTTGACAAAGGAAGTTAATAGAAGAAATGGTCTTTTAATGAATCAAACTCAATGAGCTGAAAGATGTTAGATATATTAGTATAATCGGGATTGACTTGGTAACCAAAGTTAATTATCATACACATCGAACAAGTTGGAGGTGCAGGAGATGCATGCTTGTTTGAGTTGTTTAATTTTCAGTGTTTAGGCTCCGCCCCGAATGGGGTTCCAAGAGAGCAACGGCCCCTTGGCGGGGTCCGGGAATTTCCTCTTATTTTCGAGATGGAAGATTAATGTAATTTTAGAGGCAATTTGATTTAAAATAACACCGCCTAAAGGTAGTTTTTGGGAATTAATCTCTTCAATCCCAAATTCAAAACACGGTTCTTGGTTACACACTATTGGTTGATATGAATTCACATACACATACTAGAGTTCGATTTCTCAATCTGAGTTGCATGTTGGTGGAACCACCGAAATAATTTGATCTGAAATGAACACACACCTCTCATATTATCAGTTGTTTACTAAATTCCCCATCAAAAGATCTCATCCTGGAGGTGCTAAAAAGAGTTTGAATTCAATATGAAAGTGGGCTCCTCTTCTTTGATTCAAGAAAGTCCACCGACGTGTTTTAACTCATTTAAGTTATTCTACCCCTCATTATCTCCTCACCTTGTACATTTTCTTTCTCTTCCTCATCTCATGATCATTTCCCATGTCGTGGAAATGCAATAGTGTAACAGGAGTTAAGTTTGACGAGGTTACTATTCTTGTACCTTAATAACTCGAGTTTTAATCAAATTGGAAGCATTAGAGTTCTTTAAAACTTTACATAAAGTGATTCAAGTCTTAGTAAAAACAACCTGGTAAGAAGCAAGTATTTGGTCATGTTTGTAAGCATCTATGAAAGCAACTTACAACGAAAGCCTTATTGATGTTTAACTAAAACATTGTAAGGAACCAACAACGAAGAACAGCCTGAACAAGAAGAATGGAGTTTTCAGGGTTTTAATCTGGGGTATCAAAAGTAAACAAAGAAAACAAGAACTCTCAAATAAAATTATACTGCATATATTTTTACTCAGGTTTTTAAGAAATTAACTGTTTTTAGACTATTGAGTTAATATAGTTAAGAAATAGTCTGTTCTATTTCAACATGATAAACATTAGCAATTTACGAACATGTACTTTTTCATTCCATCCTGCATTCCAAAATCCAAACTTACATACCTGCGGTTGAATTGAAATTTAATATAAAACCTAGAATAAACTAAATTCAGCTCCTGAAACGTGGGGCGATTGAAGGGCATACCAAATACAGGGTACCAGAAATCTGCATTACAAATGGTTGATACCGTGCGTTTATGCTTCAAAAGCAGGAGTAGTGTTACCATAAATAATTAAATCTGGCTGATCAAGCAGGAGTAGTGTTTCCATGTAGGCATTCACATCATAATAATAAGAGTAAATTGCACAAAACATCCTTTATGTTTCCTTAAACTTGCAGGTTCCAGCCTTAATGTTTAAAAGTTACTAAAAACAGCCTTTAAGTTTATTTTTGTTGCGGGTTCAATCCTTTACAGCTAACCACGTTATTTTCTTCAGTTAAGTTCCCTCACATGCATAACATGTGAGGGTATATTCGTAATTTTGGTTGATCTTCTACCCACTTCAATTATAACAAAAAAGAATATTTAAGTTTTAACCTAGTTTTAAACAAAGTTTGGTAAAACGTACGCAACTACAGAGGAGCACGATTACCGTTTAATAGTGTTTAAGTCTAACTTGCGGCGTCCTAAGCGTCACCAGTTGCTGGATCCGACTACTGAACACGGTGTTATGAAGTTCTCTGATTTGACAGCATCGGAGTTCCGTGAGAGGTATCTAGGGTTGAAGAGTCGTTTGTCGTTTCCGTCTGATGCGAATAAGGCGCCGATTCTTCCAACTGATGATAATGCTGAAGAGTTTGATTGGCATGATCAAAATCTATGTCAATCTTTACAGCTTAGTGGGCTAGCTTAACAAGATTCCTATCTTAATTCCGGGTTCCCCGGAATCCGGCGAAGTCGCCGGAGAAGAAGACCGGGAAAGAAGGTGTTTGATTTTTAAAAGTTTGGTTTTATTGCACATTAGTCCCTGCGGTTAGAATTTTTTTAAATAGGTTAAACCTTAAATATTCTTTTTTCTTATAATTGACGTGGGTGGAAGATCAACCAAAATGACGAATATACCCTCACATGTTATGCATGTGAGGGAACTTAACTGAAGAAAATAACGTGGTTAGCTGTAAAGGATTGAACCCGCAACAAAAATAAACTTAAAGGCTGTTTTTAGCAACTTTTAAACATTAAGGCTGAAACCTGCAAGTTTGAGGAAACATAAAGGATGTTTTGTGCAATTTACTCTAATAATAACCATTAATCCCAAGATTGTTTATTTGTTTTGAATTGGGTTCATAAACAACAAGTGATAAATCATCATGCTGTTGTACTTCAGTTACAGGTTCACCACTCTTCCTAAATTCCCGTACAATAAGTGCTTCTACGTCTGATAGGCAAATAGTGAAAAGTTTTATAAACGAATGAGAAACACTGTCCGCCATCATCCATACATCGTAAAGTATTCACCCTACATCGAATTGAAGCACAGCAAGAGCGTTCCTTAGCTTAAAGATTGACAAGTAGCGTGCATGGTTGCGTGCTAAACTATCTGGGAGGTTTATTTCTTTAAACTCTTCACTAGTGATATCAAATGATATTATAAGGTCATAGTAATTAAACCCATGGGAACCATCATCAGCAAGCCAGTAAAGAGCTCCATCTATAGCTACCTGTGACTCGGAAAATCTAATGTATTTACGAGGGAGGCTGCTATAGGGACTTCTCCAGGCACCTGTGCTTAATGTAAACAGCTCAGGGACGCAAACTACACTATCGATATCGCTCCATGGATTAAAAACATAACTAATCTTGACTATCTTCGGGTCAAGAGTCTCACGACAAACCCTAAAACCTAGATCGGTTTCGTATATCTCATTATCTTCCCTTTTAGGCAGAACAACAGCAACCGCTTTGGAAATAGAAGGATTCCAAATAACAGCCATGTCATCATCGTACAAACACAACAAGCCATGAGAGCTTCCCATTGTTGTAGAATGTTTTAAGCATATTAACCACCAATGGGGGAATAGTCACAGTAACTTTCTGCATGGGGACAGTATCATCATCATCAGCAACTGAAACATATTTTTCCTTATGATCAACGGCATCTTGATACCTTACAAGTAGATGTTGCTGTTGGCCGCTATAATGATTAAGGAAATCTGAGACTTCCATGGTTTGCAGACCGATTGGAATTGAATCAACGACTTCACAGGCAGACTCTTCATGATTTCAGATTGGAGTTCGAACGGGATGTGATCTGACATTTTGATTCTGATTCGTCTAGGGTTTACGAGAGATGAGAGAATATTTGTGTTAAAATCAGAATCGTAGATTTGCATGTTGAGCGGTTAATGGGCTACTCAAGTATGAGCCCAAGTCCATTGGGTCGATACCAAATCAGGGGGTACATGTAAGACGATAAGACATTGCCAATTTTTAGGACCCACGCGTTGATCGTTAAATAAAATCAATAATAAATATTAAAATATTATGTTAACTTGTCAAATTCAGACCAATCACCAACGAAAGCGTTACGTGTTGAACCAATCTCCAACGAAAGCGTTAGAAAACTCTATAACCCCTTACGATAAAGGCGAGGAGCCAAATTTGTCTTAGTTAAAGATATTCGGATGTGTGGGTTATGTAAAGGACTTGGCTACTTGTTTGAAAAAGTTGGATGATAGAGGTATTCTTATAGTCCACTTTGGAAATCAACCAGAGACCTTGTCGTATCGCATGTATGACCTGGTTAAAAGGCGAATACAAGTTGTTCGTGAGGGAGACATAGAGTTTGAAGAAAGGAAGAAGTATAACAGGTGAATTGCTTGAAAAATGTTGACACCAGTGATCCATGGTTTAATTGAAAAATAATGATTTAATTAAAAACAAAAAATATGAGGCTTTGTTCTTGTCCACCACCCCAGGGTTATTGTGATGTGGAGGGCAAAAACCCCAAAGTCTTGGTGGTGCCTACGTAATAAGGGTTTCTCTCTTGCCCTTGATCATGACTCCATGTAGTCTTAATATGAGGATGCTGAACCATTGAGTTGTTTGGTTTTCAAAGCATGTATCTTTGCGCTTGGGGCTATGATGCAGCTGAAGTAGTTAAAGTGTTTGATAATTGAATGAAACCAAAAATGTTCACAACCAAACTGGCTTATGTATTCAGGTGTCTTTTCTTTTCTGGTTTTTTTTAGAAAAGGGGAATGCCCTAGGCAAATTTAATTCAAACAAACAAAATAACAGACAAGGCATTTTAATTTTACCCGGGGTAATATCCTGAGAAAAAAATAGAACCTATAGACAAAAGAAAATGGGTTATTGGATTTTAATAATCCTAAGTTTCATCTATTGGCCGATAATAATCTCAACTTAAAAAATTCCCTACAACAATCCCAACTTGTAAGAATTTGGCCCCATCGATCTTTTTCTAACCGGGTCCAGTTAATTTATGCTATCTGTACGATGACGTGGCACACAAGTGTATTATTTGCTAATGTGGACGATGATGTGTGACTCTCATCCCCACCTCACCTTCACCACCACCGCTGCCGCCATCTACACCGCCCACCACCACCACTATCTCCATCACCATCAGCCACCACCACCGCCATCACCATCAACCACCACCACCGCCATCTCCACCACCATCAACCACCACTACCCACCACCACTCCCATCTCCACTACCATCTCCACCACCACCACCATCAGCCACCACCACCGTCGTAAAACAAACTTGATAACAAAATGGTCCCTACGTTAGTCACTCAAAACCCAAACCTAATGATGGATCTCCTTTTCTCAATTTGACAATGCAAGATCGAACTGGAAGAGATATAGTCTGAGATCTCGAAGAGAGGTTCAACCCCATCTATCACGGTCACAATTGAAGGCTGGAATCGTTTTCAAGAGCTGCCCCTACCACTCACGTTTTTCCGGCGAGCCATTGGTGATGAGGTGTGGTGGGTGGGTGGGACAAAGAAGAAGATACGAGTGGGATGGGTTTTCAGCCGATGGTGGATGGGAGAGGGTTCAGGCGATGGTAGTCGGGGATTGTATAAAGCGATGGATGGTTCCTAGGGGTTGTAAGCAACGATGGACAGTGGGTATGGGGTTTTGGGTTAGGGAATGGAGACAATGAAAATGCCCGATCTAGTGAGAGAGAAATGTGGCACATAGAGAGGGTAGAGAGTAGATGGTGGTGAAGAAGAAAAGGTGTGTGTATATATAATCTTTTTTCCAAATTAGTGTCCACATCATCAACCACCTGGTCTTTTTTTACACGTCAGCGTCCACATCAACAAAAACTAACCCAGTTAGAGAAGGCTCGATGGGGCCCAAATTCTTACAAGTTGGGATTGTTGAAGGAAATTTTGAAGTTGGGATTATTATTGGCCAACAGCTGAACTTAGGATTATTAAAATCCAATAACCCAAAGAAAATAGATATTGGGCCTAACAAATGGGCTAATAAGCCCGGCCCATGATCATCTAAGTTAGGCCTATACATTTTGGATATCTTATCAGGCCAAATTGCTATCAATTTCCTAGACCATAACCGGCCCAACAAAAAAAGCCAACTAAATTCTAATCTCTAAGTGGGCCTAGAGTGAGCCCACATAGGAATAGTCTGGCAAAACATGAGCGGGTCGCGTCACCAGGGTGATGGGTCAACCATGTTCGGGTCAAAAAATATCATTTCTTTAAATACTTATTTTGGTTTGAGTGGTAAGTTCTAAAAAATGTTCACTTTGGTTCGGGTCAGAACATATTGACAAAATGGATGAAACGAGACGTTTTAGAAATGGTAAATTTGATTCGGGTGTTGACTTTGATTTGGCAGCAATAGTTTTAGTGACATATCAAAAGACTATCAGCCATATAACCCAGCAGCAACTATATTGATCAAAAGCTTGCAGGTGCACCTGCAAATTAGTTGTAAAATAAAGGCCAGGAACAACATTCCTCCTCGCATCATCCCTAAACGCCCTTTGCAAATTCGTTATAAAAGAAGCCTGTCTCACTCCCAGCCATATCTGTCATTCTTAGCTTGACATCCACAACCAATAGCATGGTCAACGGCGCAACTTCAAGATATGGAACGAAGGACATTACAGTCCTTAAACAGTAATTCCAAAGATACGTATCTATAGCGCTCCGTATTTCATTGCTATAGAGAAGTTGAAGAACGCCAACATCCCAACATAATTGTTGATCAAACCTGATGATGTCCGAACAGCAAATTAAACCAATAACAATCAATTCCATCAGGTCTTTCTTCCAACGATGAGTTGAAATTTGAGATTTGCAATTCCAAGGATGAAACAACCACCAATTGTGTTTCAAATTGTGTGAATCAAAGGAGAGCCCAACATGACCCGAAATTGGATGGATGGTCTCCTTTTGACATGTCTATCCTTAATGATTTTCTACATTGACCCAGATTACATCCATATCAATCCTGCAAAGTTGAGTTCGACTTTCTGAATTCATGACCATTTTAGTTAAAATAGTGGACTTTACACACACTTAAGCCCAGAAGGGTAGGCAAATGAAACAACAAACTGAGAAATTACCTCAAGTTGCCCCAGATATTTTCTGATTTCCTATTTGAAAACAGCTTGGTTGATATGCGCAGTGAAGCTCTTCTCTGTCTCTTTTCGCAAATTTACAAACACTTAAGCCGACAAATGCATTACACAAGTCTAGGCTCAATTTAACATACATGATACAAACATTGAAAATAAAAAAAAAAATCGTCGGTCTTAGAAAATTGGGGGCCCAAAGCCCTTGCTTGGCTTTACTTACCCTTTATAATGGCAATGGCGACCCGGCAAAATGCCACAATTGGGTCAAAGATGGACATATGGGTCGGCTTCAACAGACAGGTTCGCATCAACGAGACCCATGTACTTTATATCTATATGTTCATCTCCTGTAAGTTTAGTTTTCAATTATGGATGGTTATTTTATGCTTTCCTAAGTTGTACTATTTACATTGTGATGAGTACCTTGTGTCCCAACTCCCATTCCCCTAAAGATTAGGATGTAGTAGAACTCAGTTTGTTTTTTTTTCCTGATATTCAAATTTCAACATAAGATCAATGCAGGCAGCAGGAAGTGAGTTATAATTAAAAAAAAAAAGTTTTTCGTTTTGAGTAACCAGGTTTCACCATTGCTAGTTCAAGCTTGGATGGTGTTCTTTGAATTCTAAACGTGAACTAAGTGGTGATTTTTGTATATCTTAGTTTGTGTTTAGATTGCCCTACAGATTAATCGAGTGGTGCTTCTGTATCTCGAGTGACCTGTAATTTTATCCGTTTCATTTAAGTTCTACTTTCCTAGCTATTTACATCAAATAGATGTGGAAATCATCCAAACAAATGTGAAATTTTTATCTAAAAGTACATGTGCATCCAGACTCCTACCAGTTCAGATCAAGAATCATGTATGGGAGTTTTTCAGTAAGCCATGATGAGTCAGAATACTAAAACTTTTCTTCAACACAAGATGGATCATAAATGCATCACATAACTTAGGAACCATAGAATTATGCACGACATAATATAAGTTAACAAGATATTTTAAGAAATTTATCTTTTGGGGGAAGATAGACATTTGAAATAAAAAGACATGTGTTCTTTTCACTCAACCATTACAATCTAGCAATAAGCAAAAGACTTGCGGTTAAACCGAAACTTCAAAATAAACCTTGAACGACCTACATTCAGCACCTGAAACATGAGGTGGTTGAAGGAAATACCCATTAAGAAGTGACGAAACCAAATTATCTTGTATTGCACCTCAATCGCTATACCTTGCTCTCCACTCTCAACAACCATTATAAACAATATTATCAGGTTGACCAAGCAGAAATAGTGTTTCCTTGTACGGATACACTTTATATAAGAACCCTACTCCATCAATCCCAAAATCGATGCATTTTGAGTAAGGCTCATAAACAGTAAGGTGTCCACGTTCTCCTTCGAGTATCAATTATTGGGTCACCACTCTTCCGAAACCCCCTTAGTGTAGCATCTCCATATGATGGAATCGTGAATAGCTTTGTAAACGAGTTTGAACCACCAGCCCCCATCTTCCACATACATAAATCCCTATTAATATCCTGTTTAACGTCTTCACACACAACAAGAGAGTTCCCTATGTAAGACATGGAAATACGATAACTATTGGTGTGTGATAAACCATCTGGTAAGGTTATTTCTCTGAATTCTTCACTCGTCATATCAAATGAGACAGTCAACATGGTGTTCATATAAGTAGCAAGCCAATAAAAAACTCCAGCTAAAAATACCTCATCTTCGCGATAATAATGAATTGATTTTCTAGGGAGATTGCTGCCTAATGGACGTCTCCAAGCCCCGTACTTAACGTAAAAACCTCAACCTGAGAGGGTATGCAAGAAACATTATCCGCACTGCTCGACCAGCCAATATATCTAATCTTGACAATCTTAGGGTCCCTAGTCTTACGACAAACCCCAAACCCTAGAGTTGTTTCAAACATCTTATTTGGCAAAGTAGGCACAACAATAGCAACTGTTTTTCTAATTGAAATATTCCAAATAACTGCCATGTGGGTACTATCGCAGTAGAAACACACCAAGCCATGACAACTGCTGATTATCCTAGGATCAAATTCCTTAACAGATACAGGGAAAGTCGGTGAAACTTTGTGTTGAGGAAAAGTATCATCATCAACGACTGAAACATATTTTTGCTCATTATCAAAAAATAACTTACAAGCAGATGCTGCTGTTGGCTGCTATAATGTTTAAAGAAATCAGAGGTGTCTATCAGAGACCTCCATGCTTTGCAGACCGATCGAAATCGAAGCAACGATTTCACAGGAAGCATGTTCATGATTACCTCTTGGATTTCGAAAGGTATGTGGTCTGACATTGCGATTTGGAATACAAATTTCTCGGGTTTACGGAGATTGAACTTTCTAGGGTTTAAGAGTTATGAAAATCCCGTATACGTGTGTTTATTTTCCAACTAATCTTAATCTTTATACATTAATTGCAAGTCATAATATGGGCCTAATTCTATCCACGATGTTCCGGAGTTTAATAAACCAAAGAGCTAAATGCCTAGTTTTAGTTTTTTTATTTATTATTAATTAGATTAGATGATAGACATTTGGATAAAGGATATGAATCAAAATAAGAATAACATACCCAATATGTTACAAGATTTTAGATATGGATAAAAATAAAATTATTTGGTCCCAATAAGATATAAGATTAGATTTCTATAGACATGGTCCAATAGATTAAATTAGATAGATGTATGGATAATAGATATGGATTAAAATAAGATTAATGAGCTCAGTTAGTATAAGATTTTAGATGAGAATAAACATAAAATCTTTTGATCCCAGTAAGTTGTAAGATTAATATATTATACAAAGGGTCCAATAATTTTTCACTTTTATACATATAATTAGGGTTGTTTAAAAAGCTTGTGGCTCGAGCCTCGCTTGAAGTTTGTTCGAAAAAAGCTGGGTTCGAAGTCAACTCGGTTTTAAACGAGCTGGCTCGGCTCGTTTTCTAAACGAGCCGAGCCCGAGCCAAGGTAGGTTCGGTTCGTGCCTCGCTCATTAGTTGGCCCGTTAGCTCGCTTGTTTGGCACGTTTAAATTAAGCCCCAAGTTATGTGTGTGAGTTTCTACTATATCTAAGCAATGTTATTTAATTAATAATATAATATGGTTATTTTTTTTATCAAAATAAATAGATTGTTAAGCTATAGTTTTAATTAATAATATTGATTTAAAAGATATAGATTAAGGTAAGTAACAATAAATCTTTTCTTCTTCGTTTTATAGTTTGCCCAAAATTACTATTCTGTTTAAAAAGTTTGTGCCTCGAGGCTCGCTCGAAAAGAGTTCAAAAAAAGCTCGGCTCGAAGTCAGCTCGGTTTTAAACGAGCCGGCTCGGCTCGATTCGATTTTTAAACGAGTCAAGCCTGAGCCCACCCTGGTTCGATTCGGCTCGGTTTGTTTACAGCCATACATATAATATATATAATGAAAACTCGTATGAGTTGTGAGAACTTAGAGAATACTTGATAAGCTAATTTTATTGTAACTAAATCTCCAACTTCAATTGCTAACATTTTACGTGGACATGTTTTTGAAGTTAAGTATCATCGTCTAATGTTAGATTGATAGCGTAGAGAAGTTGTACATTCTTTGTGAATTCAGCAAACATTTTTTAACAAAATATATATAGTGCGTCCTTAGTGAGGCTCAAATTCAGTGCACATTTTGCCGAAAGAAAGATGTGATAGTGGGGACGGTCAAAAGTAAGCACTTTATAATAGGGATGAGATCAAAACTGGTATCATACTATATAATACCAATATTAAAATTTAGCTGAAATTAAAACCGAATACCGTACCATATGTGTTCGGTTGATACAAATATGATATGATGGTATTTAACCATACTGTTAAATGTCCCGAACTAAAACTCTACGTTAAAAGCACTAAACCAGTACCGTCCACCTACTTTCCTTAGTTATAAACACCCAGAATTCCCAGATCTTCAGGTTCCTCCCTGGCAAATCCTAGAAATTCAAATCAAAGATCATCATCATATATAATCAAAATCAAAAGAATGTCAGACAACATTCCGTTCGAAATCCAATTGGAAATCATGAAACGGCTTCCTGTGAAGTCATTGATTCAGTTCCGGTCGGTCTCAAAAACATGGAAATCTCTTATCGGCAGCTCTCGTTTCATTACCGAATACAGCAGCCAACAACATCTACTTGTAAGGTATTCTAATTCAGTCGAATCCATAATCCATACAAAAGTCCCAATAGAAGTTTACTGGCACGGCTCTTCCATCGACGATCTACTGCTCGGGATCCAGCTCCTCTTTTTGAGCATAAATAGGTTTCAGTTGTTGATGATCATCATACTTTGTCTCAACACAAAGTTTCCATGACTCATGTCTGTTAAGATGCTTATATATCCTAGGTTAATCAGCATTTCTCACGGCTTGGTGTGTTTGTACAGCCCGGGTACTCTTGTGGCCTATCTTTGGAATATTTCAATTAGGAAAATTGCTGCTGTTGTTGTGCCAGCTTCGGCGGACGAGTGGGAGGAGGAATATCGAACAGCTCTAGGTTTCGGGGTTTGTCGTGAGACTAACGATCCTAAGATTGTCAAGATTAGATATGTTGATCCCTTATTATCGAGTGAGCTCATGATGGCACATCTTACTGGCATCCGCATCCCCATAGACCCCATCTCCTCTCAGGTTGAGGTTTTTACTTTAAGCACAGGGGCTTGGAGAAGTCCATATGGCGTCAATCTCCCTAGAAACTCAATCTCTTATCTCCGTGATGAGCTAGTAATAGATGGAGTTTTTTATTGGCTTGCCACTTAATGGATTGTTATCAGTTGATTGCTTCATTTGATATGACAACTGAAGAATTTAGAGAAATAACCTTACCAGATGGTTTATCAAACATTAATAATCAAATTTCCATGTCTAATCAAAGGGACTCTCTTGTTCTGTATGGATACCATCATCGGGTCATTAATAAGGATTTCTGTGTATGGACGATGGGGGTGGTGTTTTTACAAAGTTATTCACGATTACACTAAATGGAAATGCTATGCTAAGGGGGTTTCGGAAGAGTGGTGAACCTATAATTGCTATTCCAGAAGAAGGAAAACGTGGACGACTTGCTGTTGTTTACGAGCCTTACGCAAAACACGTCGATAATCTTCGGATTGATGGATTAACCTTCTCATTTAAAGTGTATCCCTACATGGGGACACTATTTCTTCTTGATCATCCATATATTATGGTTTATAATGCCTTTTGAAAGTGGAAAATACAAGATGACCCTCAAGTTTCAAGAACCATTTGGTTTCATCACTTCCTAATGGGTATGCCCTTTAGTCACGGGATATGTTTCAAGAACTGAATGTAGGTTATTCTAGGTTCAATTTCAATTTTCGATTTAACCACAAAGTCTTTTGCTTATAGCTAGGTTATTCTAGGTTCAATTTAAAAAATAACACCAATTCTGATTGTTCTTTATTTTATCCTTTGTATCTTAGGAAGTTTAGCCTTTCTTTTTTTAATTTTTTCTGGTTATATGTTCCGGTTTGAATCTGCCTGTATGACCAGATCTTCTATTTTGACGTGGCGTTATGTGTAGGGAGGCTGCATACACCTTGGAGAAATAAGAATGGATCAACTATTGTTATTAGGTTATACACATCCACCCTCGGTTTTACATTTTTTTGCACAAATAAATAAATAATGTTTTTGTCAACTATGCCTTGTTCTTCTTTGTCGATTATGCCTTGTAATTGTTCTTGTGACTCATGTAGGTAGCCTCTTTGTAATATGTATGATATGGTTGTCTTATACAAATTTTAAGTTGCTATTTGACCCATTTAATATAGTGAATTAATATTAAGCAAGTCAAACGGGTCAACTTATAATGGTTTTCTTGGACTAATTGTACCCGTTGGTATTTATTCACTTACCTTGTACATGATATAAACAAACAATCAACAACCCTTTTTTCTCTAATCTACGGGGATCGCTCTAAATAGCTTATGTATAGCTTATGTAAAGTAGAGTTCCATCCTCCCCCCTATGCTTCCTCTTGTCGAATGAAAGCTTCTTCACCTCTGCTCTGAAACTCGGGCATTCCTCCGTAGGACAATCGTTCCATTAGCTTCTGTGCTTGCAGTCTGCCATAGAGGTGTACGGGGAAGGAGTGAAGACTCATCACCATTAAACTAGTACCCAGTAGTGCCCGTTGCTGACTTGGAGGAGGCAGAGGTGACGGGTAGGGAGGCAGTACTCCGAAGACATGATCCATAGTAAAGAAGCAGACATGGTACTAATGGGATTGAGAAGGAGATGAAGTTGAAAACAACTGAGATCGGATCTCTCACGAGATGGTGAGGCCCCACTTCTTCTGTCTTGTACCTAATCAAAAAGAAAAGTAAAAATTATGACCATCATCAACACACTCATTCTCATTATAAACAATCAGATTACACCCGCTAGCAGCTTATTATTAAAGAAAGAGGTTCCCATCTGTCCAATCTATTGAATGAAGCGCTCTTTACCATTTTATTGATGCTAAGCCTTCCCAGGACTAGCGACTTAGGTACTTAGCTTAGAGCCAACGGTTCGATCACTAACATCCTAAGATGTAAATAGATTCGAACTTGTTTTATTTCTTGATTGATTCATTCATAGAATAGAACGTAACATCTGTATTTGCTTTTGAAGATCCCTTTCCCGTCAACAACAATAAGAGAAGAGGAACTCCAATCTATTGATTTAAGCAGCTTTGCCCTCTGTCTATTCTTTATTGGCATCATTTCCCACTCCTCATTCAACATCAGGAAATTTTGTATAGTAATGATAGACAGGTTATCGATCAGAATCCTATAAATAAAGTGGACTTGGATTAAAACTATTCGGGTGTTTAGAGATGTAGTTGATATGATGATTTTGTTCGTGAAAACTAGGGGCTTTCATAGTTTTGGTTTTCTCGGTTTGAAATTTTTTCGGTCAAAACCGAAAACTGAATTCAAATTTGGCAAAACCGAATTCGAATCCGATTCAGCTTCATTTCAAATCGAGAACCCGATTTAACAAAATAAAATAACTACGACTTCGTAGCGTTTATCAGTTGAATCTGGTTCGAAAATCCGAAATTCGAACCCTACCAAATCCAAGTTTGAATTCAGGTTATTATGATTAGGTCCTCAAACAAACCAATTGTGTTTCAAATTGTCTGAATCAAAATGAGAGCCCATTCTGACCCACTCCACAATTTAACTCTACCAAACCATTCCTGACCCGGCTATTTGATCTCTTGTGTTGAGCCCAGGATTGTGTCCAAAATAACGCATCATACTATAAGAAAACGCCCAACATGACCCGAAATTGATGGATGGGCTCCTTTTGACAGGTCTACCCTTAATGATTTTCTACATTGACCCAGATTACATCCATATCAATCCTGCAAAACTGAGTTTGACTTTCCGAATTCATGACCATTTTAGTTAAAAATAGTGGACTTTACAGACACTTAAGCCCAGAAGGGTAGGCATATGAAACAACTCTGATTTCCTAATAGAAAACAGCTTGGTTGATGCGCGCAGTAAAGCCCTTCTCTGTCTATTTTCTCTAATCACTACTAGAAAACTGGGTATTTCCGACTGCATTTCGGTCGCAAAAAGGTCGCAATTGCCTTGTTGCGACTGTTTGCAACCAAAATGTGATCGGAAAAACACTCGTCGCAATGCCTGTACGACCAAGTTGCGACCGCTACTGCATTTTTTGCGACTTGTGTTTGCAACCACAAGAGCAGTCGCAAAATTTGCGACTGTTCTGATTTTTATAACATTCTTTGAATTGTTGCGACGTTTTTGCGACCGCCTGATTTTTGCAACTGTTTTGCGACCGTCTGCCATTTACAAACTTTGCAACTGCCGTTTAGCGGTCGCAAAATTCTGTTATTATTAGTATTATTATTTTTTGCATTTTCAGCTTGTTTCTCTTCTGCTAATAATATTCATATTTTCAAAAGTTAAGCATTTTCGAACTTTCAATATTATATAATAACATTTCACTCAGAGTTACAAACTCGAACATTAAAACTCGAGTTATCCTAACATAATTCATATGTAAAATAAAGAGTTTATATCCTAACATCAAGTTTCAAAATTAGCCATGCCTTCATTAGCTTCCACATGCTAAGTAGATTATAACCAGTCAGTAGCTGCCATTGCGATACCAGCTTCATGTCCATGCAAACCTGGTGTGTAGGTTGTTACCTGCCCCACATGATCACACCACACCGCCTTAGTTTCCAACAATTTGCTAGAAACCAAACTAGAACACTGTAAGATGTATACCTCCCCAAAAATTTGTTAAAAAGACGATATCTCCATGGCTTCCTTTTCGATGGTTATGGCCATCATTAGTTGGGACGACATGTAGGAACATATGGTGATGCCGCATCAATCATAAGAAGGGTTTTATCAATAAACTTTTATAAACTTCCATCCATTGCATAGAAAAATGCACCAAAATTTCACAAACAAATAAGCACATCTACACCAAACGACAGAGATCTGGCCACGCATACCACCCCTGCATGTAATTTGTTACGAAATACACCACTAGTAGAAATTTACCTTCTTACTCTTGGCTGATTTAGCAAAATTGCAGCTTTTCGATCAAATTCGAAATCTTTTTAGTTGGGTCTTTTCCTGGAGGACGGCTTTCCTCTTGGCTTGTGGAGGTGGAACGGGTAGTTTGAAGTTTTCTAGGTGTATCCTCTCGCCTATCCTGCCCGAGACGGAACTTTTTAACTGATTAAAAGAAGAAATTTGAGAAACAATTTGCTTTCTACCACCAGTGATGTGGCATAGTTCCAAGAATTGATTCTCTAAACTCCCTAGAAGAATACAACTCAAAATTACATTAACCTAAAAATTCATCATACTTTTAGATCGCATCACAACCGTATCGAAAATTCGAAATATCTACTGACTAAATCAATCAACACAAGCAAGCAAGTAATCAAACGCAATCAAATCACTCATATAAACAAAATTTTCCAATGGCAACAACGTCCAGAAACGTGGAAGAACATCGTGTAGAACTCGATGAGTTTTCATCAACATCTTCATCTTAAGCAGAGCTGCAAGCTGCGCGAGTTCTTCAACCGCCTCCATTGCTGATCAATCACGCTACATCCGACAACATATTGAAGTCAATAACATCACAAATCAAGAAGAATATGAAATACAGGTAGAAAACATACAGGAATAGCAAGGTTTTAGATGGAAATGATGACAAATCGAGTAAGGTTTCAGGTGAGATTTGCGGAGTAAACAACTCGAAGCGAGGTGAGTCGGTTTAATTGGCAACTGATGGAAAAAGCCCTAAATGTGAGGCAAAATGGAAGCAATTTGTGAAGATGTGGTTTTTGGGGTTTATTGTAATCGATTTGTGAAAATAAAATATCATTTTTTTTACATAAAAGGGTATACAACATAGCAGTTGATGTGTCAAAAAGCATCTCCACTCAAAAGGTCAAAATTGGCCGGATGTGTTGACTGTCCGTAAGTTGTAATAAGAGCAAGAGAGATCAAATATGGTTGAGCTCCAGCACCACTCGTAGATCTGCAGAAGACACGAACGGGTCAAACGGTTGTCATTTCTTATAGTCCATTTCTTATATTTTAACTAGTATTAACATAAGTCCAAATGGATCCAGTAAATCAAAGATTCCTCTGTTTCATCTTTTAGTGGACATTACTTTACATATTTGAAATAACGTAAGTAACTTGATTACCTGACTTGTTTGGTGTCAGTTGAACCAAGAGGGTAGCAACAGGCACAAATGTGTGTCTCGTTTCAGGAGGATTCGAGTTTTCAGAATTCGACTTTTCAGATTAAACTACATGAGTTCCTGCAAGAAGTGCTTCATGTTTGGCTACTTATGAATGTCTGAAGGGGTTGATTGGTGTTAGTTTAATTTTTAAGTGTAACAGGTCAAATAGATTGATCGAACTGAAACTCGGCAAGTGTATCTTTTAATGCTTACAACCTCGTAATAATATCGTTTTGTAGCAATAATGTTTATACAAAAAGTTATTTGTTAAGCATGATACATCATCATCATTGACACTGACATTGCCATCGCCATCAAACGTGTGTGAATCGTAGCTTCTTTCTCTGTGGAGAGAAGGGTGAGAGATGAAAGAGTGGCATACTTAACACCACTTCAACCAGCCATGGACTTGTTGTCTTTACATTCTACAATAAAGCTGGTTCATGCCAACCAACCTACATCATGGTCAAAAGTATCAAGAAATAATATTTCATTTTATGAATCAATGATGTTTTGGCATGTTATATATCAATATAACCAAAATGATATCGATCCCATAATATTAAAATGGTAACAGAATGCAATGATGCATAGGAGAGAAGAACACATTATAAGACTTAAGGAGATATATGTTACCTGTAGAAGCTGCCATAGAGAATTAGGCCACTGAAAAGGATCAGCAACTTCAACAGAAGATACATTTCCATGAACCAGCTTATACGTAATGAATCCTCTGTTTCCAAGGTCATTTTGAACCTCATTCCAGCACACCATTGTCTGCTTAGTGAAGCAGCAAAAGAAGAAGCTTTCACACAAAATTCTGTATTGTTTCCTAACGGAACCAACCTAATGTTAGCGTAAACCATGTACGTTTCCAATTCTGCCTGAAACTTAACATTTATCACCCTGCAAAGAAGATGCAATCCAGGTGCTGCAATCCTAACCAAAACAAAGGCATGTATTTAATTAATGCCAAGTATTAGTCACAAATTACAACAATTGATGAGAAAAATAGGAAAATTCCAACAATTGATGAGAAAAATATCAAATTATATTCAAGGTTTACAGTTATCCTCAAAAATCTTAATCAGCACTGAGTTCCGCATCGCATCCAATTGTTGAACAAAAATGAATTTATCATAACACATAAGATGCCTAAGTTATATAGCTAAATCATTGAAAGAACCGAGAACCAGAACCACAAACTTGCATAACCGATCAAATCTACGCATTTGTAGCAAATATAGCTGAATCAGTACAAAAATAAACATATGATATAACTAACAGTCTAAAAAAAACACTGATTACATCGATAATTATGCAATGCTCTTTAACCAAACACAAATACGTTAAGTTAAAAGAGCAATAACCTAATCTTAGTTCACCTAAACATTGATTACATCAATAGTTATGCAATTTGATTCAACTAAACACAAAATTAGGTATTTGAATCACAAATCGCACACAAAACAAAACAAAATCAGCGAAGTTAAACCAGAGATAAGTCCATAACCTAACCTAAATCTACTTAAATTGCATCGATGATTATGCAATGCGCTTAAATCAAACACAAAATTAGGTATTCGAACAATGAGTCAAGTTAAAAGATCAATAACCTGGAGCACGAGTAAAGATTTGATGAAGATGACCGAATAACTATTCGAATTTGGAGTTGAGAACAGATATACGAAGTTGAGCTTCTTCGAGTTGTGATCCATCACCATAAACTTCATCAAGTTGGGAGTAAACTGGAACGGGAAGAATCTCGTGATTCGCCATTGATGAATGAATGATTGACTGATCTGCTGTTAAACATAATATCGTGAATTGTCGAAGGAGAAACCGGCGATATACGTGTAAAAATCGCTGAATATAACGGAGTTTCACCGCCGGTAAAAGAATTCTGGCAATAGCGATCGGTGAAGACGGAGAACGCTGATGTTGCTGCTTGTCATCTAGTTCTTGTTGTTCTAGGGTTAGGGGATGATCGGAGATTGGATCTGTTATCAATCGGTTTTTATCTCCTTTTTCTTTTCCGATGTTTGGTTTAATTTTTCTCTTGATGGTTTCAGTCTTAATCTTTAAAAGTTGTCAAAATAAGCCTTTAAGATTAAATTAGTTACGGGTTTCATCCTTTATCACTAACCCGGTTATTAATTCATGTTAAACGGCCTCACATGCATGGCATGTGAGGGTATACATGTGAGCTTATAAAACCAATATAACACTGATTAAATCCCAGACGTCTTCAATACTCACAATTCCGATCAAAACCCCAAATGGCTAACAGAGGAGGTGGATTTCATATACGCGGAGAAGATGATGATGTTTATGATGTCGATGAACTTCATGGTAAAGTTCAAAGTTCAATTTTATCATATTTTACTTCGATCCATTTCATGTATGTGTTTAAAGTTTAGATTTTTTATCTTTAAAATGCAGAACTTTATCCAATGTTCTTCTCAATCAACATGCATCATGGGGGATCATTTACAAACAATCCAGATCGTATGTATGTAAATGGTTTGTTAAGTTTCATTGATTTGGTAGATGACGAGAAATTTGGGATTTATGAATTGGCCCTAATGACGAAAGAGTTAGGGTATGATCTTGATGTCCCTACCTTTTACCATTATGTTGAGCCAGGGGGTGATTTGGAATCTGGGATTCATCTATTGGCTGAAGATTCCCATGTCTTGCAGTTGTTAGAAATCATTCATCAGGGGAACAGGTTTATTGATATATACATTGAGCATGGGATGTCTAATATTATCTTAGTGGAGATACCCTCACAATCAAGTGTGGTACTAGAAGAAGTCAATGAAGTTGAAGCTCAGATGATTGATAGTAAAAGGAACAACCCAAAGGGACTAGCATTGACCTGGAATGAATCATCAAATGAAAACAATGGAGGCGTGGAATGTGGAACAAAGCACATTGAAGATGATACTGAAAATGCAGCATATGTAGTAGATATTGGAAACTCTAGTATGGTTACTCCTCAGGTACCTAGTGCTGCAATTCATGATATTGGAATGACTAGTTCTGTTATGAATGCTTTTTACCCTTTCTTAGATGATAATGATAGGGATACTAATAAGGTTAACAATATGGATACTAATGAGGTTAATGATAGGGAGGGATACTAATATAGGAGAAGATAGTGACCAAGATAGTGATTATATGGTTGATGAGGAGAATGATATGGATGAAAGTGATATTGACATGAGAGATTATAAGTTCATGATTGATGATGAAGAGGAAGATGAAACTCACCATGAGGCAGGGGTTGAAGCTGAGAACATTAACTCATGGACCTTGTTTCTTGAATGTCTTGGTGATGACTTACAACTTGCAAGCAATTCAAATGTCACATTCATGAGTGATAGACAAAAGGTACATGTTTTACATTATTAATCTGTTGGTTTATCATACTTATGCATTTTTAAATGTGTAACAGGGAATTCAGAATGCAGTTTAAAATTTGTTTCCAAATGCTGAGCACAGTCTCAGACATATCCATAAGAACATGAGATTATCTTATAAAGGGAAGGAGTACAAAGACATGCTTTGAAAAATAGCAAGTGCTACAACAGTTGTACAGTTTGAGACTTGTATGGATGAGCTAAAGACTTTGAATTCTAATACACATGTGTGGTTATCAAAGATCCCACCAAAACACTGGACCAGATCTCACTTTTCAGGTAATACACTTGCAATTATTTAAAATATTAAATTTCATATGTAGACTATTACACTTGTAAGTTTTTGAATTTGTGCTACATATTTTGTGAACAGGCAGGGCACACTCTGATGTACTTCTGAACAACATGTGTGAGGTATTTAATGCCAAAATAGTACAAGGGAGAGATAAGCCCATAATCACAGCTTTAGAATACATAAGGGAATACCTTATGAGAAGGATAGTTAATGTCTTACAAGTTATTGATAAAAGTGATGGTCTGTTGACACCATATGCTACCAATCAGTTGTCAAACATAAAGAAAGATGCTGCAAAGTATTCAGTTAGTTGGAATGGGGATGAACACTTTGAGGTATCTCATGGTATTGACCAATGTGTGGTCAATGCAGTTCAGAAAACATGTAGTTGCAGGAGGTGGGAGATTACAGGAATACATTGCAAGCATGCAGTAGCAGCAAATTGGAATATGGCCACCCATGGTCAACAGGTTGTCTTTATTTATATAACATTCATTTTGATTTGTTATTGAACAATAATTGTTGTATACAGGTTGATATACCAGAAAATTGGGTGCACCCACTGTACAAGTTGGAATCATGGAAGCATGTTTACAGTTTCAAGATATTTCCTATCAATGGTAGAACTTTATGGCCCAAATCCCAGGTGCCAACTACTATAACACCACCAAGTTACCACAAGCAAGCTGGAAGGCCAAAAAAGAAAAGGAAAAGGTCTGTAAGTGAGATAAAGGAAATGTCCAAAGGTGGAAAATTATCAAAGAAGGATGCTTCTGTGAAATGTGGAAAGTGCAAGGGCCTTGGTCATAATACCAGGACATGCAAGAATGTTGCAGGTTCTTTAGGTGTCAAGAAGGGTGCAGGCTCTAGTGGTGTCAAGAAGGGTGCAGGATCTAGTGGTGTGAAGAAAGGTGCAGGATCTAGTGGTGTGAAGAAGGGTGCAGGCTCCAGTGGTGTGAAGAAATGTGTAGGCTCCCGTGCTGTCAAGAATGGTGCAGGGGCAAAGGCAAAATCTCAGAAAAAATCAAAATGATTGTTTATGTTTGCTTGTGTTAGGATGTTTACATGGTTGTTCTTTTGGTCTTAAAAACTTATGTCATGTTTAATTGTCTTTGAAAACTATGTAGACTTGGTGACTTTTGTTATGTTTTGTATTAGACAGTATTTTCTATATGGTATGTCATGTTTTTATTGTCTTTATATGATTTGTGGGTGTTATATGTTAGACGGTCGTTTAATGATTTGAGGGTGTTATATGCTATACAGTTAATGTAGGGTGTTAGGGGGCAGGTTACAATTTCTGCAGGTGGTTCTGTTTGCAGATTGTTTGGGGGTTGTATTATCAAGGGTTACAGTTTGTTAAGGATTGCAAGTTGTTAGGTAATGCAGGTTGTTAGGTGATGATAAGTGTCAAATGTCCGCGGACACTTATGCTTTCACCTTGTTATGTCCGCGGACACTTATGCGTTCACTTTGTTATGTACGCAGCTATACAAACATGACATAAACAACAACTGCAACAATATCCATATGATCGAAATTTCCAAAATACATTCCATTAATAATATCCAAAATATATAACTGCCTTAACATGATTCACAACTACAAACACAATACATCAAGATCATACTAGATTTCATTCCACTAACTAACTATTTTTAAGAAACACAACAGTGAAAAGCATCAACCAACTAAGAATCATGTACTTTTTCCATTTTTTTGATTCAGCTCTACTGTCTTTCAAATGTTCTTCAAGTTTCTTGTTTCTAGCATGAAGCTCTGAATCCATAAGTTCACTGTTAGTCCTTAGTAATCCTGGAATGGTATATTGTGCTTCTTCATCAGCCTTTGGTTCAGCCCATCCAATGAAATTCTTACAAATCGGTGATGCCTGTAAACAAAACAACATACACTAAACATTGATTTTCAAATTATGGTGAATTTGGGGAAAACTTACTTTGAAGGGACACGAGTGATACAGTCGTCCTGGGTTTCTATCTGACCGAGAGGTTCGTAAGATTGCTTCCTTCCCACACAAATAAAAAACAGATGACATTGAAGTTGGGATTAGAATCTAGGGTTTGCAATGTGCAATTGTGTTAGGTGGAAGAACAAGAACACAAAGGGTCTGGGATTTTGTTAGGGTTTTATAAGCTCACATCACATGCCATGCATGTGAGGCCGTCTAACATGAATTAATAACCGGGTTAGTGATAAAGGATGAAACCCGTAACTAATTTAATCTTAAAGGCTTGTTTTGGCAACTTTTAAAGATTAAGCCGACAAATGTTAGTAGTGAATTTACAGACACTTAAGCCGACAAATGCATTACACAAGTCTAGGCTCAATTTAACATACATGATACAAACATTGAAAAATAAAAAAAAAATCGGCGGTCTTTGAAAATTGGGGGCCCAAAGCCCTTGCTTGGCTTTATTACCCTTTATAATGGCAATGGCGACCCGGCAAAATGCCACAACTGGTAATTGCTAGCCGTTGGTACAATCGGATCAGAGATGGACATATGGGTCGGCTTCAACAGACGGGTTCGCATCAACGTGACCCATGTTCTTTATTTCTATATGTTTATCTCCTGTAAGTTTAGTTTTCAATTACGGATGGTTATTTTATGCTTTCCTAAGTTGTACTGTATACATTGTGACGAGTACCTTGTGTCCCATTCCCCTAAAGATTAGGATGTAGTAGAACTCAGTTTGTTTTTTTTTCCTGATATATTCAAATTTCAACGTAAGATCAATGCAGGCAGCAGGAAGTGAGTTATAATTAAAAAAAAAGTTTTTCGTTTTGAGTAACCAGGTTTCACCATTGCTAGTTCAAGCTTGGATGGTGTTCTTTGGATTCTAAACGTGAACTAAGTGGTGGTTTTTGTATATCTTAGTTTGTGTTTAGATTGCCCTACAGATTAATCGAGTGGTGTTTCTGTATCTCGAGTGACCTGTAGTTTTATCCGTTTCTTTAAGTTCAACTTTTACATCAAATAGATGTGGAAGTCATCCAAACAAATGTGAAATTAATATCTAAAAGCACGGGTGCATCAAGACTCCTACCAATTCAGATCAATAATCATGTATGGGAATTTTGCAATAAGCCATAATGAGTCAGAATACTAAAACTCTTCTTCGACGCATGATGGATCATAAATGCATCACATTACTTAGCAACCATAGAATTATGCACGTCATAATCACTTTAACTTTTTTACATCAAAGTGCAGGACGTATTTTGTCAAATAGACGGTGTAATAAGGCATTCTCTCAAATACTATAATTTACCAAGATATTTTAAGAAATTTATGGAGATTTTCATTTGGGGGAAGATAGACATTTGAAATAAAAAGATGTGTGTTCTTTTCACTCAACCATTCCAATCTAGCTATAAGCAAAAGACTTGCAGTTATACCGAAACATACCCATTAATAAGTGACAAAACCAAATCCACCTTGTATTGCACCTCAATCGCTATACCTTGCTCTCCACGTTCGATTGCCATTGTAAACCATATTATCTGGTTGACCAAGCAGAAATAGTGTTTCCGTGTAGGGATGCACTTTAAATGAGGACTTTAATCCATCAATTTCATGATAATGGGTGCTTTTTGAGTAAGGCTCGAAACAGCAAGTCCTCGCCCATATTCATGTTCTCTTCGAATAGCAATTATAAGTTCACCACTCTTCCGAAACCCCCTTGGTATAGCATCTACATTTGATGCAATCGTGAATAGCTTTGTAAACGAGTTTGAAACACCACCCCTATCATCCATACACATAAAGTGACCTGTTTATCGTATCCAGACACACAAGAGAGTTCCCTAGATACGACATGGAAATACGATCACTATGAGTTTGTGATAAATCATCTGGTAAGGTTATTTCTCTGAATTCTTCACTTGTCATATCAAATGAAACAACCAACCCGGTATTCCTATCATCAGCAAGCCAATAAAAACTCCATCTACAACTACCTCGCCATAGGGTAAAAATTAAATTAATTTTCTAGAGATATTACTACCAAATGGATTTCTCCAAGCCCCCGTGCTTAACGTAAAAACCTCAACCTGAGAAGGTATGCAAGCATTATTATCCACATGCGTCCACCTGTTAACATGTCTAATCTTGACAATCTTAGGGTCACCAGTCTCACGACAAACCCCAAAACCTATAGCAATGTTATATCCATCAGATCTTGGCAAAGCAACAGTAACTGTTTTTCTAATTGAAATATTCCAAATAACAGCCCAGGGAAATTTATCGCAATATACACACACCAACCCATGACAACTGCTGATTATCCTTGGATAATTGTAACCTATCTTCTTAAAAGGTAAAGTCAGGGAAACTTTGTGTTTAGGAAAAGTATCATCATCACAATTGAAACATTCTTTTGCTCATTATCATAAACATTCCAACTTACAAGCAGATGTTGCTGTTGGCTCCTATGATGTGTAATGAAATCAGAACTATCGATCACAGACTTCCATGATTTTCAGATGGATCGAAATCGAAGCAACGATTTCACAGGAAGCGTGTTCATGATTTCCGATTGGATTTCGAAGGGTATGTGCTCTGACGTTGCGATTTTGATTATTACAAATTTCTAGGGTTTACGGTGATATTAGGGTTTAAGAGTTATGAAATCGCCATATATGTGTGTTTATTTTCCAATTAATTTTAATCTTTTAATAAAAAAACTGGAAGTCATTAATTGGGCCTAATTCGATCCTATTTTCCAATTAATTTTAATCTTTTAAAATAAATTAATTGGAAGTCAAAATTTGGGCCTAATTTAATTCAATCCAAATAAGTTAAGGCACAAAAAATAGGTCTAACTCGGTCTCTTTTCAAAGACCACATATCACTTTTGAAGATATATGGTATTCCAACAAATATCTTAAGTTTGGCAAAGTGGATTAGGACAGTCGCGAAGCTTGACCCGAATGACGGGGGGTCGAAAACGTATATACCCAAAAATTTCTATAGAACCGGGGGTGGTTCGAAAACGTATATACCCAAAAATTTCTATACGAAAACTACATAACGAACACCACTGAGCGAAAAGTTCGGTGGGTCAGGCCTCCCCCCCACCCCCCCCCCCCCCCGGCCCTCCACAAAGCTACGCCCCTGGATTGGGAGTCTCCGGTTAAAGCATGTTTCCAGATAATTGACTTGGGTCAAAATGCACCGTTTCAAAAAAGGTATCAATTTAGTTCAACTCGAAACAGGTTCTGGCCCAAATGGACACATGTTTATATATGTCGTTTTTAGAATATAAATGATCAAAATATGTTATTTTGTAAAGTTCAACAAAACGGGTATTGGTTTGGACAAGATAATTGAATGGACGAGTGAATACAATGGATCATTACCATTCCATATGTCTTGTTATCATGTGAGAATAAATTGAATTATTATTATGTATTGTTTGGTAGGCAAGAAAAACGAAGGAATAAAAACAGTGGTGGTGGTCGGTCGTAGTGATTGTGGGTGGTTATAGGTGGTGGCGGCGGTGATGGGTGGTGGCGGAGGCGTAGACAACGGGTGGCGGTGATTGTGGCAACGGCGGCGACCGTAAGTGGTGGTTGGTGGTGGCAGTGTTGTGGCGTCGACGATGGTGGTGGGCGGCGGCGGCGAGTGGCATTGGCGGTGGTGATGGTTGGTGGCAGCGGTGGGTGGCAACGGTGGCGGGTGGTGGCTGTCGGGGTGGCGGTGGAGGCGGTAACGGGTGGAGGCGGCGATGGCGTCGGTGGTGGGTGGGTTGTGGCGAAAGTGGTGGGTTGTGGTGTTGTTGATGAATGGTGCAAGAGGGGAAGGAATGAAAAAAAAACATGGGGGGGTGGATGGAATGATTTTTGATGGAATGGAATGTCTTATGGAATTTCATTCCATTGACCAACCAAACACCTTTTTTTCTCCATTCCATCGTAATGATCCATTTCATTCCGCCTCTCATTTCTGCATACCAAACACTACCTAATAGTGACAAACTTTTAGCGACGACACAATAGCGATGACAAGTTGCCGCTACCGCTTTTAGTGGTGATGATTAGGACCTTTTTGTCGTCGCTAAAACTCCATTTCCTTGTAGTTACAAACATTTAGGCTACATGACACCTATGCAAGAGATCACACTGTGAGATAAAAGTGATAGATGGTATTAACTTATGCCATTATGTTTTATGGTATAGTTAGTCATTTTTTTTATCTCTTTTATTACCATTTTGTATTTGTAGAAGAATGCACACAACAACTATATATATACTCACCCTATATTAAACACATCTTCGCCTCACCTTCAGCACTACAAATGGGCATGGAGGGTGATCGCGTATGTAGTGTAAGTTTTTAATTACACCCTCCAACTGTTTGATTAGACATTTTGTTTAGTTTTGTATGTACAAACCGACTTTTTACGTATATATGCAGTTTATCTTTTATGTATGCTTGTGTGGATTGTTTGCGATTATTTCATACGTCTCGTTCGCGACATATCGTACGGTGGTTTAATTAAACATGTTCGTGCAATTCGTTAAAAATTAAATCGGATAACATTTAAACAAACAACTTTAAATTATATACGTTTGTAAGAAATAAAACGATTGATTGCGCTTATTTCATACGTCTCGTTCGCGACAATACCGTATGGTGTTTTAAATAAATATGTTCGGGTAATTTATTAAAATAAAATGGGATAACATTTATAAAAACAACTTTAAATAATATCCGTTTGTAAGAAATAAAACTTTGTAATATAAATGTTTTGTAAACATAAAACAAAAATCTACAACTTTTCAAAAAAATAACACAACCAAATTCAACAAAAACAATCAACCAACAACCCATTTTTTCATCAAAACCTAACCCATTCCACCAAATTCAGTCTGGCAGCCCAAAGCGTCCCGCTTTGATCATAGCGGGGCGTTTCACACTAGGTTCAACAGACAAGGACTGACAGGCTCAGTCCTTTTCTGTTGACTTTACATTGAAACGCCCCGCTTTGCCCATAGCGGGGCGCTTTAGTGTGTGTAAATAGATTTGTGCGTGTGTGAATAGACCAGGCCTTCCTAATTTGCATTAGAATTAAACCCATAATACAAGTAACATAATACAAGCCCAAGTTGAAGTTGGCCCATTAGGTTAAACCCATCACACTCTATAAGTAAGAACTCCTCAAACTATGCAGGTTAAACCTCCAAACCACTCAAATAAAGCATAACATTGCTCGTAATAATACATTCATCTTTTTCATACATACGAAATTCCTAATTTGCGTTCATCTTTTCATACATACTAAATTCCTTATTTCATGCTACATAAGTTGGTGAAATATTGAATGATGTAGCAGCTACATTTTCTTTTGGTTCAATCATATGCCCAAATCTTAAAACGCCAACAATCGATCTTAAACATTCATCTTCATCCATATCTTAAACACTCGTCTTCGCCTATGATCTCACTGGGTCTTACTATCGTATATAATATAAAACAAGAGAAGATGAATAATGTTCTACTACATCTAATGCATTTTTTACAAGTTTATTAATTTTTTTCTTTTTTTTGTCATTTATTCTATTTCGTCATTTAGTGTAAACTTTTTCATTTACAACACATGTAGTTTAACTATTGTATTTTTTTCTTTTATTTTAACCAAATTATTTTCTACCCCTAAATAGTTTTTTTAACGAATACATTAATACAATTTTAGACATATTTTTTAAATATTTCTTTTTCTTTGTTATAACGAGTGTGGCAAAGATTTATTTAGTTTAATATTTTTTAACGAACACGCCAATACTCTTTTGGACATATTTTTTTAACTTTTTTCTTTGCTATAACGAGCGTGCCGAAAACGACCAAGTTTCTATCGTTTTCTTTTTCGTTTATCTTATTTTTACCTTTGTTATTTACTATATCGTTTAACCTTTTGTTATTATTTTGATGTTCATAGCTAAGTTACGACGCAAATTGCATAACCAATTAATATATCATTTTAATTAATTTTACAAATTTATATATCGATTGTCATGGTGTGCTATACATTCTAAATTCCAACTGCGTCCCTGCACAACGCGCGGGTAACTACGACCCTAGTTTTCATAAATCGGAAGATTTAAGATTGCAGTCACAACATTTTCCTGTGCAACAACACTTGATGAAGAATGCAAAATCCTTAAATAATGAAAACCCTTAGTTCTCCCTCCCTATTTCCCCAAGAAACGTATTTCACGAACATCAATCTCCTTACCACAATCCAATCTGTGTTCCAGTTGTTGAATTGAAAGCCGCTCAATTGCTTTATCCACTTCAACTGCAGTCCGACTAGCCGGAGCAGTCGGAAACGATTCCGACCTGATATCTAAATTCTCTAGAAACGATTATATATATATATATATACCATAACATACATGCTAATATATATAGGAAAAGAGTAAATATATCATTACATCCACTGCTTCGATCAAGATGGTACGCATCTACGTGTGTGTAGTCAATTCTTGATCGAGATTGAATTTACGTGCCGGCAGTAACACCGTGGTTGCATCGAAAACTTGGAAACATAAGGGATTCTTAACTTCCGCTGAGCTTAATGAAATGAGACGCGACTTCTGGAGGTCCGCACCAACCTCTGGTGGAGATCCAGGTTATTGTTTTCATTAGCTAAGTTGGGTAACCGAGTCAAACGGGTATAATCAAATGCGAGGATGGTTTCCTAAATGCCAGCTTATTTATAAAAGATACATAATCGACAAACAAGTTCTTATTTTTTTATATAGATAAGTTGTGTCTGTGGGCCTGAACCAATAGATTATTGTAGGCTTCTGAGAAATTTTGCATGAAGCTGCCGAATGTTTCGATATACGCTACCACCAAAAGATGGTCACCACACATAACATTCGGCTTGGGAAGCCAGATATGACTGTCTGTTTCGATCAAGAAGATATGTATCTACGCGCGTGTTATATATATTATATATATGCATGTTATAGTGATCATCTTTTTAACTCTTACAGGGAATAAGTTGGTGCTCCCAAAATTTGTTTTGAGTCCCCTACCATTATTAACCGAAGGAGCCTTATGAATATGATTTTCCGTAAGTGATCATGAGAATTCGAATTTTGTTTTAATGGATGTAATAATAGTACTCTTTATAGAGAATCTGGATTTAGGGGTTTGGATGCTAGGTTGGTCAATTAGATGGTATTGGAGATTGATGATGTTTGAGTATTATATTGCAATTTTTATACTACTCTGGATTATTTTATATTATAATCTTATACATTCATAGTTTATGATTTTTATCATATGGGTTGAGGAAATATAAACTATATTATTATTGTTAAAAATGTCTAATACCGTTAATAAACGTAAACTCTAAATGTTATAATATTATAAAGTTAAAACTAATTTATGATTTATAGTTTTAAAACATCTTGTTTTTTAATCTCTTTATATTATGTATATTTAACATATTTATAAAGATTTGTTGTTTCTTAATCCTTATATATTATTGATTAGTTATATTTGGTCACATAACGATACTTGACCGGTAATAGTCTCAATTAATTAGACACAATTGAAATTCGTTAAACATAACTATACTTGACCATGAGTAAGCATACATAATCAAAATTCACCATTTATCCAAAGGACTTTTAATAAATAAGTGAAAAGCTTTATTAATTTTATTTATAAGAGGTTAGATAAACCATAATTTCTTAATATCGTTTTATAATAATAGATTTTTTTAATATAAAATATTAATTAAAGTTGGAAGGAGAAAACATAAAAGTTAAAATTGAGATAACTTATAGCAAATAATAATAATAATAATAATAATAATAATAATAATAATAATAATAATAATAATAATAATAAAATAATAAGAAGGATAATGATAACAAAATTATTTTTAAATAAATTAAAAGTAAAACTATGAGATTGAAGAAGAAATTATCATGTCGCATTAATTAGATCATTTTATTGATATTTAAATTAAATTAGATTAGATTTATATCATTTTTATATCTAACGTGTTGAAAAGTAAAAGAAAGGAAAGAAGTTAAAATATGATTTCAGGGATGATAAACATATCGTGAAATCATATTATCTAACCGACTTTTAAGTTTAATGAGCTATACTTTAATTGGTATTAAAGGAGAAATAAGGATTTGAGTTTAAAGCCATAAGTCTTAAGTTTAAATCTAATCCTAATCAGGTTTAATCACAACGGGTTTTCGACGGATTTTTCTCCGGGAGAAATGGGTTTGAGCTACTCAGCATTGTCTGAGATCACGGACGTATTAGATCGTTTCTTTTTTACCATTGAGTTATCCCGGATAGTCGGTCTTTTATTCATTAGCCGTTATATAAATGACCTAATAATGGGTATATAGTACTAGACTAAACAAAGGCTGATTGGGCTCAGAATTCGGTGGGCTGTAAGAGTGTAACTGATCAAGATAGACTCTTTTGTGTTGTTGCAATTTGTTTCTTTTATATATTTTCTTACAATGAAAAAAAAAATCAAATCAACTACATTGGAGGAAGAAGAATCGTATAGTGAAAATATCTACTTCTTTGTTTTCATGTAGAGTGAGTTATTTTTTTTATTGCGATTACAACTTTGATCATGATCTTATATGTGTATTTAGTTAACTCAAAATGGGTTTCAGCCACCCTACGGAGGCTTTGGATCAGCAGGAACGATAAAGAATTCAACGGGAGGGAGATCAACTATCGAACAATGGCGGACTTGATTAAGGAAGATGCGTACGTCTCGTCTAAGAATAGGGCTAAAAGCTGCTTTTCCATTGCATGAGATAGTTGGCTTGATTTTGATATTTTAAATTTCTTGTAAATGTTCTCTTTTCGAGCCTGTGGCTGGGTGCTTTATATCTATTTATAAAGTTTGCCGCCGTTCAAAAAAAATTAACTCGAACTTATTATCGAAAGTCGTTTAAAGTAAACTCATTTTTTTTTATCATTTTGCATGCGAAAGTTATTGATGTGTTTAGCTATTCACTCAGTGCATTGTTTGAAAGACAAACCATGATATTGATAGCCACACAATTGTTTTAATTCCACCTTAAGATAACCAAAATTTGTTAGTGCCTCTATGGATTGTGTCGGCCAATGCATCCGGAACGTCGACTATGCAGTGAACTAGACGGGTTTGTATTATTGCGATTTAGACTTGTTACTTTATCAAATCTGAAAGCGAAAGTGATCGCTTGTTTCTTGTTTCGTCTTTTTGTATATGGCATGTTTCTTGTTTCCAAGTTTAACTTCAAAGGAGTTTAAGAGGTTGGCTTAGTTCAACCAAATCAACATCTTTGGTTTCAACTTTTACAATCATATATAACACATAATATTACTCACATGCTTGGCGGAAAGTTCGTTTGTCTTCGTTTGTTTATTAAAAAATCGAATACGAACAAGAATTTTCACTCTTTTATCTAAACGAACAAACATTAACAGAGGTTGCATTCGTTCACGTGTTAATTTGTGTTCGATAGTTCTTTAGTGTTTTTAGTTTTATATTTTATTTAAATACTTCAAAATTTCGACAAACAAAATATTAAACAAGCGTCTGTGTATTATATATTTTATTCATAAACACTTGTTTGTGTTCGTTTGTGTTCATAAACATTACTTTGTGCTCATTTGTGTTCATCAACATTTGTTTTCGTTCGTTGCCTAAACTTAACAAACAAAAACAAACGAACACATACAAATCCATTTCCTTAACAAACGAACATGAACATGATATCTCGTTCGGTAAATGTTCATGAACAAGGTCTTGTTCGTGTTTGTTTGCTTCATTTGCAGCTTATCTGGGTGTCAAGTTAACGGTTGTTTCTTCCTCAGATTTGACAATCGTCGAATTGGTTAATCGGTCATATACTGTACAAATCCATATGGCCGTCGTACAACCTAATAACGCATTCATTTTTTCATGACACTGCATACTAAATTCTAATTTCATGCTACATAAGTTGGTGATTATCTCATTTTCATGCCTGCAACTGCAAGTTACATCAGCTACATGATATCGTTTTGTCTACAACATCATTCCTTCACCAGCTAAGAACTCATGAACAACACCGTCGACTTCAATCATGCTGCAACCGGGATCTTTATACACACCTTGTGCCCTCATCTTCCTTCTCAACTCTACGGCGTCATCAAACCTACCTTTAGACGCATGAACATTAGATAACTGAACATAACCAGCACTGTCACGCGGGTCCAATTCTAGAAGCTTCTTGGTTACGCGCTCTGCCATATTAACATCATTGTGATTTCTACAAGCGCCCAAAAGAGACTCCCAAACTACCTGAGATTCTTCAAACGGTACTTGTTTTGCAAGTTTCTCAGCCTCGTCCAACAGTCCAAACCGACCAAGCAAGTCAACCATACATCCGTAATGTAATATTGTGGGCTTGATATCGTAAGTGTGCACCATAAGCTCAAACATCTTGTAACCTTCGTCTAGTAAACCAGAACGGCTGCAAGCTGATAAAACGCTAACGAAAGTGACCTCGTTGGGTTTAAAACCATCGGTTACTAATTCATAGAATGTTTCTACCGCTCGTTCTCCATAGCCATGAAGAGCAAATCCGGTAATCATTGAATTCCATGTGCTAATATCCTTATTTGAAGTTTTACGAAAGATTTCTAACGCCTTTTCGATACACCCGCATTTTGCGTACATGTCCACAAGAGCGGTGGCTAAGAACCCACCCACCGAAATCTTGTTTCTATTAATGTAACCATAAATCCATTCACCTTGGCTCAAACCACCCACACGCGCACAACACGTCAACGCGTTAACCAGCGTGTAATCATCAGGAACCATCCCTACCTTCTGCATATCTTCAAAGAGCCGAAACACCTCATAAAACTGTCCATCACGAGCATACCCCGTAATAATCCCATTCCACGAAACAACATCTTTCACATCCATACCATCAAACACACGTCTCGCTTCTCCAACCAACCCATCGTTAACATACCCCGAAATCATAAAATTCCCAGACTCCACATTCCTCTCAGGCATTTCATCAAACACCCTACGCGCAAACTCCATCATACCCACATCCACATACGCACTCAAAACCGCATTCCACGATATCACATCTCTCTCAGGCATTTCATCGAGCACCTTACGCGCAACCTCAAAACACCTGCTTTTCGCATACATATGGATCAAAGTGTTACAAACAAACACATCATCCTCAACCCCAACTTTAATCACATACCCATGAACCTGTTCCCCAACACTAACACTTCTAGCAACCGAGCAAGATTTCAACACAAACGTGAAAGTATACTTATCCGGTTCAACATCATCATCAAACAACATGTGAACAAAGAGAGTGAGTGAAGTTTTAGGGGTGTGGGTATTGGCGTATGCTCGAATTAACGAGTTGTAAGAGTATGAATTGGGGTTTTGTAAGTGGGTAAAAATGGAGTGAGCGTATAAGAGGGTGTGTGGAGAAGATGCGGCTGAAGAAATGAGTTTACTGGCGGAAAAAGGGTCGTGAATGAGACCGGTTTTGAGCATGTAAGCGTGGGATTGACGGAGGGTGGAGATGGTGTGGCTCTTTCTGTGAATTGAAGGATTGATGGATGGTGAAGAGAAGAAGGCTGATGACATTTTTTGTGTTTTGATTGAGTTGTAGGAGCTTGCTAATATTGTGTCTTTTATCATTTTTATGCAAGGTTTTTTAATGTTAAAAAGCTAAACGTAGAATCGTGTGAGATGGATATTACTTTTTAGCGTGTGGAGAGGGTCTTTAATTGGTAGCAGGTTGGATAGGTTGAGTTGGGTTGGGTACACTGTTGTGACTCATGCGAGTATGAGATATGAGTTGTATAACTCGGGGACGAGTAGTAACTTTTCAAAGGATGCTTTGGATGGTGGTGTGAGTAGCACGTTTAACTGGGGTAGAGGGTTTAAGTTCAACTAGGAGTGTGCCCCTTCGCTTTCGGGTTGAATTGGATGAAAAGAGTTTAAAAGACATGACACGATATTATTAGATGTAGGTAACACGGTATTATCGAAACTAGTTGGTATAAGTTATTAATGTTTATGTTCATTTTTAAAACGAGTTAGAAGCTCAAATATACCAAAACGACTTAAATTACCTTTTCATTTTATGTGACGAAACATGTTTTTATATGTCTCTGAAGATTTAAGTGTCTCTGTCGAGCCGGAAAAAAAGTCATTTGGCCTAACAAATATATAAGTATTTTTTTTAAAACGAATAACGTTATAATGATAAAAAAAATACAATATTAAAATAATAGAATTACATACCATAATAGCTAACCGATGATTGGGTTGTGGTGGTCGTCAGCGACAATTCCAGTTGTATGCACTGGTCATTGGCGTGACGATTTAGTGGTGATGATGGGTCAATTGCTGGAATCGATCAAAGTAACATCATCGCTTTCCTTTTTTTGTTTTTTTTTTTGTTTTACATTTTTTTAACTTTTTATTATTAGTTGATTAGATAGATGTTTGGATAATAGAAAAGGATCAAAATAAGACTAATGGGCCCAATATGTTATAAGATTTTAAATATAGATAAAAAATAAAATTATTTGGACCCAATAAATTGTAAGAATCCAATAAGTTTTTCGGTTTCACAATTTTAAAATTATATATATATATATATAATATATATATATATATAATAGGCCTCCAAAAAAACAGTCCTCGGTCTGAGGTGCGGTCTCCCCCCCCCCCCCCCCCCCTTAAAGTCGGCCCTGATATCAACCTATGTGACTAAATGCTTTCTATTTTTCCTATTTTATAAAAGCTGTAAAACTCAATGAGAGAGTTTGCAACAACTTTACTTAGTAAACCCACAAAGTGGCAAAGTTGTTTGTAGGGTCAGGAGAAGATAGAATATCCCTAGATTAGAGAAACTGGTTCAAGAGAGACTCCGACTCCATGCAAACAAGCCAAGCTATAGACATAGACATATGAATAGAAAGCTATCATAACACATACATAAGAGGTGGTGTCATAGTAACGTGATAACATAGAAACAAATATAACATCATATGATAACATAAAGACCGTAAATACATGTAGATAATCACATGCAAAGTCTGTCTAAAATGTAGGACATCTAAGCCCTCAAACTCACTCCCCTAAAAGTATAACTCTTTAAAATTAGATTTTCTTGAGGAAAATATCGGATTCATCATTTTCTTCATCCAAGATATAAGTTTAAATGAATTCAGATTCAGAATGTTCTGATTGGAGTTTGATGGGTAAGGTAAGTGGTTTATTCACGCAAGAAAGTGAACAGGCGGCTACAAGGTATTCATCATTGGAGTTGAACTACAATTTTTTTTTAATATAATATTTTTCATTCCAATCAACAAGGCAAATTACATAAGGATAGCAGGTAGACGGGCAACAAACTGCGCCGCCACCCCCTTCTGAGATAATGAGATAATGATATATTGTTTTTAGTGATTTTGTGCATATGTAGGATTTGAATATTATTTTGTGTTTATATGTAGGTATAAGTAAAAAACAAAACATGAAGATAAAAGCACCTCCAATGGGTGTATTCCTTCACATGGAACGCCATTTGTGAGAAACATGCGAGGGGGGTGGGTGGGTGGGTGTTGGGGGTTTCGGGTTTGTCTATAGATCTTTATAGAAATTGGGAGAATAAACTCGAGTCGAATTTTTAGCTCATTTAAAAAAAATTCTCAAATTACTTCGAGCAGAGCCAAACTCGAACTCTCGGGTTCTGCTTTTGAGCGAAGCTCGAGCTTTTGGCTCGTTTACACCCCTACGTATATCTAAACCACTATTATTTGTTCACTTTTATTTACTTGTAAATTTGTAATAGAGTTCCAAAGTCAACCTCAAATTCTTGGTTTTGGTCAAGAACACTTACAAACCAATAACTCACTGACACACCACAATTAAAATTTCTTAATGCCATAAATGCATTTCTATTGAAATGTTCTTAATGCCATAAATGCATTTCCATTATTATGCTTCAATAGGTTGGTGTTGCTGGGTGTAAATGAGTCGGAGCGGCTAGAGAGCTACTCTGGCTTGGATCGATAAAAAGCTCGTACGAGTCAAGTCTTCACAAGCCTAAAATATGACTCATTTAGTTATCGAGCCCGCTCGAGCATTCCACACAAATCTCGTTTAGGGTCTCGAGCCTAAATGAGCCAAACAAATTCTCTATATTATATACAATAAAGTACACGTATGGTCCCTGTGGTTAACCAAAATTTTGGATTTGGTTCCTAGCTTTTTAAAAGTACATGGATGGTCCTGTGGTTTGCACTTTGTAACGCATTTAGTCCCCAACTTTTGCCAAAAGTACATGGATGGCCCATGTGGTTTGCACTTTGTAACGAATTTAATCCCTAACTTTGACCAACTGAAACCTTTAGATTTTGTTAGCTATGGACTAAATATGTTACAAAATGCGAACCACATGGACCATCCGTGTACTTTTGAAAAGTCAGGGACCAAATCCAACATTTTAATTAACCACGGGGACCATCTGTGTACTTTACTCTATTATATATAAAAAAATAGTATTGAATTTGTTTGGGCTCGTTTAGGCTCGCGACCCTAAACGAGCTTTGTATGAAAGCTCTGGCTCGATAACTAAACGATTCTTGGGTTGGGCTCATGAAAGCTTGACTCGTACAAGATTTTTATCAATCCGATCCCAAGTGGCTCTCAAACCCCTCCGACTCATTTACACCTAGCAACACCACCCTAGTGAAGCATCCCAATGGAAATGCATTTATGGCATGAAGAAGCTTTCATTGTGGTGTGTCAATGAGTTATTGGTTTCTAAGTGTTCTTGACCAAGACCAAGAATTTGAGTGACTTTGGAACTCTATTACAAGTAAATAAAAGTGTTAACAAATAATAGTTGTTTAGATATATGTTACTAAATTCCTCTTTGATCCATGTTTAATTATGAGTTTTTCCTTTCAATTTATAGATTGAGCTTCAAAACATAAAATATCAACTGCCAAAATCACCTAAAATACTATAAATAAAACATACAAAATTAAAAAAAATAATAATAATAATAATCTAAAGTCTAATTTGCTAATATTTACATACACGCAAATAATTAAAAAACTAAAATACTATAAATAAAACATACAAAATTAAACAAATAATAATCTAAAGTCTAATTTTCCTAATATTTACATACACACAAATAATTAAATAACTAAATGTCTACCAAACATAAAGATTTCAAGTTGTTTCTGCAACACTATTTACAGAACTCATGTTCCACCAAAACTTCCTGTATTGATCAAACCCTCTGCTACCATTATCAGCGATCGAACCGGGATCCTCATTCGTCGAACCGCCAGGATTCTCGGTCATGAACTGCTCCCAAAACCCATCGTTCCCACCTGTGATTCCCTATTCCCGCTTTCTAGTTCTTCATTTGCGATAGCAACAGGCCTGTATGGTTCACAATTTGTGACAATATCACATTCTTTAAAACCTGTTTCGAGATTTACTAACGACTCGTGATCCAACTCGGGTGGCCATTTTTCACGAAATTCGGCCAATATATCCTCCCAAAACATAATAGAAGACTCCAGTTGCTCAACCAATTCTGAGTCGAAAGCCAAAAGGGCTTCTGCGGTCATCTTTTCATCGATAGGGACATCAAAAGAGGAAACTTGATCATTAAATTCGGTCAAAAACCGTCTCTTTCGATCACACGTGTCGAATATTTGAGCTGGTTTATGCAAAGTACTATCCACCACACGCAATATCTCTTTCTGGTGTTCTCCAACAATCTTTAAGCGTTCTGTTAACGCATGTGCTGCTAATTCGATATCTTCTTGTTCTTGCTGGTGTGTTTGAAGCTCGAAAGATAGTGATTCTTTTTCGTAGCGCAGCCTGTAAATCTCAGTTCTGTATTGAACTCTTTCGGATTCGGTCATGGGAGAGTATGATGAACCTCCATGGATATGGAGGTTCTGAATTGAGTGACTGTGAACAGGCTTTTTTCTTTGAATGTTTCTTAGAAGATGTGGTTTTCCTCTAATGAAGTCTTCATTCATAAATTCCCATTGTTCTGGATCACTTTTTTTAAAACCCTGAAAGATTAAACCGGGTGGGTGAGGTTCATCATAAAACATAGAGTATTGCGACGACAAACCTAAATTGTTTAATATATTATTTACTAGTGGTTCTGGTGGCGGACCCAGGAAATATTTTTAAGGGGCGCAAACAAGGGGTTTAACCAGATTTCCAAGAGGTGCAATCAGGATTTTGCCTTATAAAATACACTCCTGCTGGTTCGTATTTTTTAAAAAATTACTTCTTCCGTAAAAACACGCGAATTATGTATGTCATATTTTTCAAAAATTTACTTCTTATGTACAAACACGCAAGTTATGTATACAAACCATGTAACAAATTTTTTCGTGTATAGATTTTTTTAATCTTTAAACGTTTTACACATGTGTAGGTTATGCTTAGGTAAAATAAGCTACGTGTGCTTTCCACATGCATTGTGCAATAGAAATGAAATTAGTTCCTTTTTTTTTAATTTCACCATAGATGAATAAATATTGTATTTCAATCATTTTCTTATATTCAAGCATTTTTAATATTATAAAAATAAATAATTCATTTTGTTCTTGATAGCAAGAAACTGTGTTTCACCTAAAGCCAAATTAGCTGGAACTTGGAAGCAATGTTTTAAGATCCGGTTTTTGTACCGTATCGGATTTGGCTCAGAAACAGTTTAACCGGGTGTATAAGACGGTTCAACCGGTACAACCAGCCGGTTTAAATCGGTTTTTAAAACATTGCTTGGAAGATGAAACCCTAAAGATTAAAAGATTAAAACCCATGAAAGTAAATGAGACATTACTCACATATGTATTGAGTTGTCTAATAAAGCTTGAGAAATTGTTGTGCTTGAAGTATCTTGGAAGCAAATCACCCGAAAACTCAGGCGGGTTCCAGACAACGAAGCTGCGATTATTATGGCTCCACGACACGATATGATCGGTCAAAGGATCATTAACCATTTCATATGTCTTCACTATGAAAGGAGGGAGACCATTGCCATTACTTTGAGCATCACTCATTATCAAATTTCAAGATCAATCACACCTTACCCTCCAAAACCTGATCAAAATTCAAGATTATTAAACATAACTATAATAAAAATGTCACTTGAATTCAAAAAAACATTCATTGATCACAATTTGTACCTCAAAAAAGTCCCCAAAATCCAACCGTGCTCTGTTTTACTCTGTTTTGCTCTGTTTCCCAAATTAAGAACAAAAGCATGAAATTCAACCAAAAGTTGATATAAAACTCTTTGTTCCCCCCAAAAAGCAAACCCCACTTTATCAAATCATTGTTTCCTACCAAAAAAAAAAAAAACAGAAAAAAGACCAGTCAAAATCGGAATTAAGAACTGCTTATATGAGTCATGAACTCATGATTGCTATCCAAAAAGAAAACAATAATAACATAAAAGTCGTTAAAACATAAAAGCAACAACCTATTAACGAAATCTTAAAGCAAAAGCAACCCAAATTAATACGATCTGAATATACCTGAAGATAATTCAAACAATTGCACCAGGTGTTCGATAAAGTGTATGAGACACAGCAAAATCCAAAATTTGATTTTGGGTTGATAAGTTATGGTATCATAGAAGAAAAAGGTGTGCTGGAATGCAGGAATCTCGTTGGAGATTTGATGATCTTTGCGTATTATATTTATATTGCAATTTTTTTATACTATCATGGGTTATTTTATTATTAAAGATTCTGTAGAAATATTTAATGACTTAATGAGTGACGCATGGGCTTCGGTGGGCTGTTGACCAGTTTCTCGAAGTTTTTTTTGGGTGACTATGAAAATGTTTGCGTTAATACCCTTGTGGATGTGGGTAAATTACAAAAGTTACCCCCAATCTTTAAAGACATTGTATTTACAAGCTAGATATGTTTACTTCTATTGACCGTTGACCGTTGACGTTGACGAATTATGAGTTTATTACTTGGTGGCTTTGATATTAGAATACCATATCTTTAACACACAAATATACAGTGGAATTGGAAGGTTCAAAATGGTTTTAACCCATAAGGATATTTTGTTTATTTTATTTAATAGTTGTATTTAATTTTAATTTAAGAGTATATTTGTAAACGTAAATAAATCATTAATTTCTATTTTTCCTCTTTAAGATCATATGTAGTATAAAGCCCCATAAAGCCCTTTAGTGAGGGTTATACAACTAAAGGGTTATGCGACAAATAGCGAAAAAATGCAAGAGCAGGCTTTATGAGGGGTTTTATCACAAGAGGGTGTAGTCATACATCATACCCCATCATTGCTCAATTAATAATTTTCTATTTTTTATAATTCATCTATGAATTTATAAATTAAAAACCATTAAAAAAGTAAAAAAAAAACATTTCATTAAATGAAAAATCATTACAAAAAGTAAAAAAAAAACATTACAATAAAATTAAAAAAACTCTAAAACTCAAATATTATTATTTTTCGATTCACTCCTTTTGTTTTATCGTCATTTGCAATGCTTTTTCCGGTTAGGTGGTCGCGCGGTTTCGAGTAGAATTCAAAGTCTTTTTCCCATTGTCTATCTCGCATAATCTTGACCACTTCCCGTTCTCATGCATACGTTGATCCCCTATGTCGCGTATGTCTTGAAGGTGTTGGTTCATTTCCGAAACGCATTAGCCAAGTTGGATCCCACCTACGATGACTCCGGCTCCTCGATCTTGCACTGCTTCTTCTACCGGGTGGTCGTGCTAGCTCTTCCGCCCCTTCCTCCCCGGTGAATAATGGATTGACATCGTTTACGTCCGTGTTTCAAGCGTCGGACGCTGGCCCATTTGGCGCCATTACGAAGAATTTTCCAACACTTTAAGTAGGGGAAATTCCCTTGAGCGGCTTGATATTCTATTAAAGCGTCCCGCACAATGTCAGCGTCGTTATGGCCACTTTTCCATCCGTTTTTACCCGTTGGTAAACTGATTGAAAATTTGTGCACTTTTTGTTGATAACAGCCCACTTGCCCGATATTGAATCCGGTAGCCGATAGTTCTCCCCTACCCATGAGCCTGAAAAATAGTCTCGGATTTGTCTCTGAAACACGTGTTTATTTTGGTTGTTTGCTAAAAAATACAGAAAATTAATACAAAAGCCTTAAAAAAGTTTAAAAAATATTACCAATTTCGGGGTCATCCGACACGTCGAGCCAAGCTCGAGTTAATATGTACTCCTCTTTATCATCCCATGGTTGCACATTTTTTCGTTCGGGCCTCGGTTTTCTTTTTATGGTTGGGTGTGGTTGAATGGGTTGAATAAAGAATAAGGTTTGACTATGAGTTATGACAAAAAGATGATAAAATTTCGCAAACAGAATTTTTGATAATTATGTTCAACTATTTCGAGATTGAACGGGTTGAATAAAGAATAAGGTTTGACTACCATAAGTGATGGATTTCACACGAACAAGTCAAACGGGTCAAATAAAATGTAATGCTTGGTAGTGTAAGCAAGCGCAAACCGAATAATGGGAGCGCGAAATATTAATGAACCTATGTAATGGCCCTTGAATGAATAAAAGAAAAAAATGCAAATCGAATAAAGGGAGCGTTAAAACAGTAAGATAAAGAACCCAGGTAACGGGTTGAAAAGAAATAGAGGCGTAAACCGAATAACGGTAAGCGTGAGACAAATCGGTGCGTAAATGACGTAGGAAGTCATATAGTCAGAAGAATAATTATAAAGAAAGCGATTGTAGTCATAAACTACGGTCGAAGTTAACGAATTTTAAAAGTGAAAATAAATGATTTTCATTTCAAACATAAAGCAGATGCAATTACACCAATTACGTTAAAGAGATGACACGGATAAAAGGATGATCTACGGATCACCATGACCTTCGGGTCATAAATGATGTAAAGGTCTACGGGACCAAAATGACCTTCGGGTCAAGAATCGAGAAGAATGAGCTTTAGAGGCCTCACCTTAAAAAGGTAAAAACCTAAAGAAAAACATACGAGGCTAAATGAAAGAACTTATAGGTTACTTAGACAAAGCGAGGGAACGGTTGAGAATCCCCGCGTAAGATGAGGACTGTAAAAAGGATAACTGCTAAGTTGTCAAATTGTTTGACATAAATTAAAGATAAAACGTTAAACTAAAATTCAGTTTTAGTCGAAAACAACGTTTTAACAAATATTAATAGTATGAGATGGAATGGGAAGCGGTTAATATTAGAATAAACAAGTCTTGACACCAATGGTTGCAAAACGTTAAATTCGAAAAGAAAGTTTTCGAAAACTAAAAGATTGATATAAACTTAAATATGACAATGAAATCACGGTCAATAAAATAACAAAGTATATGAGTACTTTGTAACACACATTATGAGACTGGGGTCATGAATGCTTGTAAAAGCCTTGCGAAGGCATTATGAGTGTACCTAAACTATGAGGTATAAGGTTATCGGTGACTAATAAGTCTAACCGGATAAACTAGTCGAGGTCAAATTATATTAAAAACTTGATTAATGCGCTTATCATTATAGGATTAGTGTGGAATAAGCATGTTGATAGATTCATATGACCGAGTTACTAAATGACGACTCAATCAAATGAATGATAAACATATGGGATACAAGACGAAAGTAACGGCTCACGAAGCCTTACACATGAAAGGTGCATGCACTTTTGGAGCCTGAAAGACACTGCATTGCCTTTCTGGTAAGGTTATTAATATATATATATATATATATATATATATATATATATATATATATATATGAAACATCATCAATTCTCAAGGGATCACTAAAACTAAGTTCATTTGGTTTAACCTAATGAACTACGTAACAAAGGTTTTGGGGACGAAACCCCTTTAAGGGGGGTAGACTTGTAACACCCCAAAAACGGGTTTGGTAACCAAATCACGTTAACATTTAAAAAAAACGGGTAAAATACCGTTAGTGGTAAAAGTGACCAGTGAACAAAGTAACTAGGAATAATTAACCTAGTTAGTGTTTTGGTCAAAAATCACAACAAGGATAATGTAACCAAACTTTGATTGTGAGGTTGAGTGCTTGATGTGTTGAATAAACGTATAAACGAAATTAGAAAGATAAACTAAGATGAACACAAGGATTTATACGAGGTAAAGCCCTTGAGCACTAGTAGATCTCTGGCATAAAAACCTCGGGTGATGGAAACTACCGACCACCGATTAAATTGAACTCAAGAGATTACAACTTTGGATGATATTGAGCTTGTTACAAGAGATTTCTAGTGTGTGTGTATGTAGATTCGCGAGCAGTGTGTAGAAAGTGTCTGTGTTTTTCAATAATAGCTCAATATCCCCTCAAATAATCAAGTAAATGGCTATTAACTAGCTATCCGCAAAATGGGGGAAGCTCCCACGTTCATCCTTAACGTCTCTATGCCTTCTTGCACGTGTTTATTCCCAGCATATTCCAAGATTCGAGCTCGACTTAGTCTTCCGTCAATACCTGCGTCAAATTCAAATAAAACATTGAAGACAATCGTTAGAACCCGTCATAGTTACCAAGGATCCTTGATCCTTCTAGTGTCCGGTACTCAGTGTAACATTTGTAAAAAATCGGGTTTTCAAAATCCGCTCCGTTTTGTAATCGAAGATCAAGTTATAAAAGTCACGTTGAATATTTATGATTATTTTGATTTAAAACGATACATAATTAATAAATAAACTAAACTATAAAAATTATATTTGATAAAAAGTTAAAACAAAATAAATAAAAAAAATATGTTGCTGCCGGGACTCGAACCCGGGTCAGCCAAGAACAACTCCAACGACTTAACACACACTTGCATCACCACTCCGCCACTTTGTGTTTTCTGTTATCTCTAGGAAACAAATGAGATTTATACACAAACTCGGTTAAACCGGTTGCGCCAACTGAGAAACGGAAATCGGCAATTCAATCGTCAGATCGTTTGATTACTCGCGCATTCACGTTTATAACCGATTAGCCGATGTCTTTAATCAATTCAGTGGTGATTGAACATAAATTTTCATTACAATCGGTTTATAACCGAAAAGAATCAAGGTCTCAATTACTTCAACTCTAGACCTCTCTCGCGACTCAGAAACGTCATACCAATACTCCATTTCACTCTCGTCACATTTCAGACCGTCAGAACGTCTAATTTAACTCGCCGGAATTTTCTGCAAAAGTCGCCGGAAAACCGTATTCATCCTCAAACGGTAAATCTTTCAATATTCGTTGTAGTTCAACGATTATTAAGTTATTTCTAACTTAAACCTTCCAATTGAAATTGAATTCAGACACCGATACCAGATAATTCCAGTTCGCCGGAAAGTTTCTGGAAATCGTTATCTTCGTCTGCGAAACGGTAAGGACCTTCAAACACATCGTTAACGTTTGTCTATCACTTCAATTCCACAATTGACTAATCAAAAACGGCTAATCGTCTGTTCAGTTGAGGAGCACAAAAACAGAGACCGACGCCTGCCGGAACTCTGTAACCAATCGTTCACCGGTATGTTTTTCCTCTAATTGTCATCCCTGCTATCTCTTATCAGTTTGTGTAATGCTTAGCAATCGAATTAACAAGTTTCAATGATGTAAACTGCTGTCGGTAAAAATCCAGTGAAGAAGATGAACTTTGACAATACTATAAGTATAACTAAAATTGGTAGTTTAAACGGGTTAGACACATAGTCCAGCGGTGGACTGTGTGCAAAATACATACGCATGTCCCGAGTTCGATTCCTGCTACACGCACTCCTTATATAATAAAATGCCTTTTTGTTTAAAAACTAAACCGGGTTAACTCAGTTAGATATTAAGTATAATAAAAACCGAGATAATAACCAGGTTAGACACACAGTCCTGCGGTGGACTGTGTGCAACACTAAGTCACACGAGTTTGAAACCCGTCACTGGCACCGGTCCGTTGAATTAACATGTTTTTGCAATTAAAAGAATTTCGGTTAAACTGAATAAGTATATAAATATAATTAAAAACAAGATTATTTCGGGTTAGACACGTAGCTCAGTTGGTAGAGCTGCGTGCACGTGTACGGGAGGTCTCGGGTTCAAGCCTCACCCGGCGCAAACTATGTCACTGACCGAACCGGTCAACAAGTCAACAGGTCAACGGTCAACGGTCAACGCAAAATAAACAATTTTTTTTATATTTTTATTTATTTAATTTAATTTAAAAATCAATTAAAAATACTTAAAAATAACATTTTTAAAGATAGAAAATAGCCTTAAACTCACAAAAATATATCTAAAAATTTCATTAAAATCCTTAATAAAATCCACTCATTTAATATATTTTTCCGTTATTATTTAGGTTAGTATTTCTCGTTGTTCCGCTCATCTAATTCGTGCGCATCTCACCATCTCCAATCCAACGCACCCAATGTGAGTGAATCTTTACAAATTCCCCGTTTTAATCACGTTTTGGGGTGTATCATGTGTCTTTGTATATATATTATAATTAAACCATTGTGCATACATCATATCATGAACATGTGTATTCAGTTTGTTTCTGTTGTGTAGTTATTGTTGGATGCAATTTATTATTTTCAGTACATGCAATTTCATAGGCCGCCGCTCCCCATTACTATGAGCGTTGAGAATGTTCCCCATTTCATTGTGAGGTTGAACCTGGCGTGCCCACATACGATCGGCTCCGTTTGATTGAGCCTTGATCGCACAGACATTTTCATTTTCAGTACATGCAATACGATCGGCTCCGTTTGATTGAGCCTTGATCGCACAGTTCATTTATGTTATTTATCGTATGTTGTTGGTATGTTCATGTATGCTGTCATATGTTATTGTACGTTATAGTTGTGACTGCTATTTGCCACTGCTTGATTATTTACATTTGCTCATTTATGATTATGCACAATTTTTCATTGATAAACTAACAAGTAATTCATTAATAAATGTTTATCTAATAAGGTTCACTCGCCAACTTATGTTGACCCCAAAAACCCCCATTTTTACACATGATACAGGTGAACCAGCAGCAGCTAGGAACACATAGGATTGGACTAGAAGAATAAAATGATTTAGAGTTGGGATTGTTATGTTTGGTTTTATTTTCTTTGTATTGTATGAACATGTTTGGATGTTTGGAAATGTAACTTTGACTTTATTAAATATGAAACATATTAGTAAATGTCATGAGCTTTGGTGATAACCCAATTATGCCCCGACTCTTATTCCGCTGCGGGTCGGGGTGTGACACTCAGTACATGGATAATATATCCTCAATATACTGAAGGATCACTGATTCATAAGTAATTATAAAACCATCCCTAACGATTGCCCCCAATATGGCAGTTGTGATAATAGATCACAGCTGTCATATTAATTCAAATATAGCCGTTAGGATCACTGATGGGACTTGCACAGTCTATATAACCATCATCACTATTTATGGGGAGGAGATAACTCCCTTTTAAATCTGCATATCTTCCTCATAAATCCTCATCGAGCACTCCGGACCAGGTATTTTCTCTCTCTTCTCTTTCTTGATTTTTCATTGACTTCCGGCGACATGAACACCCGATCCTCTCCAAGCTCCGGTTCCAAAAAATCTGGCGACCCACTCCCGTCGCAAAACATACTGAAGGATCCCTCATCTGAGATCTCTAAGTTCACAGATCCAGAAATCAAGAACCTAAAGTCCCGTTTCCCTCTGGAAGCCGTGTTTAGACCCTTCGATCCTTCTGCTCGAAGTGACGCTTTATACGAGACTGGGATTTGCTTTCATGCTTTGCCTTTCTTTCTAGGGTTTTCATACCCTTTTCCGGCCCTAACCCAAAGCTTCTTCAAGCTAACCGGCATTAGCTTTAGCCAAGTTATGCCGATGTTGTGGAGGACATTGTTTACCATCGAGGAAATTATCAAAAAGAAAGGAGTTCAAGTAAACCTGTCTGACCTAGCCTTCATGTACTCTTTGACCACCCACGGTTCTAACTGATTCCTGTTCAAAGTAAAAGCCCACCAACCAGTTCCGATCCTCAAAACAACCCGAAATGATTATGTCTGGAAGAATCAGTTTTTCTTTGTTAGACGAGACTCTCTGCCGGAAGGGGATTTGTTGCCTCGTAGATGGATAACCAAGGGTAGGATTTAGGGGTCTTGTATGAGTCATGTTCTCGTCATAATTGTATTTTGATTTCTTTGTCTTTTTGCAGTGAAGAACTTTGCAGTCCTTGCCAATCTTCCAGGCGTTGCTGAAAGAGTTCAAGCATTTCTGGATCTCGGCCCTGCAGAAAGAACATTCAAAACGAGAATCCAGGATCCTTCTGAAGAAGTGCACACCTAATCATCCTACAGCAATCATCCTACAGCATGTCAAGTAAGTAATCGTGTATAAATAGTTATATAAATGAAAGAACTGAGTTTGAATTAAAAACTTATCTTTTTGATGTATGATGACAGGTGTTCAAAAATCCACTTCCAAATCTGTCGATTTCGCTCTTGATGACATCAACAACATCATCATCTCTAAAGCTGTGAAGAAGGAGCCAACGAAGATCCCTGCTGCCGAGCCACGCCAAGTTACCACCAGAGCCAAATCTGGTTCAAAGAGGAAGAAGTCCTGTGAACCAGAAGGCGACCTTGCTGACATCGAAAAGCGGCTCCATGAAGCTTTGAGCGAGGTAAGGATCCTCAATCCTGATTTGTTTACTCCATCCTTCGTAAGGATCCTTTATTCTAAAGAGTTCCATTGTCTTTGCAGGAATTCAGCCGCTTGAAGGTCCACTATGAAAAGAAGATGGTTGAGTATGAGGACACTCTGGCTGGTATGCGCTCTGTCGCTGTTGTCAAGGACAAGGATATGTCCAAGCTCGAGAAGGAAAAGAAATCCCTGGAGAAGATGCTGAGGGAAGCAGAGGCCGCTGCTGAGGAACAGATAAGGTGATCACCGAACAAGCCAAACTCAGTGCAGCTAAGTCAGTTCTCTAATCTATGATCAAGATGGCCAAGGAGGCTGGTGATTCAGATTTCAACAGGTCTTCATGGGACACGGCTCCTTGGGAGACAGCATTGGACAACCTTTGTCACACCCCAACCGATGGCGGAATCATCGGGGTAGTGGCACTAGGCGACCAGATTGTCTTGTGAGAATTCCATAACAATCATTTAACAATATCATTCAAACATTAACGTCTCATGCCATTAATAACATTTAAAACAGTCATTACAGAATCTAAGTTCTCCCACAAAAACAAAAAAGTTTGATATCCCCTAGATTTTTATTACAACCGTTCTAAACAAAACAAAACAAAACTATACTACGCAAAACCACGTCCAAAGCATCCAAGCTAAACCGTCAACCTGTTACATACGTTAAAATACAAGTCAATACAATTAAGTAAATGTGAGCATACGAGTTTTTGTAATACTAGCATAATAAGGAAACCGTTCACGAGATAATCTAACTACATATCATGATACACCGAAACATTTCACACAGATTAACATAGGCTTATTTCTCATGCTAACTACCGTGAGAAGGCTTGCGCGTCCATCCTAACTAGCCCCCGTCGGGTGTTAGCCACACTATAGTACCATACTAGCTAAGGAGGCAAGTTAACGAAAATAAGTCCTAGTCACATGTTTTTAGCATCACGTATTGAGCATATATAATCAGATATTCGCGTGTGATAAACAGTTTGATTTGTGAAGTGATTTTGATATAGGAACGTATGTAACACCCAAAAAGTGCATTAAAGCAAAAATGGGTCGAGTATACGCATTTGGGTGCGTTTAGGTAAGAGTTCGGGATTCCGAGGAGAGTTGCGGAGTCCGCCGATTCAGCCTGTAAACGAACAGAAGTGCATCAGTCTTCCGGAAAGCCAAAACGGTGAAGTTTGGGTTGAACAGTATCCAAGTTCGGTCGAACTTGTATGTAAACATACAAGTTCGAGCGAACTTGCATGGTTCTGGTGAGTTTTGAGCCAAGTTCGGTCGAACTTGGTAAGATTCCTAGGGATCTTGTCAAGTTCGGGCGAACTTGTAAAATGACCTTTCTGAGATGACAAGTTCGGGCGTGTCACATCCCGACCCACAGCGGAATAAGAGTCGGGGCATAATTGGGTTATCACCAAAGCTCATGATATTTACTAATATGTTTCATATTTATTAAAGTCAAAATTACATTCCAAATAATCCAAACATGTCCATACAATACAAAGAAAATAACCAAACAAAATGATTCCAAGCTCTAAATCATTTTATTCTTCTAGTCCAATCCTATGTGTTTCTGGCTGCAGCTGGTTCACCTGTATCATGTGTAAAAATGGGGGTTTTTGGGTCAACATAAGTTGGCGAGTGAACCTTGTTAGATAAACATTTATTATTGATTTTCTTGTTAGTTTATCAATGAAAAATTGTGCATAATCATGAATGAGCAAATGTAAATAATCAAGCAGTAGCAATTGCAATCACAACTATAACATACAATAACATATGATAGCACACATTAACATACCAACATCATACGATAAATAACATGAATGAAACTGTGCGATCAAGGCTCAATCAAACGGAGCCGATCGTATTGCATGTACTGAAAATGATAAATGTCTGTGCGATCAAGGCTCAATCAAACGGAGCCGATCGTATCTTGGCACGCCAGGTTCACGCTCATAATGTAATGGGGAACATGCTCAACGCTCATAATGTAATGGGGAGCGGCGGCCTATGAAATTGCATGTACTGAAATAATAAATTGAATCTAACAATAACCACACAAACAGTTGAAACAAGCTGAATACACAAGTTCATGATATGATGTATGCACAATGATTTAAGTATAATATATAGCAAGACACATGATACACCCCAAAACGTGATTAAAACGGGGAATTTGTAAAGATTCACTCACATTGGGTGCGTTTGATTTGAGATGGTGTGATGCGCACGAGTTGGAAGAACGGGACAACAAGAATTAACTAACCTAAATAATAACGGAAAATATAGTAAATGAGTGGATTTTATTAATAATTTTAATAAGATTTTTAGATATATTTTTGTGAGTTTAAGGCTATTTCCTATCTTTAAAAACATTATTTTTAAGTATTTTTAATTGATTTTTAAATTAAATTAAATAAATAAAAATATAAAAATATGTTGACTTTTTGCGATCGTTGACCGTTGACCGTTTGACTTGTTGACCGATTTATTGTGTAATTGTATTGCGCTGGGTGAGGCTCGAACCCGAGACCTCCCGTACGCGTGCACGCAGCTCTACCAACTGAGCTACGTGTCTAACACGAAATAATTCTGTTTTTAATTATAGCAATTCAATTTATCCAAAATTCTTTTAATTTCAAAAACATTTTAATTCATCGAACCGGTGCCACTAACAGGTCTCGAACCCGGGACCTGCGCTTTAACGTTACACACAGTCCACCCGCTGGACTGTGTGTCTAACTTGGTTAATATACAAATTTTATTATACTTAACAACTAACGGAGTTAACCCGGTTCAGTTTTAATCAAAAAGGCATTTTATTACATAGAGGGTGCGTGTATCAGGGATCGAACTCGGGACGTATGCGTGTTTTTGTTCGCACACAGTCCACCGCTAGACTGTGTGTCTAACCCGTTCAAATAACAATTTTAATTATTCTTATAATGTTATCGCAGTTCATCTTCTTCGTTCGTTTTTACAGGCAGTAGATTACACCGTTATATCTTGTTTAGTTCGATTGATAAACATTATACAAACTAATATGAAATGGCAGAAACGATAATTAGAAGTAAACATACCGATGAACGGTTTATTTTAGAATTCCGGCAAGGTGTCGATCTCTGTTTTTGTGCACTTCAACTGAACAAGACAATTAACCGTTTTGATTAGCTAATCGTGGAATTGAAGTGATAAACAAACGTTAACAGAGTGTTTGAATGTCCTTACCGATTCACAGATGAAAATAGAGATTTCCAGAACTTTTCCGGCAAACTGGTATTATCCGATAGTAGCGTCTGAATTCGATTTCAAGTGAAAGGTTTGAGTTAGAAATAGCTTAACAATTGTTAGACTACGATGGTATTGAAGGACTTACTGTTTTGAGGAAGAATACGGTTTTCCGGCGAACCTGCAGAATTTTCCGGCGAGTAAAATAAACTTCTCCGGTGGACTCTAAAGTGTGCGGAAATGTAATTGGAGGTTTGTGGAATGTTTCTGAGTCGCGAGAAGCTCTTTGATTACAGTAATTCGGATTATTGAGTAGCTTCGGTTATAAAACTCATCATCATCAGAATTCAAGTTAATTCAAGTCTGAATTGATTAGAATTGTCGGTGCATCGGTTATAAACCTGAATTTGCGATTATTCAAACGTTTTAGACGGTTGAATAGCCGATTTCGGTTTTCAGTTGGCGCAACCGGTTCATCTAGGTTTGTATATAAGACTCATTTGTTTCCTAGAGTTAACAGAAAACAAACAAGTGGCGGAGTGGTTATGCGTGTGAGTGTTAAGTCTTTGAAGTTACCACCCGGCTGGCCCGGGTTCGAGTCCCGGCAGCCCCTTTTTATTTTTAATTGTTTTATTTATATTTTTTTATCAATTATAACTTTTATGGTTTAGTTTGTTTATTAATTATGTATCACTAAAAATTAAAATAAGCATAAATAGGCGACGAACATTTATAACTTGATATTCGATTACAAAATGGAGCGGGTTTGGTAAAACCCGTTTTCGACAAATGTTACAGTATCCCCTACTTTTAGGAATTTCGTCCTGAAATTCAAGTAATAGAAGTAGTAGGAAAAAGATGCGGGTATTTTTCACGCATTGAGTCTTCACGATCCCAAGTAAACTCAGGTCCCCGTTTCGACTCCCAGCGTACCCTAACAATTGGAATGCGACTCCGTCGTCGACGTTTCTCCCCGAAGTCCATGATTTCTACTGGTCTTTCAATAAAATGCATAGATTCATCAATCTGAATATCTTCCAGAGGAATGTGGAGGTTTTCATCAGCGAGGCACTTCTTCAAGTTAGATACGTGGAATGTGGGATGAATCCTGTTGAGTTCTTCTGGTGGATCAAGCTTGTATGCTACAGGTCCTACTCTTTCGAGTATCTTGAAAGGTCCTACGTAGCGTGGTGCTAGCTTGCCTTTTTGACCAAAACGAACTACTCCCTTCCACGGTGATACTTTTAGAAGTACATGATCACCAATGTTAAACTCTAAAGGCTTCCTTCGTTTGTCTGCATAACTCTTTTGACGACTCTGAGCCGCTAGAAAATTGTTTCGAATTTGATGGATCTTGTCTGTGGTTTCTTGAATCAATTCCGGACCAATGATTTGAGCTTCCCTAATTTCGTGCCAACATATTGGAGATCGGCACTTACGACCATATAAGGCTTCAAAAGGTGCCATGCCGATGCTTGAATGATAGCTGTTGTTGTACGAAAATTCGACTAATGGTAGATGAGCGTCCCAATTTCCCTTGAAGTCTATAACACATGCTCGAAGCATATCTTCAAGAGTTTGAATGGTGCGTTCAGATTGACCATCAGTTTGAGGATGATAGGCGGTACTGAGATCTAATCGCGTACCCATAGCGGCTTGTACTGCTTGCCATGTTCGTGAAGTGAAATGACCATCACGATCAGAAATAATACTTAACGGTACCCCATGTCGGCTTACGATTTCGCTGATATAAATACGAGCAAGCTTTTCGTTCTTGAAATCTTCGCGGATAGGAATAAAGTGAGCTGATTTTGTAAGTCGGTCAATTATTACCCATATAGTGTCATACCCACCAGAAGTGCGAGGTAACCCGGTAATGAAGTCCATGGTTATATTTTCCCACTTCCGTACAGGTATTTCAGGTTGGACCAGAAGTCCGAGGGTCTTTGGTGTTCAGCTTTCACCTTGGAACATGTAAGGCACTTAGAAACAAAAACAGCAATATCCTTTTTCATTCCAGGCCACCAATAGGTATATCGTAGGTCTTGATACATCTTATCGGCTCCTGGGTGTATAGAGTATCGCGTTTTGTGAGCTTCCTTCATAAGAATTTCACGAAGATCGTTGTGGTTAGGAATCCATATACGATCTAGATAGTACAGAATACCGTCAGATTTAGTTTCAATTTTAAGTTCAGCTCCACAGGACATCTCCTTTCGTACATCATCTTCCGTTACTGAAACATGTTGGGCTTCTCGAATTTGATCTTTAATGTCAGTTATGATTTGCGAACATAGAAGACGAATGGAGTTCGCATAACCCTTTCGATTAAGTGCATCGGCCACCACATTTGCTTTGCCAGGGTGGTATCGAATTTCACAGTCGTAGTCATTTAGAAGTTCGACCCATCTTCGTTGCCTCATGTTTAACTCCTTTTGATTGAAGATATGTTGAAGACTCTTGTGGTCAGTGTATATTTCACACTTAGTACCATAGAGATAATGTCTCCATATCTTAAGAGCGAACACAACGGCTCCAAGTTCTAGGTCATGGGTAGTGTAGTTCTTCTCATGCGTCTTGAGTTGTCTCGAGGCATAAGCTATAACTTTTCCTCTTTGCATTAGAATGCAGCCTAATCCTTGCCCTGACGTGTCGCAATAGACCACGAAATCATCACAACCTTCAGGAAGAGTGAGGATTGGTGCATCACAGAGTTTTTGTTTAAGGGTTTGGAAGGCTTCTTCTTGCTTGGGTCCCCATATGAAAGGTTTACCCTTATGAGTTAAAGCCGTGAGTGGTACAGCAATGCGTGAGAAGTTTGAAATGAATCGACGATAATAACCAGCCAAACCAAGAAAAGATCTTACTTCAGTTGGTGTAAGTGGCGCTTGCCATTCTTGTACCGCTTTGATCTTTGAGGGGTCGACATGTATTCCCTTGTCATTGACTACATGTCCGAGGAATTGCACCTCTTTTAACCAGAATTCGCATTTGGAGAATTTGGCGTAAAGCTTTTCATTCTCTAGAAGTGTAAGGATGAGTCGAAGATGACGCTCATGATCAGTTTTAGATTTTGAATAAATAAGAATGTCGTCGATGAAGACTATAACAAATCGATCAAGATAAGGTTTGCAGACTCTCTTCATTAGGTCCATGAAGACTGCTGGAGCGTTGGTTAAACCAAATGGCATAACCATGAATTCATAATGGCCATAACGAGTTCGAAATGCGGTCTTTGGGACGTCTTCTTCATGCACCCTAAGTTGATGATAACCAGATCGAAGGTCGATTTTGGAAAAGTAGCTGGCACCTTGAAGTTGGTCAAGAAGATCATTAATGCGAGGTAAAGGATAGCGATTCTTGATTGTTAATTTGTTGAGCTCTCTGTAGTCGATGCACATACGAAACGATCCATCTTTCTTCTTTACAAAAAGGACAGGTGCACCCCAAGGCGAGGAGCTAGGACGTATGAATCCCTTGTCAGTCAACTCTTGCAGTTGACTGGCTAGCTCTTGCATTTCAGAGGGGGCTAACCTATAAGGAGACTTTGCAACTGGTGTAGCACCAGGTATAAGATCAATACGGAATTCGACTTCTCTAACTGGAGGAAGTCCTGAAATGTCATCAGGAAAAACTTGCGGGAAATCTTTTACTACTGGGATGTCTTCAAGTTTCTTCTCCATGGTTCCCTTGTTGATGATATGAGCTAAAAACGCGAAGTAATTTTTGTGAAGATATTTTTGGGCTTGAAGACAAGACATTAAGCTGAGCCCCTTCGACGAGGTTTCTCCAAAGATTCGAAGAGTCTGACCGTTTTAAAGAGGAATACGTATAAATTTTTCGCGACATACAACTTCTGCCTGATGTTGACTGAGCCAGTCCATACCAATTATGATATCAAAACTTCCCAGCTTCATAGGAATAAGGTCGACTGAGAAATCGTGGTCGTTTAAGGTGAGTGTACAGTTGCGTATAATAGAGTTTAATGAAACTGGTTTCCCGTCAGCAACTTCTACCGTTATGGATTCCATGAGCTTATCCCGATTTTGGTTTAAGATAGGTTCAAATTCTAAGGACACAAAACTTCTATCCACACCAGTATCAAATAACATAGATGCATATCTACCATTTATAAGGAACGTACCGTTAACCACATTGCCGTCAGCTCTAGCCTGATTAGCGTTGATATTGAAAGCTCTTCCTCTTGCAGGTGGAGGAGCTTGGTTCGCTTGATTCACCGGGTTGGCTTGGGCCTAAGCATGAATAATGTTTACCAACCTTGGACAAGTGTTTCTGAAATGGCTTGAGTCTCCGCAATTGTAGCAAGCCCGCATAGGTTGACCCATAGGATAATTGGGTTGGTAATATGTTTGGGCTAAATGTTGGGTGGGTGGTAATAGTAGAGGTTGTTGGGCTTGACCCATTATTTGTTGGTGGGTTTGGGTTGAAGGCTGGTGGCGGTTCGTTCGCTGAGGCATGCGTCAGGTTTGAACAGTATGACCTGCGCGACCACAGCTGGTGCAATGTTGGCAAGGATAATCAGGAGAATGGTGATATTGACAACGGTTGCATTTTGGTAACGGGCCAGAGTATGGTCTTTTGTATGGTGCAGGTGAAGGAGCGACTTGGGTAATGGGTGCAGCAGGGATAGGGGAGTTGGTTTGTGTAACAGCGAAGTTTCTGGTGTTGCGCTTTCTCTTGTTAACAAACTTAGAGGAGGAGATGGAATGGTTTGAAGTTTGACCCTCAACAGGGGCTTTCTTTTTCTCTTCTTTAAACTTCCCGTTGCGAATTTGATTCTCGGTCAGTTCAGTCGCTAGCTCCATGGCAGCTTCAAGTGTTACCGGTGAAATGTGAGAACTGAATCTTGAATTTTCGAGGGAAGTCCTAGAATATAATGCTCGATCAAACGATAAGTTGGGGTAAACAAATTTGGAACCATTTGGTTCAACTCTAAGAACCTCTTGTTATAGGTGGTGTGATCTCCCTCCTTCTGCTTTAAAGAATGAAATTCGTCCTCCAACTTTTTAGTTTCACTCCTAGGACAGAAACGCCTAGTCATGATTTCCCTTAATTCCTCCCAAGTTAAGGCCATTGCATCATCAATTCCCCTCTTCCCTTTTTCAGTATTCCACCAAGTGAGAGCTACCCCAAATAGTCTCCCGGTGGCGTATCGAACCTTGCGATCCTCAGGACAATCGCAGTTGAGGAAGGTGTTTTCCATTTCCTCAAACCAATGGAGGAGAGCAGTGACACCTTCGGTCCCTTCAAATTTAGGAGGATCACAAGATTTGAAATGTTTGTATGAGCACTTGCTGGTAGGAGGGTTGCCGATGTTCTGGTGATTCTGTTGGGAAGGATTAGTGGGATTTGTGGCGAGAGCTTGTTGTACTTGGACCACAATGCCCGGCAGTATCGTGGCCATTTGTTTCGCGATTTGTGTGGCCAAGCATTCCTGAGACCTTCCTGATCTTTTACCCCCTCGTTGTTGTCTGGACGACATCTACAGGAACATACATAAGAAGATTGTGAGTTTATGGAGCCTTTTTAGGTGTCATGTGTCTTTAAGAAAAATGAAAATAACATAAATATCAATAATGCAACTACATCCATAGGATGTCTTGGGTTTGCTCATGTTGGGCCTCAAATGTCCCCCATACCTTCACCTGTATAGTCATGTGGGCCCCCATGACTATTGGCTTGGTAGGATTCACATTAGTATTGGCGATTTAACACTCGCATCACTCGAATGCAAACCACAAAATATGTTTACGAGATGTATGGTCGGAATGTGTCCAGGTGTAGACACAATGACAACTCAAAGTGGGGTTAGCTCACACGACGTTTGGTATAGCATGCTTTGGCCTAATAGGTACTTCGTACTCTCATCGTTAGTCCCCAGGTAGGCAAACTGGTCCTTTATTTTGGATTTATACGAATGCCAGCCTAGACAGGACGTTCCGACTATCGGTACTGGTACCCTTCCAGTTACTACATGCCCGTCATGAGAACTCACTTTGATGAGATTTGAAAACACAAAAATCATTGTAAAAGCAATCATGAAAATGATGTGGTGTGTGCTTTCATGGATATGATGTGTTATGAGAATATGATTCATGATAGGCATTATATGATAATATATACTTATGAACATGCTTGCATAACATTGAATGTAACATTTAACATAAAACATATAAACATCATGAAATTTGGCATGTAACACACAAAAATCTTATAAGTTTCTAATCAACTATAGTATAGGCTCTAAGGGTCTAATAACCTATCCTATATCCCTATAGAACTTGGCTCTGATACCAATCTGTCACACCCCGACCCACAGCGGAATAAGAGTCGAGGCATAATTGGGTTATCACCAAAGCTCATGATATTTACTAATATATTTCATATTTATTAAAGTCAAAATTACATTCCAAATAATCCAAACATGTCCATACAATACAAAGAAAATAACCAAACAAAATAATTCCAAGCTCTAAATCATTTTATTCTTCTAGTCCAATCCTATGTGTTTCTGGCTGCAGCTGGTTCACCTGTATCATGTGTAAAAATGGGGGTTTTTGGGTCAACATAAGTTGGCGAGTGAACCTTGTTAGATAAACATTTATTATTGATTTTCTTGTTAGTTTATCAATGAAAAATTGTGCATAATCATGAATGAGCAAATGTAAATAATCAAGCAGTAGCAATTGCAATCACAACTATAACATACAATAACATATGATAGCACACATTAACATACCAACATCATACGATAAATAACATGAATGAAACTGTGCGATCAAGGCTCAATCAAACGGAGCCGATCGTATTGCATGTACTGAAAATGATAAATGTCTGTGCGATCAAGGCTCAATCAAACGGAGCCGATCGTATCTTGGCACGCCAGGTTCACGCTCATAATGTAATGGGGAACATGCTCAACGCTCATAATGTAATGGGGAGCGGCGGCCTATGAAATTGCATGTACTGAAATAATAAATTGAATCTAATAATAACCACACAAACAGTTGAAACAAGCTGAATACACAAGTTCATGATATGATGTATGCACAATGATTTAAATATAATATATAGCAAGACACATGATACACCCCAAAACGTGATTAAAGCGGGGAATTTGTAAAGATTCACTCACATTGGGTGCGTTTGATTTGAGATGGTGTGATGCGCACGAGTTGGAAGAACGGGACAACAAGAATTAACTAACCTAAATAATAACGGAAAATATAGTAAATGAGTGGATTTTATTAATAATTTTAATAAGATTTTTAGATATATTTTTGTGAGTTTAAGGCTATTCCTATCTTTAAAAACATTATTTTTAAGTATTTTTAATTGATTTTTAAATTAAATTAAATAAATAAAAATATAAAAATATGTTGACTTTTGGCGACCGTTGACCGTTTGACTTGTTGACCGATTTATTGTGTAATTGTATTGCGCTGGGTGAGGCTCGAACCCGAGACCTCCCGTACGCGTGCACGCAGCTCTACCAACTGAGCTACGTGTCTAACCCGAAATAATTCTGTTTTTAATTATAGCAATTCAATTTATCCAAAATTCTTTTAATTTCAAAAACATTTTAATTCATCGAACCGGTGCCACTAACAGGTCTCGAACCCGGGACCTGCGCTTTAACGTTACACACAGTCCACCGCTGGACTGTGTGTCTAACTTGGTTAATATACAAATTTTATTATACTTAACAACTAACGGAGTTAACCCGGTTCAGTTTTAATCAAAAAGGCATTTTATTACATAGAGGGTGCGTGTATCAGGGATCGAACTCGGGACGTATGCGTGTTTTTGTTCGCACACAGTCCACCGCTGGACTGTGTGTCTAACCGTTCAAAATAACAATTTTAATTATTCTTATAATGTTATCGTAGTTCATCTTCTTCGTTCGTTTTTACAGGCAGTAGATTACACCGTTATATCTTGTTTAGTTCGATTGATAAACATTATACAAACTAATATGAAATGGCAGAAACGATAATTAGAAGTAAACATACCGATGAACGGTTTATTTCAGAATTCGGCAAGGTGTCGGTCTCTGTTTTTGTGCACTTCAACTGAACAAGACAATTAACCGTTTTGATTAGCTAATCGTGGAATTGAAGTGATAAACAAACGTTAACAGAGTGTTTGAATGTCCTTACCGATTCACAGATGAAAATAGAGATTTCCAGAACTTTTCCGGCGAACTGGTATTATCCGATAGTAGCGTCTGAATTCGATTTCAAGTGAAAGGTTTGAGTTAGAAATAGCTTAACAATTGTTAGACTACGACGGTATTGAAGGACTTACCGTTTTGAGGAAGAATACGGTTTTCCGGCGAACCTGCAGAATTTTCCGGCGAGTAAAATAAACTTCTCCGGTGGACTGTAAAGTGTGCGGAAATGTAATTGGAGGTTTGTGGAATGTTTCTGAGTCGCGAGAAGCTCTTTGATTACAGTAATTCGGATTATTGAGTAGCTTCGGTTATAAAACTCATCATCATCAGAATTCAAGTCAATTCAAGTCTGAATTGATTAGAATTGTCGGTGCATCAGTTATAAACCTGAATTCGCGATTATTCAAACGTTTTAGACGGTTGAATAGCCGATTTCGGTTTTCAGTTGGCGCAACCGGTTCATCTAGGTTTGTATATAAGACTCATTTGTTTCCTAGAGTTAACAGAAAACAAACAAGTGGCAGAGTGGTTATGCGTGTGAGTGTTAAGTCTTTGAAGTTACAACCCGGCTGACCCGGGTTCGAGTCCCGACAACCTCTTTTTATTTTTAATTGTTTTATTTATATTTTTTTATCAATTATAACTTTTATGGTTTAGTTTGTTTATTAATTTTTTTATCAAATTCATTATTGTTCATGTGTGTATCATTGAGTTTATATTGGTTGTAGTTGTGTCATTCATATTATCATGTTATGCAATTCATTCATTAGGCCCCTCAGTTCCTCGTGAGAGACGAGTTGAGCATCGCGTGCCTCTAAATGTTCCATTATTGTTCATGTGTGTTTTATTTAATATCTTATGATTGTTGAATAAGTTTTACATCTATTTTTACTCATGTTTGGTTGTGCACATATTTCATAATCAATTCAAATAAACTTGTTCAAATGTTTTCCATAGGATTCACTCGCCAACTTTATGTTGATCCAAAACCTTTTTACACATGATACAGGTGAACAGGTCGAAGCAAAGAAAACCTAGGAAATGCCTTAGAAGAGAACAAAGAAGCTTAGATTGATAGTTAGAATATGTTGTATCAATTATTGTAAATTTCCATTAAATTGTATTTAATGAATATGAAACGCTTAATAAATGTCATGAGCTTTGATGATAACCCAATCATGCCCCGATCACCTTTTTCCGCTGCGGGTCGGGGTGTGACACCCGATCCGGCCTGGATGGATGATCCACGTTTTGCTGGTGAAGTCCAGGCCGGATACTTTTGGTGAATATCAATGAGCCTAATAATATTAGACTTTTAACTATGTTTGGTGTTACAACTTTGCTTTTGAATTATTACCTTTACATGTTTATGTTCTGCAAAATCATATTGTGTAAAGTTCTTAAAATTTTGACTTTATAAAAAGATTTTAAGTCTGCAATCGTAACAACTGCTAGGCACAAACATCATATGATTTTGGAAGACTTATCTTTAATTTCATGGTTAAGGGTTGAATCATTAGAATACATTAAGAATAAGTCATACCAGGGAATCCAAGTTAGGATTCTATATCCTTAACACTTACAGTTGTGTCAATCAAAGTATAACAATCGATAGAATCTTAGGATTCAGGATCCTTAGCTGATAAATTTCGTAGACTTGATAGTATATAGCTTAGGACTAAGCCAAATATCAAATGTAAGAATCATTAGCAACTGGGGGCAGGCCCAATAAACTAGGCACAAGCCCAAACAACTGGGGACAAGCCCAAATAACTGGTGTAAACTGGAGTATGGCCCAAACAGGCATCTATCCAATCGTAGGCGACATGAAAATGTTGAAACCTTAGCTAACGTGAAAACGTTAGAAACCTTAGGAACGGATGTATGGTACGTCTACCATTATACTTAGGATCCTACATATAGCCAACAACAATGAAATTGTCGGCCCCTAAAGCGGGTACTGGTCCCATTGCCCTCGAACTATACTTGGATAACGTGCGCAACTGGCGAGGGTGTCGGAACCCAATTCGTGTGAATGGTAAAGACCCGTAGTAGGTAATAGATACCTTAGCTGGGGACAAGCCCAAAAACTTTGGAGAGGTGGCCAACCGCTTGATCCTTTGTCATAACTTCTGCAAAACTTAAAGCTTGATAAGGTTGAATGTTGAAAATTCAATATCCTTACTTTATAATAAATAATAAGAGGTATAATACAAATGAAAGCATTAGTAAAATGTTACCGAAGTGAGGATAATATATCCTATGAGGATCCTTGATCCTTACATAAAGTACTTCTTTAGGTGGACAACATTCCAGGCTCTTGGCAGAAGGTCACCATCCATAGTTAACAAACGATATGCCCCCTTTCCTGCCTCAGCTTCAATTAGATAGGGGCCTTCCCATTTTGGTGCTAACTTGCCATCAGTAGGCTTCGTGGTATTTTGGAATGCTTTCCTCAATACCAAGTCATCTACTTGAAATCTTCTGACCCTGACATTCTTGTTGTAAGCTCCAGCCATCCTTTGTTGATAGCTAACAAACCTAAATCTTGCCAAGTCTCTAAGTTCTTCCACGGTATCCAGATCTTGAGCCAGAGTCTCAGCATTTGCTTCAGGATCACGGATGCTTGTCCTGGCCATAGGGACTACCATTTCTGTAGGGATCACTGCTTCAGTTCCAAAGACTAAGGAGAAGGGAGTCTGACCTGTTGCATTCTTGGGAGTTGTCCTGTCTGCCATAAGACATAAGGTAATTCCTCAGCCCATTTGCCCTTTTTGGATCCAAGCTTCTTCTTCAAGTTGTTGATGATGATCTTGTTGGATGATTCTGCCTGGCCATTAACTTGTGGGTGGACTGGTGTTGATGTAATCATCCTAATTCCCCAGCGGTCATAAAAGTTAGTAGTACGACCCCTAATAAACTGGGATCCGTTATCACAAACAATTTCAGAAGGAATTCCAAATCTAGTAATGATATTTCTTTTAATAAAGGATATAACTTCCTTTTCCCTGACTTGGGCAAAGGCTTCAGCTTCTATCCATTTAGAGAAATAGTTTGTCATAGCTAGCATGAACACTTTTCCTCCTGGTGCCTTAGGAAGCTTGCCTACTATATCCATTCCCCACCACATAAATGGCCAAGAGGACGATATAGGATGCAGAGGTTCTGCCGGTTGATGGATAATGTTACTATGCCTTTGGCAAGCGTCACATTTCCTCGCATACTCCACATCATCTTTCTTCATTGTAGGCCAATAGTATCCTGTCCTGAGGATCCTTGAAAATAGTGCTCTGCCCCCAATGTGGTTTCCACAGTCTCCTTCATGAAAATCTTTAAGACTTCTTGGATCTCAGGATCCTCAATGCATCGTAGATAGGGTCCTGCAAGAGATCTCTTATATAACATGTTATTAATTATAGTGAATTGGGATACCTTTATCTTAAAGGCTTTAAGATTCTCGCCAATCAGAATTTCCCCATTCTGAATATACTTCATTATTGGAAGGATCCAGGATCCTGAATTCGACTCCGGATCATCACTGGATAGAATTGCAGTATTACCCACTATCTCCATTGTTTCATCTTCCTCAATTGCAAGAGTTAGGACATGGATAACAGGTATCTTTACATCTTCTGGTATCTTTAGTGAGGATCCTAGATTGGCCAAGGCATATACATCTGCATTTTCTTCTCTAGGTACCTGGCTGAAAAAAGCAAAAGAATCTGCCAATTTCTTGACTATCTCCAAATATTTGATTAGTTTCTCACCTTTAACAGCATAAGAACCATTATAGTGATTAGTAATTAATAGAGAATCCACAAACACTTGAAGATACCTGATCCTCATATGCTTAGCTAATTGCAAACCTGCTATCAAGGCCTCATACTCTGTCTCGTTATTATGGTTTGGAATTCACATGCTATTGATTGGGGCATAATGTCCCCCTGTGGTGATTTTAGTAGTAGGCCTAGTCCAGTTCCTTGACATTCGAGGCTCCATCTGTGAAGAGTGTCCAAGGATCCTTGGTCTCCTCAAGTTGTTATGCCTCCAATTCAGCTTCTCTTTGTAGATCACTACTGAAATCAGCCACAAAGTCAGCCAAAGCTTGGGATTTAATAGCAGTTCTAGGCTCATACTTAATGTCATATGCACTAAGTTTAATAACCCATTTTGCCATTCTCCCTGACATCTCTGGTTTCCTGAGAACATTCTTAATAGGAAAGTTAGTTTTAATGACAATAGTATGAGTTTCAAAATAATATCTTAGTTTGGTTGAAGCCATAATTAAAGCAAGAATAAGTTTTTCTAAATGAGAATACCTGGCCTCAGCATCAAGTAAACTTTTACTTACATAGTATACTGGATGTTGTTGCCCTTCATGATCCTTAACAAGGACCGCACTTACTGCTTTACCTGAAACAGCTAGGTATAAGGATAATGGTTCCCTATTTTCAGGTTTCATTAAAGCCGGTGCTGAGGATAGGTAATCCTTGAGAGCCTGTAGAGCAGCTTCATGCTTCTCCGTCCACTCGAACTTCTTATTCTTCCTCAGAATATCATAGAAATCCTTGCATCTTTCTGAGGCTTTTGAAATGAATCTGTTCAGGGCGGCGATTCTTCCTGTCAATCTTTGCACATCCTTAGCGTTGACAGGAGACTTGATGTTGATTATAGCCTTTATCTGCTCCGGACTTGCTTCGATCCCTCTCTTGGTCACCATGTATCCTAAGAACTTTCCAGCTTTGACTCCAAAATGGCATTTGGAAGGATTCAATTTCATATTGTATTGGTCAAGGATATTGAATGCTTCTTAGAGATCCTTAAGGTGATCCTCAGCTCTTTTAGACTTGACCACCATATCATCTATGTATACCTCCATCGTGTGTCCAAGTTGTTCTTTGAACATCATATTCACCAGCCTTTGGTATGTAGCATCTGCATTTCTTAACCAAAAGGCATAGCAATATAGCAATATATGCCGGTGGGTGTCATGAACGTTGTATCCTCTTGATCAGATGGTTCCATCTGAATTTGCTGAAATCCAGATCAAGCATCCATAAAAGTTAACAACTCATGACCCGTCGTAGCATCCACCATGGAGTCAATGTGGGGTAAAGGGAAAGGATCCTTGGGACATGCCTTGTTCAAGTTAGTAAAATCGACACATACCCTCCACTTTCCATTTTTCTTTTGAACAACAACCACATTGGCTAACCATATTGGATACTTGACTTCTCTAATCATACCTGCCCTTAGTAACTGACGCCGGAGCCTATTGCTGTCGCCGGAGTTCTGCCGGAAAACAGAGAGTCCAGTCGGTATACCTCTTCGCCTAATATCTTTATCTTTTCACTCATATCTCACCATAATGAACTGAAACACACTAAAGAACATGTTTTAAACCTCGAACCAGTCTGTTGTCGAGTCTGGTTAAAACTCATCGAAGAAGATGAAGTTCGGTATCTTATAAGTATAATTAAAATCAACTTATTACTCGGGTTAGACACACAGTCCAGCGGTGGACTGTGTGCACAATAAACACAGAAAGGTCTCGAGTTCGAATCCGGTTCCACACACGCTGCCTTAATAAAAATCATTTTTTTGTTAAACTGAACCGGAGTCGCCACAGGTATATGTTAAGTATATTAATAATCGGAATAATAACCAAGTTAGACACACAGTCCAGCGGTGGACTGTGTGTATGTTTAAGTCGCACGTCACGAGTTCGAGTCCGGTCTTCTGCATCGACCCGGACGATTATTAACCTTTTTAAATAAAGACAGAAATGAAAACAGATAATTTGTATTTAAGTATAATAAAAGTTGGAATATATAACATGTTAAACACACAGTCCAGCGGTGGACTGTGTGTTAGTTTAAGCCACAGGTCCCGGGTTCGAGACCTGTGGAGCGCATTGTCCGAATAAATTAAACTGTTTTTAAAATAAAATGATTTTCGGTTTAAACTAATTGATATATATATATAATTAAAATCAGATATATAACGGGTTAGACACGTAGCTCAGTTGGTAGAGCTGCGTGCACGCGTACGGGAGGTCTCGGGTTCGAGCCTCACTCAGCGCACCTATATTCCGATTCGAACCGGTCAACGGTCAGGTCAACGGTCAGAGAAAAAAATCAAATTTTTTTATTATTTTTATTTGATTATTTTAATTAAAAATCAATTAAAAATACTTAGAAATAACATTTTTAAGGTTAGAAAATAGCCTTAAACTCACAAAAATACACCCAACAATCCTACTAAAATAGATTAATAAAATCCGTTTACTTACCAAACCATAATGCGATTTATCTAGGTTAATCTCACTCGTGGTTAAAACCACTTCGCGTGCATTCAACATCATCAACCGAACGCACCCACGGTGAGTGAATCTTACAACTCCCCCTTTTAAATTACACGTTTTGGGGTGTGTCATGTGTTATAAAAATAATTAACTTGTTTATTTAAACTTGTGCCATACCACATCATGATCTAAACTTAGAATGATTATATTGTTGTGATTACTTATTTCCTTTTGCCAAATCATATGAAACTCATTCATTAAGCCCATCAGTTCCTCGTGGGAGACGAGTTGAACAACGCGTGCTTCAAATCAAATTCATTATTGTTCATGTGTGTATCATTGAGTTTATATTGGTTGTAGTTGTGTCATTCATATTATCATGTTATGCAATTCATTCATTAGGCCCCTCAGTTCCTCGTGAGAGACGAGTTGAGCATCGCGTGCCTCTAAATGTTCCATTATTGTTCATGTGTGTTTTATTTAATATCTTATGATTATTGAATAAGTTTTACATCTATTTTTACTCATGTTTGGTTGTGCACATATTTTATAATCAATTTAAATAAACTTGTTCAAATGTTTTCCATAGGATTCACTCGCCAACTTTATGTTGATCCAAAACCTTTTTACACATGATACAGGTGAACAGGTCGAAGCAAAGAAAACCTAGGAAATGCCTTAGAAGAGAACAAAGAAGCTTAGATTGATAGTTAGAATATGTTGTATCAATTATTGTAAATTTCCATTAAATTGTATTTAATGAATATGAAACGCTTAATAAATGTCATGAGCTTTGATGATAACCCAATCATGCCCCGATCACCTTTTTCCGCTGCGGGTCGGGGTGTGACAGATTGGTATCAGAGCCATGACTATAGGGATATAGGATAGGTTATTAGACCCTTAGAGCCTATACTATAGTCTGCCTAAATTTTAATTGATTAGGTGGTTACATACAAACTTGTGATATTTATTTGTTTCATATTTGTTTACATTTACAGTCAAACATACATGCTCATATACATATTCATTATACCTATATCGATGCTCATGTATTCAATTTATTTTCATACTCTCATTATCCAAAGATTTTGTGCAATTTTCAAATCTCATCAAAGTAAGTTCTGCGACGGGCATGTAGTAACTGGAAGGGTACAAGTACCGGTAGTCGGAACGTCCTGTCTAGGTTGGCATTCGTATAAATCCAATATAACGGACCAGTTTGCCTACCTGGGGACCAACGATGAGAGTACGAAGGACCTATTAGGCCAAAGCATGTCACACCAAACGTCGTTCGAACTAACCTACTTTGAGGTGTCACCGTGTCTACACCTGGACACATTCCGAATATCACACGTTGTATACATATTTCTCAATTTTCTCCGGGTTTTGTGTACGCAACCTGGCAAACCCGTGCGAACCATATGAAAAACCAGTATTCATGGGGGCCCACATGATTACACAGGTAAAGTATGGCGGCATGTAGGGCCTAACAGCGAGCAAAACCCAAGACATCCTATGGATGTAGTAGATTTATTTATTTATAATTATTTTATGAATGTTCATTCCTAATGCGACCCATGAACCCAAAAACGTTCAACTCATACTCTTGTCATGTATTCCTTGTAGATGTCTTCTAACCTCGCCCGTAGGAAGACGAGAGCAAGAAAAGCCCGCGAACGCATGGCTGCCTTAATCGCTCAACAAATGGCTGCCGTAATACCCAACATTGTAATTCAAGTTCAACAAGCACTTACCGCTAATCCTGTCAATCAAGCAAACCAAAACATTATCAACTCTCCCCCAAATACCACTAAATGCACCTACAAGCATTTCAAATCATGCGATCCTCCGAAATACAAAGGGACTGAAGGCGTCACCGCTCTCCTCCATTGGTTTGAAGAAATGGAGAATACTTTTCTAAATTGCGATTGCCCTGATGATCGCAAAGTGCGTTATGCTACCGGTCGACTATATGGGATAGCACTTACTTGGTGGAATACAGAGAAGGCCAAACGAGGCGTCGACGATGCTATGACCTTAACTTGGAACGAATTGAAGGAAATCATGACCAGACGATTTTGCCCAAGGAGCGAAATCAAGAAGTTAGAAGATGAATTTTACTCATTGAAGCAAATGGAAGGAGACCACATCACCTACAACAAAAGATTCCTCGAGTTACATCAAATGGTTCCCAACATGTTCACTCCCCTTTACCGTTTGATCGAGCACTACATTCGTGGTCTTCCGTCAAAGATTCAAGACCCTGTAATAAGTGCCAAGCCTGCAACTTTGGAAGCAGCAATAGAGCTAGCAACAGAGCTCACAGAGAACCGAATCCGAAACAAAGACTTCAAGGAGGAGAAGAAGAAGGATAAAGAATCGACTGAAACCTCCGACTCCACCCAAACCGAATCCCCTTCTCAACCCAATCCTAAGAGAAGAAGAGACGGGCGACTTTTCGCTGCTACTCAACGAAATCAACCAGTTTTACACGCTATACCCATCCGAGCTATCCCAATCACCCAAGTGGCACCCGACTCAGCTTACCCAAATAAGAAACCATATCTTGGACCTCACCCTCGATGCAACAACTGTTTTTATCATCATCCCCTTACCTTACCTTGTCGGCTATGTACAACTTGTGGACGCTATGGTCATTTGAGCAATGTTTGTCGCACCTTTCAAGACCAAACCTTTTCCCCTACTCAAACCATAAACCAAACCTATCAACAACCCCAATACCCATGTTCCCATATGCTCGAGCTTGTTTCAATTGTGGCGACCCTACCCACTTTAGAAACACATGCCCTCAATTGGTTAACGTTATCAACACTCAAGCCCAATCAAACCCAGTTAACCAAGTAAACCAAGAAAACCCAAACACTAGGCCACCAGCAAGAGGAAGAGTCTTCAATATCAATGCCAATCCTGTCGAAGATAATGACGGCCCAAGCGAAGATACTCAACTAGTCCTCTTCGCCGAAGATCCAGATTCAACTCCTATCGTTTAGTTTTATGTTTTTCCATGTGTAGACTGTTAGAGTAATTATTGTATATTATATATTATATATTGTTTTCAGTATATGCTTTTGCCGAGGCCGCAGCTCCCCATCCATCGAGGTTGAGCTTGATCCCCATTTTATTATGCGGTTGATCTTGGCGTGCCCGCACGATCGGCTCCGTTTGTTTGAGCCTTGATCGGTCATTTCATTTCACATTTCAATACATGCAATACGCTCGGCTCCGTTTGATTGAGCCTTGAGCACACAGCTCAATTTACATTTCCAGTTCATGCAATACGTTCGGCTCCGTTTGATTGAGCCTTGAGCGCACATACATTTTCATTATCAGTATCTTGTGGTTGTGGTGTTTGTTGTAGAATCGCATAGAACTAATCATAACTAGCGGATAAAGTCAATGAGAATTTGACAAGAATATGGTGGATACGCCGCTGGTACTTCCTATATATAAGTATTCTTGTCAAATGATCGGAGGCATTATCAGGCAGTTATGAGAGGTTCCATGCATAGGCTGTTTGTGTGATTGTTGTTTAGATTAAGTCGTTCAATTTCAGTACATTCAATACGTTCGGCTCCGTTTGATTGAGCCTTGAGCGCACATACAATTTCAATTTCAGTACATTCAATACGTTCGGCTCCGTTTGATTGAGCCTTGAGCGCACATACAATTTCATTTTCAGTACATGCAATACGTTCGGCTCCGTTTGATTGAGCCTTGAGCGCACAGACAATTTCATTATCAGTATCTTGTGGTTGTGGTGTTTGTTGTAGAGTCGCATAGCACTAATCATAACTTGCGGATAAAGTCAATGAGAATTTGACAAGAATATGGTGGATACGCCGCTGGTACTTCCTATATAAGTATTCTTGTCAAATGATCGGAGGCATTATCAGGCGGTTATGAGAGGTTCCATGCATAGGCTGTTTGTGTGGTTAAGTTATTCATTTTCAGTACATTCAATACGTTCGGCTCCGTTTGATTGAGCCTTGAGCGCACAGACATTCCATTTTCAGTACATGCAATACGATCGGCTCCGTTTGATTGAGCCTTGATCGCACAGATATATTTCATTTCAGTATTTTATGATTGTTGTATTGGTTGTAGAGTTATAGGACTAATCATAATTCACTGATAAAACCAATGAAAATTTGACAAGAATATGGTGGATACGCCGCTGGTACTTCCTATATATAAGTATTTTTGTCAAAGGATCAGAGGCATTATCGGACGGTTATGAGAAGTTCTATGTAGGATTTATTAGTTTCTTGGTAACCAATCATAACTTGTGGATAAAACTAATGAAAATTTGGCAAGAATATGGTGGATACGCCGCTGGTACTTCCTATATATAAGTATTCTTGCCAAAGGATCAGAGGCATTATCAGGCGGTTATGAGAAGTTCCATGTAGGTTTTAGTATTGCCTTGGTTGGAATTTGTGTTACATTTATATCATCATGCTATTTAAAGAGATTGGATTGTGTTCCATTTCTACATAAACTAACCTCTCCATCATAACAAACGAGAGAGGAACTTCCACCATTCAAACATATATGCTATCAGAATGTGGATTCAAATATTTGCTGTTGTGTTTATTCATGTTCGAATATTAGCTGTTGTGTTTATTTATGTTCAAATATCAGCTGTTGTATTTTTTTATGTTCCATGTAGGTTGTAGTGTTAGAAGTTTTGCCTTAGGATATAACCATACTTTCCCAAACGTATCTAAACTCTTATGCATGATATCATTTTTAGCAAATCATTTCTGCTTATCAATACTTATACAGTAGGCAACAAAAAGCGATTCCTGAATAAGGTACTTAACCCTTACAAGGAACGTTACCGCCTCGAACAAAAACTTAAACCCTTATTTTTCTAAGCATATAACTGTCAAACTAAACACTATCATTCTTTTCGTCAAAAATATCACAATTTAAATTTCGGGACGAAATTTCTAAAAAGCAGGGGATACTGTAACATCCGCCAAAAACGGATTTACCAAACCCGCTCCGTTTATCAACCGAACAGTCAGTCAAAAATTTCGTTGCGAATTAAATGCCCAAAATATTTTTAAACGATACGTAATCGATTATTATACGGGAATATATATTTAATTTTGAAAAACTGTTGAAAATCGCAAAATAAAAATAAAAGTCCTCTGCCGGGTTTCGAACCCGGGTCAGCACCGGTTCAACAACAAGTCTTATCGCACAACACACAAACCACTGCGCCACTGATATTACTTGTTAAATATTAGAATCATTAAATTGATATCATGACGTTACGAATTCAAAACCGGCGCCCAATAGTTCAGTCGTCAGAAATCCCGGAAATCTCGCGAGTCTTAACGACAACTTACGTTATAACGTAAACCATTACTACGACATCGGTTATAACCGACGTCTGAGTCCGCGACCAAAGTTATAACCGCCGGAGTTTTTATAATTTACGAATACAGTCGGAAATCAGACCAGGTTCTTCGACGATTTGCCCTATAAATTCACCCACAACCCACTGCAAACCTTTTCGCTCAAAACCACACCTTTTCTCGGCGTAATTCCACTCGTCGGAATTAATCTGTTCGTCGCCGGAAAACCGGTTTCATTATTTCCGAGCCTTATTGAACCTCCTAAGCTTATACCGAAGTCACCCGCACCCTTTGTAAGCTTTCCGGAGACTCGCTGCTGCAAGACACCTGACGCCGGAGCCTATTGCTGTCGCCGGAGTTCTGCCGGAAAACAGAGAGTCCAGTCGGTATACCTCTTCGCCTAATATCTTTATCTTTTCACTCATATCTCACCATAATGAACTGAAACACACTAAAGAACATGTTTTAAACCTCGAACCAGTCTGTTGTCGAGTCTGGTTAAAACTCATCGAAGAAGATGAAGTTCGGTATCTTATAAGTATAATTAAAATCAACTTATTACTCGGGTTAGACACACAGTCCAGCGGTGGACTGTGTGCACAATAAACACAGAAAGGTCTCGAGTTCGAATCCGGTTCCACACACGCTGCCTTAATAAAAATCATTTTTTTGTTAAACTGAACCGAAGTCGCCACAGGTATATGTTAAGTATATTAATAATCGGAATAATAACCAAGTTAGACACACAGTCCAGCGGTGGACTGTGTGTATGTTTAAGTCGCACGTCACGAGTTCGAGTCCGGTCTTCTGCATCGACCCGGACGATTATTAACCTTTTTAAATAAAGACAGAAATGAAAACAGATAATTTGTATTTAAGTATAATAAAAGTTGGAATATATAACATGTTAAACACACAGTCCAGCGGTGGACACCCGATCCGGCCTGGATGGATGATCCACGTTTTGCTGGTGAAGTCCAGGCCGGATACTTTTGGTGAATATCAATGAGCCTAATAATATTAGACTTTTAACTATGTTTGGTGTTACAACTTTGCTTTTGAATTATTACCTTTACATGTTTATGTTCTGCAAAATCATATTGTGTAAAGTTCTTAAAATTTTGACTTTATAAAAAGATTTTAAGTCTGCAATCGTAACAACTGCTAGGCACAAACATCATATGATTTTGGAAGACTTATCTTTAATTTCATGGTTAAGGGTTGAATCATTAGAATACATTAAGAATAAGTCATACCAGGGAATCCAAGTTAGGATTCTATATCCTTAACACTTACAGTTGTGTCAATCAAAGTATAACAATCGATAGAATCTTAGGATTCAGGATCCTTAGCTGATAAATTTCGTAGACTTGATAGTATATAGCTTAGGACTAAGCCAAATATCAAATGTAAGAATCATTAGCAACTGGGGGCAGGCCCAATAAACTAGGCACAAGCCCAAACAACTGGGGACAAGCCCAAATAACTGGTGTAAACTGGAGTATGGCCCAAACAGGCATCTATCCAATCGTAGGCGACATGAAAATGTTGAAACCTTAGCTAACGTGAAAACGTTAGAAACCTTAGGAACGGATGTATGGTACGTCTACCATTATACTTAGGATCCTACATATAGCCAACAACAATGAAATTGTCGGCCCCTAAAGCGGGTACTGGTCCCATTGCCCTCGAACTATACTTGGATAACGTGCGCAACTGGCGAGGGTGTCGGAACCCAATTCGTGTGAATGGTAAAGACCCGTAGTAGGTAATAGATACCTTAGCTGGGGACAAGCCCAAAAACTTTGGAGAGGTGGCCAACCGCTTGATCCTTTGTCATAACTTCTGCAAAACTTAAAGCTTGATAAGGTTGAATGTTGAAAATTCAATATCCTTACTTTATAATAAATAATAAGAGGTATAATACAAATGAAAGCATTAGTAAAATGTTACCGAAGTGAGGATAATATATCCTATGAGGATCCTTGATCCTTACATAAAGTACTTCTTTAGGTGGACAACATTCCAGGCTCTTGGCAGAAGGTCACCATCCATAGTTAACAAACGATATGCCCCCTTTCCTGCCTCAGCTTCAATTAGATAGGGGCCTTCCCATTTTGGTGCTAACTTGCCATCAGTAGGCTTCGTGGTATTTTGGAATGCTTTCCTCAATACCAAGTCATCTACTTGAAATCTTCTGACCCTGACATTCTTGTTGTAAGCTCCAGCCATCCTTTGTTGATAGCTAACAAACCTAAATCTTGCCAAGTCTCTAAGTTCTTCCACGGTATCCAGATCTTGAGCCAGAGTCTCAGCATTTGCTTCAGGATCACGGATGCTTGTCCTGGCCATAGGGACTACCATTTCTGTAGGGATCACTGCTTCAGTTCCAAAGACTAAGGAGAAGGGAGTCTGACCTGTTGCATTCTTGGGAGTTGTCCTGTCTGCCCATAAGACATAAGGTAATTCCTCAGCCCATTTGCCCTTTTTGGATCCAAGCTTCTTCTTCAAGTTGTTGATGATGATCTTGTTGGATGATTCTGCCTGGCCATTAACTTGTGGGTGGACTGGTGTTGATGTAATCATCCTAATTCCCCAGCGGTCATAAAAGTTAGTAGTACGACCCCTAATAAACTGGGATCCGTTATCACAAACAATTTCAGAAGGAATTCCAAATCTAGTAATGATATTTCTTTTAATAAAGGATATAACTTCCTTTTCCCTGACTTGGGCAAAGGCTTCAGCTTCTATCCATTTAGAGAAATAGTTTGTCATAGCTAGCATGAACACTTTTCCTCCTGGTGCCTTAGGAAGCTTGCCTACTATATCCATTCCCCACCACATAAATGGCCAAGAGGACGATATAGGATGCAGAGGTTCTGCCGGTTGATGGATAATGTTACTATGCCTTTGGCAAGCGTCACATTTCCTCGCATACTCCACATCATCTTTCTTCATTGTAGGCCAATAGTATCCTGTCCTGAGGATCCTTGAAAATAGTGCTCTGCCCCCAATGTGGTTTCCACAGTCTCCTTCATGAAAATCTTTAAGACTTCTTGGATCTCAGGATCCTCAATGCATCGTAGATAGGGTCCTGCAAGAGATCTCTTATATAACATGTTATTAATTATAGTGAATTGGGATACCTTTATCTTAAAGGCTTTAAGATTCTCGCCAATCAGAATTTCCCCATTCTGAATATACTTCATTATTGGAAGGATCCAGGATCCTGAATTCGACTCCGGATCATCACTGGATAGAATTGCAGTATTACCCACTATCTCCATTGTTTCATCTTCCTCAATTGCAAGAGTTAGGACATGGATAACAGGTATCTTTACATCTTCTGGTATCTTTAGTGAGGATCCTAGATTGGCCAAGGCATATACATCTGCATTTTCTTCTCTAGGTACCTGGCTGAAAAAAGCAAAAGAATCTGCCAATTTCTTGACTATCTCCAAATATTTGATTAGTTTCTCACCTTTAACAGCATAAGAACCATTATAGTGATTAGTAATTAATAGAGAATCCACAAACACTTGAAGATACCTGATCCTCATATGCTTAGCTAATTGCAAACCTGCTATCAAGGCCTCATACTCTGTCTCGTTATTATGGTTTGGAATTCACATGCTATTGATTGGGGCATAATGTCCCCCTGTGGTGATTTTAGTAGTAGGCCTAGTCCAGTTCCTTGACATTCGAGGCTCCATCTGTGAAGAGTGTCCAAGGATCCTTGGTCTCCTCAAGTTGTTATGCCTCCAATTCAGCTTCTCTTTGTAGATCACTACTGAAATCAGCCACAAAGTCAGCCAAAGCTTGGGATTTAATAGCAGTTCTAGGCTCATACTTAATGTCATATGCACTAAGTTTAATAACCCATTTTGCCATTCTCCCTGACATCTCTGGTTTCCTGAGAACATTCTTAATAGGAAAGTTAGTTTTAATGACAATAGTATGAGTTTCAAAATAATATCTTAGTTTGGTTGAAGCCATAATTAAAGCAAGAATAAGTTTTTCTAAATGAGAATACCTGGCCTCAGCATCAAGTAAACTTTTACTTACATAGTATACTGGATGTTGTTGCCCTTCATGATCCTTAACAAGGACCGCACTTACTGCTTTACCTGAAACAGCTAGGTATAAGGATAATGGTTCCCTATTTTCAGGTTTCATTAAAGCCGGTGCTGAGGATAGGTAATCCTTGAGAGCCTGTAGAGCAGCTTCATGCTTCTCCGTCCACTCGAACTTCTTATTCTTCCTCAGAATATCATAGAAATCCTTGCATCTTTCTGAGGCTTTTGAAATGAATCTGTTCAGGGCGGCGATTCTTCCTGTCAATCTTTGCACATCCTTAGCGTTGACAGGAGACTTGATGTTGATTATAGCCTTTATCTGCTCCGGACTTGCTTCGATCCCTCTCTTGGTCACCATGTATCCTAAGAACTTTCCAGCTTTGACTCCAAAATGGCATTTGGAAGGATTCAATTTCATATTGTATTGGTCAAGGATATTGAATGCTTCTTAGAGATCCTTAAGGTGATCCTCAGCTCTTTTAGACTTGACCACCATATCATCTATGTATACCTCCATCGTGTGTCCAAGTTGTTCTTTGAACATCATATTCACCAGCCTTTGGTATGTAGCATCTGCATTTCTTAACCAAAAGGCATAGCAATATAGCAATATATGCCGGTGGGTGTCATGAACGTTGTATCCTCTTGATCAGATGGTTCCATCTGAATTTGCTGAAATCCAGATCAAGCATCCATAAAAGTTAACAACTCATGACCCGTCGTAGCATCCACCATGGAGTCAATGTGGGGTAAAGGGAAAGGATCCTTGGGACATGCCTTGTTCAAGTTAGTAAAATCGACACATACCCTCCACTTTCCATTTTTCTTTTGAACAACAACCACATTGGCTAACCATATTGGATACTTGACTTCTCTAATCATACCTGCCCTTAGTAACTGACGCCGGAGCCTATTGCTGTCGCCGGAGTTCTGCCGGAAAACAGAGAGTCCAGTCGGTATACCTCTTCGCCTAATATCTTTATCTTTTCACTCATATCTCACCATAATGAACTGAAACACACTAAAGAACATGTTTTAAACCTCGAACCAGTCTGTTGTCGAGTCTGGTTAAAACTCATCGAAGAAGATGAAGTTCGGTATCTTATAAGTATAATTAAAATCAACTTATTACTCGGGTTAGACACACAGTCCAGCGGTGGACTGTGTGCACAATAAACACAGAAAGGTCTCGAGTTCGAATCCGGTTCCACACACGCTGCCTTAATAAAAATCATTTTTTTGTTAAACTGAACCGGAGTCGCCACAGGTATATGTTAAGTATATTAATAATCGGAATAATAACCAAGTTAGACACACAGTCCAGCGGTGGACTGTGTGTATGTTTAAGTCGCACGTCACGAGTTCGAGTCCGGTCTTCTGCATCGACCCGGACGATTATTAACCTTTTTAAATAAAGACAGAAATGAAAACAGATAATTTGTATTTAAGTATAATAAAAGTTGGAATATATAACATGTTAAACACACAGTCCAGCGGTGGACTGTGTGTTAGTTTAAGCCACAGGTCCCGGGTTCGAGACCTGTGGAGCGCATTGTCCGAATAAATTAAACTGTTTTTAAAATAAAATGATTTTCGGTTTAAACTAATTGATATATATATATAATTAAAATCAGATATATAACGGGTTAGACACGTAGCTCAGTTGGTAGAGCTGCGTGCACGCGTACGGGAGGTCTCGGGTTCGAGCCTCACTCAGCGCACCTATATTCCGATTCGAACCGGTCAACGGTCAGGTCAACGGTCAGAGAAAAAAATCAAATTTTTTTATTATTTTTATTTGATTATTTTAATTAAAAATCAATTAAAAATACTTAGAAATAACATTTTTAAGGTTAGAAAATAGCCTTAAACTCACAAAAATACACCCAACAATCCTACTAAAATAGATTAATAAAATCCGTTTACTTACCAAACCATAATGCGATTTATCTAGGTTAATCTCACTCGTGGTTAAAACCACTTCGCGTGCATTCAACATCATCAACCGAACGCACCCACGGTGAGTGAATCTTACAACTCCCCCTTTTAAATTACACGTTTTGGGGTGTGTCATGTGTTATAAAAATAATTAACTTGTTTATTTAAACTTGTGCCATACCACATCATGATCTAAACTTAGAATGATTATATTGTTGTGATTACTTATTTCCTTTTGCCAAATCATATGAAACTCATTCATTAAGCCCATCAGTTCCTCGTGGGAGACGAGTTGAACAACGCGTGCTTCAAATCAAATTCATTATTGTTCATGTGTGTATCATTGAGTTTATATTGGTTGTAGTTGTGTCATTCATATTATCATGTTATGCAATTCATTCATTAGGCCCCTCAGTTCCTCGTGAGAGACGAGTTGAGCATCGCGTGCCTCTAAATGTTCCATTATTGTTCATGTGTGTTTTATTTAATATCTTATGATTATTGAATAAGTTTTACATCTATTTTTACTCATGTTTGGTTGTGCACATATTTTATAATCAATTTAAATAAACTTGTTCAAATGTTTTCCATAGGATTCACTCGCCAACTTTATGTTGATCCAAAACCTTTTTACACATGATACAGGTGAACAGGTCGAAGCAAAGAAAACCTAGGAAATGCCTTAGAAGAGAACAAAGAAGCTTAGATTGATAGTTAGAATATGTTGTATCAATTATTGTAAATTTCCATTAAATTGTATTTAATGAATATGAAACGCTTAATAAATGTCATGAGCTTTGATGATAACCCAATCATGCCCCGATCACCTTTTTCCGCTGCGGGTCGGGGTGTGACAGATTGGTATCAGAGCCATGACTATAGGGATATAGGATAGGTTATTAGACCCTTAGAGCCTATACTATAGTCTGCCTAAATTTTAATTGATTAGGTGGTTACATACAAACTTGTGATATTTATTTGTTTCATATTTGTTTACATTTACAGTCAAACATACATGCTCATATACATATTCATTATACCTATATCGATGCTCATGTATTCAATTTATTTTCATACTCTCATTATCCAAAGATTTTGTGCAATTTTCAAATCTCATCAAAGTAAGTTCTGCGACGGGCATGTAGTAACTGGAAGGGTACAAGTACCGGTAGTCGGAACGTCCTGTCTAGGTTGGCATTCGTATAAATCCAATATAACGGACCAGTTTGCCTACCTGGGGACCAACGATGAGAGTACGAAGGACCTATTAGGCCAAAGCATGTCACACCAAACGTCGTTCGAACTAACCTACTTTGAGGTGTCACCGTGTCTACACCTGGACACATTCCGAATATCACACGTTGTATACATATTTCTCAATTTTCTCCGGGTTTTGTGTACGCAACCTGGCAAACCCGTGCGAACCATATGAAAAACCAGTATTCATGGGGGCCCACATGATTACACAGGTAAAGTATGGCGGCATGTAGGGCCTAACAGCGAGCAAAACCCAAGACATCCTATGGATGTAGTAGATTTATTTATTTATAATTATTTTATGAATGTTCATTCCTAATGCGACCCATGAACCCAAAAACGTTCAACTCATACTCTTGTCATGTATTCCTTGTAGATGTCTTCTAACCTCGCCCGTAGGAAGACGAGAGCAAGAAAAGCCCGCGAACGCATGGCTGCCTTAATCCTTAGATATACTTGTCAATACCAAGTTTATGAGTAATATCATCCTTAGATATACTTGTCATGTCTTCATGTTTCCAAGCAAAGTTAGATTTCCTTCTCTTCAGGAAGGATATTAAATCTTGTTCAATATTATCCAGGATCCCGGATCCTATACAAACTTTGGATTCAGGATCCACGAGATCTAACAGAATATCCTTGACGTCCTGTTCTCTAGCCTCCATGACGTCTCTCGGAGGATACTTTAATGCTATGCTTCCCTGGGCTTTGATGCCGGTTTCATTGAGGAAGTGTAACAATTCTTTGCTTCTTGCTGATCACTCTCTATCTTTACTACTCCCCAAGGAGTTGGTAGCTTGAGACACTGGTGATACGTTGAGGGAACTACCTTCATATCATGTATCCATGGCCTGCCAAGGATAACATTAAGGCAAGATAAGGAATCTATTACACAGAATTTCTGGATAGAATTCACTCCCTCTATATAAATTGGGAGTTTGATGTCCCCTAGTGTATTCTTGGTTTCTCCACTGAATCCCACAAGCACTGATGATCTTGGAACGATTTTGGATTTAGGAATGTTCATTCTCTTAAGGACATCCAACTGTATTATGTTCACTGAGCTCTCTCCATCGATGAGGATCCTGCGAACAAAATGGTTAGAAATAAACAATGTAATGACTAAACCGTCGTGATGAGGATCCTGTATGTCTACACGGTCGTCCTCATCGAAGGATATAATTTTCTGCTGAGTGGAGATTCGAATGGGTCTATTCTCACTCTCCATTTTCGTTTCCTTGGCGTGTCGTTTTGCTGCCGAAAATGAGGTTCCACATATATCAGAACCTCCGAAGATGAAGTTTATAATTTGAGCATCAGCTGGTGGAGGAGGAGCCTTTTCAGGAATTTTTTCAGGATCCGGGATCCTTGATTTTTTCCTTCCGAGCAACTCCTTCAGGTATCCCTTGCTCAAAAGACAGCCTATTTCTTTCCTCAACGCTATACACTCGTCAGTGAGATGACCGAAATCCTCATGATAAACACACCACTTAGATTTATCCTTATTAGCTCCGGGCTTGTCAGTTTTCCTTGGCCACCTAGCCTTGTCACCTAAATTCTGCATAGCAAGGATTAGTTCATTATTATCAGCAGAAAAACCATATTCAGAAATTGGAGGATAATCCTCATCATCTTCCTCCTCTTCGACCGCATGCAAGTTGTGATTATCATTCTTAGAGTATGACTTGGATCGATTATTCTTAAAGAATGATCCTTGTTTTTCCTGTCTTGAGGATCCTGACAGTCTCTCTTGGATCCTCTTATCATCCTCTAACCGAATGAACCTCAATGCCTTGTTCCTTACTTCATCTAAATTCCTGCAAGGCGTCATAACAAGATCATCATAGAATTTTGAATCTCTAAGTAATCCCATTTTAAATGCTTCCACAGCAGTGGCAATATCCAGATTGGGGATATCTAAGGATGCTTTACTAAACCTAGTGATGTAATCCCTTAAGGATTCATCACGACCCTGTGTTACCCTAATATAAATCACTAGTTAATCGTTCAAAGGTTCTACTACATGAAAACTGATTATTGAACAAATTAACTAAATGAGAAAATGAAGTAATTGAGTAAGGAGGAAGACTTAGCAGCCATTTCAGTGCCAATCCAGTGAGTGTGGATCCGAAGCCCTTACAAAGACAGGCTTCTTTTAACCTTTCTGGAATGGGGTTGATCTCCATTCTTTCCCGGTACTGTGCCACATGCTCCTCTGGATCAGTCGTACCATCGTACAACTTCATGTTGGGGGTCTGAAAGCGTTTTGGTATCTCAGCATTGCATATAGGAGGTGCAAAACGAGACACCCTATGACTTCCATCTGGGATCTCAGGAATGGGCTTAACCACTCTTGGGACGCTGGAGATCATAGCCTTAAGCTTCTGAAGTTCCCATGCCATAGCCTGATTGATACCTGTATCCTGCATGGAACCGTAATTAGTACCAAAAGATGTATTGACATGGTTACCTCCTGACTGGTTTGGAACCGGTATCGCAGAAGTGTATCCAAAAGTAGACACTTCAGGTGCAACAGTTGGACCAGATGAAGCAATAGTCTACATAGGAATGAAGTCTCCTATATGAACTTCAGAGTTTCTGGACGGTTGGTTTCCTAAGGATCCTTGATGCGAAATAAGTTGGATCCTTGACCTTGAGATGAGGATCCTTGATATGGTGCATAGAATCCTCTGGATTGGTACGTCCCTTGGGATCCTGCAGATTCATGGAAGAATCCATGAGGCTCAGTGATTCCTAGTGATCCTCGCTGAAGGATAAATGATCCTTGAGCCTGTGTCATCGCCAATGATCCTTGATGATAGTTGGAGGATCCTTGCATTTGGACACCGGATCCTTGAGAATACTGGATCGTCAATGCTGGAGAAGTAAAATCCAATGATCTGGGTATCAGTGGAGAGTGATCCTCTGCTGATCTTTTCTGCTTCTTCATTTCATCAATCTCCCTGAGGATCCTCTGGTTGGTTTTGTCCTGTTGTTCCATGTATCCTTTCATCTGCAAAATCAAAGTAGAGAGATCACTGTTAGTGGGAGTAGATGAGGAAACAACAGAGGTTTTCAATCCTTTATAAACAGGTGTAGTTTTCTTCTAGAGATTCTAACACTCTTCTGGTATGCAGGAGGAATGGTTGGCATGATGCACTAGGCTGAGATGTGGCAACCGCCGGTATGGCACTTGAACTGGATTTTCCTTGAGAAGCCATGTGATTGATGGAAATGAATAGAAATGAATGAAATGAATGAGTTTGTAGAATTGAAGCACCGATTGCCCCACGGTGGGCGATAAACTGTTTTGGTCAAAAATCACAATAAGGATAATGTAACCAAACTTTGATTGTGAGGTTGAGTGCTTGATGTGTTGAATAAATGTATAAACGAAATTAGAAAGATAAACTAAGATGAACACAGGGATTTATACGAGGAAAAGCCCTTGATCACTAGTATATCTCCGGCATAAAAACCTCGGGTGATGGAAACTACCGACCACCGATTAAACAGAACTCAAGAGATTGCAACTTTGGATGATACTGAGCTTGTTACAAGAGATTTCTAGTGTGTGTGTATGATTCGCGAGCAGTGTGTAGAAAGTGTCTGTGTTTTTCAATAATAGCTCAATATCCCCTCAAATAATCAAGTAAATGGCTATTAACTAACTATCCGCAAAATGGGGGAAGCTCCCACGTTCATCCTCAACGTCTCTATTCCTTTTTGCACGTGTTTATTCCCAACATATTCCAAGATTCGAGCTCGACTTAGTCTTCCGTCAATACCTGCATCAAATTCAAATAAAACATTGAAGACAATCGTTAGAAACCGTCATAGTTACCAAGGATCCTTGATCCTTCTAGTATCCGGTACTCAGTACATGGATAATATATCCTCAACATACTGAAGGATAACTGATTCATAAGTAATTATAAAACCAGCCCTAACAGTTAGTAATATGTAAATAAGTAATAAAACAACGAGTTGCAGTTTATTATAATCAAAACTAAACTCGAGGGGCCAAAGTTGTAAAAAGGGAAACTTGTGTTATTAAAACACAAAACTAACACATAACACACATATTTTGTGTGTCTATATGTCGATCACCAGGAGGTGCAGCAAGGGTGTAACCCTAGTTCATCCAAAATCATCAAATTGAAGAGAAAATTGAGCTCAAATTGATGCATGAACATGAATTATCGATCACCTAAACTAGGGAATCATAAGGTACGTCTCAAAACTTAGATTGGTGAAAGTCATAATTTGGATTATGATCTAAAGATGAAATTGAGTGTTTGTGTATGCTTCATTTCGTTAGACATAAAGAGATTATGAGATATTTGGGATATGGTTACTTGTAGGAGATTAACAAGTAGATTATGAAATGGGTTCTGATTTTATGATGATGTTGATGATAAACTTGTGTTTAGAATCATCATGCATGATGGTTACAAGAAAGTGTTTGAATAATATATGAATTCGAGTATATGATCATACTTGTCATAAGATGGGTCTTTGTATAATATAAAGAAATTGATGTTAAAATCATGTTATAGATGCTTGAAATCATGTTACATTCTAGTTAGTATGTAAAATTTGATTTCATTAAGTAATCGGATGAAATGTCTAAGTGAGTTTGATGAACCAATGTGCATTTATATATGTTACTAAGTCAATTGACTTTTTAAAAGTCAAACTGAACAATGATAAGATCGAATGATAAATTCGACATAAAACCCGTAAGGTGGAATAGTCGTGATTGATAATGACTAATCTAACCATCTTACGAATTATGATGATAGTTTGACGCTTGACAAGCTAGGTGGAGGCTTGGGAAGGAAACGGGTCAAATGAATCAAATATGAAGGAAAAGCGTAATTTGGATGCAAGTTAAGTAAAGCTTACACATTTTTATAGGGTACGTATTTGTTTTATAATCTATAAATACAACAAAGGTAATACCCGAAATATGGGTTCGGACGCGAATGATACGGGTCGGAACAAATATAAATGATAAAAACCATGGTAAATGGTAAAAGGGGTGAAACGGTAATCTAGTTATGAAATGACTAAGATTTAAAGAGTTTTCTTTAAGATTACCTTATAAGTGTAACTACTAATGAGAAAGAGGGGTAAAATGGAAATTTGGTCAAGTGTTGACTAATGTAAGTTGAGGTTAAAGGAATACCCATGGTGTAAGCTAAATAGATTAAATATGTAAGAAAAAGAATTTAGGATAATGGATCTTGAGGTAAAAACCGTAATGGGTCGGATGCGTGAATTGGTAATTAATTACCATGTTTTTATAAATATAAATGGTTGGTCATTTAGGCCAAACGGGTCAAATGGTGATGATAACGCCATTTGACAATATCGACTAATGTTTGGTTGCCAAGTCATATTTTCACAGGAGTAAATAGCAACTGGATAATTGCGTCGTTATAAAGTAGCGGCTAATAAAAGCGAGGTATAAAACGGGTCTATATGTTGACTCGATCCAGGTACGCATATATAAGATTTCTAGTTAAATGTGCAATGTTGATCAAATATCTTAGTGAAAGACCTTCGTTGTAAAAGGAGGGACTAAAGTTGACCAAAACGTCCTTGATGGATAAATCGGGCAAACGACCCTTAAAAGGTTGTTTAGAAACATGTGTCATGATAATGTAAGCCTTAGATAGGCATAAAAGTTGTAGGCAAAATCCTTCACGGGTTAAACGCCTAAAATGAGTCTTTTCCGTAAAATGGCTAACTGAAGGGTAATATTCGGGATAGTTGGTTTATTATAGTAAATCCACCACAATATTAGTTGTGGTGAAATATAAGTAGATATTTTAAATGTGGAATTGTGAAGTTTGAAAAGAAAAGAGCGAGATTTAGACTTACTTGTTTAAATTCCCTAAACGGGTCAAAATGAATTATGCGCATAGCTTGGTAACTAGCTGCATACTTCATAAAAGCTATGTTCACGAGCTAAGGATTTTAAGATAACAAATAGTTCATGGTTTTATAATGGTTTAGACACAAGTTATTTAAGAAATCATGAAACGGGTCAAAAATCTTATAATTGAGTTTCAAGCCGAGAGCTTGAAATCTAGAATTTTGTGAATTCCAAAGTTGGGTTTTAACTCCATATGATGGGGAATTAAATTACGATCACGTAGGAAGAAATGGGTCGTAAAACGGATAAGAAACGAGAAAGTTATGGACGTTTTCATAACAGGGACTGAAAGTGTAAAAGCTGAAACTAGGCTGCAGCGTGAACTACGGTTCTGGACCGTAGCTCACGGTCTAGACCTGCTGTTTTGAACAGACCAGGTGAACTGTGACCTACGGTTCCCAACTGTGGTTTACGGTAGGCCTTTTAAAAAAAAATATATTTTTTGTTTCCTGTTCGTGTTAATATACGGACTTGATTTAAACATGTTATAAGTTCGTATGACTAATCATTTCATGGTTTATGAAATGTAGGAATATCTTAGGATGCCGGATGACGATCAAGCTCAACGAAGAACCGAACACAATCAAGATACAAGCTTCCGCACCACGTTTCGTCGTCATTTTTAAATGACGAACTTATTTACATTATGTTGTGTTGTTTCAATATAAAAATGTGTAATGAACCCGTATTTTCAAATGTACGTGTAAACGTAATTACACAATTATGGTCGAAACTATACGAAAATTGTTGAATATAAGTAAAGGTCTTACAAAAACCGGATCCGTAGGGGGTGGAGTGGGAACCGGAGAAACGGGTTGACTAGGATTGCTTGTTTGGTTCGTGTCTGCACTAGAACGCGGAGGAATAAAACCGCGGTTGTGGAGACACATGGTACAAAAAAACTAGATTTTTATAAAATAAAGAGAGTTGACGGTTGTAACACCTCGTAAAAACCCGTCCTGTAAAATTCCGACACGTGTCCCACTAATCCTCGTATGCCACGTGCTAAAACGAGAGGGAACAATTACATCGTTATGTTAATTATAACCTCTGAACGATAAATTAATAAGATAAGGGACTAAAAGTGTCAACATGCTCAAACTAAGCCTCTGAGTGACCTTTTAACGAACCAAGAATCCTATAATATTATTCATACTCTTGTGGGTGCCTAATATATGCCAATGGAGGCTTAACACACTTATTATAACGTATCACGCAAGTTTGGAAGTCCAGGGACTATTCCTGACAAACTGAGGAAACTTGCCGATTCTCGAATTTTGTATACAGGCCCTATATATGGGTCCAAATATATTGTATACAATAAAATCTTGTGTTTTATTAATAAGGATGTGGGGATGTCCATCGTTACGAAATTTCGGTCATTCTTGTGTCCGTTTAAGTGTTTTACGCATTTTAGCGAAACGCGCAATCGTACAACCGAACGAACCGACATCCAGGATATTTCCGAACATAATCCAAGTCACTTATGCTTTAACACCTTTATTGAGCCTTGAAATCAAGTTAAAAGGGGTAACGGGTGACAAAACGCGACGAAACAAGTCCAAGGGCCAAAACTGCAAATAAGTGAAAGTTTGGGTGATGAGTTGGGTCCTTACGGACCGTATGGGAAGACCCTTACGGTCCGTAAGCAGGTATGCATATATGAAAAAGCTTTGTCACCATGTATAACCTCACAACTCGACACCTATTTTGTTTTTGCCACCTTAAACCTGGTTTTGACACCTCTAAGACACGTGTAAACATCCTATGATGCTTCTAACACCTGTAAATCATCCACAAATCCTTCAAACACTATATATATGTGATGAACATATGGATTCAAGTTTGCAATTTTTCCTCATGCTTTCATCTATATTTATTCCTGGAGAATCCTAAGCTTTTGGGTGTTTCCCTCTGAGTTTATTCAGTCCATAGGATGTCACACCTCAACCGATGGCGGAATCATCGGGGCGCGGCACTAGGCGAACCAGATTGCTCGAGAGAATCCATAACGACTATTATAAGCGACAATATTTAAAACGTCAATTTCCCATACAATTAACATATCATCACTCACAATCATTACAAATCCAAATATTCCCAAACAATTCAAAGTTCACCAACAAATTTATTACAAGTTTCTAAAGCATAAACCTAATCTGATTCATAGCAATAACGTCCTCAACCTGTTACATACGTTAAAATACAAGTCAATACAATAAAGTAAAGGTGAGCATACAGGTTTAATAGCATATAAATAGAGATAAAGCGTTTACGCATAACCAGCATGTAACACGTAGAGAGGCGAATCTAAGTAAGCTAACAATAATGATACAAGCTAACCAACACGACTGCAAGGTGGAGTATGCGCGATACGTGTCACAACAGAGAACACGCACGTAAAGTGAATATGCGAGCCTTAACAACCCCCGAACCAATCGGATGTTGAGTCCAAACTATAGTACTATCGTTGCTAAGGGTGGTCTGCAAGTCCTCATTTCACACATAGCAAACAAACATTCAGCGATTCACGTATAACATGCGAGAGCGGTTAGCATTAAAAGAGTTTAGCGTTGTGTGTAGCGTATTTTGATATAGAGACGTATGTAACACCCAATAGTGCATTAAAGCGAAAAAGGGTTCAAGTATACTCACTGTTAGTGCTTGATAAACAAACACGAAGCGGTTCTGGATTGAAGGGAGCGCCGGTTCAGCCTGTAAACACGAACAGAAGTGCATCAGTCTTCCGAAGTGCTGAAACGGTCAACGTGTGAAGGATCAGTGGACAAGTTCGGGCGAACTTGACTGTTTGTCTTACAGATTGCACAAGTTCGGGCGAACTTGCCTTGTTTTCTTGAAGTTTGAACAAGTTCGGCCGAAGTTGGCTGATTCTCTTGAAAGTTTGACAAGTTCGGGCGAAGTTGGTCACCAATCTGGTGACAACTTCGAGCGAACTTGTCCTTTTTGGGGCGAACTTGACTGTTTTGGTCACCAAATCGTGCGTTTTCACATTGTTTGCTGAGGAAATCGAGTGTCCATCCCTCCAACCTTGAGCTACTGAGCAAAACATAGGCTGGAGATGTCTTTTGGGGCGAGTTTTAGCCATTTTACAGAAACTCGGGCTAATCCAGGCGAACTTGTTAGTTCGTACAGGTTAGTCAAGTTTGTGCAAAGTGACGATATCGTCCTTGTGCTTCCGGATCTAAGATCTTGCTTGACAAACATCTCGTTCCACTTCATAGTGAACGAAACATGCGTCACCTAGTCCGTATTTTGTGTAAAAATCAATGCTTTAAAAGGTTTTACTCAGATCTAACACTTGGTGAGCCGAAATCATCAAGATTTCTAGCTTGGGAAGCCACAGCTAAGCCCAATACACTTGTTTAGTGTAGATCTAAGTGAAAAGAAGAAGTTTTGTAGAAAAAGATGAAGATTTTCATAAACAAAGGAGTTTTGATGAAAACGAAGGGAATCCTTGTGCAAAAATCGTAGTAAAACGTTGTTGTTTTGCATAAAACGGGCTGATTATTACTTGGAAATCAAAGGTTTTCGGTTTTGGGAGCACTGGAGCGAAGTGGCAGCAAGGAGAGCACGGATGGAGGTGCTGGGTATTTATAGGTGAAGGCATTTGAAGGTAGCAATGATCAAGTTCGGCCGAACTTGGCCAGTTCAGCTTGAACTTGTGCAAGTTCGAGCGAACTTGCTGATTATTGATGTTTCTGGTGGCGTGGTCAAGTTCGGGCGAAGTTGGGGTGTCCAACTTCGGCCGAGCTTGGCCTGGTGGCTACTTTTGGTTCGTTATTAATGCGTTAGGTGTTCGTTTGGCGATTCAGTTCATATTAGATAGTTATGTTAAGCGTTTTAGCGAAGCGTTAAGCGTTGAGATAATAGTATAATGCGATTGAGCGATTTGTGCGACCGAGAGCATTGCGATAGTGAGTATAACCATAAATCATAAAGCACACATAACACATAATGTAACATAATTAACCGTGATTTGAGTTTGCGTTGAGAGTTGCGAGTATTAAGCGATTTAAATGCGATAAATAAGCGATGTAATATGCTTTTTAAAATAATTTAATCCATTATAATTAGTCTCGGAGTACAAAACAATACACAAACAGAGATAATGAAATTAACAAGGATTCGGGTTGTCACACCCCGACCCGCAGCGGAATAAGAGTCGGGGCATAATTGGGTTATCACCAAAGCTCATGACATTTACTAATATGTTTCATATTTAATAAAGTCAAAGTTACATTTCCGAATATCCAAACATGTTCATACAATACAAAGGAAATAAGCCAAACATAACAATCCCAACTCTAAATCATTTTATTCTTCTAGTCCAGTCCTATGTGTTCCTAGCTGCTGCTGGCTCACCTGTATCATGTGTAAAAATGGGGGGGGGGGGGGGGTTTGGGTCAACATAAGTTGGCGAGTGAACCTTATTAGATAAACATTTATTAATGAATTATTTGTTAGTTTATCAATGAAAAATTGTGCATAATCATAGATGAGCAAATGTAAATAATCAAGCAGTGGCAAATAGCAGTCACAACTATAACATACAATAACATATGACAGCATACATGAACATACCAACATCATACGATAAATAACATAAATGAAACTGTGCGATCAAGGCTCAATCAAACGGAGCCGATCGTATTGCATGTACTGAAAATGAAAATGTCTGTGCGATCAAGGCTCAATCAAACGGAGCCGATCGTATGTGGGCACACTAGGTTCAACCTCATAATGAAATGGGGAACATGCTCAACGCTCATAATGTAATGGGGAGCGGTGGCCTATGAAATTGCATGTACTGATAATAATAAATTTGCATCCAACAATAACTACACAACAGAAACAAACTGAATACACAAGTTCATGACATGATGTATGCACAATGGTTTAAGTATAATATATATATCAAGACACATGATACACCCCAAAACGTGATTAAACGGGGAATTTGTAAAGATTCACTCACATTGGGTGCGTTGGATTGGAGATGGTGAGATGCGCACGAATTAGATGAGCGGAACAACGAGAAATACTAACCTAAATAATAACGGAAAAATATATTAATTGAGTGGATTTTATTAAGGATTTTAATGAAATTTTTAGATATATTTTTGTGAGTTTAAGGCTATTTTCTATCTTTAAAAATGTTATTTTTAAGTATTTTTAATTGATTTTTAAATTAAATTAAATAAATAAAAATATAAAAAAAAAATTGTTTATTTTGCGTTGACCGTTGACCTGTTGACTTGTTGACCGGTTCGGTCAGTGAGATAGTTTGCGCCGGGTGAGGCTCGAACCCGAGACCTCCCATACGCGTGCACGCAGCTCTACCAACTGAGCTACGTGTCTAACCCGAAATAATCTTGTTTTTAATTATATTTATATACTTATTCAGTTTAACCGAAATTCTTTTAATTGCAACAACATTTTAATTCAACAAACCGGTGCCAGTGACGGGTTTCGAACTCGCGACGTGTGACTTAATGTTGCACACAGTCCACCTGTCTAACCTGGTTATTATCTCGGTTTTTATTATACTTAACAACTAACTGGGCTAACCCGGTTTAGTTTTTAAACAAAAAGGCATTTTATTACATAAGGAGTGCGTGTAGCAGGGATCGAACTCGGGACATGCGTATATGTTTTGCACACAGTCCACCGCTGGACTGTGTGTCTAACCCGTTCATTTTACTGGTTTTAAATAAACTTATAACTTAATTAACATCGTCTTCTTCATTCAATATTTCCGTCGACTGAATCACTGATTCATTTCTTGTTTTTACGATTATCAAACATTCTTAAGGTTAAAATAAAATGACAGAAACGGTGTTGGAAGTAACATACCGTAGCAATGAGATATCACATAATTTCCGGCAAGTGCGTCGGCTCTGTTTTTATGCTCTTCAACTGAACAAGACAATTAACTGTTTTGATTAGTTAATCGTGGAATTGAAGTGATAAACAAACGTTAACAGCGGGATTGAAGGTCCTTACCGTTTCACAGACGGAAATAAAGACTTTCAGGGAAGTTCCGGCGAATTGGAATTAGTTGAATACGGCGCCTGAATTCGATTTCAATTGAGAGGTTTAAGTTAGAAATAGTCTAACAATTGTTGAACTACAATGATATTGAAAGATTTACCGTTTGAGGATGAATACGGTTTTCCGGCGACTTTTGCAGAAAATTCCGGCGAGTTGATTTAGACGTTCTGACGGTCTGAAAATGTGACGAAAGTGAAATGGGATGTTGGTATGATATTTCTGAGTCGCGAGAGTGGTCTTGAGATGAAGTAATTGTGACTTGATTCATTTCGGTTATAAAAACCGATTAATAAAGAAAATTGATGTTCAATCACTTCTGAATTGATTAAAATCATCGGTTCATCGGTTATAAAATGTGAATGAGCGATTAATCAAACGATTAGACGATTGAATTGCCGATCTCAGTTTCTCAGTTGGCGCAACCGGTTTAGCCGAGTTTGTGTATAAATCTTATTTGTTTCCTAGAGATAACAGAAAACACAAGGTGGCGGAGTGGTGAGGCGAGTGTGTGTTAAGTCGTTGGATCCAGTTCTGGCTGACCCGGGTTCGAGTCCCGGCAGCAACATATTTTTTTTATTTATTTTGTTTTAACTTTTTATCAAATATAATTTTTATAGTTTAGTTTATTTATTAATTATGTATCATTTTAAATCAAAATAATCATAAATATTCAACGTGACTTTTATAACTTGATATTCGATTACAAAACGGAGCGGGTTTTAAAAACCCGTTTTTTACAAATGTTACACGGGTAACAATCCGAAAGATCGGGTTGTTACATAGGACCATTTGTAAGTGTTCTTTCCATAGCTTGTTCTTTTATTTAGGCTTTCATGGTCAAAACTCAAGCGTTTTCGATAAACGTTTTGACTTTCGGTTAAAACCATTATGGTCCATCAATGGATCAATCCGAATGTGGCTACGTGACGTAATTAGGTAGGTGTTAATCCCTCAAAAGGGCACCTCCTAATTACAACGTTTGCTAGATCAATTGACGAGTCAATATATATATTTTAAAAGTTAACAGGTCAGATTTTAGAAATATTCATTATCTGAGTTTATACATATTCTAAAATATGTTTTAACACTTAAACAACTTGGTAATAATTATTAGAACATGTGTAAACATGTTCGGCTCGTCAATTTTAGTTTTAGGGTCGGATCGCAACCGAAAGCCTCGAAGTTTGACTTCTGCGTTAACTTTTGATTATGAACCGAATCAAATTAGTATGCTGCTGATTTAAGGTCTCGTTATGATCATATTATGATGTTGCATAACCCTCTGAGGTTATATTACATGATAATGATAGTTATCCGAGTCTTATGCGAGTTTCCGTGACAATGCCATATTTTGACTATTTCGCCATTTTATTTAAAAATGAGGTTTTAAATGCCTATGAAATTGCAAATAATTTAGTTACTGATGTGGTAACATGTTTAACATATTTTGATGTTACAGATCTGATTATAAATCGAATTTTCGTAATATATCGTAAATTAAGCTTTAAAATGACCGTAAAGCCCTTTCGGCGCGTAGAACGGTTTTAAACATAATTTTTCATACCAAACTTATTTTTTACTGATATTATATCATAATTAGGATATTTTGGGATATCATTCAGTGTATAAATCGAGTTTATGCACAAGTTCTTGTATTACGCTCTTAAACGACGATAATGCCCTTATAGCACATAAAATGAATTTAAAGCATGATTTTCATACAAAATCTTTTACCTACTGTTAAGAAATACCAAATAGCATATTTTGACAATATAAACCTATTCATAACTTCAGTTTTCATAAAATGTCGCAAATATCGTCATTTAATGACTTTTACGCCTTTTCGGCGCATAGTATGGTTTTAAACCATATGTACCAACCAAGACTTGTTACCTACTGATTTTATAACTCATTAAAAGTATTTTTATAGTAGGTACATAATATAAACTCAGAATCCCAAATAAGCTTTCGAAACTATGTGTGAAATTACCAAAATGCCCCTACGGTGCATCATTGGTCTTAAACTATAAAACACACATATGTTTGATAACCTACTGATATCATATCACAAATAAAGTATTTTCACATAATAATTATGGTCGTAACATCAGATTATACGCAAGTTCCTTTTATACGTCGCTAAATGACCAAAACGCCCTTTTGAGGCATTGTTTGATTTTAATCTATAACTGGCATACAAGTTGATATCCTACGGATATTATACCTTGTTTAAAGTATAATGGCATATGGAACTCGTTTTTGACTCATTCGGTTACCCGGTATCGCTTATATGCATATGGTTAAGCCTACGAGGCTAGTTTACGTAATTTAACCGAAACGGGTTTAACCTTATCATTTTTATCTCAAAATCCAGAATGTTAATAGTTTACCCATATTATACAAGTCTTAGTACTTGTTGGGTCTAAATAACATTCTGTTCCGGTCATCGCTTAATTAAGCGTATCGTACCGTTCTTATTCTTTAAACTAACAGATCCAAGTCAATGACTTAAATAAGATCCGCTAGCATTCTAATAGGTTATTTATACCATCATTTCAGACTAGGGCCTTCTGGTAAATTATACCTACGCTTAGTTAATTGGATACGGCTGTGCTTATTATATGTTTCTTATATTAAAAGGACTTGCTAAGCTCAGGTAAATACTCTTAACCTATTTCCCTATACGGGCTTGGGATACGGTAAAATATTTACTGCATGGTCGGGTATGGGATTCGAAGACCTATGTGTCAGGAAATTCAAATAACCCGTTTTGATTCGTATTGCTTGACTTAAACATTGGGGTTAATGTGAGCGTGTCCTGGATATCCTTGACTCATTTAATTGTAAGTGGCCACGACCTAAGCGCGGGGTGTAGGCATACACCTGACAGATGCTAAATGGTTTAATAAAATAATTTATAACCCAATACGAGTTTGCCCAATATGGGTGTTCCCAATAAGGGAACAAATTAAAAATTTATAACCCAATATGGGTTTTCCCAATAAGGGAATAAGTGGTGTGTCGGTTAATCATGAACCGGCATAGTTTCCGGTCCCCATATGTATTGTCGAGTTATGTAAAACTGATAACATGAGATATAGTTTGTCCCAAGTTAAATATTAAACAAATGTACCAATGTGTACATAAAATGATTTTGAAATGTTTTCAAAATGTGTCGGTTGATTGTATTTACTAGTAAAAACTGACGTATTTTCAAAATAATTAAACTACAGGTACAAATACGTAAATAGGCTGGAAGCTGCTCAGTAGCAACATAGAGGATCTTGCAAGTCCTTAGATGTGCCAAGTCTGTTAATCATCTTTTGGATATATTTTCGACCGGCATGTGGATCTTCGTTACAAACCATTGTCGTTACATTTTGAACTTTGAATATTTCGATTTGTAATGATATTTTAAATTCAAGACTTCCGGTGTGTTATTCTGTGTTATTTGGTTATGATAATATCAACATACGTCACAATATTCCCCTCCGGGCCCACCGGGTTACACGTGAAAATCGGGGTGTGACCACGTGGTAGAAAGTATAAAATAAAGAAAGTGGATGGTGATAGAGAGTATAGGTTTTGAAAAAATGAGGTGAAAAGGTGTATTTATATAGAAATTTAAAGAATTAATTTTTTTAACAAACTGACCGTTGAACGGTTTGATTTCTGAAAATGGAACAAAATGTGGCGTGATAATTTTCGCGAAGCATCAGAATTCAATCCCCATAGTGCCGGCTGTAATGATGTTGTCGGACGCTATGGGGCGCTATGATACTCTCTAGCGCCATATCCAGCCCCATTACGGAGGTTTCAATAGCTAACTACAATAATTTATAACTTATTTCAAAATATATTTTATCAAAAAGTAAAAAAGTTTAATTTAGAGTGTATGACAAATTATTAGGCGTGTAGGATAAATTACGAGTGATATAGGATAAATTTTGGAATGTGTAGAATTAATTTTTATGTGTAGGAAAAAATAATTAATGTAAAGAATAATAGTATTTATGAATAAATATTTACTTGAACATGGTAATAAATGAGATAAAAAAACTACTTAATATTTTATAATTATACCTTTTATTATTTTTCTTTCCAATTAAATTTTATTTCTCAAATATATTCAATAATATATGGACTACCGTTAAGAGTACCTTATTCATTGAATCACAACTCAACTCATATAGACTTTTTTATACTACCTTATATGTTGAGTCATAACTCATATGTTCATTTATTTATAAAAATATATATAGCATTTTAATGCTTTTACTATTATATTACACGGAATAGTGTCAGGTAATATATATTAATTTTAGAATAAAATAAATAGTGTTTTAATAATATATAGTTTTTAATACTTTTACTATTATATTACACGTAATAGTGTCAAACAGCCGAATAAAATGAATAGTGCTTTAATAATATAATAATATATATAGTTTTTTAATACTTTTACTATTATATTACACGGAATAGTGTTGCACATATTAATTATAGAATGAAATGAATAGTGTATTAATAATTTAATAATATAATAATATATATAGTTTTTTAATACTTTTACTTTTATATTACACGGAATAGTGGTTTTTTAATACTTTTACTATTATATTACATGGAATAGTGCTGCCTTACACTATTACGTGTAATATGATAGTAAAACTATTAAAAAACTATATATATTATTATATTATTAAAATACTATTCACTTCATTCAGCTGTCTGACACTATTTTGTGTAATATAACAGTAAAAATATTAAAAACTATATATATTATTATATTATTCATGTAACATTCGTCAAAAACGGATTTTACAAAACCCGCTTCGTTTATTAACCGAACAATCAGTTAAAAATTTCGTTGCGAATTAAATGCCCAAAATAATTTTAAACGATACATAATCAATTATTATATTAGAATATATAAGTTGTTTTTGAAAAACTGTTAAAAATCGCAAAATAAAAATGTTTTGGTTCTGCCGGGTTTCGAACCCGGGTCTGTACCGGTTCAACAATAACTTAACACCCAACATTTAAACCGCTGCGCCACTTGTGATTTTTGTTAGTTATTAGAATTATTTAATTGATATCATGCGTTTCCGAATTCAAAACCGGCGCCCAAATCCGCAGACGCCGGAAAGTCTGAAGTTTTCGCCAATTGCGACAATTACTCTTTTCTTAACGTTTATATTAACGACGACATCGGTTATAACCGATGTCTAGCTTCAATTCCGGGTCGTAACCGCAATAGTGGCAAGGAAGTCAAGGGCATGAGCAACCTATAAATACAGAGCTTGTTTTCTCAATCCAAACAGCCTAATCCCTCGAACACTCTCTGAAACTCTCACTAAAACACTCGGAATCAGTCGCTGCAAGTCGCCGGAATATTTCTGCACATCGCCGGAAAACCGAGTTCTCCATTTCCGAGCCTTATTGAACCTCCTAAGCTTATACCGAAGTCACCCATACCTTTTTCAAACTTTCTGAAGGCTCGCTGCTGCAAGACACACGTCGCCGGAAGGGATTTATGTCGTCGGAGTTCTGCCGGAAAACAGAGGAAAGCTAGTCGGTATACCTCACGCTTATTTTCCTTTCTTTTTACTTATACCTCATCTGTAATTAATCTTAAAACGCTAAGGAAACCTGAATAAAAACTCGGACCAGTCAGACATCATCTCTAGTTATAACTCAACGAAGAAGACGATTTAACTGTAACACATAAGTATAATTAAAAGCAAGATATTACTCGGGTTAGACACACAGTCCAGCGGTGGACTGTGTGCACATTAAACATACAAATGTCTCGAGTTCGAATCCTGTTTCACACACGCCGCCTTAATAAAACGCCTTTTTTTAACCGAACCGGAAGTCACACTGTTATATGTTAAGTATATTAATAACCGGAATAATAACCAAGTTAGACACACAGTCCAGCGGTGGACTGTGTGTATGTTTAATCAAAGCACACGAGTTCGAGTCCGGTCTTCTGCACCGACTCGGACAATTATCTATTTTTTTAAAATAAGACAGAAAAGGAAATAACTAATTTGTGTTTAAGTATAACAAAAATCCGTTAAGTTAACAAGTTGTACACACAGTCCAGCGGTGGACTGTGTGTTATCATAACCCACAGGTCCCGGGTTCGAGACCTGTGGAGCGCACCGTCCGAATCAATTAAATCGTTTTTAAAATAAAAAGATTTTCTGTTTAACTTAATTAATGTATAAATATAATTAAAATCGGATATATGACGGGTTAGACACGTAGCTCAGTTGGTAGAGCTGCGTGCACGCGTACGGGAGGTCTCGGGTTCGAGTCCTGCCCGGCGCACAATTACACATAAGCGAACCGGTCAACGGTCAACCGGTCAAAGTCAACGGTCAGGTGTAGCAAAAATCAAATATTTTTTATTATTTTTATTTAATTATTTTAATTAAAAATCAATTAAAAATACTTAAAAATAACATTTTCAAGGTTAGAAAATAGCCCTAAACTCACAAAAATGCACCCATCAAATCCTACTAAAATGGATTAATAAAATCCGTTTACTTACCGAACCATAATGCTATTTATCTAGGTTAATTTTACTCGTGGTTAAAACCACTTCGCGTGCATTCAACATCATCAACTGAACGCACCCATTGTGAGTGAATTCTTACAAATTCCCCTTTTTATTCATGTTTTGGGGTGTATCATGTGTCGCTTAAACTAATTCTCTTATGCAAACTCGTGCTATACCATTATATGATCTAAACTAGAATGTAAATATTGTTGGTTGTGATGTATTACATATTGTCAAGTTGTATGCAAATTATTTAGGCCCATCAGTTCCTCGTGGGAGACGAGTTGAACAACGCGTGCCTTAAAAACCCATTTCATTAGGCCCATCAGTTCGTAGAACAACGCATGCCTCAAAACTCATTCATTAGGCCCATCAGTTCGTAGAACAACGCGTGCCTCAAAACTCATTCATTAGGCCCATCAGTTCCTCGTGGGAGACGAGTCGAACAACGCGTGCCTCAAAACAATCATTTGATGTATGTGTGTGCAATTTTTAATATTATGTGTTGTGCGAATAAATTTACATCTACATTTACTCATATGTGGTTATGCACATTATTTATAATCAATTGGATAAACTTGTTCAAATGTTTTCCATAGGATTCACTCGCCAACTTTATGTTGATCCAAAAACCCTTTTACACATGATACAGGTGAACAGGTTGAAGCGAGGAAAACATAGGAAATGCCTTAGAAGGGAACAAAGAAGCTTAGATTGATAGTTAGAACATGTTGTAATCTTTATTGTAAATTTCCATTAAATTGTATTAATGAATATGAAACGTATAATAAATGTCATGAGCTTTGATGATAACCCAATCATGCCCCGATCACCTTTTCCGCTGCGGGTCGGGGTGTGATAATTGAAACACTATTCATTTCATTCTATATATAATATTTGTATAATATAATATATGTATAATTAATATATCTATAATAAATAAATGAACATGTGAGTTATCACTCTAACATATTTTTCATTGGACCAAACAATTTACTAATTTATATATCTTTTAAAATTACCTTTTTGCCTCCAGATTAAAACTACGCTTTTGCTCCCTGCTAAACATAAAATTATGCTTTTGTCCCTAGCAAAAATTATGATTTTGCTCTCGATTCAAAATTACGATTTCGCCATCAGCTCAAAATTATGTTTTTTCCCGGTTCAAAAGAAAAATATGCTTTTGTCCCTAGCTTAAAATTATGATTTTGTCATCTCTTCAAAAATAGATTCTTCCCCGTTTAAAAAATTATGATTTCGCCCTCAGTTAAAAGTTACGTTTTCCCCTGTTCAAAATAAAATTATGCTTCTGGCTCCAACTCAAATAACGATTGTGCCTTTACTTCAAATTTATTTTACTGTGTTACCCGAAGTTCAAAATTACGAATTTGCCCCTACGCAAATTTACAATTTCGCCCTTGGTTCCAATTTACACTACCGTCAGCACTTTAGCTTTTGGCAAATTACGATTTGACCCTAGTAAAAAATAAAACTTTCCTTTAGTTAAAAATAACAGTATTGCCATTGTTTTAGTTTTTTTTTAGAAGTTTATGGATCATAATTATTTAATTAGTTGGCATGACCGGTTAGACCATGCCGAGTCAATGATGATGTGAAACATAATGAAGAACTTGAAGATTCTTCTAGCTGATAGCACGTATTGTTTGCTCTTAAGAGAAATTATGTATTTGCTAGTTAAGGGTGTGTATCCCTACATATTCTGGAAGCGATTAAATGATATGCATATCCCAACATGATACCATTTAGCGTTTTAAAATCGATGCATCATCTAAATGGTTATCAAATGCACAACTTGATGTTTGTGTAATTTATGGCTTAGCTAATAAGTTAGCAAACACAATATTCCAGATTGCATGTATTTATTAGTAGTGACGATAAGTTTATTTCCCTAGCTATTAATGATAGGTGGAATAAGTGTTGAACTTCTTGTAGATTATGTTCATATACGAATTGCTTTTGTTAAGACGATCACCGAACGTCTACGATTGATAGCAAAGCCAATAATCATGAGCGTAAGTTCATGTTTATATATGAGTACATGTAATTTACATGCAATAACATTAATTCACATCAAGCCAACATGTTGTAATAGTTTTTCCCCATTGTAGTTGGTTTTTTGTCAGGAACCATATATGTCCCTTTTAGATTTTTGGTTGTCCGGTATATTAAAATTGATCCACCAAAATGCAAAAAGATGGGACCTCAAAAGGTGGTTGGAAATATGTTGATGTGTACAATATTAAAGACATATTTGTTTATAGCTCAATTAATATCCATCTCAATGTATTAACATTTCAACATTAGGGGAGATTAAAGGCAGTTGGAAATAGAAATGAGTTAGAATGAATTATCATTGATCCTCGTACTAAAAATTATGAACTAGAAGTTTAAAGGATAATTCATTCACAAAAAAATAGCTAATCAATTACCAGACGCATTCACTGACCTGAAAGAATGACTAGTTAAGTCATATATGCCAACTGCTAATGCTCCGACTAAGAGAATTGTCTCAAAAGGACAACATATATTGGTAAAGAGTCTATGGCACGCCCGAAGCGTGGTAGACTAGTCGATTCTAAAAAAAATAAAATAAAATCATCGAGGAAGGGAGCAAGTAATGAAGATGGTCAGGTCGAGGTATGTAAAAGGGTCTCCTGAAGAGACATTAGACATGAAGGTTCAAGAAGGACCTCAGGTACCTGAAAGTAAAGTGATCTCGTTAAATAGCATCATGTCTAAAAGTATATGGAATCGAGATTAAAATCGATGTCGTTATACTTTTGTATATAATGTAGCGCTTGAAATGGTTAAATGACAAGGATCAAAATAAGATGTGCCTAGGAATTAATACATATAAATGATTGGCCAAAAAGTGAAAAGACGCAAATAAGGCAGAGTTGAATTCTCTAATGAAATGGAAAGTTTTCGGACCAACAGTCCATATAACTTAACTTTTAATGTATGTTGGATACAAATGGGTCTTACATGCGAGTAATGTGAGAATCAAATTAAATATGATAAGGAAAAATTGGTGTCACAAGAATTTTCGCAAAAACTCATGATTGATTATAAAGAGACACATTCTCTAGTGGTGGATGCAATGACTTTACAATTTTTTATTTGTCTGGTAATATAGTGAGAGAATTGATATGCGTCTTATGAAAGTTATGTATCACTTGATACTAAAAGTTTACATGAAATTATCAAAATCATTAAAATAAGTTCTCGAGAATGTTATGATGTTGTATACAAATTCATATTTGAATACGTTGAATATAATTGGAACTCCTGATGAGTATCGTAAAACATTTAAGTGCTTATAAGGTTAGATTAAACATCTTATGGATGTGATTTTTATACCCAATAAACACACATAGAAAACTTGTACTTGGTGATTATGGTATCTCAATGTACAAAGTACAAGCATGATAAAATATGGATTTTATAAATGAAGCAAGTGTTCAAGACATCTTTGCATATGATATAGAAATCAATGAAGAAGTTTATGTGATGGAACTCCTAAAGAGTGTATGCACATATATATATATATAATTAGTTAAAATGGAAAGAAGTATGTGAATGATTTTAAATGACTCAAGCATTGATTTCAAAACTTTAGGAGTGTATATTTACAGTATAGACTAAAATAGTCGATTCAAATGTGGTATAATCGACTTATTGATGAGCTCATAAAGGAGAGACATACATATGTTGTAATTACTCCATCTGCTTTTCATTAAAAGAATAATGTGAGGTTTATAAGTATTATAATATATGTTGATGATATCATTAAATCTTCTGAAAAGATTAAAAAATAAGCTCAATTATTAAAGCAAGGATTTGCAATTAAAGATGGTAATGCAACTTTATGTCTTGATATGTAGAACAAACATTTGTATAATTATCCATCAATGATAATACATCTAGAAGATGTTGGACATTTTTGTACGGGTAAAGCTTATGTTGTAAGTAAATGTTGTCCAGTTAGTAGATATTGACAATGACTCTCATATCAAAGAAGCAAAGATCATTGGTCCAATATACAATAATTTATTGATGCACTTTGTGTCCGTCACTGTTCGAATAGGCTAGATAGAGCGTGTTGAATATTGTGTAGGTTAGAAACTAACACACGACCAAAGTACGAACTGAATGGTGAAAATGTGCTAATTCGTACGAAGTGGTAATGTCCAGTTCGTACGAATTACTATGGTAGTGTCTAGTTCGTACGAACTACTATGGCAATGTCAAGTTCGTACGAATTACATAGTCGATGCTCAGTTCGTACGAATTACCATAGGATGTCTATATATAGGTGATGTGTGTTCATTTGTAATTAAGTTTTTGCGCTCCCAGACGGGGAGGCGCTGCCGGATTCTCTCCAGGAACTCCGGCAGCTTGACAAGATGTATACTCTTTCGGTATGAATGAATAACATATGACTTCCGCTGCTATCTGCTTCTACTTCTTTCTTAATAACATTCTACCAAATCAGTGATTATACGCACTAACTTCCGTCTAGATACGCCTGATCACGGACCTTCATAATTAAATGTGAATTGTATTTATATATGTTGCTAGTTATACACGACTGTATATATCATTGAACTCGTTGACAAGATATAACTCTTCTATAGTCTATAGTGACGAGACAATGTAATGGGTAAAACATATATTTTCTATACCCTTAAGGTACGAAAGATATGGGTTTATATTTTACTAACCCATCACAAAACAAGTTTGGTTAGTTTTGTAAATGCAGGAAATGTAACAAAACGAAGTTATGGATCTTATGATATTTTATACAAGAAAAAGCACTGGAAGGCTCATATGAAGATCATACACAAAAACTTTGAGAAACTTTTGAGGAAGATGGATGCACATCATTCAAAGGATACATAACAAAATGAGGGGGAGCTTTATTCAAGTTGCACTTTTTTCCCTTAACTAAGTTTTGTCCCATTGGGTTTTCTTAGTAAGGTTTTTAATGAGGCAACATACTTGATTCAAAGTATTAGGAGGAGATAATGCGCATTACACGATGCACTCTTTTTCTCTTAGCTATGGTTTTGTCCCGCCGGGTTTTCCTAGCAAGGTTTTTAACGAGGCAACATCAAGCATATTATGTTGATAACCAAGGGGGAGTGTTATGAATATATGTATTATTAAATTGTGGTTATCAACACCTAAAATAGATTAGGCTTGTTCCACAAATTTTCCTCTATTATACATAGTCTTTTGTATCTCTTGTAATATACACCTCAATCAATAAGATCGATCAATCTCTTTCTCCATATTATTCTTTATATTCCTTTTGCTATTAGGCTAGTTTCACAACAGTTTCTTTTTTAATTATTTGTTTTTAATCAATTGCAACGTTGTTTTGTTATTATGATTTGGTTTTGTATAAGTTTAGATTTCCTTATTTGAAAATCAACTTAGGGTTTTGTTAGATCTACTCTTTTTTTGCCTTCATGTTAGATTTAAGATATTTGTTTTTGCTACATTTTTCAGTTTCCATGTTTGTGGAAGATGGTGGTCTTGAGTTGTATTTGTATATGATGGTGTTGGGTTGTAGTGATGAGTGGACAATGGTACGTGGACATGTGCTACATGATATTTATGTGTGTTTTGGGGTTAAAGATTTAAAGAACTCCATGGATAAAAAAATTAAGGAGTAAAACTAAAAGTAATTACAATCTCTATAATATAATGCCTTTATCTTATATTTGATTCATATAGTTACATTGTTGATATTATTGTTTTAAACCATCTATCAAACGATCTATGGACACACATAATTTTTTCAAGTTATCATAATATATAAGAGTTTTGAAATGATCTTTCGCATGGACACGCATAATATTTTCAAGTTATCGCAATATATAAGGGTACTGAAATGATTTTTCTCATATGTATATAGACACACACATACATACCACGTACATACAAAGAGAGATAAGTATTCAAAATAATTTTTTTAAAAAAAGGAAGTGATAATGTAGCAATATTTTTGAGTGTTCTGGATCTCCCTTTGATGTTTTTAAGGACAATTTTATTTTCTAATATGAGTTTTTTAGGTTTTCTTATTATAGATGCACTTACGCATGCTTCCTCTCACTTAGCCCCTCGTGTTTCAGGCTTCTGTTACAAGCTATATTACAGAAATACAATGCTTAGACATTTTGTGATGAAAATGAATTACACTTTTCGCGTTTCTACCTCAAAACCGTGTCATAGTGATCTTTTAAGTCCCGTGCCATATTTGATCTTTTGAGTCCGTTTCTACACTAATGTCGATTTTACAGCCGGACCATGTTGTCAATGTCGGTTTATAAGTCAACACGACGTATTCTGTATTATTATTTCGTAAATAAATCTGTAACAGTACAATGATTATATTTTTAAGTCAAATAGTGGTTTAACTTTTATAAAAGGTCAGTGAAAATGACCCTTATATCATTTTACATTTTATAAAACCCAAGTAAACAATCAATTTAAGGTCAGAGTGGTACTCACATATTCTACATTTCAAGTAGTTAAGTGTTGATATCACTTTTTGACTTGTTATGAGAGCATCTTCTAGAATCCAATATACTTCCAATTGCAATGCTCCAAGATGTTTTGGATTTATATGATCAAAATAAACTTGTGTGTATGTATATGGTTGAGATTGATCGTAATCCTTTTAACATAAGTTAGCAATTCTAAGTCTAACTTGATATCTAATTACTATATAAAAAATCACCAATACATGTTAGAAAAAAAAAAAAAAGCAATTAGAAGATCTTAGAAAGACGACTCACAATAAAATTAAAATATGTGTGTTTGAATATGTAAAACACAAGTGATGGTGCAAGGTGTTAACCGACAATCATGAAAAGAAGTTATTCTCAATGAAGTCCACACTAGAGATGGAATAAGTTGGGCCTGGGATGAGTTTTTCAATAATCACGGGATAGCCTCAACCTCGTTTTTTTAGAAAGGCAGTGATTCATTAGAACGGACCTGCAAGCAAGAAGCTCGAAGGAACAGAACTACAAAACTAAACAAAAACAGAAAGCGAAAAAATTACAATAACTCAACATGGTTCCAGTTTGTCTCATTGAAACCCAAGTTCTTGGCCCGATGTCTGATCCAAAGGAAGCCTACGGCTTTAATTTCTCCCAAAACGCCATGAACTGAAGGTTTCAGGTTATTAAAGACAACTTTGTTCCTGTTCCTCCAAATAGACCAGCATGAAATAAGCATAATCGCCTGAACGAATTTACTACCCTTGCTAGAGAGCCTTAAAGACTGATGAAAAGAAAGGATATCGCTGCAACCAAAAGCAAAAATAGGGGGAAACCTAAGCCAAGTCGCAATACCAGTCCACACCTCATTTGAGAAACGGCACGCAGCGAACAAGTGATCCAGAGACTCGGGGACTTCCTCGCAGAAAGGACACAGCGGGGAGTCAATGGAGATGTTACGGCGGATGAGAGCATCTTTAGTAGGAAGGCGTCTAAGGAAAAGACGCCAGCCAAAAACGTCAACTTTCAGCGGCACCCACTTAAATCCAAATAAAACCGATACGAGGCGGCTGGGTATTTCGGAGACAAATAAACTTCCTCGCAGATTTAACCGAGAAACATTTTCACTAGTGTATATATACGATTCTCTTTAATTAAAAACCATCACGAGACGAGCTGTAAGAACCATAAGATTTTCTACTTTGCGCGTGAGTTGGGCCATCACGAGCTTGTACAAACGTAATGAAAATATTATAAACATATCTGTAAAATAAATAAATTTGTCGAATAGGTAGTTACGCCTAATGTAAAATTTGTTTACAAGGATGTAATTTTTTTTACATCACCAATAATTTTTTTTACACCCGATATCAATTTTTTGTATGTAACATTTTTTGTTTTTTTTTTTATTTTTTCGCTGGAATAAATGATATTTTTTGTGCTTTTTGAGAACAAAATTTAAAAAAAAAATCTTTTGGAGGGCCTAGCTCTCATGAATCTCACACTCAAGGTGGTTCTCATTTTACCATTTCCCTATACATGTATAGGGTTAGGGTAAAATGAAAACTCATACAAGTTGTGAGAATTTAGAGAACTCGGTCTTACGAAAGGTTTTTTCAAAAAAAAATTTTTTTTACCTAAATTCCTAAAAAATCAACTTTTCCATAAAAAATTGTTTTATTTTTTAAATTTACAGCAACTGTAAATGCTGTAAAAAGTGATGTTATGCTTATGTCATCAGTTTTTTACAGCTGTGTAAGAGACTGAAAAACCACTTCGAATTTTTTTACATCCGACTTTGGAACATCTTAAACTAAGGGTGTAAAAAACTAAGGTTGAAACTCGCACGGGAAGGATGAGATCTCAAAGTTCTCACAACTCGTAGGGGTAAGAAAACCTATATGAGTTCAAAAAACTTAAGAAACTCAATCTTTATAATCCATCTAGAAATCATATGGATGAGGTGCTTGGTCGGGCCGCACCTTCCCAGAATCGGCTCCAACCACCCTTAGGTCCAAATTTTCTACCAACCCCAAACCAAGTCAGTTTTTTATATGTGTATATATGATAAAAATAATAGTTTACCATAACAAGTTATAAAAAAAGGTATCTGTATCGAGTTCATATAACACCTATACACATGCTTGTATTTTCTATAGAAGATACATATGATGTGTATTAATCTTCTATCTCCCTTCTCTATAAAAGGAGAAAGAACATGATATAAGAATTGCTTATGTGTCAACCATTAAAGACATCCACCCAAGCAATTGCTTACATCATAAATCAATAAATTAATCACTAATCCATTTATCTATTTAAATTAAAATACTAATCATCCATCCACATTTCCCTCTTCTCTTTCTTCTCTTTTTGAAATTCAAAAGATGTGTGCCTTTGCCTAAGTATGTAACTGAGTAGTTCTTTTTTCCTTTATCGATAGGATACTGTTGTTGATGCCGGTATGGTTGATGGTGCACTCGGTATTCGGATCCCCTGCTGCATTTATATGAAGATCGATGTTGAAATTAAAGGTATTAAATTGTGTTTTTTTCAACATTTTATAGTACACGGTTAGTGAATTACATTTCAAATTATATAATATTATCTTGCTGGGAGTATGAGAAGCGACCAACAATCAATTGGTAGAAGATTCTTATTTTCAACTGTTGCAGGATGTACAAGACCTTAGAATCGCCATTGAACTGCTTCCTTTAGATAGGCCAAATGAAGAATTTAACGTCCCGCTTTTTTTGCTGTAAGTTGACTCTATGAATATATGTTTTATTTTATGGTTATGTAAGTGTCATTGTGTTAATTTTAAATATATCAGGATTTTTGATTGGATTAGATGCTCATGAGCTTGCTCAGTTTATGCCATTGGCTAGAGAAAGTTATGCACGATTTATATTATAACAAAGAAAACAATGAAAAAGATACTATCACGTGATTCACGTGTAGTTGTATGCATTCTATAATAGTTCTTCATGGTTATTATGTCTAAATACCTTTTTTGTAAGAAAAAGTGTTTATAATTTCAGATTTGAAGACACGAGTAAACAATTAAGAAAACGAATGTTCAAGAAGCGCAGAGTTTGTAGGATCAGTTTTATGATTCCAGGTTGATTATCGACTGAACTGAATACATACGCTCTCATTCTTCCCAGTGTTCCAGGTCAGCAAAGTGTCTTCATTTTTCTTTCAACAAAAATACAAAATGGAAATTATGGTGCCTTGGGGACTGATTCTTAATTTTTTACTGTTGTTTTAGGAAAAAGTTACATGGCTCGATTCCGTCAGTAATCATCCTCCAAAGGTAATTATAAAATTTGTTAAGTTAATCTTTTAAATATTGTTTTTTAGAAGTAAAGTTTTGGTGTATGACGAAGTTACACGTCTAGGGTTTTGTGTAGATTATTAGGCTCCGTTTTGTTGTTTTCAGTTTTGTATATTTTAAGAGGTTGTTGATGGTTAATTAGAGGGCAATTAAATCATCAAGATAGTGAGCATCTAGACAAGATTTGAGACATATGTCAATTTAATACTGAAGTCGACTACCTTAGCCTTTTTTCAATCTAATTGGTAGTAGTTGATTATAAACTTTTGATCCTTTAATACTGTGATTGCTCTTTTTACATCCCGTCTTGGAATTTAGTGAAAACTTACATCACAACCTACTTATGTATTCTGTAATGTTCAGTAACAAACATCTTTTCTTAATGATAACAAAAGTGGTACTCCTTCCGTGGATAATCTTTAAAACCAAAATAACCTCTCTTTGGTTGATAATAGAGCTATATAACAATCTAAGCATCTATTTTTATTAATCATATACTGATATTTTCTATTCATATTTATTTAGGTTGATATAATCATATCGGCCATCTATAGAGAAGCAATGACAAAAGTTATGGTTAGCTGTAGGGATGCAATGGTCTGATCTTTTTATTTTTATATTATTCAATTTAGTGTTTCAGCTGCTAACGTGTTTTTGTTTGTACAGCCACTGCATTTGGTTAGTTATGGAGGTTAGAACCCTTGCAGACTGAGAAGAAACAAATGAAAATCTGGTACGAAGTTGATTGCGCCATTTATAGCTGGAGTGTTAGGTATTTACCGTCTGATTATTGTTGTGATTCTTCATCGACCGGTATTTATTTCTTTTAAATCCATATTCATACTTCATATGTTTGTACCATGAAAATGGTCAACAATCCATCAAGGTGCTAGAAATTAAATAATCGTCTTTATTTTTGTGTCAGTTTTCAGCTTAATCAATCTGCTTGGAAAAGAGCTATGTGAATTGCAAGTCTAATCCAACTATGGAACAATATTGAAAATGAGGTTACTCAACAAGTAGAGATCCTAAAGATGAGGTTTACGAATCTTCACTCACATAAGCATTATCTCAGGGAGGTATTTTTTGTTATTTTGAGAATGTTTAATTTACGACTATGATGATAATTAGGATTTTAAATTGAATATTATCAAGTTGTGATGAAGAACTATTGTTTATTGTATAAGGTTTCCCCTTTTCATTATCTCTAATTTTGTTTTAACTTTTTTTTATTATCAACAAAAAGTTTGATTGTTCGATATACTTCAGTTTCATCATTAAATTGTTGTTTATACGATTTTAGGCCATGATTGACTTGAAAAAGAAATTTAATGGTTCGAGAGCGTTTTATGTTTCTCACATTGAGGAACTGGAAAATGTTGTACTTTTGCACAAGGAGAAATGGCACATTTTGCTATAGAGGTTCGACATGTAATTTTTATTCTTATAGTTTCTAATAATATGTAGAGGTGAGCAATAACCGAACTGAAAAGCGACAAACCGAACCAAAATTAGCTGAAAACGAATTTACCTACATCGTTATCGGTTATTGTTTTTACCTGCCTAACTCATCTGAAACATTCGTTTTTCATATATATATATATTATATAATATATTATAGTGTATTCAATTAAGGAGCGGGAATTTATAATACGCGAAAAAAAGCTGGTATATGTGGTTGTTTTACAATGTTAAAGACTTGACTTTTTATAAGATGTATATATATACTAATTATCAAATTGTTAACAGAAAATGCACTAGGAAATCAAGCTTGTGTCCTGCGGTTAAATTAGAAAGATCTTATAAGTACAACGCTTCGTTGTTTATGAAGATCGGTATGCTTCTTTTAATAGTTTAGAATATTACTGAAGTTACTGTAATCATAATTTACACATTACATATCCATATATGCAGCAAGAGAAGATAGAATGATGCAACATTGTCGCGACTTCAATGTCTCAACAAAATGAACAACTTGAATGCATCGAGAAGTTTTGATAAGGTATTCTTCGAGTTTCATTAACATGCTTTGATTGTTTGTATACTTGAGTTTAATCATTAAGTTGTTATTTATACGATTTTAGGCCATGATTGACTTGAAAAAGAAAGTTAATGGTTCAAGAGCGTTGTATGTTTCTCACATTGAGGAACTGCAAAATGTTGTACTTTTGCACAAAGCAAAATATAATACGTACTTAGAGGATGTTAAATCTTCGGTTTCTTCAATGTTGGTTCTATTGAAGAGGTACTTAATATTGAATTTGTATTCATTTACTATACGTACAAGTTGTGCACGAATTAATCGCATGTTGTTGATCAACTACTAACCAAAGAAGCTACCAAAGGACTTTCGATTTTTAACGAGCTACAATCGTCGTTATCAACTCAACAAGGAGAAATGGAACATTTTGCTAGAGAAACGACTTTCTCCGCTCTCCTCAGTCTCCTGTCGGACCGCTCTCCGATCTCTCTCAAATCGATCAGCCTCTTCAAGTACTTTTCACTTTCAGATACATTATAGTATAATTGTTCATTGATTTTTGTCTTAACTTTGAAATATTTTTGTTTAATATTAGGTTAGGATGTTGATTTTGTTGAATTTGAGATGTTAGGATGTTGATTTTCTTGCTTGATGATGAACTAAAGAGGATTAGCTACTCCGTTGCCTGTTGATGAACCGAAGATGAAGTGAAGAAGCTTGAACATTGTTCTTTGCAAGAGAAACATGATAATGAGCTTAAAGAACTGGACAAAAGGCTTGAACAAAAGGAGCTAAATCTTTTACAGAAATTAAAATCCTGAAATTCAAAGTTATAGATACACACACACAGTGTCTCTGTAGGTGCAAGTTATTAGGTCAGAAGTTGCTAATTTTATTTTCCAATATCTGTAAATACATGAAAGGCTGAAAGGAAGCGAGTTGCGGGCGGTGATACCTCAGTTCTTAAGCAACATTACCAGAAGAAAGTACAAGTATTGGAACAAGAAAAGAAAAGTTTGCAGGCCTTTCTCCAGGTGACAAGGGCTTTCGATAGTGATTCCCGGTAACGATAGAAGGGACGACAACAACTACAAGGCAGTTTTTCGGCGAAGTGGTAAGATCCAACCATTTAATTTTCGTTTTATGGTGATAGTTTTCTTAATTTTGCTGTTATTAGGGTTATTTGACCAAATCGGTCGGCGTCTCGGAATCATTTATATGGGTCTGACTTTAACGGGACATAACCACATACATGAGCAAGAATTACTTCTTACAAAGATTGAAAGAAAGAAGATCCAATATTATGTGGTTATGTATTACATTTAACTGCAACTTGAACCAAATGTTGTTTATTATGTATTAATTAGACTTATTATTAACTTTTCTACCTACTGAACAATGACTTTGAATGTCAATATATATCAAATCCCCGACACTTAAATGAACCGATAATTATTTACTAATTAATATAATAAAAGTTACTAAAACTACCCGTGTTTTACACTGGTCCGACTACTAGTACTATATAATAAAATAAACCACTTTTGGGACACTTGTCATCATATTAGGCATGTCTTATAGTAATTATTATTTTAGTTTAATTTCTTCTAATTAATTATATGATAAATATTTAGTTTAATATCTTATGGATAATTATTATTTGGTTTAATCCCTTTTACTTAATTACAGATAACTCTCATCTTTTCTACTTAACTATAGATAATTATTATTTATTTTAAATTTAATTCTCATTTATAACTCTAATAAACTTTAAAATTTACCATAATATATATAATACTAGACATAAAATCGAAAAACATTTTGGATAACATCAATAACTTAAGACATAATATAATTATATGTAAAATATGCACTTTATAATAAAATAATACCAAAAATTATAAATATAAATTCATTGATTTTACTGATAATAACAAAGTCTTAGTTTTTTTTAAATTAGATTTATTACGGGTTTTTTTTAAATATAGTTTATATTTTATCACTCAAATGACTGCTTATTTGTTTCCTGAATAACATGTTTGACCACTGTATCTTATTTTCAATAATCTTCTCTCCGCAATCATCATATCTATTGTATACCGAGTATATACATTAATTTTTTTAAATAGAATTTTCTTATTATTTGGTACATAAAATCAATTTTATTCAAGCCGTGTAATACACGAGGGTTTTTAAAGATATAATTTTTTTATTATTTGGTAAACAATACTACATTTATTCACCTCGTGTAATACACGTGGTTTAAAGATATAACTTTTTTTTCTTATTTGGTATATAAAATTACATTTATTCAACCCGTACAATATGGTTCCTATATATATTTTTTAATATATAAAATTTATTTATTCAACCAGTGTAATACACGGGGTTGTAACCCAGTATTAAATATATTAAGTTGTACACTAATTCCTTATTCATTTTTAACAAACTCTTACTTCTTACAAACGTCTACTATTATAATTTATGTGGGTATGTTATTAACAGAGATAGCTATAATTGATCCATCATTTTCTCTCTCGCAAAAAGAGGTGCACTTTTTATCCTATATATCATAAAATATATTCATTTTAAATTGTTTGAATTGACTTATTTGAAATAATTTCATTTTATTAAAAGAAAGTCCTTAACATTTTTTAAGTTTTCTCTTTACAGTTGTTTTTATATTTTTTATATATTAAGAAAGGGCCTACATGTTTGCTTTCGTCAGATCTGACTATATAACTAACTTTCTAGAAACGGGAATTTGCATGGCCTATAATCCATTTTCCACGTTTCTTGAGATTCTACACTTTCATAGAAAAGGTAGCACACCTTATAGATTATAGAATTAAAAGTAATAAGGAGGGCTGTAAACAAACCGGACGTTCAGCGAACAGTTCATGAACCGTTTAGCGGGAAATTTGTTTATGGTCGTTCGATTAGATTAACGAACAAACACGAACAATAAATTTCGTTCGTTTAGCGTAGCGAACGGACACAAACACAGCCTCGTTCGTTCGACTGCGTTCGTGAACGTTCGGTTACGTTCGTTCATGTTCGTTCGGTTACGTTCGTTCGTGTTCGTTTGATTATAATAAAATAAGAAATAATAAACCTTTTATCTAAATGTATTGAAAACTTGAAACCCTATTTTTTCTAAGTTAGCTAAAATTTGGACAATCTAAGACATTTTTAGGGATAATTATGACTAAGTTAATTAAACTTGATTCATCGTTTGGTGGTGTATTAGACTTCTTGTGTTTTGATTTATCATGGTTGTATTTAACTACTTATATCCAATGTTTAAGGATAAAAATGTTTTTATTTTTTATTTTCAATTTAAATGTTCGTTTGCGTTCGTTTTTATTTGCTTGCGTTCATTTGTGTTTGAGAACAATGTTCGCGAAACTGTTTGTGAACAACTAAAATTCCATAACGAACGAACACGAACATAAACTTATGTTCGGTATGCGTTCGTGAACATTTCGCGTACATGTTAATTTCCTTAACGAACGACACGAACATGGCTTTGTTCGTGTTCGTTCTGTTCGTTTACAGCCCTAGTAACAAGTTCAACTCTGACAATCATCACTTTAAAAGATGTTAATGGTGGCAATAAAGTTTAGAACTATGCCTCTCTGGAGGTCGTCAGTTTTAAACTGAGCCAAATTAGGTTTTACCGTAGTGGGCCTTTGGGCGGATGGGTTTTCCATGGAACTGGTGGCTTGGTGGCTCGGGTATGCATCCAACTCTAACCGTTATGGAGGATGGAATGCATTTGCTTGATTGAGGGTATCCCATGATGTTTATTCGGAGATTTAGTTGGTCGTTCAAAAAAAAAAGAATTAAAAATATGTGTCATAAACAGATAAGGTTTCTTAAAAAAATCAGTTAGCTTATCATCGTACTTGATTTATTTAGTATACCATTCAGGGGCGGACCCAGGTGTAACCCTGGGTGGACGGGCGCACCTTTTGAAAGAAAACAAAAATAGTGTATTTTTAGGCAAAAAATCCGACCGCACCCCTAGAAAATATGTTTAAACCACTCATCCGCTACCCCAACAAATAATTCCTGGATTCACCAGTGATACCATTATAACAGTATAAGAGAAACATTTCCAATATTTTGGTATCACTAGACTACAATATTTTGATATTATTATACTACAAGTTCTTTAATTGTATATATTGAAAGGCTAGTGTATTACATTTAGGGTTACTGATATATTAAATTAAAAAACAAAAAGTTCAACTAGTTTTATTTTATATATATATTTTCTTTTTGTGTTTTTATTTTATTATTATTATTATTATTATTATATTATTATTATTATTATTATTATTATTATTATTTTATTATTATTATTTCATCTTGATTTGATTTAAACTCAATGCAAGTTAATATGTGAATTCATATATTTGATACATTAAATCACATGAAGCGTGAACTAATGATAGTCTGATTAAAACAAAAGAAGAATTTGAAAACCAAATCTTATTTGTTTTGCGAATAATCAAAAGTTAAAATTAGTGCATGTAAAAATCATATCATGGTAAATGGCTAATACACAGTCATCGTCAGAATCCCAAAAAAATGAAAAAGTATCAACACATGAAGTTCATAAAATTGATTTTAAAATTTTTTTAACCATCTTATGCCAATAGCTTTGTACAAAGGATTTTCGATCATCATTTACATTATTGTCCGTACCAGTGGCGGGGATATACCTTTTGAACAACTACCCCTTGACGCTCGGCGGGGTAGTGTAAATTTCTTTTTGAAAATTTGATTTTTTTTTTATTTTGCTACCTTTATAGGATTTTTTCGAAACGTTGCCCCTATAATTATTTTCTAAATCCGCCACGGGTCCATACATCACAAACGTAATAGGGCATCTTCATAGTAATAAAGCAAATCAAGAGACACCTTAAGCTTAGAGATGAACACGGTGTGTCAGCACATTTGGAACTTCTACTTCAAATTCTTCACTTGTCGATCGGATGATACAATTTGTTGATTAAATCGAGCTTTCATTGAAATCGAATACCAAGAAATTAAGTTACAAAAACCACACTTAGACTATTTCAGCATGCATTATCATACCCTCTTGCTCAAAATACTCTCAATAAAATAATATACATACACACACTAGATATTTAAGAAGCATGTAAGTTCAAAGTTGAAAATCATATATCCAAACAAAATAAAATAACGTGGGGAGAATTAAGCCAAATAAGGAAAATCTGAAAAAAGAAAAAGAACCAAAGACTATCATAACCTTTTGTAGAAATATACAATGATAAATCCAGTGAACACCTTTCCAATAAAATATAATCATAAATATCGAACTCGATCAACAACTAACTATCACCATAATCAATGAACGAACAACCAACATTGAACAAGAATAAAGCAACATAGGAATATAACTAAAAGTTACTTATTTTTCCATCTTGTTTGAGTTTATAAAAGGTTTTAGAGAGTCTGAGAGTAGATAAAGCGACAATAAGAGTTGCCATTTGAGGATGAAAGATTATTTAAAAGAAAATCGAATGAAGTGTGAATAATCAAGACGAAAGAAGGACAATGGTTTCAGGGTGCCCCGAGATTTCATATGTCATGTGCAAGTGTGGGACTATAAAAATTGGCCCCTAAAATACATTTTATGTATAAACTTTTTTGATTTTTTTGAAAATGAGGGCCCACCAAAAGGGATGAGAACTTGAGAAGTAAAAAAAGTGTTTTTTTTATCAAGCTCATCTTTCTTTATGTATTAAGAAATAACGTCGTTGTGGACTCGTCTACATACAGAGTAAGCATCGCATAAAACCGTATATTCTTTGTACTCGATAAAGCTCTTTCTAACATCTACTATAATTTAGGCAACATATGTTGGAATTGAAGATTTCAACCCACGCGCCTTTCGAAATAGTACATGGTTGCTAGGGGTGTAAAAAAAACTGAATTAACCGACCCATAATCAAATTAATTGAACAAACCGAACCGGACGAATCAAATAAAAACCGGTGGGTGATTGATGGTTTTTTTTTCTTGAAAACCAAAATTAGCAAGTCGGTTATGGTTATCCGTGTTTCCATACCCACCATAACCGAACCGAACCGACATGTAGGAAGACCTTTGTCGGATTTCGGACTTTTCACCATTATTTTTAATATTGGTTGTGTTAGGTGAACGTTTTAGTATTTATGTGTTATTTCATATTGTTTTAGTTGAATGTTTATTTGAATTTATGGAATATATCATATCACTTTGTTTGCATATTTGTTTATAAAATGTATTAGTACTGTATAGTACCATTATATTATATGTATTTTTTAATACTATGTAATATGCTAATATATAGAAATATGTAATAGCAATTTATTCCATGTTAAATTTTAATACTATGTAATATACTAATATATAGAAATATGTAATAGCAATTTATTCCATGTTAAAATATGGGCTATTTTTAGCTAAGCTAAATTCACAGTTCACCACCCACAACCAACCCGCTATAACTATCAAAACCGATTAATCGAAACCGCCAAAACAGATCGGTTATGATTATGACTATCCATTAACCGACATTTGGATTATGGTTATGGTTTTGGGCCGAAACCGATCCATGCACACTCCCTTATGATTGCAAACCCAACATAGTCGAACATTTATTAGTTGACTTAAGAACGAGGTCTATTTTTAATAAGTTTGTTAGAATTACAATATTTTTTTAGTAATTTTGTGTGAATTACATGAAATTTTTTTTCCAATGGGTTGAATAACGTTTGGTTAACCGGAAAGATATTTGTGACACTATTTGTTGGTTGGCTAAAGGGGCTAATTTTGTTGTTAATAAATATAACGGCTTTGCCATAAATGAGTCTCTGTTCCATACAACATCTAAAACAACTCAATGTAGTGGAGTATTTTTAGTTGCACATGCTATGCAGATTCTTGCTAGTGCAAAAGACTCCAATCACGTGTATGGTGTTTTACTTTGGTTGTATAAAGGAGATATGGGATCTTGATTATCGCATGTTTACCGGTCCTGTTTTTATGTGTGATTGGGTTGATATTCGTGGAGTAAAAAAAGATGATTTTGGATTCACATTGGTTAACTTTGATAGGCTTGGTCACCAAACTGAACACTTCATATTAGCTAATCAAGCCAAACAAGTTTTCTTATGTTCAAGACGCTAATTTATGTGTTGTTGGCTTCACATCGCATAAGTATTGAGCAAGTAGTGAAACTAATGATATTTTGGAACTTAATGCTACTCTAGATGTTACACAAGACTTTGCTTTAGTAGAGCTTGATCATGATTTTTTTGTAGGCGCTTGGATGCGAGGGCATATTAGTTTAAACTATTTTGTGGATAATATAAACTTTAGTTTTTGTGTTTTTATTTCAATTCTTGGATGTTTTTAATTCTGTCTCAACTGTTGGAATTTTCACAAATTTTGTGATTACAGATTGTGTTTCTAATACTTAATTTTGCTTCGGATCATTATGAAGAGAACCAAAGTACATGGAATTTGTCTTTTATTAGTAAATTTGTCTTCAGATCATGTTGAAACGGGTTAGTTTTTTGTGACATGGAATCGAATTCTGGTTCGGATCATAACGAAGAAGAGAACAAATCACAAAGACGTCTGACAATGATGAAGAGAACAAATCGCTCCAAGTCCGTTATCACAAAGAGGTCTCACAACGATTAAGAGAACAAATCGCTCCAAGTCATTTCATGTTTTGTATCTGTTATAAAATCACAAAGGCAATGTTAGATTATATATACAAAGTTAAGTTACGAGCACAGTCTTGTCTTTAGAACCGGTGGCAACAAGGTTGGTATCTTGGCCATCTGCATACCCCACAAACAATAACAAGAAAAAAAAGTAGCATGCTGATAAAAACCTTTTATATTCATCAAGTCACATGATAACCAAATTCATATACTTAGCTAAACAGATGGTACATGTTGATTTCACAATACCACCTGATGTTAATTGCATTAGAATCAAAATACGAGTGAACGGGTTAGCAGGTGAATAGGTCAACGGGTTAGCGGGTGAACTAGTTAATGGGTTAATCGGTGAACGGGTCAACGGGTTTGTAGGTCTGATTGTAGTTACATGTGTTTTTTCTTTTTACAACTTGTGACAATCTGTGATCAAATTTAATTTATCATGACAACCGTTTTTTGCACATTTAGGGTTATTTGCATAAATCAGAAGGCTCCGGAGAGGTTATATGTGGAACACATGATGTGCTTATGTAGGCCCTGGGTACCAAGGAACAACATGGGCATGTACGTGGGATGGGTAGATATGGAACGCCACAACAATATTTTTACTTACCCAAGACCGTTAAGCAGACGATGAGAAGAAGAAGTATGATAAGAGGTTCAACAAACTTGAAAATGAGTTAGAGAAACTGGAAAAAAAGGTATGACTAATGTGTCCGAAGTAGGAAGTTGACAAATGTGGGGCGATGAAGATTTTGAAGGCGACCCACTTGTAAGTATTGAGTACAAGTTTCTTTTTTTAATGATTTTTTTATATTTATAGGTAAGAATTCATTGCAAGTCTTCGCTACAAGTAATATCCTATATATATTTGTAGGATAATTCATGTTATCTTGCGGTTGAATTTGCCTCAAATATAGTCGCCAAATGAACCATATTGATGGATACATGTGAAGGAGGGGATTTAACCGAAGTTTGATGGAAGTAGCTTTACAAGGAGAAACTGTATTGTCAGTTCCACTTGAAGATAAGTTTATTGTGAAGGTAAAAGATAATGTTGGGCACATACTAAGCTGGCCGAGACATCTAGTCATTCGATGGTCTGATATGGTAACATAATTTACATAGATTTAAAGAAGTTATTTATATATACACGGTACAATACGGTTCAGTACCGGTACCAAAATCGCCAAACATTGGTACCATAAATATTTTGGTTAGAAAATTCGATACCGGTACGATCTGTTCATCCCTACCTTTATATCACCAGACTACAATCGGTCTATTATTCAACGCCGCATTTAGTAAAAATAGAAAGAGATGTTTAGTGATTGAAAAATCTAAAAGGCATAGACCCAAATCTGGTACACAATCTGGTACACGTATTACTTAATATGAGTAGACCAAAATACAATTCTAAAGATATGTGGATCCAAAAGATGTGCTTATCAGTTGAACTTTTAGGAATATGTAAATCTGAATATCAAATACTCGTTTTTAATTCACGTAATAGTTATTCCATTGATACATTTATTTTTATTTAACCGTGACTGAAAGTTGTTTTCTCTATTTTTGATAGTACAAAAACAAAATCATGAAATTTAAGGTAGTCGGTCTGTTTTCACCATGTCAACTTTAAGCCATGATAGAATAATATCTATTAAAGTAACTATCTTGACTAAAAGATAATTTGTTTCGGTCCCAGCTTGGCCACTAGACTAAGGGCATGTCTATTTTTCTAATAATAAAAATATCATGAAATTTACGCACTCGGTAATTTTATATTCAATTAATAATTTAAGCAGACTAGTTTAAATCCGTACAAGTAATTATTTTTGTTTAGAAAACATGCATGTAAACTTTACTTTTTTTTATTTGCTATGTGATGAACTTAAAGCATGTCTCACTAAAGATTCGATAAGGGTGGGCGGGGCGTCCATCACTCACCACCCACCTATCACTCACAACTTCCAATCAAGTTTCGCCACGTCATCGAGCTTTATTCTATCACCAGTGATGGATTTTAGTAGACATGCCCATCACTCACCACACCCAACGTCATCGACGGTGTATATAAAAAACCCATCATCATCAACGGTCATCATCGAGCAACGGATAGATTATCACGCGTCGCCGGCACCACGCGTTAAGTCCACCACACGTTGTGGTGGTGACCGGTGGTGGTGTTCCACGGCGTTCCACGCATGGTGGCATCCCTACAACGCAGCGTCCGACCACCCTAATAAGACATTTAAAATACTTGTAGATTTAATCATCATTGAGTTTGTGTATACTTTCAAGTTACATAGATTATTGGTCCGTGAAAGCTGACTTCAAGTTGGTTTAAGCTTAAGCGTAAATTATTTAATCTAAAAGAGTTCGACTTTAAGTTTAACTTGAGCTTAACTTGTTAACTTTTCTAAATATATACATACCAGAAAAATATATAACTATTTTTAAATTGTTTATAATTTAATTATTCATACTAGAAAATATATAGTATTAAGATATTTTTTATACTTTTACAAATAACAAGATTTATCATATAAAATATAAATATGTGTATATAAATGGGGAGTTCACTTAGACTCGCAAGCATAATCAAGTTCGGACTTCGATATGCGTATACGGGCTAAAATATATATTTATATTTATAATATCATATATATATATATATATATATTTTATTATTATTATTATTATTATTATTATTAAATTAAAACTGATTTACAATGATTAGAAAAAACAATTTTGTTTATAATTATAAATTTTCTAGATTTTATATTTTTTATTATTTTATTACATTAGTTAATTATATATATATATATATATATATATATATATTATTTTAAATATTACATATATTAATTGCAATTTAAGTATTGGTTTCTTATTTTATTTAATTTGTTATTTAGTAATATAAGAAATTGATAATTTTTAATTATTTTTTTATTCTTTATAAGTAGTATTTTATTTATTATTTAATTTGATTTTGTAATGTTAATTTTTTACAAAACTTCTAAATCTGTATCTATGTATATTTTTTTTTAATTTCAGGTTATTTGCCTGTGCGTTGTGATGGTACGTAACCGTATGCAATAGATCAGTATCGGTTCCGTTCATACAGTACCAATACGATGCATACGCTGGGTATAAAAATCAACACATGTTTTACATCGACTGGATTCCAACCGTAAAGCGCGGAAGAATCTCATTGGTTCTATATTAAAAGTGAGTTACGATGAATAGTAAAATATATATTTATTATTATAAATTTTCTACATTTTATATTTTTTAGTTATTTTATTAAATTAGTTATTTTGAAGTATACTTTTTTATAACTTTTAAGATACGTTGTTTGATATAATTAAACTTGTTCTTTATTGTGAGGAATCGAACCAATATCATTTAAATAATTTTAGTAACACCAGAGAGTATATTTTGTATATTGTAAACTATAACAAGCGTTGGTATCGTACTAGTACCGTAAAGAACCAAATGATACTATCCTAGCAACACGATGCCATGTCCATTTCAACCAAACAATATCAGTACCGGTATTGGTACTATCGGAATCGTTACTGATATTAGCTTTTTTGGTTTTCAACTAATGTAAAACGCGTGTCCATATCATTTTGGTCGTATCATGACTTTATTTTTCCGGTTTTATCTTTCGGTTGATATACTGAGTGCCGATAACGTAATGAATCAAACGGACATCAATTAAATACCCGTTGCAACGCACAAATAAATCTTACCAGGTGTTATTAAATGTGCTCTATTACTTTTTAGTATGCACGTATAAATTGAAATCGATTTAAAGTTTATAACTAGCCACTCATAAACAGCTTGAAATCGGCTCGTTTACATATGGCATGAGCTAGGATTAAATCAACATTTTTAGTACCTCTAAACCATTGGACATCGGATGCCCTTTTACTTTTTAGTAGATGTTTTATTTCGAAACACTCTCCAAAATTATAAATATATATAAAAGATATATTTTTAATCTAAAGTTAATATTTATTTATCATTATAACTTTTCCAGATTTTATATTTTTTAGTACATTTTGTTTTTAATACATTTGGTTCCCTAGCATCAGAAGCTATCCACTTCTTGCCTAGGGTTCAACAGGTCATCCACAACAATTGTTTATCTTCAGGGGGCAGGGGTAATGTGATATCCTGGGTTTTTCGGATAACTTAAACGTAATACTTGTCAAACTAATTACGTGCTACGTGTATGAACGTGTACGAGTTAAATGAATACGTGATGTGTGCTTACGTGAATTGTTTTAGTTATACAATATATGTATGTATAATAAATATGCACATGAACCGAACCACGACACGAACCAACCTTGATTCATGGTGACTCTAGGAGTTCACAAAGTTTAAACTTTGAACCCAACTAATTCGGCCAAGATCAAACCCAAACCCGTAGCAAATCTAAAACTATTCGGCCGATCAAACTAAACCAAACCAACCCGTGTGCAAACCAAATTAACCCATGGCGTACAACCCAAACCGAGATCAAACCAACCTTAAACGCCTCCCGGCCGCAAGATAAAACCCAAACCGACCCAACCCAAGTCCCTCGGCCACAATGCTTATCCGAACCGTGAACCTTATCATCTTGCGCCTATAAATACAAACCCATGCACTCATTCACATGAACACAAAACCCTAAAGAAACACAGCCGTCGGTGGCTCTCTCCGATCGCAAACCAGCCCATCTCTTCCACTTGATCACCTCTTCAACCGCAAGCAACCTCGTTCTTCAACATCTTGATCTGATCATCTTTGTTCTTTTCACTCTCTCGGTCGCTAACAGCCTGTTACCTTCAGTCCCTTTCAGTCCGGTCGCAGCAGCCCTCGCCATCTTCCCTCATCATATTCACGGTTCGTTACCTTGTTATTAAAAGATTAGATGTTGTCATATGCTACAAGATCACGTTCAGATATATGTATGCTTGAATGATTAGTTGCTTCGGATATATGTGTCTTGATTATTGCTGTTCTTAGATCGCATGACGGTATAGTCTCGGATTGTTAATACAAGATTGAGAGTTTGAATGTTGTTTGAAAGCTGAATATGTAGGCTGTGATTTGTTATAAAACTAAAGTTAATGAGTAGGGTTTGCATGGATAGGTTATTAGTATTAATCTATGAGTAGAAATCGGTTTTTGATCGCCTAGGTTAATCGCATGAACGAGTTATACGAGTTTATTATAAAGAGATGCTGAAACAGTCTGCTGAATAATAGTTACAGCCGACTTCATCTGGCTGTAACTCGGTCGTTAGTTGTCGAAAAACGGATTTTCTGATGTCTAGAATGTAGAGAATTGAATAAGGAATCTAATGGCGCTAGATTCATAATTTTCTGAAGTCGTTTGATATTTTTAAAGGGCTAAACAAGTTCAGTAACTAAAGCTGTGAAAATACTGGAATTTTGTTGGTTGTTTATCAAGTTGGATCTTAAAATCAGTAGGGGATTGAGTCATGATTTTTGTACAGAAACTAGGTATAGAAATTTCCGGGCAACTCCAACTGGAATTTTGTTAATCGGACGATCAGTGATTTTTAAATAAATTCTTCCGTGGACTGCAGTCAGAAAGTGGTAAATCTGACTGCAGCTTAATGAATTAGTATTTATGGCTAATTGGTAAAGATTTAGGACTTGGAAAAATTATATAAATTTCTATGGTATAGATGTCACCTACTGTAAAAATATTGGAATTTTTGGAATGTTAGAACTATTTTATAAAAATCCTAGGAAACAGCTGAATAATTGAGTGTTAAGCAGAAAGTTGATAACTTGTGATTTTATGCATTAAAGTGTTGCATGGATTTGGAATATGTTCATGATAAGTTGTTTGATTACTATGATCACATGAGAATACTTGCATGCATGTTTGAGTGTTAGATATGTTGTTTGTGTGAATCACTTTGTGAGTAAATTGCGTGTGGAATTTGTATTGGTGTGATTTCACACTGACGTGTAATTAATTGGTTTGTTAGGACGCAACTAGCGGTCCCATCTCTTATAACATCTTTGCTACACTAACTGAGCAAATAAAGGTGAGTTCACGGCCCCTAACTTTATCCGGTTTTAAACAACAGGGGGAGAAACATGTATACACTCTCAAACTCAAACTCTTTACGTTATACGAATTTAACGTCACATAACTATACGGTAACTAAGTTAATGTTAATGTAATGTTATGGGCACTAAGCAGCTTTATCACTTAAGTCCTCGACAATCTCCTCGGATCGTTAGTATTTGGGTTAAATAGCGGGGGAATTATAAGTAGTACTACTGGGCCCGACAAGCCCCATCCGAGCTAGTCGCGCTAGCCGACCTGGTATGGTCAACGGGTGAATAATTGGCCTAACACCGCCATGGTCATGTGATAGGCCTGGCAAAACGGAGGCACAACAGTCAGCTTCGATCGCGAACACTTAGTGACATGACTTTAGGCTAGCTACCTATATATATTAACATTGAACTTAATTACGGATCAACTTAATATTCCGGGTTTGGAATATTGGAAACATCAATTTATTATCCCGGGTTGGGGATAATGGAAACAACAACTTAATATTCCGGGTTTGGAATATTGGAAGCAACAACTTATTATTCCGGGATTGGAATAATGGAACTGATATGTTATCCCGGGTTGGGGATAACGGAGTAGCAAACTGTAACGGAGTAAACAAACGAATTTATGAAAACCTGTGAACTCACTCATCTTTAATGTTGACACTTGTTTCTTTACATGTTTCTCAGGACGCTAGGAGCTCTAGGTGCACGCACATGCATTGAACAAGACATCTTTATCGAGTCTTATTTATTAATATTGTTTTGGGATTTTTCATTTGTTTTGGCGTTTGTGTTGGCGCCCGCATCATTACTTATTTATGCTTCCGCTCAAACTTTAAAAATAATGCTCTGCTAAATATTGGTAATTGATATAAAATCTACAATGAACGATTTTGCAAAACGTATAATCAAATCATGTAGAGTCGTTCGACGTACTAGTGTTTCATATTCTGGTTTGTTCACACGCCTCGCGGTAAAACTCCGCAAGTGGAAATTGAGGGTGTGACAGATTAGTATCAGAGCCACTAGCTATAGAGAACCAGGTTTGCATTAGAAGTAGACCTAAACTATAGCTGATATCACGACACTAGACTTAGTTTGGCACCGAATTATTATATCTTGTTATGTAATATACCACAATGGTGTTTGGTAGATTATGCCTTCGTGGTAACGAATGAAAACAATTCATAACTAACTACACGACCTAACAGGCAATGTCATCATCCTCATCGTCATCATCATCCGACAAACTTACGCCACCAAGAGCACTAGGAAAGGCACCAACGGTGGAACCCATACTACCTTATGGCGTAGAGACACGCTCAGCGGCGAGGAAGAGGCTCGCTCTGGGGGAGGAGTCGTCGTTGCGCCCAACTATTGCTGTACCGGTTGAACCGGTTAATCCTGTAGAAATAGGAGTTGACATGCTTAGAATTCTGGTACATACACAACAAAAACAGCTAGAAAGAATGCAGGAAACTATCTTAGCACAAGGATGGATGATCCGACACCTTACAGGAAAGACCGACTCGCTCGAGGAAGAGCATCGTACGAGTAAGATAGCTCGTAACACCATAGCCAGAGATCTGCGTGCGGAGCAGATAAGAGCTGACTGGCTTGAGGACAGAGTCCTGGAAAATAGTTGGAACATTCAGGAACTGCAAAATCAAGCACTTGCACCAGCACCGGTCCCTCCAGTGCCGGTAGAGGAGGATCCAGAAGAGGATCCAGAGGAGGATCCTGAAGAGGATCCGGAGGAGGAGGACCCAGCTGAGGAAGCTGGAAATGCCGCACAGGATGACGGCAATGACAGTGACTTGGGGAATGGAGACGTAGACGACTGACACGTCTCGTTTATATTATTTGTTTTCCTTCAGTTTATTATTTTCCCACTTGTATTTAAACCTGAGACTTTATAGAGAATTCGTATGTTTGATTTGCACTTTTGTAAGACGTTGAAATTTCAGTTAATCAAGTATTTCTTTTGATTATTTAACATATTGAGTTGACATAACTTACTAATTATTAAAGTACGAAGTAGGATAACTATATTGGATATATAGACTTATCGGGGTGTGCTTGTGTTGTGTTTCGAAGATCTAAATGGCGACTGCAATACGTGGAAACCTTAACTTGACGCCCGAAGAACTAGCTGCCATGATTCAGGAGCATGTGAACGCAGATTTAGCAGGTGTTCAGAACCAGCCGGCAGGTAACCATTATTAAATTTTCGCGTGAAAATCTAATAGTGAGGCTAGTACAATTCCTTGCTGACTTCCTGTTCTCTGTCAGCAGGAGGGGGCTTTAATCCCTATAAGATGTTCCTTGACGCAAAGCCCAGCAAATTCTCGGGGGCGGAAGGACCCATTGGACTGGTCCGCTGGATCGAAAAGTCGGAATCCGTTTTTGAAATGTGCAACTGCTTAGAGGCCAACAAGGTCAAATACGCAGCCTCAACACTGGAAGATGGGGCACTGACATGGTGGAATGCCCAAGTCCAAACACGTGGACTGTTAGCTGCAAATGCGATGGCATGGGCTGAGTTCAAGGCCCTAATCAAAGAGGAGTACTGTCCACGAGACAGAGTGAAACAGTTAGAGCAAGCTTTATGGAACCACAAGATGGTGGGATCGGAAATTGAAGCTTACACCGCAAAACATCATGATTTGGTATTTCTGTGTCCTGAATTGGCCAACACTGTGGAGAAAAGACTCGAGTTCTATCTCGGGGGTCTGGTTCCGGAAATTCAGGGCATGGTAATGGCTAGTAACCCTGTGACAGAACATTAAGCAATCCGATTGGCTCACAAACTCACCGATAAAGCGGTGGAACAGAAGAAACTGCCAGCACGGGGTACAACTGAAGTTGCCCCGGATAACAAAAGAAAGTTTGAAGACTCAACTGTTCGACAGTCTTCGTCATCACATCCGCAGCAAGGGAACCAGAAACGGTTCAATCATTACCACAGCCACCGGGGTCATCAAAATCATTCCGCCAACAACAACAACAACAACAACTACAACAACAACAACAACCAGAATGCAGGCGGCTATGTAGGTCGAAAGCCGCAGTGCAATCGCTGCAATTTTCACCATAACGGCCCTTGTGCCGGAAATCGTTGCCAACGATGTGGCAAGATGGGACATGCGGCAAAGGATTGTCGTGGGGAAACCATGCCCCGACAAAATCAGAATCAGCCCCAGGGTCAGCAGCAGGGTATAAACCGGGGATGCTATCAATGTGGTAGCACTGCTCATTTCAGAAGAGACTGCCCACAGTTGCGCAACAACAACAACAATGGTGGAAACAACCACAACCACAACAACCACAACAATAATAACAACAACAATAATGGGAACGGTGGCACAGGAGGTGCCAAAGGTCGCGCATTTACATTGGGCCGCAGAGAGGCTAGAAACGACACGAACGTGGTCACCGGTAAGTTTCCCCTTAATGAACATTTTGCTACTGTGCTTTTTGATACGGGTGCGGATAAGAGTTTTATATCTGAGTCTTTTAGGAAGAACCTAAATCTCACGCTTAAACCATTAGAGACCCCTTATGTGATAGAATTAGCCAATGGTAAATCGGTAGATGTGACCCAAATCGTATCCGGCTGTCAACTCAAACTCGCAGGCCACACTTTTACCATCGATCTGATGACAACTACCCTGGGTAGTTTTGACGTGGTAGTCGGAATGGACTGGCTATCCGACGTCCGGGCTGAAGTTCTCTGCTTCGAAAAGTCTATCCGTATTTCACTCACGAACGATGAAATCCTGACGGTACAAGGCGACAAGGCAAGCGCCGTCACCAACATTATCTCATTTATGCAAGCGCAGAAGTATCTTCGGAGAAAGAACACTTTCGCTTTACTCGCACTGATTACCGAACAGCCTAAGGACGAGAAACGTATAGAAGACATCCCTGTCGTCCGTGATTTTTCCGATGTATTCCCAGAAGAACTACCTGGTCTTCCACCACATCGACAATTGGAGTTTGAAATCGAATTGGCAAGCAATGCAACTCCTATCGCCAAGGCTCCATACCGCCTAGCTCCAACCGAGCTGCAGGAGCTGTCTACCCAACTTCAAGAGCTGCTAGAAAAAGGATTTATCCGACCAAGCGTTTCGCCATGGGGAGCTCCAGTCCTGTTTGTCAAGAAGAAGGACGGGACTTTCCGCATGTGCATCGACTATAGGGAACTCAACAAGGTTACAGTCAAGAACCGATACCCGTTACCTCGCATTGACGATCTATTCGACCAACTGCAAGGGTCAAGTTACTACTCCAAGATTGATTTACGGTCTGGTTACCACCAGCTACGCGTCAGAGAGGAGGATATCGCTAAGACGGCATTTCGCACTCGGTATGGCCATTACGAGTTCTTGGTCATGCCATTCGGTCTCACTAACGCACCTGCGGTGTTCATGGACCTCATGAACCGCGTGTGTAAACCATACCTCGACAAATTTGTTATTGTGTTCATCGATGACATACTCATCTACTCCAAAAGTGAAGAAGAGCATGCTGAACATCTAAGATTACTACTAGGATTACTTCAACAGGAAAAGCTATATGCCAAGCTCTCAAAGTGTGATTTCTGGATCCGGGAAGTTCAGTTTCTCGGGCACGTCGTGAATGAAAAGGGTATCCATGTAGACCCTGCCAAGATTGAAGCCATCAAAAACTGGGAAGCACCTAAGACACCGACGGAGATCCGCCAATTCTTAGGATTGGCTGGTTACTACAGACGCTTCATCGAGGGGTTTTCAAAGATTGCACAACCGCTTACTACCCTCACTCAGAAAGGTATCAAGTATACTTGGGGTGACAAGCAAGAAGCGGCATTTCAACTGCTGAAGCAGAAACTTTGCAGTGCACCCATTCTGTCCTTGCCGGAAGGGACAGATGACTTTGTAGTGTATTGTGATGCTTCCATTCAGGGATTGGGATGCGTACTCATGCAACGCGATAAGGTCATCGCGTATGCGTCGCGACAGCTGAAGGTTCACGAGAAAAACTACACGACGCATGACCTGGAATTGGGAGCAGTAGTGTTCGCACTTAAGATTTGGAGACACTACCTTTATGGAACAAAGTGCACAATCTTTACTGACCACAAAAGCCTCCAACACATCTTTGATCAGAAAGAGTTGAACATGCGACAGCGTCGCTGGGTCGAACTCTTGAACGATTATGAGTGTGCCATTCGGTATCACCCGGGTAAAGCTAACGTAGTAGCTGATGCCCTCAGTAGGAAGGAACACTTGAAACCTCGTCGCGTACGAGCACTACAACTCACTATTCATTCGGGGCTACCCGAACAAATACGCAACGCCCAGTTAGAAGCAGTTAAGGAGGAAAACATCAAAGCCGAATCAGTGGGGAAAATGGAACGCGATTGGGAAGTAAAGCCCAATGGAGCCCGGTATTTCATGAATCGCATATGGGTACCTCTCTACGGAAACCTCAGAGAGCTAGTCATGGATGAAGCTCACAAATCTCGATACTCCGTCCATCCGGGTTCGGATAAGATGTATCAAGACCTTAAAGTTGCGTATTGGTGGCCCAACATGAAAGCCGATATAGCCACCTACGTGAGTAAATGTTTGACTTGTGCAAAGGTCAAGGCGGAGTATCAAAAGCCATCAGGGCTACTCCAACAACCTGAGATCCCAGGGTGGAAATGGGATCAGATCTCAATGGATTTCATCACTAAACTCCCGCGAACTTTGGGTGGTTGCGATACCATCTGGGTGATTGTGGATCGTTTAACTAAGTCCGCACACTTCCTAGCTATCAAAGAAACAGATAAGATGGAGAAGTTGACTCGCATCTACATTAAGGAAGTAGTTTCTCGACACGGAGTGCCAACGTCCATCATCTCAGATAGAGATGCTCGCTTCACGTCAAACTTCTGGCAGTCACTCCAGAGAGCGTTGGGAACACGCTTGGATATGAGCACAGCTTATCACCCTCAGACTGATGGTCAAAGCGAAAGGACCATACAAACCTTGGAAGACATGCTTAGGGCATGCGTGGTGGACTTCGGAAATAATTGGGAAATTCACCTGCCTCTAGTAGAATTCTCATATAACAACAGCTATCATACGAGTATTTCGGCAGCACCGTTTGAGGCATTATACGGTCGTAAATGTAGATCACCGGTCTGCTGGGCAGAAGTCGGTGACAGTCAACTAACAGGCCCTGAGTTAATACTTGAGGCTACTGAAAAGATTGTACAAATCAGAAACCGCATGGCGGCGGCACGAGATCGACAGAAAAGCTACGCTGATCAACGACGCAAACCGCTCGAATTTCAAGTAGGCGACCGCGTCCTACTAAAGGTGTCACCCTGGAAGGGTGTAATCCGCTTTGGAAAACGGGGCAAACTTAACCCAGGGTACGTAGGCCCGTTTGTAATCTTGAAACGTATTGGACCCGTAGCATACCAATTAGACCTTCCTGCCGAACTCAGTGGAGTTCACAACGTATTTCACGTGTCAAATCTGAAGAAGTGTCTATCAGATGAAACTTTAGTTATTCCATTGGATGAGATCCAAGTGGATGAACAACTACACTTCGTGGAAAAGCCTATTGAGATCATGGATCGTGAGATCAAGACTCGAAGGCACAGTAAGATTCCAATTGTTAAAGTTCATTGGGACTCTACACGTGGACCGGAGTTCACGTGGGAAAGAGAGGACCAAATGAAAAGCAAGTACCCACACCTCTTTGCAACTGAGCAGCAAACTAACGATACCACTAACTAAATTTTCGGGACGAAAATTCTTTCAACATGGGGATGATGTGACAACCTGGAAACTTCTCATAATTTTGTGTACTATTGTTGATTAAATTCTGGTGTATGGCACTTGGAAACTTCTTGTAAACGAACTAACTCTTTGTGCGTGGCACTCTAAACATGTACGTTACATGCTAAACCGCGTTTACTCAATTTTCGGGACGAAAATTCTTTCAACATGGGGATAATGTGATATCCCGGGTTTTTCGGATAACTTAAACGTAATACTTGTCAAACTAATTACGTGCTACGTGTATGAACGTGTACGAGTTAAATGAATACGTGATGTGTGCTTACGTGAATTATTTTAGTTATACAATATATGTATGTATAATAAATATGCACATGAACCGAACCACGACACGAACCAACCTTGATTCATGGTGACTCTAGGAGTTCACAAAGTTTAAACTTTGAACCCAACTAATTCGGCCAAGATCAAACCCAAACCCGTAGCAAATCTAAAACTATTCGGCCGATCAAACTAAACCAAACCAACCCGTGTGCAAACCAAATTAACCCATGGCGTACAACCCAAACCGAGATCAAACCAACCTTAAACGCCTCCCGGCCGCAAGATAAAACCCAAACCGACCCAACCCAAGTCCCTCGGCCACAATGCTTATCCGAACCGTGAACCTTATCATCTTGCGCCTATAAATACAAACCCATGCACTCATTCACATGAACACAAAACCCTAAAGAAACACAGCCGTCGGTGGCTCTCTCCGATCGCAAACCAGCCCATCTCTTCCACTTGATCACCTCTACAACCGCAAGCAACCTCGTTCTTCAACATCTTGATCTGATCATCTTTGTTCTTTTCACTCTCTCGGTCGCTAACAGCCTGTTACCTTCAGTCCCTTTCAGTCCGGTCGCAGCAGCCCTCGCCATCTTCCCTCATCATATTCACGGTTCGTTACCTTGTTATTAAAAGATTAGATGTTGTCATATGCTACAAGATCACGTTCAGATATATGTATGCTTGAATGATTAGTTGCTTCGGATATATGTGTCTTGATTATTGCTGTTCTTAGATCGCATGACGGTATAGTCTCGGATTGTTAATACAAGATTGAGAGTTTGAATGTTGTTTGAAAGCTGAATATGTAGGCTGTGATTTGTTATAAAAACTAAAGTTAATGAGTAGGGTTTGCATGGATAGGTTATTAGTATTAATCTATGAGTAGAAATCGGTTTTTGATCGCCTAGGTTAATCGCATGCACGAGTTATACGAGTTTATTATAAAGAGATGCTGAAACAGTCTGCTGAATAATAGTTACACTTACAGCCGACTTCATCTGGCTGTAACTCGGTCGTTAGTTGTCGAAAAACGGATTTTCTGATGTCTAGAACGTAGAGAATTGAATAAGGAATCTAATGGCGCTGGATTCATAATTTTCTGAAGTCGTTTGATATTTTTAAAGGGCTAAACAAGTTCAGTAACTAAAGCTGTGAAAATACTGGAATTTTGTTGGTTGTTTATCAAGTTGGATCTTAAAATCAGTAGGGGATTGAGTCATGATTTTTGTACAGAAACTAGGTATAGAAATTTCCGGGCAACTCCAACTGGAATTTTGTTAATCGGACGATCAGTGATTTTTAAATAAATTCTTCCGTGGACTGCAGTCAGAAAGTGGTAAATCTGACTGCAGCTTAATGAATTAGTATTTATGGCTAATTGGTAAAGATTTAGGACTTGGAAAAATTATATAAATTTCTATGGTATAGATGTCACCTACTGTAAAAATATTGGAATTTTTGGAATGTTAGAACTATTTTATAAAAATCCTAGGAAACAGCTGAATAATTGAGTGTTAAGCAGAAAGTTGATAACTTGTGATTTTATGCATTAAAGTGTTGCATGGATTTGGAATATGTTCATGATAAGTTGTTTGATTACTATGATCACATGAGAATACTTGCATGCATGTTTGAGTGTTAGATATGTTGTTTGTGTGAATCACTTTGTGAGTAAATTGCGTGTGGAATTTGTTTTGGTGTGATTTCACACTGACGTGTAATTAATTGGTTTGTTAGGACGCAACTAGCGGTCCCATCTCTTATAACATCTTTGCTACACTAACCGAGCAAATAAAGGTGAGTTCACGGCCCCTAACTTTATCCGGTTTTAAACAACAGGGGGAGAAACATGTATACACTCTCAAACTCAAACTCTTTACGTTATACGAATTTAACGTCACATAACTATACGGTAACTAAGTTAATGTTAATGTAATGTTATGGGCACTAAGCAGCTTTATCACTTAAGTCCTCGACAATCTCCTCGGATCGTTAGTATTTGGGTTAAATAGCGGGGGAATTATAAGTAGTACTACTGGGCCCGACAAGCCCCATCCGAGCTAGTCGCGCTAGCCGACCTGGTATGTTCAACGGGTGAATAATTGGCCTAACACCGCCATGGTCATGTGATAGGCCTGGCAAAACGGAGGCACAACAGTCAGCTTCGATCGCGAACACTTAGTGACATGACTTTAGGCTAGCTACCTATATATATTAACATTGAACTTAATTACGGATCAACTTAATATTCCGGGTTTGGAATATTGGAAACATCAACTTATTATCCCGGGTTGGGGATAATGGAAACAACAACTTAATATTCCGGGTTTGGAATATTGGAAGCAACAACTTATTATTCCGGGATTGGAATAATGGAACTGATATGTTATCCCGGGTTGGGGATAACGGAGTAACAAACTGTAACGGAGTAAACAAACGAATTTATGAAAACTTGTGAACTCACTCATCTTTAATGTTGACACTTGTTTCTTTACATGTTTCTCAGGACGCTAGGAGCTCTAGGTGCACGCACATGCATTGAACAAGACATCTTTATCGAGTCTTATTTATTAATATTGTTTTGGGATTTTTTATTTGTTTTGGCGTTTGTGTTGGCGCCCGCATCACTACTTATTTATGCTTCCGCTCAAACTTTAAAAATAATGCTCTGCTAAATATTGGTAATTGATATAAAATCTACAATGAACGATTTTGCAAAACGTATAATCAAATCATGTAGAGTCGTTCGACGTACTAGTGTTTCAGATTCTGGTTTGTTCACACGCCTCGCGGTAAAACTCCGCAAGTGGAAATTGAGGGTGTGACAGGTTTGTCTTCGGAAGATTAGGGTTTGCATTTCAAAAGGGGTTGGCCGCGCAGCTTTTTGCCCGTCTACTTCTGTTTTGATCTAACTTGACAAGTTTTTTTTATTAGAACTTATCTATCTAATAATAATTTTTTTAATTATCATATTACATTATATATATATATATATATATATAGGGAAATGATATATAGAAAACCCACTAGTGGTGAGAAAACCTATGAAACTCAAAGCTCCCGACATTTTTTTTGAAAAAAATTACACATGTAATATACATGTTTTTAAGGGTTTTGAGAAAAAAAATAAAAAAGCACCTATGCACTGTTGAGTTCGGCGAAACAACATTGGTACTTGTATTGGTACTATTGGAACCATTACTGATATTCGTTTGTTTGGTTTTCAACCGATATAAAACGCATCCCAATATCATTTTGGTCATATCATGACTTTATTTTTTTGGTTTTTTCTTTTAGTTGATATACAAGGTGCTAATAGAGTAATGAATCGAATTGACACCGACTGAATAGATTTTACTGGTTGTTATTAAATGTGAACTAAGTTTGGTTTGAGTTGATTTAAATATGCCCAATTTGAAGTCGAGTTTATAACAAGCCACTAATGAACAACTCGAGATCGGGCACACATGGTGTGAGTTAGAATATCCCCTATTTTTCTAATCTGTTATTTTTCTAATCTTTTTCTGATTATTTAGCCTAATAAAATGATATGATCTAAGATCAGGATTAAATCAACAGGTTTATTTGTTAACCGTTTATGCATAGTGAAATAAGTTTAAAGAAAAGGTATAAGGGTGAACGGAGCGCTTGCAGGGGAGACAAGCGGTGAATCTGTTACCTCCCAGTAACATCGCCGCCATTCCCATCTAGCGTGCGATATACTAGCAAACCCGGGGAGTGGTACCGCGTGGGAATGTTGACATTTTCAACCGTTGGAGCCTTTCAACGACTATACAACCGTTTGAGATTTAAAAAAATCTCAATTAAAATAGCACCTTTTACAATTCATTTTCTCACAACTCAAAATCATTCATAACCAAACTACAAACCACACACATACCATGGATAAACAAAACAAAGGTGATGCCAAGAAAAACGGTTCGACTAGTCGAAGGATCGGGTTCCAAACGTAGGGGGCGCGTCTCGCAAATGATGCGAGGCGGTTCGAGTATAACAACTCTCCAAAACACCCCAAACCGAGCCGTAACCGGCAAACCGGACACGCACCACGAGACCCGACACGAAAAACGAAGAAATTCCACCAGGACGTCTCAGGCGACACTCGCCAGAAACCCTGGCATCTCCTGCGACGCGGGAGACGTCCAGGTGACGTGTCACCGTTTCGCGCCATCTGGCAAACCTACACTTGTGACCAGGCTGACCTAGCCTAGCTAGGCATCTCAGGCGCCACGCGAGAGGGAACCCAGCATCCCGTGCGACGCGCGGGGGAGGTCAAAATCGGGTATAAAAGGAGCGGCCTGGAACTGAAATTGTCGCTCACTTTCGATCCTTTGAATCGATCGTATACTCTCTGAATCTCTGTTTCTTCGCCAAAATCCCCTCCCCCTAAACCCCTAAACCTGCGAAGCGCTGCCCGCTGTAAGTATCCTTAACCCCCGATCACTAATTCGTTACCTAACCCGAGTTAGAACCCGCCAACGCATGTCAAGGCTCTGCCTGACTAAGTACGTTGTGGTTTTATCTTGTGTTGTATGGTTATCCTACCCATTGATTTAGGACCCACGACTCATGTCAAGGCCCTGCCTGACTACGCACACCGGGGTTCTGTCTCGTTGTATGGCTAAAAGTGACTTGGGTTAATTTACTAACGCATGTACATTGTATGTTTTAAATAGAAATTCCAGGAAGTTATCAAGAATTTTCACCAGAACTCTGTAGGAATACCTAAGTTTTCAATGTGAGTACATTCTCTTTTTGTAAACCTTTTTGTGAGTCAAAATATTTTGATTATGCTTAAAGTGATTGAGTATATGTATTCTACAATTATTGCCGGTATGTTGGGGTTTTGTATACGAAATTTGAATCCGTTACCGTTGGACTAAATGGATTTTTGCCAATGGGTAACATGACCACAAGTCAGGAGTGACAGTACTGATTGGGTAATGTTGTAGATATAAACATTGTAAATGTGGATGCTCTCAATAACTGTAAAGCTATAAACTTGTTTTAATGATACTGGGATGTATTCACCAGTACTTCTTGCTAATAAAATCTTTTTAAAACGGTTCCAGGTAACTTAATGTGAAGCTAATAGAAGCCAGCTGGAGAGCACTGAAGGCTTAGAAAAGTGGCTATAAAAGTTACCTAAATAAACGGAGTTTAGGTTTTCCATAAGTCAGGGTTTATCCCTACAAATGTATTGTAATTGAAACTTGGGTTTATCCCATTTTGTGTAATATAAAAGTTTGGTGTTTTGAAACTCTGATAAATTATTTCCTAACTATGATCCTGATGTTGTAATTCCGCTGCCAAATTAATAAACACCGGTACCACCAGCTCTGTGTCTCGCGGCCCCGCTCCCGGGGTAGGGGTCAGGGGTTGCGACATAAGGTGGTATCAGAGCCATGCCACTGGTTTAAGCCATTTAGGTGTTCTTCTAAATACTTAAATTATATCCTATTGTGTTAGGAAATATCCATAACTTTCATGATTATTTTGTGTTAATTTGACAAATTTTGTTAATTACAGTATGAGTGATCAGGGTACTTCTGACGCTTATTGTCACCTACCTCATTCTCCTAAGATGAAGGAACCTCCCAGTCAACCGCTGGATCCACTACCGATTCCGAGGGAATCTTTGTTTTTAAAGCCAAAGCTGTAGAACCTTTTCCCCCTAAAAAGAGAGGTTGGTTTAGTCGAGGCCATGGAGAGTTGAGGAAAAGATTAAGACAAGCCCAACAACAAGCCATAGCAGTTAGAAATACCCAGAACCCAGAAGCTAGGCCCTTGTGGGAAGAAGAGTTGGATAGACAATTAGCAAATTTCCATCTGTATGGAAATATAGGAGGAAAGCCTAACTTCAACCAAGCAGCAAATCCAGAACCAAAAATACTTCCTCTATTTCCCAACCAACCCATGAATCTAGACCAGAACCAGGGGAACCAATTTCCAATCCCAGCCTTTGACCCCAACGAGGAACCCAGGATTCCAGCACCAAATCCTCTAAACCTATGGTGGGCCAACAACTGGGAAATACAACAATTACTGGAAAACCCATTCCCCTACGAATAACCGGTTCCACCTTACCCTGAACCAGTGCCAGCCCCAGTGCTACCCATGGAGCATGTGGAAGAACTCCGCCAGCTTGGAGATGAACTGGTGGAGGAAGGAAACCGAATTCGCCAAATCGGAGAGAAGCTCGTCTGGAAGTATGACGAGCGGGAAATGCAGTTCTAAACAACCGCCACCTACTATACATGTATATATATGTGTGTATTTTGTTACATAGTTAGAAAAAAAATAAACTAAAATAGATATCACCTATATACATATATCGATGCATAATTACTAATGTTTGAATTTCAGTTATGTTTGTAATAGACGCATATATATATGAAAAGAGTAAAAGTCGCAATGCTCGATGATTTTGGTTCACTGTGTTGTGTGATATTTACTATTCTGTGATATTAATACCTGATAAATGTTTACGATTCAGATGTCAGACGAAGTAAATCAGGAAATCCATAATAACGATAATAACGAGAATCAAATGAATAAAAGTGCTATCGAACACACAGTAGCCCAAGGAATCATAGATGCTATGCCGTATATTATTGATACTATTAAAAAGGCAGAAAACGATAAGTCCGGAAACGGAAGTAAACGCGTATCCTCTGAACCAAATCATAGCATGAACGGAAATCATGAATTATTAATTCAAGCTCCTCTTCCAAAAAGAAGAAGAACCATCTCATATGGTTGTTCTTATAAAGAATTCTTATCATGCAAACCGATAGAATTCTCGGGCAGTGAAGGAGCTATTTCAGCCTTGCGCTGGATAGAAAAGACAGAAGCAGTTTTAAAAATAAGTAAGTGTGTCAATGAGGATAAAGTTATGTATGCTTCTAATCTTTTTAAAGATGCAGCTTTAGAATGGTGGAATACCATTCTTCAGTCCAGAGGAAGTGACGGGGTTTACAGTATGGAATGGAACAACTTTAAGGAAATAGTTGAAAGGAAATTTTTTCCTCCTAATGAAAAGGAACAGATTGCTAACAAGTTCCTAAATCATAGAATGACTGGAGTAAATTGCAAAGATTATACCACCACATTCTTTGAAAATTCAAGGATTGTACCAACCCTGGCCTCCCCAGAACCAGTATTAATCTCCCGTTACATTTGGGGATTAATCAGTGAAATCGACATGTGGTTAAGGCAGCTAGACCACAAACTATTGAAGAAGCAGTAGAACTAGCAAACACCTTGACAGATGAATTGGTACGTACGCAAGAAGAAAACCAGAAAAGGAACCTAGCTCAAAAGATTACCCAGGAAATACGTTATGGTAAATCCTATCATGGAAAAGGGGCAAGTTCTTCGTCACCCTTATGTAAGTACTGCAAAAAGAAGCATTCTGGGAAATGCTCTACATACTGCAATTTCTGCAAATTCCCAGGGCATAAGGAAGAAGACTGCAGAAAGAAACCTAATAATAGGCTATGCTACAATTGTGGAGAAGCCGGTCATATTAAAACCAACTGCCCGAAACTAGCTCTAGCGGCAAACAACAAAGCAAAGACGACAGAAAGACCCAAGAAGACTGCCAGAGCGTTCGTGCTGACTGCCGAAGAAGCCAAGATGATTCCGGATGTGATTGTCGGTACGTTTTTAGTTAATGATGTTTATGCAAAAGTATTATTTGACTCTGGTGCAAACCAAAGTTTCATAAATACTTCCTTTTGAAATTTTCTTAATTAACCATTAACTAAACTTCACCAAGACTGTTTGGTGGAGATGGCAGATGGATCCTCTATCAAAATAAGCGAAATCCTGCAGGGAGCTAAGATAGAACTTTTAAGTCAAAAATTTTCGGCTAACCTTTTACCAATGGATCTAGCCGGATTCGATGTCGTGTTAGGAATGGATTGGTTCGTAACCAATCAGGCACGAATATTGTTGATCAAAAATCTGTAGAAGTGATTGCGCCATCTAGCGAGAGGATCACAATTAAGGGAGATAAGTCGACAAGGTCAACAAAGTTCATCTCCGTGATTAAAGCGGCAAGTTATACACGAAAATGAGGAATGGTGTATATGATTTCCATGATCATCAACACTAAAGGAAAAGAATTAAAAGATATTCCTGTAATATCAAATTTCTCTGATGTCTTTCCAGAAGAGTTGCCTGGATTGCCTCCAGATCGAGAGGTTGAATTTAGAATTCACCTAATACCAGGATCAACACCGATTGCCAAAGCCCCCTATCGCCTAGCACCGATGTAAATGCAGGAACTGAAGAAACAAGTGGACGAATTACTAGAGAAGGGTTTCATACAACCTAGCTCATCACCATGGGAGCACCGGTGTTATTTGTTAAAAAGAAGGACGGATCAATGCGTATGTGCATTGACTACCGAGAATTGAATAAGGTTACAATTAAAAATCGGTACCCATTACCGAGAATCGATGATCTGTTTGATCAACTCCAAGAAGCCTGATTCTTTTCTAAGATCGACTTACGCTCAGGATATCATCAGTTGAAAGTACAGGAAGAGGACATTCCTAAAACAGCTTTTAGAACAAGGTATGGTCATTATGAATTTACTGTCATGCCATTTGGTTTAACCAATGCCCCAGCTGCATTTATGGACATTGTCTTTATGGATGATATTCTAATTTACTCTAAGAGTAAGGAAGATCATGCAGAGCATTTGCATATACTCCTCACATTGTTAAGGAAGGAAAAGCTTTACGCTAAATTCTCAAAATGTGAATTATGGTTACAAGAAGTACAATTCCTTGGACATTTGGTTAACCATGAAGGAATTCATGTGGATCCCACAAAGATCGAGGCGATTACCAGATGGGAAGTCCCTAAGTCGCCTACGGAAGTAAGAAGTTTTCTTGGATTAGCAGGATATTATAGACGCTTTATTCAAGATTTTTTAGAATAGCCATTCCATTAACCAAGCTAACTTGCAAATCAGTTAAATTTGAATGGGGACCAAACCAGGAAGAAGCATTCAGGATTTTAAAGCACAAGTTAACCAACGCACCAATACTCGCACTGCCAGAAGGAACTGAAGACTTCATAGTTTATTATGACGCGTCTAAATTAAGATATGGATGTGTGCTAATGCAATGTCAAAAGGTTATTGCTTATGCCTCTAGACAACTCAATAAGCATGAAGAAAATTATACTACACATGATCTAGAATTAGGAGCAATAATTTTTGCCCTTAAAATTTGGAGACACTACCTTTACGGTAGTAAGTTTGTGATATTCACAGATCATTAGAGTTTAAGATATGTCTTTGGACAAAAGGAATTAAACATGAGACAGAGGCGATGGATGGAAATCCTTAGTGATTATGATTGTGATATCCAATATCATGCAGGAAAAGCTAACGTAGTAGCAGACGCTTTAAGTCGAAAGTATCATGAGAACCCGAAAAGAGTACGCTCTCTTAGACTAAATCTTCAGATAGATTTAAATGAGCAAATTAAACAGGTTCAGGAAACAGCCATCAAGGACGATGCTGGAGGATTAAAAGGAATGATTAAAGAATTAGAAAAAGGAACCAATGGAGTTTGGAGATTCCATAAGAAAAGAATTTGGATTCCTATTCAAGGAGACCTGCGAAATCGAATTTTAAAGGAAGCCCATAAGACTAATTATGCAATGCATCCTGGAAGTGATAAGATGTATAAAATTTAAGAAAAGAATTTCTGGTGGATAGGTATGAAAAAGGATGTAGCAAACTATGTTGCTAAATCTCTAACATGTTCACAGGTTAAAGCTGAACATCAGAAACCTTCCGGACTGTTGCAACAATTGGAGATGCCAATTTGGAAATGGGAATTAATAACAATGGACTTTGTTACCAAGCTACCCAAGACGCGAAAAGGCAATGATGCAATCTGGGTGATTGTAGACAGGTTAACCAAATCGGCTCATTTCTTACCAATGAAGGAAACTTTCAATATGGAAGAACTAGCTAAATTATACGTAAATGAAATAGTTTCATTGCATGGAATTCCTTTATCTATTGTGTCTGACGGGACAAGCCGGTTTACTTCGCATTTTTGGATAAGTTTCCAAAAAGCAATGGGAACTAGATTAAATCTAAGTACACCAAATCATCCTCAAATAGACGGTCAAAGTTAAAGGACAATCCAAACAGTGGAAGATATGCTTAGAGCCCGTGTAATTGATTTCGGAGGAAATTGAGATGAACATTTACCTTTGATAGAATTTTCCTACAACAACAGTTATCATACCAGCATCAATGCTGCACCTTTTGAAGCACTCTACTGTCACACCCCTAATTTCAACGTGTAACCCGGTGGGCCCGGTTTGGGAATATCATGACTAAGTTGATATCATCATTACCAAACAATACAATAATACATGGCGGAAGTCTGGATAGTTACTATTACAAACGTTTGAATGTTCAAAGTTCAAAAATAATAAATACAACGCTTGTAACTAGATCTACAGGCGGATCGAAATGTGAATACAAAATAAAACTTGACAGACTAAGGCCTTCTAAGCAAAGGGTTGCAATTCCTCTTAAGCTTCGCCTAGTACTTCTAGCCTATTTACGTATACTTGTCACCTGCGCTTAGTCTTTTGAAAATACGTCAGTTTTCACTGGTAACTACATTTAACCGACTCATTTTGAAAACATTTCGAAAACATTTAGTGTACACAATGTTACTTTGTTTTATAAATAACTTGGGATAAATAATTTCATGTTATCAGTTTTACATGCTAATAATACATTTAGAGCCCGAAAACTATGCCGGGATCATGATTAATCGACACACCACTTTAACACCTTTAATAGGTGCACCCCTATTGGGTAATACTTTATTTTAGCATCTGACGGTGTATGCCTACACCCCGTGCTTAGGTCGTGGCCATTTGCAATTAAATGAGTCGTGGATATCCAGGACACGGTCATTTTAACCCCAAATGTTTAATATTAAGCAATACGAATTAAAATGGATTATTTGAATTCCCGACTCATTGGTCTTTGATCCCATATCCAACCATGCGGTATTAGTATACCGTATCCCAAGCCTGTATAAGGGAAAATAAGTTAAAGTATTTACCTGGCATGCAAAAGTCTCTAGTAATAAGAAAATAAGCAAAGCACAGCCGTAATCAAAATAAACTAGCTCGGCGACAATCTACTGGAAGTCTCTAGTCTGAATTGGATGGTATTATTAACTGATTAGTTAGTTAGCGGGTCTTTATTTAGTCATTGACTTAGACCGACTAACTTAAAATAAAGATAACGGTATGAAAACGCTAGATTAAGCGATGACCGAAAAAGAATTATTTTGGACCCGACAAGTACTAGGACTTGTATAATATGGGTTACCATTTTACATTCTGGAATTTGAGAATATTTTGATATGGTTGAACCCGTTTTCGGTTAAGTTGCGTAAACTAGTCAAGTAGGCTTAGCCGTACGCATATAAGCGAAACTGGGTAACCGGGTGAGTCCTATACAAGTTCCATATGCCATTAAGTTTTAAAACATGTTATTATAACAGTAGGTTATCGATATGACGGCCCGTTACGGTTTTAAAAGCAAACTATGCCTTAAAGGGCGTTTTCGTCATTTCTAAAATGTAATAATCAGGCTTATATGTAAATTAATGTTATTAATATAAACATTCTGTAAAAATACATATTTTATGGCGTTATATCAATAGGACATCAATTATATGCGTGGTTTATAGTTTAAGACCAAACTACGTCCCGAAAGGGTAATTTGGTCATTTCCCATATAATTGATAACTTATTTGGAATCTGAGTTTGGGACATTTACCCACTGTTAATAATTTGAAAATATGTTTTGAAATCAGTAGGTACCAAGTCTCAATGCTCCAATATGGTTTTAAACCACATTATGCGCCGAAACGGCGATTAAGTCGCTAAATGACGATTTAAACGATATTTAAGTAAAACTATTGTTGTGACAGGTTTGAATGACCAAAATATGTTAATATATATATTACATCAGTAAGTATGATGTTTTGATTCATAAAAATGTTTATAACCCATTTAAAGTGCCGAAAGGGCAATATCGTCATTTAAAGGCTTAGTGGGCAAACTATAGCTTAAACTCAGTTTGCAACCTGAATGAATATCCCAAATAGCCCTAATAATGATATTACATCAGTAGGTATTGAGTTTTGATGTCAAAATTATGTTTAAACTATTTTATGTGTTAAAGGGCGTTTTAGGCATATTTAACGGGTACTTGTGTAAAAACTCGAATTACTACATGGCCATGTCCTATAACTCCAGAGGGTTATAGTATACTATATCTTAGTCATAATGCAACTTAGGGACAGAACTAATGTTGCTAAATCGGGTCAGAACAGAAAGTCAACGCAGAAGTCAAACTTTGCGACTTTCGGTTGCGAACCGACCTTAGACCTGGAATTGACGAACCGAACATGTTCCTACATGTTCTTATGATTATTACCAAGTTGTTAGTGTGTCAAAACAGGTTTCATAATACCTACATTGCTAATTATGAATTTATTTCAAAACTGACCTGTTTGACTTTTTATTAACATAACTTTGACCCCTCAATTGACCAAGCTAACGTGGTAATCAGGAGATGCCCTCTTGAGGGATTAACACCTACCTTATTACGATCACGTAGCCATGTTCGTTATGAACATTTGCTGGACCATATTGGTCTTAGCTCAAAGTCAAAGCGTCTTTACGTTAACGCTTTGACTTTGGCTTAAAGCCTAATAAAACTTAAAGAAAAGGGTTGGAACACTTAGAAGTGATCCAAAGAAAATATTAGAACTTAGGGGAGGTGTCCTTAAGCCAGGAAACAACTCCAAGAGAGAGTAGAGAAGAAATGAGGTGAATGAGCAAGGATTGAAGCTCAACATTGAGCTCTATTTATAGGTGGGGGCATGAATCAAGATCAAGACAAGTATTGGAAGTGTTTTAAGATCACTCCAGGTGTTACATGAGGTGTCCAAAACCAGAATTGAGGCCATGGTTTCGAGCTGTGAGAGTGCAGGTGGGTTTAGAGGTGGCAAGCATGCAGGTCCTGCAGCTGGCTGCCAATTCTGCGAACGGGCTTCTCCCGCGCGTCGCGCAGGGACACCAGGTCCCTGGCGCGTGGCGCCTGGGGTGCAAATCACAAAATTTCCATTTTGGCCCCTGAACTTCTCTAAACTCGCATATTTCGACATAAAAGCATGTTTTATTCAATATGGCCCCTGGTTAGCACTCTCGGGAGTATAACCGAACATCATTAAGCTCCGGGTTCGTTAAAGGTCACTCAGAGGCATAGATTTAGCATGTTGACACATTTAACCCCTTGACTTTAATATTCACAACTCAGAGGTTATATTTGCGACTTTTGTCCCTCTCGTTTAGCACGTGGCAACCAAAGATTTCGAGACACATGTCAGAATTTTATTGGATGAAATTTTCGAGGTGTCACATCTTCACCCCCTTAATAAAAATCTCGACCTCGAGATTTATTCGAATAGATAAGGGTACTTTTTCGCATATTGGACTCGACCTCCCAAGTATATTCGGGACCTCGACGGGCATCCCATTTGACCTTCACAATAGGTACGTGCTTCCTACGAAGCTTCTTAACTTACCGATCGTTGATCGCAATTGGTTTCTCTATGAAACGCAAGTTTTCATCAATCTGTATATCCTCATGAGGCATTGCTAGCGACTCATCCACGAGGCATTTCTTTAAATTGCTGACGTGGAAAACATCATGGATTCCACTAAGCTTTTTCGGTAGCTTAAGCTTATAAGCTACGTCCGACATATTCGATTATTTCGAATGGTCCAATATACCTCGGGCTTAGTTGCCCTTCTACCCAAAACACATTACACCTTTCCAAGGTGATACCTTTAACATAACCTTGTCCCCAATTTGGAACTGTAAAGGTTATACGCCTTTTGTCGGCATAGCTCTTTTGTCTATCACGAGCTGCCTTAAGTCGATCACGGATTTGCACAATCTTTTTCGTGGTTTCGAGGACGATTTCGGGTCCAGATAGTTGGGCTTCTCCAACTTCGGCCCAACACACAGGCGTCCTACATTTTCTTCCGTATAAGGCTTCAAAAGGAGCAGCCTTAATACTTGTGTGGTAACTATTATTATAAGAGAACTCGATTAGGGGTAAGTGATCATCCCAACTTCCACCTAAATCGATTACACAAGCTCGAAGCATGTCCTACAAGGTTTGAATGGTACGTTCACTTTGTCCGTTCGTCTGCGGATGGTAAGCCGTACTGAAGTTTAATCTCGTGCCTAGAGATTGTTGGAAGCTTTTCCAAAAGTGAGATGTGTATCTTGTATCTCTATCAGATACAATTGATACCGGCAAACCGTGTAAGGACACAATCTCATCGACATAAAGCTTTGCCAACTTATCGGAATCATATGTTTCTTTAATTGGCAAGAAGTGAGCGGATTTGGTTAATCTATCCATAATAACCCATATTGTGTCATTCCCATGCTTGGTCTTAGGTAACTTAGTGATAAAGTCCATAGTTACCATTTCCCATTTCCATACTGGGATTTCAAGTTGTTGTAGAAGTCCTGACGGTTTCCGGTGTTCTGCCTTAATTTGAGAACACGTCAAGCATTTTGCTACATGATTGGATATATCTTTCTTCATACCCATCCACCAATAGTTGGGTTTAAGATCTTGATACATCTTGTCGCTACCCGGGTGAACCGAGTATTTAGACTTATGTGCTTCCTGGAGGATTACACCTCTAAGTCCTCCGTAGATTGGAACCCAGATCCGATCATTCATCCTAAACATTTCGTCCTTTCCAGATGCTAACAGATCGATGGTTGCACCTAATCCTTCCTTGGCAATGTTGTCCTCAGACATGGCTTGTTTTTGTGCATTTAGCAGCTTTTCATTCAAGCTGTTCTTCAGTTCAATGCTCTTGGCATTGATTCTTAAATGTTTAATTCTTTCCTTACGACTAAGTGCATCAGCGACTACATTCGCCTTTCTTGGATGATATCGAATCTCGCAATCATAGTCGTTGAGTTTTCCATCCAACGACGTTGCCTCATGTTCAAATCCTTTTGATTGAACAAGTGTTGCAGACTTTTATGGTCAGTGTAGATGATACACTTTGTTCCATATAAATAGTTCCTCCAAAGTTTAAGTGTGAATACTACCTCACCCAATTCTAAATCATGGGTGGTGTAGTTTCTCTCATGCACTTTTAGTTGTCGTGATGCATAGGCAATCACTTTGCCTCTCTCATAAGCACACATCCCATGCAGTGTGCGATGCATCACAATAAACCACGAACTCCTCCACACCGTCTGGCAGGGTTAACACCGGGGCTTTGCTCAACTTATGCTTTAACGTCTCAAAGGATTCTTGTTGTTTTGGACCCCAGTTGAATTTAGCATCCTTACGAGTCAGGATTGCCAAAGGAGCGGCTATTCGTGAGAAGTTCTCAATGAACCTTCGATAATAGCCAGCCAGTCCTAAGAAACTACGTATCTCAAAGGTGTCTTTGGGGCTTCCCTATTCATTATTGCTTCTATCTTTGCTGGGTCTACTTGGATACCATGTTCAGTTACTATGTGACCAAGGAACTGAACCTCACGTAACCAAAATTCACATTTGGAAAATTTTGCGTACAACTTTTCTTGACGCAGAATTTCGAGAATACACCTCAAATGTTTCTCGTGATCAGATTGATTACGAGAGTAGATGAGTATGTCGTCTATGAAGACAATGACAAACTTATCTAAGTATGGCTTGCAGACTCTATTCATGAGTTCCATGAATGCTGCAGGTGCATTAGTGAGTCTGAAAGGCATCACTAGGAACTCGTAATGTCCGTATCTTGTTCTGAAAGCAGTTTTCAGACATCTTCATTTCTAACCTTAAGCTGGTGACATCCCGATCTTAAATATATTTTCGAGAAGTAGCTTGCACCTTGTAATTGATCAAACAAGTCGTCGATCCTGGGCAAAGGATAACGATTCTTGATTGTTATCTTATTGAGCTCACGGTAATCAATGCACATCCGCATTGATCCGTCTTTCTTTTTGACAAAAAGGATAGGAGCTCCCCAAGGCAAAGAGCTAGGTTGAATAAAACCTTTCTCTAATAGTTCGTCCAGTTGGGTTCTCAGTTCCTTCATCTCGGTTGGCGCTAAATGATACGGAGCTTTAGCTATGGGAGCTGCTCCAGGTATGATGTCAATTCGAAACTCTACTTGCCTATCAGGAGGTAGGCCAGGTAATTCTTCCGGGAACACGTCTGGGTATTCAGAGATGATAGGGATATCCTCAATCCTCAGTTTGGGTTCATCAACGGTGACTTGTGCCATGTATATGACACATCCCTTCATCATACATCTAGATGCCTTAAGTAAAACTGCCTTATCAGGCAATCCAAAATGTTTGTCTCCATGAATGTGAGGATTCTACAACGGATTTGATCTCGATGAGTTTCTTACGTAGGCAATGCGTGCTTGTTATGCGATACCAATCCATGTCGAAGACTACATCGAATCCGCTAGTTTCATGGCAAAGGAGACAGGGATAGAATGATTCTTGATGGATATGAAGCTTCCGTGAAGAATGGAAGAAGCGGTCTCTATAGTTCCATCAGCGAGCTCTACTTCATAGGTTATGTCTAGAGTTCTTATGGGCAAGTTTAATAGTTCACTAAACTTATGATCTACAAATGATTTATCGGCGCCCGAATCGAAAAGAACTCTAGCAAAAGCGTCATTGATAAGGAACGTACCGTTATGACATTGTATCCTTTAATGCTTCCTTAGCATTCATTTGGAAGGCTCTAGCAGTGGCCTTCTTTGCCTCTGAAGTTTTGGGTTTACCCTTGGTATTTGCCTTTGGGCAACTTGTTTTGATGTGGCCCTTCTCACCACATCCAAAGCAAGTAGCATCCTTTATATTACGGCACTCATGAGACCGATGTCCAGTTTTCTTGCAGATGTTGCATTGCTTCGGTTTTTGTTCTAAGCGACATTATCCATAGTGTTGTTTCCCACACGTTTTGCACGTGGGTTTGTCGCCCGATTTCTGATTACTTTTGCTAAACTCATGCTTGCTTTTCTTGTTAAATTTCTGAGAGTTTCCATCTTCCCGTTTCCTCTTTCCATCATTGTCAGTCTTGACTGACAATTGCCTCACATAGTCCTGTGTGAGGGAGAGGGATAACTCAACAGCAGATTTGTAGGTGCCAGGCTGCACCACCTTGACCATACTCCTGATTTTAGGAGCTAGCCCATTAATGAAACGTGCGATACGTTTGGGCTCCAGGGTAACCAAATAAGGCACTAGCCTTGAAAGAGAGTTGTAGTCGGTGACAAACTTCCGACAATCCATGTTTTTCATGGTCAGATGTAGAAAATCTGACTCGATTTTCTCTACCTCATGAGGTGGGCAGTAGGTATCCTTCACAAGATCTACAAACTTGGACCAACTCAAGTTGTAGAGATGTACCTTGCCTGTAGATTGAACTAAGGCTTTCCACCAGATAAAGGCATCGCCCTTGAACGATTGTGATACATACTTGACCACATTTTTATCAGCGTAACCGCTAATATCCACCACCGTTTCCATCTCATCCAACCATCTTAAACATTCAACTGCTCCTTTTTCCCCCATTGAAAGCGCGGGTCTACAAGACACGAAGTACTTGTAGGAGCATCGTCGCCATCGACATTCGGTTTCTTGGGATGTGCATCGCTCTTTGTTATACTCTTCACATTTGAAGAATGTGCCTCACTCTTTTTCGGTTCGGAGGGGTTAGGCTGAGATTTGGGTTTAGAAACAGCCTTAGAGCGAGTAGCACTCTGACTCTGGTTGACGAACAGATCTATCCTTTAAGGCCTTGCCAACTTCTAAAAATAAGTTCTCTTAAATCGTTCTTACTAATAAGGATGTTCTCGTTGGCATCATCGTCATTGCGCTTGCTGTTTACTTCATTTGAATCAACCATTGTTGTAGCTTACTTTGATAGATCAAGATGAATTTAGTTAGTCGCTATGGTGTACCCTTATTCATGACATGGTTCTAAGACCATATAGGATTTAAATATTAAATGTAGTATATTTGTATACAACCTAGGTCTCAAAGGACCATCATAGGCATTTATAGATTGGACATAGTCCAGAATTTATCAGTTAGTGCGTCATGCGCCACTACTGTATTATTGCTCATTGGCTTTACACTGCTATTGAGTGTTTGAATAATTTAACCAGGATCTCATTGGATCACTTAGGAGATAGAGTGCGAACATTGTCATTTACCCTTTTAATAATGTGGCAATAATTGTCACGGAGAATTAAAGGGTAACTCCTCATTGAGAGTTAAATATAGAGAAATGATAAATTTGGAAGTTGAACATTGTTCACCTTTGCTAGACAGAAGGTTACTTCCGAAATTTTTATTCCTATTTGTTCATAGTCATTGGCTCATAGATCTTGGGATAATATAACGGATCAATAAAATTTGATTGAATCATGATTGAAAAACATAACATGGAGAAATTCCATTAAAGAAAACATTACATAATTGCCTAATATATATATAGGACTTGAAATAACAAAATGGTTCACGCAGGAACCTGACAGAAATAATAATGTCCTCGCAGGGACTGAACATGAAATAACATTGTCCACGCAGGGACTTTTGGAATTTAAATTACATATATGAAAATACAATACTAGTCATCCTTCCTTCCTTTTACGGCTTTGTAAAGCTTCTTGATAAATCTCGTTGTTTTCTTCTCTAACTTCTTAACCTGTTGTCGCATTTCCCTCACTTGATCCAAGGCTTCGTTAATAGCCTCAAGTGGTGCTTATGGTTGCGGCTAAGGTGGAGGTGGTTACGGCTGCGGCGCAACTTGATACGGATACCCGTAAGGCGGATATCCGGTAGTGGAATAAGGAGGTGGGTAACTAGGGTAAGAGGAATGGTATAGGTTATTATGAATGACTGCATCATAATAAGGGTCCTGCTCCATTCCATGATGGATATAGTTATATAGACCAGGAGGGTGGACAGTGTGAAACCCTGATGGTCCTGTATATGCAGATATTGGATTGGCAAAATCCGGCGGTGGTAGAGGTGGTTGAGGCAGAGGCTCAACAGCTGGTTGTGGTGGAGGTTCCACCACTGGTGATGTGTTCGAGGGTCCACCCATTTGTGGGTCCTCAGGGATGATGGGGTAAGAGGGTGGCAAAGGTGGGAGCGAACCCGACCTTTGACCAGCACGCACCGACATACGTGCCCCATGCTTTCGGCGTGGTTGTGATGATGATTCAGGTAGTGGGTGAGGTTGGTCCACCTGTTGCATTTCTACATCCTCGGCTTGAGGATGTGGTGATGGGGGATGGTGATGGGGAGTGCTGTGGCAGGAGGGCGTGTTTACAAACATATATTGCGCCCATCGTTGCTCATAATCATCAGGACCTCGGAACGGAGATCCTGCCAAGGAGTTCGAGCCACTAGACAGCTCGATAGGGTGACCGTACGATCCGGTTTGTGGAATTCCTCCGGGTCGGAATCTTCCTCTATATGGGTCGGTGAGTCAACTGGAGGGGTTTTGGGTGAGGGTTAGTTGACTGGGTTATCGAAATAGGAGTTGAAGTATTCTTGTTGGGAATGGGAGTGCGAATGGTGATATTGATGGGAATGGTGTGAATGGAAGGAATGCTGAGAATGTGAATGAGGTGGGGGAGTATTCATGTTGTCACACCCCGACCCGCAGCGGAAAAGGTGATCGGGGCATAATTGGGTTATCATCAAAGCTCATGACATTTATTATATGTTTCATATTCATTAATACAATTTAATGGAAATAAAATATACAACATCTTCTATCTATCAGTCTAAGCTTCTTGGTTCTCTTCTAAGGCATATCCTATGTTTTTCTTCTTCAACCTGTTCACCTGTATCATGTGTAAAAAGGTTTTTGGATCAACATAATGTTGGCGAGTGAATCCTATGGAAAACATTTGAACAATTTACTTAAATTGATTATGAAATATGTGCACAACCATACATGAGTAAAAATAGATGTAACTTAATCGGCAATCATAGAATGTTAAATGAAACACTCATGAATAATAATGGAACAATTAAAGGCACGCGATGCTCAACTCGTCTCTTACGAGGAACTGAGGGGCCTGATGAATGAATTGCATAAACATGATAATATGAATAACACAACACACATGAACAATAATGAATTTGAAATGAAGCACGCGATGTTCTACTCGTTTCCCACGAGGAACTGATGGGCTTAATGTATGAGTTTCATGTATTTTGACAAACGGAATATAAGTAAATCACAACAATAAATCAATCTAAGTTTAAGTCACGATGTGGTATGGCACAAGTTTAAATAAATAAATTAATTATTTCATAACACATGACACACCCCAAAACGTGTAATTTAAAAAGGGGGAATTGTAAGATTCACTCACATTGGGTGCGTTCGGTTGATGACGTTGATTGCACGCGAAGTGGTTTTAACCACAAGTGAGATTAAACCTAGATAAATCGCATAATGGTTCGGTAAGTAAACGGGTTTTATTAATCTATTTTAGTAGGATTGTTGGGTGTATTTTTGTGAGTTGGAGGCTATTTTCTAACCTTAAAAATGTTATTTTTAAGTATTTATAATTGATTTTTAATTAAAATAATTAAATAAAAATAATAAAAAAAATATTTTATTTTATTGCTACAGTACGCGTTGACCGCTGACTTTGACTATCGTTGACCGGTTTATAGCATATTGTTGTGCGCCGGGTGAGGCTCGAACCCGAGACCTCCCGTACGCGTGCACGCAGCTCTACCAACTGAGCTACGTGTCTAACCCGTTATATATCCGATTTTAATTATATATATATATTAATTAGAATTAACAGAAATCATTTATTATTAAAAACGAATTTAATCTCAATAACCGGTGCGCTCCACAGGTCTCGAACCCGGGACCTGTGGGTTAGCGGACACACACTCCACCGCTGGACTGTGTGTCACACTTGGTTGTAACTCGGTTATCAATATACTTAACATATACGCCAGGCGACTCCGGTTCAGTTTGCTAAAAATAGGATTTTAATCAAGGCGACGTGTGTGAACCGGAATCGAACTCGTGACCTTAGCGTTAAAAGTGCACACAGTCCACCGCTGGACTGTGTGTCTAACCCGGTAAATAACTTGAGTTTAATTATACTTAACCATTAACAACTTCGTCTTCTTCACCGGTTTTTAACCGGAAGTGACGACGGACTGGTTCGAAATGTTGTTTCATGTTTCTTTAGCGTTTAACGATCAATTACAATGAGATAAAAGTAAAAAGGGAATGAATTAAGCGTGAGATATACCGACTGGTTATACTCTGTTTTCCGGCAGAACTCCGGCGACAGAAACCTTTTTCCGGCGACAAACTTCCTGCAGCAGAGAGTCTTCCGAAAGGTTACAAAGGTGGTGGGTGACTTCGGTGAAGGTTTAGGGGGGTTCAGTAAGCTCAGAGATTACTGATACGGTTTTCCGGCGAAGTATCAAGTATTTCCGGCGAGTGATTTTTCGCCGAGATGAGGTGCGATTTGAGTGTGAAAAACTTCTGGCGAGTTATGGGTGCATTTATAGGGTAGCAACGAGATGAATGGGGTCTGAATTCGGTCTTAATTCGAAGTCAAACATTCTCCGGCGATTATGGATGATGACGCGGTTTCCAGACGTTGGCTAGCTGTCGCTGGAGTCAACTAATTGGTTAAATTGAGCGATTGCGTAATTTATGGGCGAAGTCGTTGGAATTTCCGACGACAGCTGTTTGGGGCGCGAGTTGACTGAGTTTGAATTCCGCACATCATTATTTGATTTAATAAATCCATTTACTTAACAGAAAATCAAAGTGGCGGAGTGGTTTACGGTGTGTGAGTTAAGTGCTTGGTTGAACCGGTAGAGACCCGAGTTCGAAACCCGGCATGATTCAAACATTTTTATTTTGTTATTTTTATCAGTTTTCAAAAACTAAATATATATCCCCGCATAATAAGTGATTACGGATCGTTTAAAATTATTTTGGGCATTTAATTCGCAACGAAAAATTTGACTGACTGTTCGGTTGATAAACGGAGCGGGTTTGGTAAATCCGTTTTTGGACGGATGTTACAGTATCCCCTGCTTTTTAGAAATTTCGTCCCGAAATTTAATTAGGGATATAGTTGACTAAAAGAATGATAGTGTTGAGTTTGCCGGTTACATTTTTAGAAGAAAATTAGGGTTTAGGTTTTTGTTTGAGGCGGTAACGTTCCTTGTAAAGGTTAAGTATCCTAATACAGGAATCGCTTTTTGTTGCCTACTGTATAAGTATTGTTAAGCAGGAATGATTCGCTAAAATGATATCATGCATAAGAGTTTGAATATGCTTAGGGTTATATCCTAAGGCAGAAATTCTACAATCTACACAAATAGACACAACAACTAACAATTGTATCCACATTCTGATAGCATATATGTTTGAATGGTGACAGTTCCTCTCTCGTTCGTTATGATGGAGAGGTTAGTCTATATAAAAATGGATCACAATCCAATTTCTTTAAATAGTGAGATGATATAAATGCAACATAATTTCAACCAAGGCAATACTAAATCCTACATGGAACTTCTCATAACCGCCTGATAATGCCTCTGATCCTTCGGCAAGAATACTTATATATAGGAAGTACCAGCGGCGTATCCACCATATTCTTGCCAAATTTTCATTAGTTTTATCCACAAGTTATGATTAGTTACCAAGAACTAATAAATCCTACATAAAACTTTCCATAACCGTCCGATAAGGCCTCTGATCCTTTGACAAGAATACTTATATATAGGAAGTACCAGCGGCGTATCCACCATATTCTTGTCAAATTTTCATTGGTTTTATCAGTGAATTATGATTAGTCCTACAACTCTACAACCAATACAACAAACATAAAATACTGAAATGAAATATATCTGTGCGATCAAGGCTCAATCGAACGGAGCCGATCGTATTGCATGTACTGAAAATGAAATGGATGTGCGCTCAAGGCTCAATCAAACGGAGCCGAACGTATTGCATGTACTGAAAATGGATAACCTAACCACACAAACAGCCTATGCATGGAACCTCTCATAACCGCCTGATAATGCCTCCGATCATTTGACAAGAATACTTATATATAGGAAGTACCAGCGGCGTATCCACCATATCCTTGTCAAATTTTCATTGACTTTATCCGTAAGTTATGGTTAGTTCGATGCGACTCTACTACAAACACAACAACCACAACATACTGATAATGAAATTGTCTGTGCGATCGAGGCTCAATCAAACGGAGCCGATCGTATTGCATGTACTGAAAATGAAAAATGTCTGTGAGATCAAGGCTCAATCGGACGGAGCCGATCTTATGTTGGCAACGCCTGGTTCACGCTCATAGGTAATGGGGAACAGCTCACGCTCATAGGTAATGGGGAGCGGCGGCCTATGAAATTGCATATACTGAAAATGATAAACTTAATCTAAACAATAATCACACAACAGCCTATGCATGGAACCTCTCATAATCGCCAGATAATGCCTCTGATCCTTTTACAAGAATACTTATATATAGGAAGTACCAGCGGCATATCCACCATATTCTTGTCAAATTCTCATTGACTTTATCCGCGTGTTATGATTAGTTCTATGCGACTTTATATCAAAACACAACAACCACAAGATACTGGTAATGAAAAATGTATGTGCGATCAAGGCTCAATCAAACGGAGCCGATCGTATGTACTGAAAATGAAAATAAATGTGGGCACGCCAGGTTCACGCTCATAGGTAATGGGGAACAGCTCACGCTCATAGGTAATGGGGAGCGGCGGCCTATGAAATTGCATGTACTGAAAACAATATATATAATATCCAATAATTTCTCTAACAGTCTACACATGGAAAAACATAAAACTAAACGATAGGAGTTGAATCTGGATCTCCGGCGAAGAAGACTAGCTGAGTATCTTTGTTTGGGCCGTCATTATCTTCGACAGGATTGGCGTTGATATTGAAGACTCTTCCTCTTGCTGGCGGTGGAGCGGGTTTGCTTGGTTTACTTGGTTAACTGGGTTTGACTGGGCTTGAGTGTTGATAACGTTAACCAATTCAGGGCATGTGTTTCTAAGGTGGGTAGGGTCGCCACAATTGAAGCAAGCTCGAGCATATGGGAACGTGGGGTGTTGGGGTTGATGATAAGTTTGGGCCATGTTTTGAGTAGGAGAAGAGGTTTGGTCTTGAAAGGTGCGACAAACATTGCTCAAATGACCATAGCGTCCACAAGTTGCACATAGACGACAAAGTAGGGTAAGGGGATGGTGATAAAAACAGTTGTTGCATCGAGGGTGAGGTCCAAGATATGGTTTCTTATTTGGGTAAGTTGAGTTGGGTGCCACTTGGGTGATTGGGATAGCTCGGATGGGTATGGCGTGAAAAGCTGGGTGATTTCGTTGAGTAGCAGCGAAGAGTCGCCCGACTCTTCTTCTCTTAGGATTTGGTTGAGAAGGGGATTCGGGTTGAGTGGAGTCGGAGGTTTCAGTCGATTCTTTATCCTTTTTCTTCTCCTCCTTGAAGTCTTTGTTTCGGATTCGGTTCTCGGTGAGCTCTGTTGCTAGCTCCATTGCTGCTTCCAAAGTTGCAGGCTTGGTACTTATTACAGGGTCTTGAATCTTTGACGGAAGACCATGAATGTAGTGCTCGATCAAACGGTAGAGGGGAGTGAACATGTTGGGAACCATTTGATGTAATTCGAGGAACCTTTTGTTGTAGGTGATGTGGTCTCCTTCTATTTGCTTCAACGAGTAAAATTCATCTTCTAACTTCTTGATTTCGCTCCTTGGGCAAAATCGTCTGGTCATGATTTCCTTCAATTCGTTCCAAGTTAAGGACATAGCATCTTCAACACCTCGTTTGGCCTTCTCTGTATTCCACCAAGTAAGTGCTATCCCATATAATCGACCGGTAGCATATCGCACTTTGCGATCGTCAGGGCAATCGCAATTTAAAAATGTGTTCTCCATTTCTTCAAACCAATGGTGGAGAGCGGTGACGCCTTCAGTCCCTTTGTATTTCGGAGGGTCGCATGATTTGAAATGCTTGTAGGTGCATTTAGTGGTATTTGGGGAAGAGTTGAAAATGTTTTGGTTTGCTTGATTGATGGGATTATTGGTAAGTGCTTGTTGAACTTGGATTATAATATTGGGTATTACGGCAGCCATTTGTTGAGCGATTTGGGTAGCCATGCGTTCACGGGCTTTTCCTGCTCTCATTTTCCTACGAGCGAGGCTAGAAGACATCTACAAGGAATACATGTCAAGAGTATGAGTTGGATGCCTTTGAGATCGTGGGTCGAGTTTGGGATTGAACGTTCATAAAATAAATATAGAAAAATAAATCTACTACATCCATAGGATGTCTTGGGTTTTGCTTGCTGTTAGGCCCTTCATGCCGCCATACTTTACCTGTGTAATCATGTGGGCCCCCATGAATACCGGTTTTTCATATGGTTCGCACGGTCTCTGCCTGGTTGCGTTCACAAAAACCCGGAGAAAATCGAGAGATATGTATACAACGTGTGATGTTCGGAATGTGTCCAGGTGTAGACACGGTGACATCTCAAAGTGAGGTTAGTTCGAACGACGTTTGGTGTGGCATGCTTTGGCCTAATAGGTCCGTCGTACTCTCATCGTTAGTCCCCAGGTAGGCAAACTGGTCCGTTATTTTGGATTTATACGAATGCCAACCTAGACAGGACGTTCCGACTACCGGTACTTGTACCCTTCCAGTTACTACATGCCCGTCGCAGAACTTACTTTGATGAGATTTGAAAATTTGCATAAAATCTTTGGATACTGAGAGTATGAAAATAAATTGAATACATGAACATCGATATATGTATATATGTATAATGAATGAGCATGTATGTTTGACTGAAATGTAAACAAATATGAAACAAATAAATATCACAAGTTTGTATGTAACCACCTAATCAATTAAAAATTTAGGCAGACTATAGTATAGGTTTCAAGGGTCTAATAACCTATCCTATATCCCTATAGTCATGGCTCTGATACCAATCTGTCACACCCCGACCCGCAGCGGAAAAGGTGATCGGGGCATAATTGGGTTATCATCAAAGCTCATGACATTTATTATATGTTTCATATTCATTAATACAATTTAATGGAAATAAAATATACAACATCTTCTATCTATCAGTCTAAGCTTCTTGGTTCTCTTCTAAGGCATATCCTATGTTTTTCTTCCTTCAACCTGTTCACCTGTATCATGTGTAAAAAGGTTTTTGGATCAACATAATGTTGGCGAGTGAATCCTATGGAAAACATTTGAACAATTTACTTAAATTGATTATGAAATATGTGCACAACCATACATGAGTAAAAATAGATGTAACTTAATCGGCAATCATAGAATGTTAAATGAAACACTCATGAATAATAATGGAACAATTAAAGGCACGCGATGCTCAACTCGTCTCTTACGAGGAACTGAGGGGCCTGATGAATGAATTGCATAAACATGATAATATGAATAACACAACACACATGAACAATAATGAATTTGAAATGAAGCACGCGATGTTCTACTCGTTTCCCACGAGGAACTGATGGGCTTAATGTATGAGTTTCATGTATTTTGACAAACGGAATATAAGTAAATCACAACAATAAATCAATCTAAGTTTAAGTCACGATGTGGTATGGCACAAGTTTAAATAAATAAATTAATTATTTCATAACACATGACACACCCCAAAACGTGTAATTTAAAAAGGGGGAATTGTAAGATTCACTCACATTGGGTGCGTTCGGTTGATGACGTTGATTGCACGCGAAGTGGTTTTAACCACAAGTGAGATTAAACCTAGATAAATCGCATAATGGTTCGGTAAGTAAACGGGTTTTATTAATCTATTTTAGTAGGATTGTTGGGTGTATTTTTGTGAGTTGGAGGCTATTTTCTAACCTTAAAAATGTTATTTTTAAGTATTTATAATTGATTTTTAATTAAAATAATTAAATAAAAATAATAAAAAAAATATTTTATTTTATTGCTACAGTACGCGTTGACCGCTGACTTTGACTATCGTTGACCGGTTTATAGCATATTGTTGTGCGCCGGGTGAGGCTCGAACCCGAGACCTCCCGTACGCGTGCACGCAGCTCTACCAACTGAGCTACGTGTCTAACCCGTTATATATCCGATTTTAATTATATATATATATTAATTAGAATTAACAGAAATCATTTATTATTAAAAACGAATTTAATCTCAATAACCGGTGCGCTCCACAGGTCTCGAACCCGGGACCTGTGGGTTAGCGGACACACACTCCACCGCTGGACTGTGTGTCACACTTGGTTGTAACTCGGTTATCAATATACTTAACATATACGCCAGGCGACTCCGGTTCAGTTTGCTAAAAATAGGATTTAATCAAGGCGACGTGTGTGAACCGGAATCGAACTCGTGACCTTAGCGTTAAAAGTGCACACAGTCCACCGCTGGACTGTGTGTCTAACCCGGTAAATAACTTGAGTTTAATTATACTTAACCATTAACAACTTCGTCTTCTTCACCGGTTTTTAACCGGAAGTGACGACGGACTGGTTCGAAATGTTGTTTCATGTTTCTTTAGCGTTTAACGATCAATTACAATGAGATAAAAGTAAAAAGGGAATGAATTAAGCGTGAGATATACCGACTGGTTATACTCTGTTTTCCGGCAGAACTCCGGCGACAGAAACCTTTTTCCGGCGACAAACTTCCTGCAGCAGAGAGTCTTCCGAAAGGTTACAAAGGTGGTGGGTGACTTCGGTGAAGGTTTAGGGGGGTTCAGTAAGCTCAGAGATTACTGATACGGTTTTCCGGCGAAGTATCAAGTATTTCCGGCGAGTGATTTTTCGCCGAGATGAGGTGCGATTTGAGTGTGAAAAACTTCTGGCGAGTTATGGGTGCATTTATAGGGTAGCAACGAGATGAATGGGGTCTGAATTCGGTCTTAATTCGAAGTCAAACATTCTCCGGCGATTATGGATGATGACGCGGTTTCCAGACGTTGGCTAGCTGTCGCTGGAGTCAACTAATTGGTTAAATTGAGCGATTGCGTAATTTATGGGCGAAGTCGTTGGAATTTCCGACGACAGCTGTTTGGGGCGCGAGTTGACTGAGTTTGAATTCCGCACATCATTATTTGATTTAATAAATCCATTTACTTAACAGAAAATCAAAGTGGCGGAGTGGTTTACGGTGTGTGAGTTAAGTGCTTGGTTGAACCGGTAGAGACCCGAGTTCGAAACCCGGCATGATTCAAACATTTTTATTTTGTTATTTTTATCAGTTTTTCAAAAACTAAATATATATCCCCGCATAATAAGTGATTACGGATCGTTTAAAATTATTTTGGGCATTTAATTCGCAACGAAAAATTTGACTGACTGTTCGGTTGATAAACGGAGCGGGTTTGGTAAATCCGTTTTTGGACGGATGTTACAGTATCCCCTGCTTTTTAGAAATTTCGTCCCGAAATTTAATTAGGGATATAGTTGACTAAAAGAATGATAGTGTTGAGTTTGCCGGTTACATTTTTAGAAGAAAATTAGGGTTTAGGTTTTTGTTTGAGGCGGTAACGTTCCTTGTAAAGGTTAAGTATCCTAATACAGGAATCGCTTTTTGTTGCCTACTGTATAAGTATTGTTAAGCAGGAATGATTCGCTAAAATGATATCATGCATAAGAGTTTGAATATGCTTAGGGTTATATCCTAAGGCAGAAATTCTACAATCTACACAAATAGACACAACAACTAACAATTGTATCCACATTCTGATAGCATATATGTTTGAATGGTGACAGTTCCTCTCTCGTTCGTTATGATGGAGAGGTTAGTCTATATAAAAATGGATCACAATCCAATTTCTTTAAATAGTGAGATGATATAAATGCAACATAATTTCAACCAAGGCAATACTAAATCCTACATGGAACTTCTCATAACCGCCTGATAATGCCTCTGATCCTTCGGCAAGAATACTTATATATAGGAAGTACCAGCGGCGTATCCACCATATTCTTGCCAAATTTTCATTAGTTTTATCCACAAGTTATGATTAGTTACCAAGAACTAATAAATCCTACATAAAACTTTCCATAACCGTCCGATAAGGCCTCTGATCCTTTGACAAGAATACTTATATATAGGAAGTACCAGCGGCGTATCCACCATATTCTTGTCAAATTTTCATTGGTTTTATCAGTGAATTATGATTAGTCCTACAACTCTACAACCAATACAACAAACATAAAATACTGAAATGAAATATATCTGTGCGATCAAGGCTCAATCGAACGGAGCCGATCGTATTGCATGTACTGAAAATGAAATGGATGTGCGCTCAAGGCTCAATCAAACGGAGCCGAACGTATTGCATGTACTGAAAATGGATAACCTAACCACACAAACAGCCTATGCATGGAACCTCTCATAACCGCCTGATAATGCCTCCGATCATTTGACAAGAATACTTATATATAGGAAGTACCAGCGGCGTATCCACCATATCCTTGTCAAATTTTCATTGACTTTATCCGTAAGTTATGGTTAGTTCGATGCGACTCTACTACAAACACAACAACCACAACATACTGATAATGAAATTGTCTGTGCGATCGAGGCTCAATCAAACGGAGCCGATCGTATTGCATGTACTGAAAATGAAAAATGTCTGTGAGATCAAGGCTCAATCGGACGGAGCCGATCTTATGTTGGCAACGCCTGGTTCACGCTCATAGGTAATGGGGAACAGCTCACGCTCATAGGTAATGGGGAGCGGCGGCCTATGAAATTGCATATACTGAAAATGATAAACTTAATCTAAACAATAATCACACAACAGCCTATGCATGGAACCTCTCATAATCGCCAGATAATGCCTCTGATCCTTTTACAAGAATACTTATATATAGGAAGTACCAGCGGCATATCCACCATATTCTTGTCAAATTCTCATTGACTTTATCCGCGTGTTATGATTAGTTCTATGCGACTTTATATCAAAACACAACAACCACAAGATACTGGTAATGAAAAATGTATGTGCGATCAAGGCTCAATCAAACGGAGCCGATCGTATGTACTGAAAATGAAAATAAATGTGGGCACGCCAGGTTCACGCTCATAGGTAATGGGGAACAGCTCACGCTCATAGGTAATGGGGAGCGGCGGCCTATGAAATTGCATGTACTGAAAACAATATATATAATATCCAATAATTTCTCTAACAGTCTACACATGGAAAAACATAAAACTAAACGATAGGAGTTGAATCTGGATCTCCGGCGAAGAAGACTAGCTGAGTATCTTTGTTTGGGCCGTCATTATCTTCGACAGGATTGGCGTTGATATTGAAGACTCTTCCTCTTGCTGGCGGTGGAGCGGGTTTGCTTGGTTTACTTGGTTAACTGGGTTTGACTGGGCTTGAGTGTTGATAACGTTAACCAATTCAGGGCATGTGTTTCTAAGGTGGGTAGGGTCGCCACAATTGAAGCAAGCTCGAGCATATGGGAACGTGGGGTGTTGGGGTTGATGATAAGTTTGGGCCATGTTTTGAGTAGGAGAAGAGGTTTGGTCTTGAAAGGTGCGACAAACATTGCTCAAATGACCATAGCGTCCACAAGTTGCACATAGACGACAAAGTAGGGTAAGGGGATGGTGATAAAAACAGTTGTTGCATCGAGGGTGAGGTCCAAGATATGGTTTCTTATTTGGGTAAGTTGAGTTGGGTGCCACTTGGGTGATTGGGATAGCTCGGATGGGTATGGCGTGAAAAGCTGGGTGATTTCGTTGAGTAGCAGCGAAGAGTCGCCCGACTCTTCTTCTCTTAGGATTTGGTTGAGAAGGGGATTCGGGTTGAGTGGAGTCGGAGGTTTCAGTCGATTCTTTATCCTTTTTCTTCTCCTCCTTGAAGTCTTTGTTTCGGATTCGGTTCTCGGTGAGCTCTGTTGCTAGCTCCATTGCTGCTTCCAAAGTTGCAGGCTTGGTACTTATTACAGGGTCTTGAATCTTTGACGGAAGACCATGAATGTAGTGCTCGATCAAACGGTAGAGGGGAGTGAACATGTTGGGAACCATTTGATGTAATTCGAGGAACCTTTTGTTGTAGGTGATGTGGTCTCCTTCTATTTGCTTCAACGAGTAAAATTCATCTTCTAACTTCTTGATTTCGCTCCTTGGGCAAAATCGTCTGGTCATGATTTCCTTCAATTCGTTCCAAGTTAAGGACATAGCATCTTCAACACCTCGTTTGGCCTTCTCTGTATTCCACCAAGTAAGTGCTATCCCATATAATCGACCGGTAGCATATCGCACTTTGCGATCGTCAGGGCAATCGCAATTTAAAAATGTGTTCTCCATTTCTTCAAACCAATGGTGGAGAGCGGTGACGCCTTCAGTCCCTTTGTATTTCGGAGGGTCGCATGATTTGAAATGCTTGTAGGTGCATTTAGTGGTATTTGGGGAAGAGTTGAAAATGTTTTGGTTTGCTTGATTGATGGGATTATTGGTAAGTGCTTGTTGAACTTGGATTATAATATTGGGTATTACGGCAGCCATTTGTTGAGCGATTTGGGTAGCCATGCGTTCACGGGCTTTTCCTGCTCTCATTTTCCTACGAGCGAGGCTAGAAGACATCTACAAGGAATACATGTCAAGAGTATGAGTTGGATGCCTTTGAGATCGTGGGTCGAGTTTGGGATTGAACGTTCATAAAATAAATATAGAAAAATAAATCTACTACATCCATAGGATGTCTTGGGTTTTGCTTGCTGTTAGGCCCTTCATGCCGCCATACTTTACCTGTGTAATCATGTGGGCCCCCATGAATACCGGTTTTTCATATGGTTCGCACGGTCTCTGCCTGGTTGCGTTCACAAAAACCCGGAGAAAATCGAGAGATATGTATACAACGTGTGATGTTCGGAATGTGTCCAGGTGTAGACACGGTGACATCTCAAAGTGAGGTTAGTTCGAACGACGTTTGGTGTGGCATGCTTTGGCCTAATAGGTCCGTCGTACTCTCATCGTTAGTCCCCAGGTAGGCAAACTGGTCCGTTATTTTGGATTTATACGAATGCCAACCTAGACAGGACGTTCCGACTACCGGTACTTGTACCCTTCCAGTTACTACATGCCCGTCGCAGAACTTACTTTGATGAGATTTGAAAATTTGCATAAAATCTTTGGATACTGAGAGTATGAAAATAAATTGAATACATGAACATCGATATATGTATATATGTATAATGAATGAGCATGTATGTTTGACTGAAATGTAAACAAATATGAAACAAATAAATATCACAAGTTTGTATGTAACCACCTAATCAATTAAAAATTTAGGCAGACTATAGTATAGGTTTCAAGGGTCTAATAACCTATCCTATATCCCTATAGTCATGGCTCTGATACCAATCTGTCACACCCCGACCCGCAGCGGAAAAGGTGATCGGGGCATAATTGGGTTATCATCAAAGCTCATGACATTTATTATATGTTTCATATTCATTAATACAATTTAATGGAAATAAAATATACAACATCTTCTATCTATCAGTCTAAGCTTCTTGGTTCTCTTCTAAGGCATATCCTATGTTTTTCTTCCTTCAACCTGTTCACCTGTATCATGTGTAAAAAGGTTTTTGGATCAACATAATGTTGGCGAGTGAATCCTATGGAAAACATTTGAACAATTTACTTAAATTGATTATGAAATATGTGCACAACCATACATGAGTAAAAATAGATGTAACTTAATCGGCAATCATAGAATGTTAAATGAAACACTCATGAATAATAATGGAACAATTAAAGGCACGCGATGCTCAACTCGTCTCTTACGAGGAACTGAGGGGCCTGATGAATGAATTGCATAAACATGATAATATGAATAACACAACACACATGAACAATAATGAATTTGAAATGAAGCACGCGATGTTCTACTCGTTTCCCACGAGGAACTGATGGGCTTAATGTATGAGTTTCATGTATTTTGACAAACGGAATATAAGTAAATCACAACAATAAATCAATCTAAGTTTAAGTCACGATGTGGTATGGCACAAGTTTAAATAAATAAATTAATTATTTCATAACACATGACACACCCCAAAACGTGTAATTTAAAAAGGGGGAATTGTAAGATTCACTCACATTGGGTGCGTTCGGTTGATGACGTTGATTGCACGCGAAGTGGTTTTAACCACAAGTGAGATTAAACCTAGATAAATCGCATAATGGTTCGGTAAGTAAACGGGTTTTATTAATCTATTTTAGTAGGATTGTTGGGTGTATTTTTGTGAGTTGGAGGCTATTTTCTAACCTTAAAAATGTTATTTTTAAGTATTTATAATTGATTTTTAATTAAAATAATTAAATAAAAATAATAAAAAAAATATTTTATTTTATTGCTACAGTACGCGTTGACCGCTGACTTTGACTATCGTTGACCGGTTTATAGCATATTGTTGTGCGCCGGGTGAGGCTCGAACCCGAGACCTCCCGTACGCGTGCACGCAGCTCTACCAACTGAGCTACGTGTCTAACCCGTTATATATCCGATTTTAATTATATATATATATTAATTAGAATTAACAGAAATCATTTATTATTAAAAACGAATTTAATCTCAATAACCGGTGCGCTCCACAGGTCTCGAACCCGGGACCTGTGGGTTAGCGGACACACACTCCACCGCTGGACTGTGTGTCACACTTGGTTGTAACTCGGTTATCAATATACTTAACATATACGCCAGGCGACTCCGGTTCAGTTTGCTAAAAATAGGATTTTAATCAAGGCGACGTGTGTGAACCGGAATCGAACTCGTGACCTTAGCGTTAAAAGTGCACACAGTCCACCGCTGGACTGTGTGTCTAACCCGGTAAATAACTTGAGTTTAATTATACTTAACCATTAACAACTTCGTCTTCTTCACCGGTTTTTAACCGGAAGTGACGACGGACTGGTTCGAAATGTTGTTTCATGTTTCTTTAGCGTTTAACGATCAATTACAATGAGATAAAAGTAAAAAGGGAATGAATTAAGCGTGAGATATACCGACTGGTTATACTCTGTTTTCCGGCAGAACTCCGGCGACAGAAACCTTTTTCCGGCGACAAACTTCCTGCAGCAGAGAGTCTTCCGAAAGGTTACAAAGGTGGTGGGTGACTTCGGTGAAGGTTTAGGGGGGTTCAGTAAGCTCAGAGATTACTGATACGGTTTTCCGGCGAAGTATCAAGTATTTCCGGCGAGTGATTTTTCGCCGAGATGAGGTGCGATTTGAGTGTGAAAAACTTCTGGCGAGTTATGGGTGCATTTATAGGGTAGCAACGAGATGAATGGGGTCTGAATTCGGTCTTAATTCGAAGTCAAACATTCTCCGGCGATTATGGATGATGACGCGGTTTCCAGACGTTGGCTAGCTGTCGCTGGAGTCAACTAATTGGTTAAATTGAGCGATTGCGTAATTTATGGGCGAAGTCGTTGGAATTTCCGACGACAGCTGTTTGGGGCGCGAGTTGACTGAGTTTGAATTCCGCACATCATTATTTTATTTAATAAATCCATTTACTTAACAGAAAATCAAAGTGGCGGAGTGGTTTACGGTGTGTGAGTTAAGTGCTTGGTTGAACCGGTAGAGACCCGAGTTCGAAACCCGGCATGATTCAAACATTTTTATTTTGTTATTTTTATCAGTTTTTCAAAAACTAAATATATATCCCCGCATAATAAGTGATTACGGATCGTTTAAAATTATTTTGGGCATTTAATTCGCAACGAAAAATTTGACTGACTGTTCGGTTGATAAACGGAGCGGGTTTGGTAAATCCGTTTTTGGACGGATGTTACACATGTGAGATCGAATGTCGGTAAGGTTCAAAGGGGGATGAAGAATCTCCGGATCCTTCGTAAGGGTTGTATTCAGGTAAATTTGCTGCTCCAGCTAAAGAAGGTCTGTATGGTGGTCTAAAGGATGGTCCAGTGAAAGATGGTCCAGTCATTGAGGGTCCACCCCTCATGGATCCTTTGCCTTTTCCTCCTCGTCTGAACTTAGGCGGCATTATTCCTGCTTCAAAAACAAGTTAAATAAAATACAAAGCTAGAATAATAAGATGGAAATGATTAAACCTAGGTCAAAGTCTAGACTCGAAAGTCTAAGAGATGTGTGTTATTATGTATTCCCGAGATTAAACACAAAAGGCTAGTGTTTAATTCACTCGAGAGTTGGCTCTGATACCAACCTGTCACACCCCTAATTTCAACGTGTAACCCGGTGGGCCCGGTTTGGGAATATCATGACGTAAGTTGATATCATCATTACCAAACAATACAATAATACATGGCGGAAGTCTGGATAGTTACTATTACAAACGTTTGAATGTTCAAAGTTCAAACATAATAAATACAACGCTTGTAACTAGATCTACAGGCGGATCGAAATGTGAATACAAAATAAAACTTGACAGACTAAGGCCTTCTAAGCAAAGGGTTGCAATTCCTCTTAAGCTTCGCCTAGTACTTCTAGCCTATTTACGTATACTTGTCACCTGCGCTTAGTCTTTTGAAAATACGTCAGTTTTCACTGGTAAATACATTTAACCGACTCATTTGAAAACATTTCGAAAACATTTAGTGTACACAATGTTACTTTGTTTTATAAATAACTTGGGATAAATAATTTCATGTTATCAGTTTTACATGCTAATAATACATTTAGAGCCCGAAAACTATGCCGGGATCATGATTAATCGACACACCACTTTAACACCTTTATAGGTGCACCCCTATTGGGTAATACTTTATTTTAGCATCTGACGGGTGTATGCCTACACCCCGTGCTTAGGTCGTGGCCATTTGCAATTAAATGAGCGTGGATATCCAGGACACGGTCGTTTTTAACCCCCAAATGTTTAATATTAAGCAATACGAATTAAACTGGATTATTTTAATTCCCGACTCGTTGGTCTTTGATCCCATATCCAACCATGCGGCATTAGTATACCGTATCCCAAGCCCGTATAAGGGAAAATAAGTTAAAGTATTTACATGGCTTGCAAAAGTCTCTAGTAATAAGAAAATAAGCAAAGCACATCCGTAATCAAAATAAACTAGCTCGGCGACAATCTACCGAAAGTCTCTAATCTGGATTGGATGGTATTATTAACCGATTAGTTAGTTAACGGGTCTTTATTTAGTCATTGACTTAGACCGGCTAACTTAAAATAAAGATAACGGTATGAAAACGCTAGATTAAGCGATGACCGAAAAAAGAATGTATTTTGGACCCAACAAGTACTAGGACTTGTATAATATGGGTTACCATTTTACATTCTGGAATTTGAGAATATTTTGATATGGTTAAACCCGTTTTCGGTTAAGTTGCGTAAACTAGTCACGTAGACTTAACCGTACGAATATAAACGAAACTGTGTAACCGGGTGACTCCTATACAAGTTCCATATGCCATTAAGTTTAAAATATGTTATTATAACAGTAGGTTATTGATATGACGGCCCGTTACGGTTTTAAAAGCAAACTATGCCTTAAAGGGCGTTTTCGTCATTTCTAAAATGTAATAAACGGGCTTATATGTAAACTGATGTTATTAATATAAACATTCTGTAAAAATACCTATTTTATGGTGTTATATCAATAGGACATCAATTATATGCGTGGTTTATAGTTTAAGACCAAACTATGTCCCGAAAGGGTAAATTGGTCATTTCACATATAATTGATACTTATTTGGGAATCTGAGTTTGGGACATGTACCCACTGTTAATAATTTGAAAATATGTTTTGAAATCAGTAGGTACCAAGTCTCAATGCTCCAATGTGGTTTTAAACCACATTATGCGCCGAAACGGCGATTAAGTCGCTAAATGACGATTTAAACGATATTTAAGTAAAACTGTTGTTGTGACCAGGTTTGAATGACCAAAATATGTTAATAATATATTACATCAGAAAGTATGATGTTTTGATTCATAAAAATGTTTATAACCCATTTAAAGTGCCGAAAGGGCAATATCATCAGTTAAAGGCTTAGTGGGCAAACTATAGCTTAAACTCAGTTTGCAACCTGAATGAATATCCCAAATAGCCCTAATAATGATATTACATCAGTAGGTATTGAGTTTTGATGTTAAAATTATGTTTAAACCATTTTTATGTGTTAAAAGGACGTTTTAGGCATATTTAACGGATACTTGTGTAAAAACTCGGATTACTGCATGGCCATGTCCTATAAGTCCAGAGGGTTATAGTATACTATATCATGGTCATAATGCAACTTAGGGACAGAAGCTAATGTTGCTACATCGGGTCAGAACTGAAAGTCAAAGCAGAAGTCAAACTTTGCGACTTTCGGTTGCGAACCGACCTTAGACCTTGAATTGACGAACCGAATATGTTCCTACATGTTCTTAGATTATTACCAAGTTGTTAGTGTGTTAAAACAGGTTTCATAATACCTACATTGCTAATTATGAATTTATTTCAAAACTGACCCGTTTTACTTTTTATTAACATAACTTTGACCCGTCAATTGACCAAGCAAACTTGATAATCAGGGGATGCCCTCTTGAGGGATTAACACCTACCTTATTATGATCACGTAGCCATATTCGTTATGAACATTGGCTGGACCATAATGGTCTTAGCTCAAAGTCAAAGCGTTTTTACGACAACGCTTTGACTTTGGCTTAAAGCCTAATAAAACTTAAAGAAAAGGATTGGAACACTTACAAGTGATCCAAAGAAAATATTAGAACTTAGGGGAGGTCTCCTTAAGCCAGGAAACAACTCCAAGAGAGAGTAGAGAAGAAATGAGGTGAATGAGCAAGGATTGAAGCTCAACATTGAGCTCTATTTATAGGTGAGGGGCATGAATCCAGATCAAGACAAGTGTTGGAAGTGTTTTAAGATCACTCCAGGTGTTACATGAGGTGTCCAAAACCAGAATTGAGGCCATGGTTTCGAGCTGTGAGAGTGCAGGTGGGTTTAGAGGTGGCAAGCATGCATGTCCTGCAACTGGCTGCCAATTCTGCGAAGGGCTTCTCCCGCGCGTCGTGCAGGGACACTAGGTCCCTGGCGCGTGGCGCCTGGGGTGCCAAATCACAAAATTTCCATTTTGGCCCCTGAACTTCTCCAAACTCCCATATTTCGAAATAAAAGCATGTTTTATTCAATATGGCCCCTAGTTAGCACTCTCGGGAGTATAACCGAACATCATTAAAGCTTCGGGTTCGTTAAAAGGTCACTCAGAGGCATAGATTTAGCATGTTGACACATTTAACCCCTTGACTTTTATATTCACCACTCAGACGTTATAAAATAACATGTTGGCGACTTTTGTCTCTCTCGTTTAGCACGTTGCAACCAAAGATTTCGGGACAAGTGTCGGAATTTTATTGGATGAAATTTTTGAGGTGTCACATCTACGGACGGAAATGTCGAACACCAGTGTGTTAGGCAGAAATTGGAGAAAAGCAATTATCAGGTCCTGAGATTGTACAAGAAACAACTGACAAAATTATCCAAGTCAAGGAAAGACTAAAAACAGCCCGAGATCGTCAGAAGAGTTATGCAGATAACAGACGCAAACCTTTGGAATTTCAAGTTGGAGATAAAGTGTTATTGAAAGTCTCACCATGGAAAGGAGTTGTAAGATTCGGTAAGAAAGGGAAACTAAGCCCAAGGTACGTTGGACCTTTTAAAATTATCAAGCGAATAGGGCCCGTAGCTTTTCAGCTACAATTGCCAGAGGAAATGGCAGGAATACCTGATGTATTTCATATATGCAATCTCAAGGAATGTCCAGGAGATGAATCATTGGCGATACCTCTTCAAGATATAGAGGTAAATGAGATGATTAAGTTTGTTGAGAAACCCATTCAGATTGAAGATAGAAAGATCAAGAATCTCAAGCACAAGAGATTAGTTCTGGTCAAAGTTAAATGGGATTCAAAGAGAGGACCAGAATATACATGGGAGTTAGAGTCAGAAATGCAAAGAAAATATCCACACCTATTCAAGTCAATCTCGAGGACAAGATTTAAATCAAGGTAGGGAGGATATAACAACTCTCCAAAACACCCCAAACCGAGCCGTAACCAGCAAACCGAACATGCACCACGAGACCCGACATGAAAAATGAAGAAATTCCACCAGGACGTCTCAGGAGACACTCGCCAGAAACCCTGGCATCTCCCGCGACGCACGAGAGACGTCCAGGTCATTTCACCATTTCGCGCCATCTGGCAACCCTACACTTGTGACCAGGCTGACCTAGCCTAGCTAGGCATCTCAGGCGCCACGCGAGAGGGAACCCAGCATCCCGCGCGACGCGCGGGGGAGGTCAAAATCGGGTATAAAAGAAGCGGCCTGGGACTCAAATTGTCGCTCACTTTCGATCCTCTGAATTGATCTTATACTCTCTGAATCTCTGTTTCTCCGCCAAAACCCCCTCCCCCTAAACCCCTAAACCTGCAAAGCGCTGCCCGCTGTAAGTATCTTAACCCCTGATCACTAATTCATTACCCTACCCGAGTTAGAACCCGCCAACGCATGTCAAGGCTCTGCCCGACTAAGTACGTTGTGGTTCTATCTTGTGTTGTATGGTTATCCTATCCGATTGATTTAGGACCCACCGACGCATGTCAAGGCCCTGCCTGACTACACGCCGGTGTTCTGTCTCGGTTGTATGGCTAAAAGTGACCTGGGTTAATTTACTAACGCATGTACATTGTATGTTTAAATAGAAATTCAATGAAGTTATCAAGAACTTTCACCAGGAACTCCGTATGAATACCTAAGTTTTCAATGTGAGTACATTCTCTTTTTGTAAACCTTTTTGTGAGTCAAAATATATTGATTATGCTTAACAGTGATTGAGTATATGTATTCTACAATTACTGCCGGTATTTTGGGGTTTTGTATACGAAATTTGAATCCGTTACCGTTGGACAAATGGATTTTTGCCAATGGTAACATGACCCACAAGTCAGGAGTGACAGTGCTGATTGGGTAATGCTGTAGATATAGACATTGTAAATGCGGATGCTCTCAATAACTGTAAAGCTAATGATACTGGGATGTATTCACCAGTATTTCTTGCTGATAAAATCTTTTTTAAAACGCGTTTCAGGTAACTTAATGTGAAGCTAATAGAAGCCAGCTGGAGAGCACTGAAGGCTTAGAAAAGTGGCTATAAAAGTTACCTAAATAAACGGAGTTTATGTTTTCCATAAGTCGGGTTTATCCCTACAAATGTATTGTAATTGAAACTTGGGTTTTATCCCATTTTGTGTAATATAAAAGTTTGGTGTTTTGAAACTTTGATAAATTATTTCCTAACTACGATCCTGATGTTGTAATTCCGCTGCCAAATTAATAAACACCGATACCACCAGCTCTATGTCTCGTGGCTCCCGCTCCCGGGGTAGGGGTCAGGGGTTGCGACATCGAGCGGTCCGAGTGCACCATTTGAACCCCCACTCGGGTATTGACTACACTCTCAACCTCAACTTTTCTACTCTCAAGCTTCACAACCGAGTTTTTACAACACCCAACACCAACCAAGTTTTCCACGACAAGTATTTTCACACCCACGCAATCCAAAAATGGTCTCGCCCGACCTGTACAGTCATTCCATAGGAAGGCAAAACTCATTCGACCCGTTTGCATATAGGAGCCCACCAATTCAATCACCAAGTAGAATGTTGAACGCTCGATTCCGATCTACGATGACTATGAAGAAGATGTTATGCCCGAAACGCAAAATTTGGATAAAGATCTTGGCGAAGCCGATGAAGAACATGAAATGCAGACGAAGATGTTGGTGAACCGAGAAACAAGGGAGTAAAGATGGAACATCAAACTTAGATGAAAAAACAAGAAGAGGCGTTAGCTAATGCATGGGTTCATTGTTTAATGTAATATTATTTAGTTTAATTTAATGTTATATCTATTTTTAATTTAATGTCGTTTTGTTTTGATTAAAATATGTTTTAATAATTTTTAGAAATAATTAAAAAATGGACTACTCCCCTTACATTTGAGGCACAATAGAGAGTTAAGAGAGGAGTTGACACTTGACATGAAGCGTATGATTTGTTAGAGTGGATAGATGACTACTCCCCACAAAGGAGCACCGCTTACACCCTAAGACTGATTATAAACATTTTTAATTTTAACATCTGAACAACAATTGGGCATTGGATACCCTTTGATTTCTAGTATATGTTTTATCTTGAAAAACACTCTCAAATTATAAATATTATAAAATTGATTTCTTGTACATGTTTTATCTTGAAAAACACTCTTAAATTATAAATATTTATAAAAGACATTTCTAATCTAAAGTTAACATCTATAGATTAAAAACTGACAATTAGTCAAATTAGATCTACTTAAATTACACAACTGTTAAAATAGGTTATTCTTTAAAACTTGCTAATTAAAAACCGGTCCAAACGGTTTCGTACCAATTAAATTATACAATTAGTTAATATAGATCTATTTGTATTACACAACATGTGAAAATAGGTTATTCTTCATGACTTGCTAGTTAAAACCGGTCTAAACGGGTTAGTACCACCTAAGACCATTGCTTATCGCCACCAATGACTCGTCGTTGCGAAACCACCCCCAACACCTCCTACTGCCACCACTTGCGTTGTCATCATCACACAACCCACCTCTGATGTTGGCACCGCCTCCACTACAATCATCACCACTCACCACTTGTGTTTCCACCAGGACCACCACCACAACCATTGACATCACTAACACCAGCGTCACTGCAAAATCTTATCTTATCGATGTTTTTAACATTAAAATAGGTCTAGTCTTCCATTTCTAGATTAGTCTGACTTGACGTAACTACACTTTTGTAAGTTTTCATAGATCATAGGGGGTGCTTAATTGTAATCGTGTTCCTAGCTTCTTGCTCGAACACTTTATTTTAAATACCTTGTTGCCATTAAAAATAATTTCTCATTAAAATTGATATCAAACCGTTGTAATAAAAGTTTTTCAATAAAGCTATTATACTCTTTTCAACAGGTGTGTTTGTTTTACTTTTTTTTACAATAAATAGCACTATATCAAAGTTAGCTAAAAATATAACAAGTTGCTTACATCAGTAATGGTTAATATATATTCTAAGGGACATTTTCTGCATAATTAACGCTTTTTAAAGAATGTGTAATTGTTAACGTCTCTTAATGCAATTTCAATCATTATTTTCCAATTTTTCACCTCATTTGGCATTATACTAGAAACACCTCTATCTAATCATGCTCATATAACGCCCAAAGGGACGGTGTTGGGGGTGTTATCAAGCCTTTCACGCCCATATTATACCCATTACGCATGGTCTAAAATTAAAAAAAGGGACAATACAATGAATGTCGCCAGCTATATATTTCTTAATTTAATTTCTCATATTAAAAATCGTTTTTAGCCCAAACGATTATGCCGACTAAACCTGATAGACATGATGTTTATTGACATTGTAGGCTCTTAGTCATGGTTGTAAAAGTCCCGTCTAGGCTCCAAGTACTCCCCGAGTACTCGCTACAAGGTAGGCTGCCGATGCCTGAGTACTTATCGCCTAGGTCGATAACTCCCGGAGTAATCTCCGCCTAGGCTGAGTACTCCCGAGTACTCTCAAATTCCACTAGAGAGCGCTTAGCGACTTTTACGCAATACTCTTAGTCAACCTAACTACATAAAGCTTATCATAACTTTTTCGTTACAATTGTTATTATTGTTTTGTTATTGTACCTTTTAAATTGTCAATGGTATAATAGTTAAAAAAGGTCAACACTATATAATAAAACATACATATTTTTTTATTTTTCATAAAAAGGTCACTCAGCCGAATTTTGATATACTGAAGTCCATAAACATGTATAAAAAGACAAAAAAAATCGCATAACATCATAACTGGGAAATCAAACTCCAGTAACATTAGAGATTTAGACTTTAGAGACACCCATAAAAACAATAAAGAACGAATGACTTTACTGAAACAAAGAGAAAAATTAGTTACTATTCTATGAAGAATTCCCTAACAAGTACTTTATATAGTGAGTTAATATTCTTTTCTCCATTTTATACATGTTTGGATATATATATTTTTTTAACGGCCAACAGAATCAATCCCGAGCACTCTCGGGGTATCCACCAATTCCGGGGAAAACTAGGTAACCCACCCGCCCTTAGGCACGACGTTGGAGTTACCGGTAAAACCCGTATGGCTTAAGAATCGAACTCAAGTTTCCTTGGGTCTCCTATCATTGTCCATCAGTGCCTCACTCTGCACCAAGTGAGATTTGAACCTGCATCTCTTAACTTAATTTTCGTATATTTTAATACACTAAAATAAAGTTGGTGAAATTTTCCTGGAAAACAAAACAATATATTAGTTTTCGAATTAGGCAAGTAAACAACTGTGAACTACTATTTAGTTTGTTGTTAACCAAACATCGGCCATACAGCCCATATCTCATAACAGGCCCAATTATAGACATTGGGCTGAGATTAAAAGTTCGGATTTCACTGAATGACTGAAACAGTGAAACAAAGGCCTTAATGTTAACGTCCTAAACTCCTACAGTACTCTATGTAACCATTTTGGTTATCAAAGATGCCCTTCGTTAATCAATCAATTGATCGCTAGTCGGCTCTGGTCAGACTTAGTTGACTGGCAAAAAATCTGCGATTCCGCAAAAAGCCTTAATCCGGCCAGTTTCCAACCAAACCATGTGAATTCCAAAAATTAATCTTATATACTTAAAAAATGAGTTGAGTAAGAGTTAAAACCTAGTTACTTAAGCCATCACCACTTTGGTGGGGTGGTAGAGGCTTTGTGCCTCTTGGGGCTCTACCAGGGTTGAATTCATGGCATAGGGTAAAATTGGTGTAATTTAGGAGTGGAGTTAAATGCTTGGTTGGTCCCTGTGGTTTACAAAAATTGCAGATTTGGTCCTAGTGGTTTACTAATTACACGCTGGTACCAGAACTTGTCAAAAATGAACTCGTTTGGTCCCCAGTCCTAACATCAGTTAAATATCTCTGTTAGAACACTTCATGTGCTTGGCACATGAGGGTAATTTGGTCTTTTCAGTCCAACCTATTATAAAAAGAGTTAAATACCTAGTTGGTCCCACCTCACCCCCTTCTTTTCTTCCCCAAACCACCACCACCATCTCATCTCCTCCACCAAATACCCACCACCACTCAACTCCCACTTCACCACCGCCGTTTCTGCCGAAAAAACAAGCCCACCACGCCGCCTTCACCGGAGAACCGAGAGGACAAAAAAAAACCCTATTAAATAATCATCAAACATATATCTTGTTTATATGTGCAAAAACACGCATACGTGAGAATGTACAATAAAGTTCATTTCTTTATTGCTAGGTAAACCCATGAACAATAATGATTCTGTAATTTGATTGGTTCTTGAGGACTCCTTTCTTTGTAAGCTAAATACCTTCCATCACTGAGTTTAATTCTACCTGAAGCTGATGATACTGATGATGCAGATGATGATGTCAACGACGATGATGACTTGGGTTCAACGTCATCTGATGCAGATGTTGAATCATCACACTCTGAAGGTGGTGCAGGTCTTGTTGGTTGATCAGTTATCCTCAAAACAAGTCATTCCAAGACAACCTATCATCATTCCCATGACCCTTTTCAATACCATTTCTATAAAAAGATAAAAAAGACTGAAACTTTATATAGATTTCAGTGACCTTAAATTTGTTTATCCTGCAATAAGATTTTGTGATCAACCCACTGAGATCAATTGCAGAGCTGATAACATATGGCGACCAGCATGACTTAAACTTCTTTGAGTGCGTTTCTTTAGATCTTTTCTTTGTTTATCACAGTTTTGTACATTCCCACGCACGCGTGTTTTTGCACATATTAACAAGATATCTGTTTGATGGTCCTCTCGGTTCTCCGGTGAAGGCGGCGGTGTGGTGGTGGGCTCGTTTTTCCAGCAGAAACAGCTGTAGTGAGTGGGAGTTGAGTGGTGGTGGGTATTTGGTGGAGGAGATGAGATGGTGGTGGTGGTTTGGGGAAGAAGAAGAAGGGGTAGGTGGGACCAATAAGATATTTAACTCTTTTTATAATGGGCTGCACTGAAAAGACCAAATTACCCTCATGTGCCAAGCACATGGGGTGTTCTAACAGAGATATTTAACTGATGTTAGGGCTAGGGCCCCAGCGAGTTCATTTTTGACAAGTTTTGGTACCACGCGTGTAATTAGTAAACCACTAGGACTAAGTCTGCAATTTTTGTAAACCACAGGGACCAACCAAGCATTTAACTCTTCAAAAAAAAACCTAGTTACTTAAAATACTTATCTATAAAAATGTGTATATGTATGTATACATAAAACTGAAAATCACATATAAAAAACCCGATCCGATTAATCCGAGTAGTCGCTAGTCCCCACCTCACCGGCCGACTAGCGAGTTCTCCAACCTTGAATAATATTCAATAACGTGTACTTAAAATGTACCGAGCAGACATTCAACCACACCTAAAATTTTTTTGTTGTTGACCAAACATCAGCCGACTAGCGAGTTCTCCAACCTTAAATAGTATTCAATAACATGTATTTAAAATCTACCGATCAGACATTCACCCACACCTAAACTTTTTTGTTGTTGACCAAACATCGGCCATATGGCTTATTAGCCCATACATAACATGATAGACCCAATTGTAGACATGGATCTCACTGAAACAAAGGTCGTAATGATTAACGTTGGATTACTTTGTTTAACAAGTTTGGTTGCCAAATAAGTCCATTGGGCTCTTGAAATTTTACTAATAGGATAAGATGATCCATCAGGCACATTCCAACTTCCAATCATCCACACCGTTGAATTTTGAACGATACACAAGTACAACCAAAACAAAAGAAAGTTGTTCAAACTTTGACACACAAATATTATAACCTCCGAGTGCAATTTGAAATAAAATATTAGTCAAACCATATAAAATTATTATAAAAGATACGACACCTAATTTCACCAAAGTTTGAATACAAAAATGGAAAATATGATATTAATTATAACATGGCACATGAGTTGTCCTATAATTATTTGGTCACTTTAGTTTATGCCAAATGGGTGATACCACATCTCACCCTACATCCACATTCGGTGTTTAGTTCTCATTTCAAACCACAAACTTCACATACATCCCACTTGAGTGCATATAAAATAGAGTTGAATAATAATTAATAAATAATAATAATGAGTATCCTAACAGGGAATTTTTTAAACAAGTCCACCTAAACATCTTTTTTTCCAAATTCCCCCTCTCATAAATCCAAAAACATAAAAATAAAAATAAAAAATGAGTCGCACCCTCCCCACCTAGCAACTCATATAACCCGTTTGGCCACTGTTCTTCCATGAAAACATGTCTCTCTCCTCTCTCCTCGACATCACACCTTTGATCTTTCATATCAGACACTCTCCTCAAAAACATTCGAGAATACCCTTGTTAGTGGTGCTCTAATAACTACGAGAGCAAATCTAAATATAATTGTATTATTAAAAGAATTGATTAGCTCTAATAACTACGAGATCAAATCTAAATATAATTGTATTATTAAAAAATGGATAAGAAAAGTATAAACATGAAAGATTAAATGATTTCTCTTTTTAAATTTCTCTTACATGTTTTTCTTGTAACAACTTTAATGCGTATGTATAGATGAGAAAGTTATAGTCAAATTATATATGTGTAGATGTTTATAATATATGAACACAATACAAATTTGCTTGCAAATATCAATTAACGTAGATCATATATAACCATAATTTAAAATTTGCTTGCAAATATCAGTTTTAAGTACATTTTTGTTGTTGAAAGATAAAAAAATATGTGACTGCAATCAAAGATGATTTTAGATTTTTAGATTGCATGGGAAAATCAACATTATTCCATGCTATTGTTTCGTCTATCTCACGCATCTTAAACATTTTCATAATTTTCAGATTTGAACGTGTCTTTCATATCCATCAAATCTGAGATGGAAGATTGAAAAAACTGAAAAAAAAAATCAAACCTTATTGAAATGAAAGATAGTTGATCGGAAAAAGATTGAATACAAATCCTAAAATTAATGTTGTAGCAAATGAATTGTAAGTTTATAACAAATGAACTTTTTTTAGACAAATATGTAATTTAGGGGAAAGTTAACCTTTCTTAGAGGATATGATAACTAGAAGTAACATTGTTTATAAAGAAAAGACAAATTAGATTTAAATAATCTCAAAACTTTTTTAAATTGACCGATAATAAACCCAACTTAGTTATTTGCCAATAATAATCCGAACTGGTCCACTTTTGACTGATAATAGTCTGTGTTAAATTTTTTTTTTTCGAATTACAACCCGATGTTTTAGGGCTTTTGATTAGAACGAGGATACGAGTTGATTGATGTAAAACTTACCTCGAAAATTGCCCCAAACGATGAAAACGGTGCTTCAATTCGGGTGTTTAAACTTCCAATTAACAAAAATCAAGCCGTTTGGAGCATCGTTTCGAGATAAGTTTTACATAAACCGACTCGTATCCTCGTTCTGATCAAAATCCCTAAAACATCAGTTTGTAATTCGAAAAAAAAACTTAACTGCGTTAAGCTTTATCTAACGACGTACTATTATTGGCCAAATGTGGACCAGTTCGGATTATTATCGACAAATAACTTAGTTGAGATTATTATCAGCCAAATTGAGAAGTTGGGATTGTTTAAAGGGAAAATTACCAATCTAGCCAAGACTTTAATCAAATTGCCAATCTAGTCACCTCATGGGTCCTTGGAAAGCCACTCACATGTATGAGATGAGTCTTTCAAGCATAGGATGAGTCCTTGGGGGCGAAACCCAATAAAAAATAGACACGTGGCCATAGACTCATGGATGAGTCTGCGGACGCATGGGATGAGTCCGCGGACGCATGGGATGAGCCTTTCATGTGTGGAATGGGATGAGTCTTTCCACGTGTCAGTTGGGAATTGGCGGACGCAATACTTGGCCATGCAGACGCATCAGAAGATTTGAGATCTGTGAGTGGCCTTCCAAGTACGTATGAGGTGGCTAGATTGGTAATTTGACTTTTTTCTTGGCTAATTTCTAATTTTCCCAAATTTAAATCCAATTTGCCGAAAGAAAATGGAACAAACTATACATTTATAGAACATGTATAATTATCTTAAATTCAAAAGTTTTATAAAATAAACAGAATGATTATTAAGCAAATTATAAAGAATCATATGTTATCATTTGCTAAGATAAATTAGACAAACATTAAATCATCACGCTACTAATATAATAAATACTGATTGAAAAAATAATAAATATTGATTGAAAAAAAGGAACTAAACGCGTTATCACAATAGTGACGCACGTGCATGTTATTGTCTTAACCTCCATCATCACGTGGGTGGATGATCTTATTCTGTCCCCACCCTCTTCATCCAGAGTATTTTCATGCTTAATACATGTATACCCTTTCTAGTTTTTTATATAATGTTTTACAAACTACGTAGCAACTTTAGTCATAAATAGAGACATGGACGTAGTTACAAAGGCGGTTAGAATTCAGAATTATAATACACCATGACAATATATAAATAACTTCGTAAAATTAATAAAATAATATCTAAATGTGTTATGCTATTTGCATCGTAACTTGGCTCTGAACATCAAAATAATAAAAAATGTAAAATGATAGAAACTCGGTTGGTTCGGTGAACCCGTTATAACAGAAGAAAAAGATAAGTTAGAAAATATGTTCAAAAGAGTATCGATGCATTAATTAAAAAATTAAACGAAAAAAAAAAACCTTCGCCACACTTGTTATAGCAAAGAAAAATTCGGAGGCAATTGTTTGGGGTAGAATTTTTATGATCAGAATCCTGAGATCTGTAGATTCAAGACAGTATCCTAATATCATCATCATTCATCATACTCAGTAAATCCCACCAATAGCACAACTAAGCTAAGGTAAGGTCTGAGGAGGGTAAGATGTAGACAACATTACCTCTACCCCGTAGGAATAGAAGGCTGCTTCCAATGAGACCCCCGGCTCGATAATAGTTTTACATCAAGCCTTGGACATAAGGCACATAACACTCAGCAATTAAAACAAAGGCCGATTAGTGCATGTACTCCCTTGTCTTTCGGCTATCAACGCCACCACATGATGCATGATTAACCATCCCCCTCTTTTAACGTTATTTTCACGAAATTAGTAAAACAAAGTTAAAATTATCGAACTTTCACTTTTGCCCCCGAGCACCCACACATATATACATTATATGCACATAGGGCGTATACTAGGATCCTAATACGTGGAACGTAAATAGGATCCTGGGCGGTATTGCTACTAATCACTTGTTTGTCTCTTTAGAGAATATTTTGCAGGAATATTCTAAACATAAACAGATGGGGGATCACTTGTGCGTGAACTTTCACAAAGGTAGCGTAAGAAAAAGTGTGGAAATGAAGTAGGAAGCTGCAACGGTCAATGACTAGTTCTTTCAGCTAGGATCCCATATAGATATCTCGGAGCTTTAGTTATGATTCATTTTTAACTTGTATTATAAAATGGCTTGGTTGAATAAACTTAGGGACACGAAACGCTCACTGTAAACACTTAACAGTTAACACTCGTTCACAAACAACATAATCAGCTGTAACACTTAGTTTGATCGATCAAGCCATACTTTGTAATCATTTTTCGTATTAATATTAGTGGAGCTATATAGTTTCCAGCTCCCGGGTTTTTTATGTCGGAGATCAACTTCACCAAGAAGATCGAGGGCTTTTCCCCCGTGATAAATCCTTTGTCATTCATAACATTTTTAGTTTATAAACAATTTCCTTAAACCAGGATCTTGAAAGAAAATTCAGGATCTTGAGCATAGTATTTGTTATACTCACTAGCACCTCACCTCACCTTATTATCTAAATTTGTTATAAAGTTCATCTTATCAATTTTTAACCAAAACAACGGGTATATTTAATTAGGATGTTTTTGGTTTCATTGTCAACAACCAATACCTTGCTGGGCTGACACCCAGTGGCGGATCTAGAAAATCCGTTAAGCGGTAACGTTTTAGAAAAAAACGGTAACGAAATCGAAAAAACGTCAGATTTTTCCAAATTTACACTACCGCGGAGCGCCAAGCGGTAGTGATGGCTACCCCTTCTGACACCTTAACTTTACTTTGTAATTTTTGTGGTTATGGAATGAAAGTTTACGTTGAATGTTACAAAAAAAATAACAAGATAGAAAACCGATTACAAAAGGCGTTGGTAGCATAGGAGCACCTGCCACAAATGGTAGTCTATATCAAGTAACTTGCTTAAAAACAGACAAATATTCTTATACAAAACAAAATTCCAAGGGGTGCATTATCAAGTGTTTCAAGGTACGATTCATCGTGATTTGTATATAAGCTTGATAGTTGTTCGGGGTTTTTGTGTGAACCCGAATCATCGAAATCATTACCAAACCGTTTAAGTCAGTCAGGTTTGTGTTTGCTATACATCAAGTCCGGGTATGATTCATGTGACATTGGTCGGGTTCTGAAATCCGTTTTCGATCCGGTCAAATTTTTTTATAACAAATATCGCTTTTAAAAACATAGACACGTGCGCCAGTGACATTCCCGTAATTCACACCAATCAGAAGGGCAATTAATTCTATCTACAACCCTATAAATACATCTCCCCTTTTTTCCTGTGTCATTCCTCTACTGAATCCCTCAACCACTCGCCGGCGCCGGCAACTTTTCTGTTTCCGATCATCAGCAAAGTAACCGACTCTCCGTTAATCTACTAGCCGGAGAAATATCATAGTTCACACATATATGACGTCGGGAACACGGTTGCCGACTTGGAAGGAGAGAGAGAACAACAAGCGTAGAGAGAGACGACGGCGTGCAATCGCCGCTAAAATATTCGCCGGACTTAGAGTTTATGGAAACTACAAGCTGCCGAAGCACTGTGACAATAACGAGGTGTTGAAAGCCCTATGTAATGAAGCCGGCTGGATCGTTGAAGAAGACGGAACGACTTATCGTAAGGTAATTCGAAATCTAGCAATCTGTTTGTCAAATTGATGAAATGTTGTTATGCGTACCGGTGTTTTGCTAGTTTAATCGTTGAATTATAGTGTTCGTTTATTTCTGGTGCATAACCTTTAGTTTTTTAGTGAATTTGATTAGATCTAGTGCTTGATTGAATTACTGTAATTGAAATTTAGTAATCTTTGTTCTAATTGATGAAATGTTTCTATGTATACTGTTAGATTGCTAGTTTAATGGTTGAATCATAGCTGCTATTTCTGGTTTATAATTTCTTGATTTTTAGTCAATTTGATTAGATCTAGTAATCTATGTTCTGATAGATGAAATATTTCCATACGTACTGTTAGATTGCGAGTTTAATAGCCGTTAGATCTTATTTCCGGTTTGTAAGTTAATCTGATTAGATCTAGTGCTTGATTTCAAATTTTCAAATCTGATTATGATCTGGTGGAGAATTTATCTTTAATTTCGGAATCAATGAAGCTGAAATCGTGCAATATAGCAGAAAAAAATAGGAGATATAAATCAACGGTGATGATGAAATTTGACTGGTCTTTGGTCACAAGCTTGTTTGTGGATCTGGAGATTTGTCGTTATGGGAGACATGATAACGTGCTTGCTGAGCATATGGCGCATGTTATCATGATGGAGTAGCACTTAGATGACCTGTTTATTACATCTCTTTCAGTGCGTTCTCTCTCTCTGATCGTCAACGATGGAGACTAACTTTCCTTTTTTTCGTAAAATAATTATCCGTGTCCTTTCCCCCTAAGCGTACGATACATTACTTTCTTTCTTTCAGGATTCACGTGGATTCACACGCATCACGAAAATTTCTTTTTATCCATTTTCCCAAGAAAATTGAGCCACACGTTTGTCCTAAAATTATTGAAAAAATTGGCCTGGGAACAATCGTGATCCTTTCTGAAACACAACTATTAGTCTATTAGGCCATCTGTTATGGTTGCGGGAGAGATCGCGGTGAGCCTGAGGTGGCCATGTGGGAGAGCGGGGAACACTGCGCCTCCCACTCGTCACTCGGAAAAAAGAAGGATTTGGGGATGATGTGGGGGAAGGAAGCTGATGTGGAGGTGTGGGATGGCGGGAACACCATGGCCGCTACTGTGGCATGATGCGGGAAGCGGGGAATTCTGCATGTACAAGGATAGCCGTATCTTTAACATTTGAAACCACAGCTATTAGTCTATTATCTATAAATGTTAATATAACACTGATAAGTGGTAAAGCTCAAAGTTTTAGTTAATTTCGGATGTTTGCCATCCGTAAGAAAACACAAGTTTCAACTAGCTAGCACACATAAAAAGATTTTATGAAACCAATATAGATGGTTTAACAAAATGATTATGAACTTGATCTTACAGCAGAAGTCTTTCTGAATATGTGCCTCTTCAATTACATAGCGGACCTAAGATTTATTTTTGGGGGTGCGATCGGAGGATTTAGCCATACTTTCAAGGGGGCGATCGGGATTTTGGCTTAATAGTACACAATTTTTTTATGGGTATATATTCCTCAATGTGTGTTTGGGAGTGAGAGGACTCTAAAGTTCAGCGTATATTGGTGAGAGAATTTTTAGGATGAGTGGCCTCCTAGGAAGTCCCCCTAGCAAACAAAAAACAAAGTAGTGGGTTGGCGATTGTCAAGGAGGACAATAGTATTGTATTTTTTTTATGATCCGATATGCTCTCTTGTGTAGGTTCATTATTATTTTTCAGATATTAGATGCACTATTATGGAAGAGAAAACTGCCATTTTGGTCCCTAAGGTTTGGTCAGTTTTGCCACTTTGGTCCAAATATCAAAGTTTTTGCATCTGGGTCCCTTTGGTTTCATTTTTGTTGCCATTTTGGTCCAAAAGTGAAATCATGTCAGATTTCTAAAAGAAAAACCTGGTTTTTTGTCCTTTTCCTCAGGGGCATTTTGGTCATTTAAGCATTAATAAACCCCAAACCCCTCTAAAAGGACAAAAATGCCCCTGAGGAAAAGGACAAAAAATACAGGTTTTTCTTTTAGAATCTGACCTAATTTCACTTTTGGACCAAAATAGCAACAAAAATGAAACCACAGGGACCCAGATGCAAAAACTTTGAGATTTGGACTAAAATGGCAAAACTGGCCATACCTCAGGGACCAAAATGGCAGTTTACTCTATTCCAATACATTGTTATCTTGATACACTGCTATTGTGTTATCTTGATACATTATTATGTTGTTGTCCTGCTATTTGATTATCCACTGGTATGGTACTATGGTCTCTGAAAACCTTAGGTGGCCATATACACTAGATGCTTGATCTTTTTAAATTTCAGGTATCTAAACTATATTAATTCATGATATATTTTCAAGATTTTACTACAAAGCTAAACCATCTTATCTTCTTAATAAATGTACTAGATTTCATAAATGTATGTTCACCATGTAATTCAAGACTCACGAGACAGTTTTCGGGAAATACTTTAAATATAACTAGAGTTCATATTGATTTTGTTAAACCTAACTTGTTGGATTTCTTTTGTAAAATCTTTTATGTGCACTAGCTGTAGAAACGTCCAGTGTTTTCTCAAAGACGACAAGACATCCAAAGTTTATTAAACCTTTAAGTTTCACCACTTATGAGTTATGAATCTTAATAACATTTATATATAGAGTAAATTGCACAAAACATCCTTTATGTTTCCTCAAACTTGCAGGTTCCAGCCTTAATATTTAAAAGTTGCTAAAAACAGCCTTTAAGTTTATTTTTGTTGCGGGTTCAATCCTTTACAGCTAACCACGTTATTTTCTTCAGTTAAGTTCCCTCACATGCATAACATGTGAGGGTATATTCGTCATTTTGGTTGATCATGTGAGGGAACTTAACTGAAGAAAATAACGTGGTTAGCTGTAAAGGATTGAACCCGCAACAAAAATAAACTTAAAGGTTGTTTTTAGCAACTTTTAAACATTAAGGCTGGAACCTGCAAGTTTGAGAAAACATAAAGGATGTTTTGTGCAATTTACTCTTATATATATTGTTGTTCTTAAACTTGTATGATCGGAAGTCTCCACACAAGTAACCAAAAACTTAGCCATGACCTTGTATTGGTCGGTATGAGTGACCAGATGTTACACTTACGTCTTAGATAATATATCAATATCATGGTTACTTTTTTCTAATGTCTTCTTTTAACTTCGTACTTGTGCAGGGCTGTAAACCTGTTACACGCGTGGAGGTTACAGGTGGATCGGCATCAGCCAGTCCAAATACTTCTTACAGTTTGAACCCCAATTCATTATCTTTTCCAAGCTCCATCTCATTTCTCTATTCCGCTAATGGCAACCCGGACCCTAATTCTCTTATACCATGGCTAAAAAACCTTTCATCCGGTTCTTCTCCTTCATCCAATTTTCCTCACCATCTTTACACACCCGGTGGTTCAATAAGTGCTCCCGTCACCCCTCCCTTAGCTTCACCTACTTGTCAGACACCGCGAATGAACGACATAGACCCCGCCTGGGTCCCACAACACTACCCTTTTTTACCGTCTTCAACCCCTCAAAGTCCAGGCCGTCAAACACCAACCGGTTCAGGATGGCTATCCGGTGTCCAAACGCCGCAAGAAGGACCATCGTCACCCACGTTTAGTCTTGTCGCATCAAACCCATTTGGTTTCAAGGAAGCACTTTCGAGTACTGGATCGCGGATGTGGACCCCTGGGCAAAGCGGGACTTGCTCACCTGCTATAACTGCTGGGGTTGACCAGACAGCAGATGTTCCTATGTCTGATGCGGTTTCGTCTGAGTTTGCTTTTGGTAGTCATATGAAAGGTCTGGTGAAACCATGGGAAGGTGAGACGATACATGAAGAATGTGTTTCTGATGATCTTGAGCTCACCCTTGGGAACCCTAGCACTAGGTAACTATTACTTCTCTAATTGGTGGGAAAAGGGGCGGGTCGGGCGGGTTATGTGAAAATGAGTTTGGGTAAAAACGGATAATTTACCCGGTCCAAGTGGCCAAATTGGGTCGATCCAAAACACCTTTAGAAAAGACACAATTTACTCCTTACTAATAAAACATAACCCGAATCAACTTATTTGATTTGTTATGTATTTTTTTTAAACATCATGAATTTATAATGATGTTTTTTTTTGTGGCAGATGAAGAGGGAGTGGTGGAATATGTAATGTATCATCAGTTGATTTTCTTTCTTAAAAAGATTATTTTTTCCAGGAAAAGGAGAGAAATTCATAGTAAATTATAGGTGATACTTCATGTGTGATGGTATCTCTTCATTCAAGTATTTTCCTATTTTATATGTTTTTTTCTAATTTATTTACTTATATTTCATTGACACACCAAATACATATATTTATTTTATTTTATTTAATGTAAATCTATAAGACGAGTGTGATTTGTGGGAAAATAAAACTATACATAACAGATGGCTAAAACACAACTTGCATTAGTGGTAAGAGTTTTTGGTGAAGTATGATGCTACTAAAATTACGAACCCAATATATGTTTTCTACTGATGTCATTTTCAAAATGGGTTGTAAATCGGTGACACTCTTAAGGTTGGTGATGTTTATAAACATAAGATTATTGTACAAAAAATTCTTCGGTGTCACATGACATGCAACCGCACCCGACAAAAGTTTGTGTGTTTTTTGAGTGAATTTTTCCTTTTATCCCATGTAGAAAAATGTAGATAAATATGGTTTCTTTTGCAGGTCGTACAGTTTGTTAATATTATGACCATTCAAAGAAAATCGAGTTTATACATCCAACCCCACAACGACTCATAAGTTTTTTGGCCCCAAACCGGATGATAAAATTTGGGAACTTTTCGTATAATTCCTTTTGCAGTTCATGTTGTTTGTTACTATTGCGACCATTCAAAGGAAATCGAGTTTATGTATCCGACACTAAGGGTAGTTTAAGTTTAATCTGAATAATGGATTATAATAATCCCAACCATTAGCCGTTGGCCGGCAACGGTCCAAACTTAAAAAATAACCAGTGGTGGTCTCACCTTTTCATATATTATAAACCAATGGACCTTTGCTAACAGAAAAAAGAAAGGGGACAAAAAGAAATTAAGGTTTTGTTTGTAAAGGTCCATTGGTTTACAATATGTGAAATGTGGGACCATCACTGGTTATTTTTTAAGTTGGGACCATTGTCGGCCAACGGTTAATAGTTAGTATTATTAAAATCCATTATTCCTTTAATCTTTTTAGCCCAAAGCGGATGATAAAGTTTTAGACCTTTTCATCAATTTTTTTAGTTAATTTGCTTTTGATTATGTGATTCTATATTACATGTATGTATGTATAGTTAGAAACCACAAACCATACTGGCAACAATTACAAAGCCCAAATTACATATATATAAATTTTCGTTTTTACAATTCAAGTGCCAAAGTCCTTGCTTTATTTTACTCTCCTTCAAGTTTCTCTTGTCGACACCAAGTCTTTGAATGAACAAAACATCATAATTCCATTTTCGTATGGTGAAGAAGCTAAAAAATAGTTTTCATAATAAAAAATTCTGAATCATGAAGACTTTAAGTGTACTTAATGAAAAACGTGTAAGGGACGAGTTGGAGTATAGACAAGAGGAAAGAAAAAAATATAAATAAATGGCCCTTGCAGGCTCGAACCTGCGACCTTCGCGTTACTAGCATGACGCTCTACACAAATGGCTAATAGCTTTGTTTAATATCGATTCAAAGTTTATAAATGGTAGGCCTGCCAGTTTTGTAAACTAAAGTCAGTGAGAATATTTAAAACTTTAATATTTAAGATAAAAAGACAAAAAATGGTTTATACTTTTGATTTCTTTCATTTAAAGATGCATTTGTATATACTAAAAGATACAACTGTATTTTATAATATAAAACCGTAAATAAATATAAAAATATTTTAACGTCACATAACAATGTCTAAGCATCTCATAGGCTGATATAAACTTATGCGGCAAAACGATACATGATCTCAATTATATAACAAGGTCTAAAGCATATCAAAGGCTGATATAAACTTATGCGGCAAAAAGATACATGGTTTCGATTATTATTTTTTTTATAAAATGTCTAAAAATAGTTATAGGTTTTCTATAATCATAATTTTATGTTTTAATATATACTATTTCTAATCAATATTATATATTTTACATTATACCGATTGCTTAATTAACTAAAAAATAAATTACATATAAGGTCTATGTAAATAGTAAGAAAAAAACATGCAATTGGCCTTCTGGTTTAATGGCATGGTGGTGATGTTATTAAGAGCTTGGGATCTGTAAGATCTTAGGTTCAAACTTGACTCAAGAGGGGTTTTTCTCACAGTGCCGGGTTTCCTTCTTGATGATTTTCTTGGGTGAGTCAAGTCCGGAACGTCAAAATCAGTATGAACTGTTGAAATCCTGTCTTATGAAGGCTCACTATGTTATTGGGGTAGCTTTGGGGTAGTTTCAAACGCCCATAGATGAGAACCTTAACCCAAATTTGAAGGATGAAATGAAATTTCTTACATAAGTTTCTTTACATTCCTAATAATTTGTTTTTTTTATATTGTAATTAGAACATAACTATTTTATTGAATTTAATTAGTTTATACATTTTGAGATATCGAAGTCACCTTTGTGAACAACATAGACTAAGAACTTAATAATATAAACAAACAAATAAATATAATACTCCAACATGACCATATACATTTCCGCTTTGTGCATCTTCATTTCAAATAAATACGTTCTCTTGTTTTTACTTTTTTTCTTCCCTAAATTCCATCTTCTTTTTTCAGCCTTACTCTCTCAATAATACACACCAGTTTTAGAGGTGTTGGCCATGGTGGAGAGCAGCGAGGCTGTCATTGACCACCATGGATCAGTCACATTTAGCATAGCGAAAGAAGACACTAAAGATACCACACCACCTTTGATCACTCGTCAATATTCCCAAAAGGTTCTTTCCTTAACTACATAATTCTATCTTTAAACCGTTGTAGAGAGTTTACTAATACACATTACAACTCATAATTATGTTATTTTAAATATAATTCGGTTTTCAATAAGTTTTATATCAAAGCGTAAGTAATATATATATATATATATATATATATATATATATATATATATATTTGCGTATTTAGATATAAAAAAATATTGGATATTAAATGTTATTAGACAAAAGCTATATGAAATGTTAATTGAAAACCGAAAAACAAATTTTAAAAAGGAGTAAATTACTTTTTGAGTCATTGTGTTTTAGTGGTTTTAACCACTTGAATCCAAAATAAAAAAGTTTAACACCCTGAGTCCCTAACCTCTCATTTTATAATGTTTTGAGTCCAATTTTTAACACTTGTACTTTTAATATTGGACTCAAGTGGTTAAGACCGTCAAAACATACCGACTCAAAACGTTATGAGCGGTTAGGGACTCTGGGCGTTAAACTTTTTGGTTTTGAATTCATGTGGTTAAAACCACTAAAATACAGGGACTCAAAACGTAATTGCACTTTAAAAAGTCTGGAGATTTGGTTGGTGCTAAGGGCGACAACCCTATTTGCGTAAAACTTTAAACTCATACTATGTGATCATATACTTTCATCATTAGCCCATTTCCAAGAATACGTTCTTCGAATTCTTGCAGTTGCTAGCGGAGTTGTTTGGTACATACTTCTTGGTATTTGCAGGCTGTGGTGCAATTATGGCGGACGTTGGCAAGAACAATATGGTTGGTCTGCCCGGAATTGCAATCGTATGGGGGGCGGCAAGGATGGTGATGGTTTACACCATTGGACATGTCTCTGGTGCACATATTAACCCTGCTGTCACCATTGCTTTCGCATCGTGTAGAAAGTTCCCTTGGAAAGAGGTGGTCCTGGTTTTCAATTTGATGATCATCTGGATATTTCAAAATGACACAGAGCAGAAGCAAAGAAATAAACAAAGATAATTCTGAAAGAAAATTGATATGTTATTGAGGTCCTTTGTAAATTCTAAATTGACATCATTGCCAAATTTTCAGAACTACAAAGTGTCAAATAAATGCTAAAATTAGAGAAAAAATAAACACATAAATTAAGTCAGTGATTTATGTGTTTCACGCTAAATAATAAGATTCCAAACGGCTAAAATTTAGGGAAAGTCTTTTTTTAACGACAAACTTGGATAACTGACGGACCACTGGAGTATTATCGTGCCACCAGCGGATCCACCCGATCATATCCATCTCCACTAAGCAATAATGCATATACACCAATTCAGAACGAAACCCAATAAATCTAGGAAAAAAACCCTATTTTGGGAATCTAACCCAAGACCTAATAGTCTCTAAGCCTTATCCCACCCCAAGATGCCTCTAGACAAATGTGCCAAACCGCCTATAATGTTTTCCACATGACCTAAATTGCCCAGATCTTTCCGCCCGCTGCTTATAGGCCCTTAACTCTACTTGTAGCCCAAGTTATACATCTTTATATGTTAGGGCCTTTTTCAGACTTGTATCCCTCTTTTTAGCTGAGTTTTCCAGGTTTGGATCATTTTTGTATCACAAAATCTTGATCTTGAATGATTTATCCATGTTTATGTAGGTACCTGGATATGTGATTGCTCAAATCCTTGCATCAACACTAGCAAACGAAACCCTACGGTTGATATTTAACGTGACACGTGATCAGTTTGTTGGAAATATCCCTCCCGGGTCCGACCTTCAATCCTTGGTGATGGAAATTATTATCACATTCTACCTTATGTTTGTCATCACTGCTGTTATCACAGATGATCGAGTTGTTAGTACATTTCTTTTCACTTTTACTTATCACTAATGATATTTCACGAATATGGTCAATGTAAATACATCATGTCACTTAATAAATCTAGACGGGACAACTAGCTGGGGTCGCCATTGGATCAACCGTTCTACTTAACGCCATATTTGCAGGGTACGATCTACATATCAACACTGGTTAAATATTACATAATTAGTAGTCGTTAAAAAGAGACATATTTTGATGACAGACCAATATCAGGAGCGTCAATGAACCCAGCAAGAAGCATAGGACCAGCACTCGTGTGGAACGAGTACAAAGGGTTATGGGTCTACATTTTGGGACCAATCATTGGCGCCACTGGTGGTGCATGGGCTTACAACACCCTAATGTTCAAGCCCTTGAGTGAGATAACCAAGGGTGCATCTCATTAATGAGTTTTGGAGTTGTATCTTTATTTACATCTTTTGGTTTACTTGCATGATGTAATACATGTATTTGCACTTTTTATTATATAGAAAATGTGTGGTTTGGTAATTATATATACCATGCATTGTTCTTATATATTTTTATATTTTGTTATAAGTTATAACCCTAGGTAATTTATATGACCATGAATTTGTGTTAATTATATAGTAGGCATTGTGAATATAAAAATAACATGTAAGAAAGATTCATTAATATTCCATATTATAAAATTCCAACAATCGTTGTTTTTTAACTGGCAGATATAGCTTTCAAGGTATTACAAGAAAAATGAATGAATCTGGTATTTTATCATTTTTATATACTTTATATTCTATGGTTTTATTGTTGTATTTTATCATTTTATATACTTTATATTCTATGATTTTATTGTTAATCCTAACGTGAACTAAATATACTTTATTTTCTATTGTTTGTTGAGCCGGTCTTCACGCACACTTTTGCCAAGAAACACATAATGATTTTATTGTTAATCCTAACATGAACAAGGTCCGATATGATACAAGAATGATGAAAAGGGCCAATATAAAATAGTCATAACATGCATATGATAATAGATGGTGTGACTCAGTTTCAGCCCTAAGAAGATTGGCGTACCAACTCTAGTGAGATGCGGGTCAGACGACCTCCATGAATTTTTTTCTTTAGCGATCTAAACCGACCAGAAATTTTAACACTGTTCTTTTAAAGGAAATTTATGACATCCTCAAGAAAACTAATTTGATATTCTAAAAACTTATTAATTAACCGATTAGGTTTAGGATATAATAGAAAGTTTCTATGACTAAGAAGGATATGAAGTAATCTTGTCAATCCATTTAGTAATCAAGAGTTAAGATTAAATGAATTAAATTTAATAAAAAAGAGGAGGCGCGTGGGTTTTTGTATGGGCATTCTAGTCAATCCAAAACGATAGTTTCTCTCTCCTCCAATTCACCTTCATTTTTTAAACGTTAATAACCCTTTCATACGACATTATTTTTTATAAAAATTGCACAAAAACCGAGCGTTTTTTTATCTTTAAAACGAGTATGCTATTGCTATGGTTCGAAAAAATAATTCGAAAACCCAGTTACGTAAAACAATGAAAAAAATAATTTCGAAAACCCGGGTTTTCGGAACTGCATTCGTGTCCGCAGAACGTGCGGGTGCACACGAGTTCGACTAAATTCCGGTTCCAATTTGCACCCCCTGCGCGCCCGCGCGTAGGACTTATAGTAAAACATGTCATAAAGTTATGTTGGTTATGCAAAGATTTCACCTTATAAATAACCTTATACTTTATCTCCACACCAATGTGAGACAAGTGGTTTATTATTTTGGACATCCATTCAAACACACTTAATTTCCAACATTATTATCATATAGTTTCATTTTAAGTTCAACAAACCATCATAAAACACAATGGACTAAAAAACATAAAAAAATGTGTTTTTTAAAAGGCAATGGAAAAAAAAAAAAAAAAAAAAAGACAATGTTTTTTTTATCTAAAAAGCAATGAATTAAAACAAAAAACAAAGTTTATTTCTAAAACACAATTGAATAAAAATATAAAAGAAAATGTACTTTCTAAAACGCAATGGACTAAAATCACAAAAGAAAAGTGTCTTTTGTAAAACACAATGGACAAAAAACACCAAAAAAATGTGTTTTTCATTCTTTTTTAAAACGCAATGGATAAAACCTGTGTTTTTCATTATTTTGTAGGACCAAAAAAACCCAAAAAGTGTGTTTTTCATTCTTTTGTAAAATACAAATTTAAATGAAAGTCTAAACTGAAAGGTATTTTGCAATTTTTCTTTGAGACATTTTATCAAACACCTGGTGTGCAACTTTTTATTAATGATTTCTCAATGAAATTGTAACTAATGATGTTGCCCAAACGCAAGAATACATCAAGACAAAAGAGTAAAATCAGAGATATCTTCACTTTGATATCAAAAATGTTTGAGAAATATGCGAAGATGAGTACCTGTTTTAACAGAAATCTCATGTTCCATCGCATCATGTTAGATTGAAAAAAAGAGAAATTATAGAAACATAAACTGGGTTTTCTTCAAAGAAATCGAAGAACACGTTGATTGAGTGTTCGAACCATTCATTGATGAAGAAAAATTACACCGTGATGTATAACTCTAGAGAGAGAAAATGAATGAAATGTTGAAAATGGTGGGTTTTTGAAGATACAGAGAAGGAAAATAGAAAGAATAAATAAAAGAAGATTGACTAAAATACCCTTCCCACTTGTATTTTTACTTTTCCAGATGGACGGCTAAGATTACTTCCTATCTTTTTACCCAAAACATACTTCCTATTTGATCATCTCCCTATAAACCTATTACAAACCAATTAACGCATATAAATGTGTCTTAATCTAACTATGTAATTGAACCGACACTTATTATTTAATTCTTCAAAACCGATGAACCATTCTTATAAATTAAGCACATTACTCCGTTAACCCAAAAAGCATTTAACCCAAATAACCACTTTAAACAACTAAATAAATAACCTAAGAATCACACCTAAATTATAAAATTGTCATAAATTAAAGATAGAATAATTCAATGATATCATGAACTATCACATTGAAATATATCATCTTTGTTCTTCGAATGTTATACTATTACAAAAGAGTATCATCAACAAATATTTACAGACGTATTACTAATGGATCCCATGAAAAAAATTTAGTTATGAGTATGCAAATTAAATACTAAGTTAATATGTATTAAAAAGTTAAATAAATAGAGTTCTTTATTAACTCGTTTAAGAGGACTTTATCTATTAAAAAGTTACACAAAAAAGTTACATAAAGAAGATATGACCTATTAAAGCCCAAAGTAGTTCAATTAGGCAAGTATTATCTATTTATCAATATCACAATTATGATCTAATTTTTGTTGAACAACAAATTTTTATTTATACTTCTTTTTGGAAGTTGAACCCATAACATCCCCAATTTAGATACTCCTTAAAGATTTGCTTTTTTCCATTAAGCCACCAACTTACTATGATCTAATATGAGACGGTGATTTCTTTCTCTTTTTTTTCTTTCTAAAATACATTATTTAGAAAAGAAAAATCCACACGGCGGATTTATAACAGAAAACCTTATAGTGAAACAAGTTAACATTCAATTTAAGAATTATACTATCTAAAAACAGTAAAGATATTCTGAACGTTGATTAATTGAATCAAATGCTAACTTTGATTATACATCATGATTAATAATTACTATATTCCTTGATAATCCCCTCTCCCAGCCCAATTGGTTCCCTTGGGGTGGGTTGGGCCGGTTCCTCTTTTGAGAGGTCACCGGTTTGACACCCGGCTGTGGCATTTGGGCTATTTTGTCAAATTAGTCCAAAGGTTTCATTCTTTGCATATGGGACCAAAAAGATTTCACCGTTGCCATTTTAGTCCATTGGGTTAACTCATTCATTTTTTCTGTTCACGGGAAGGGGAATTCGATCATTTTGTATGGCTGAATTGCCCTTCTAGTTAACAGAATTACATATCAAATGACGGAATTGCATTTCTCGTTAACAGAAAAAATAGATGAAGTTAACCCAGTGGACTAAAATGACAACGGTGAAACCTTTTTGGACCTACAGACGAAAAATGAAACCTTTGTACTAAACTGGCAAAATAGCCCAAACCACAGGAACTAAAATGGCATTTAACTCTTTTATTTTTAATATGAGTGTGATATATATATATATATATATATATATATATATATATATATAATATATATATATATAAACGAACACAATACATTTTTCATAATGGTACATTACAATTACATAACTAGCACAATTATAAAACACATTTCGGTAACTTTTAATATATATACATATATATATATACATAATATATATATATATACATATATATATATATATGTAGAAACGGGATTCAGAGAAAACGTTTTAAAGTGTGAAAACGGTGAGAACGGATCCTGGCCCAACACCTGGCAGAAGCGCGCTAAATTATATGCGGGGATGATTGTCGTTTTTCAACCCGCTCAATATATGGCGATATCATTATTCAAGTTATGGCATTTAATAAGAACAAGTTGATGTGTAACGCCTCGTATTTTGTATCCTTATTTTATAAGATTTTATATTCGTATCCTATTTTCGAGACGTTAATTATAATAAAATTCATATTTTATACATATTTTTTATTCACACAACCGATCATTTAAATACGTATTGTACGCAAACCGACACAATTAAACATATAAATACTTATACGCACATCTTCAATACTTGAATTATACTTTTATACTTTTTATATATTCAATTACATAATATATACTCAAGAAATACCAAGAAATATACCAACCATCTTTCCACTTCATCAATCATTTTTCACCTTCTTTAACCAATCATATTTCACCCTTTTCCACATCCTTTCTCCACCAATTATCTTTTCAATCATCTTCCACCTTCTTTAACCAATAAGTATTTCACACTTTTCCACCTCCTTTCTCTACCAATTATCTTATCAATCATTTTCCACCTTCTTTAACCAATAATGTTTCACCATTTTCCACCTTCTCTACCTATAAATACCAACCTACTTCTACCATTTTCTTGACACCATTCTTCTCCCCATCTCTCTAGTTCTCTCAATCTCTCTGAATCAAGAATTATAAGAATTCAAAAAGGACACTAAGTGTTCCAATCATTCTTCTCTCAACCTCTCTACTTCTCTCAAATCTTCCAAGCAAGGAAGAGAACTATAAGAGTTCTAAAAGAAAACACTAAGTGTTTTAAAGGAAGCTTGAAGCTCCAACCTCCAACTCTTCACGAATCACTAAAGGAAGCTTCGCAAAGAGCATACTCGACCCTTTTTACACTTTAACGAATTTTTGGATGCAACATGTATACAAAATCCACTTTACGCAATCGATTATAATTAAATACTCAAGCCATCGAACACGTTCATTGTTATGCATAGATAGTTTATGCTTGTTAGTTTCAACTTGTGTTTTCATGATATTGTTATGCTTAGGTTGTTATGCATGCTAGTTAAAGATTTAATTATATACTATTTACTATGCGTAAGTTATTTATGTATACGTTTCAACTTGAATATAAAATGCCATATGGATTTGAGACAAACTTTTATACATATACTTATAATCAAACTTGTATGCTCGCCAGTGCTTTTGTACTGATCCATGCTTTTATTACATGTTGCAGGATTGTGACAGATGAATCTAGTAGGATTGCCTAGAAACGCATTTAAAATTTAATGTTTGTTGTATTGTAATTTATTTTCAATCCTTTTGTATCTCGATTCCAATACTTTTACAAAAATCACTGTAATGAAATGAAATTTATTTATTTGAATACTAATTTTACATTAAACTTGTGGTGTTTGTAGTTCAAGCAACGTAAAAAGTAATTATTAAATACTTGTCACAATTAGTGTTATGAAGTCTCTTGCAATCTCGTTTTCGTCTCATCCCGATGTTTCCGCCATCGGTTGGGGTGTGACAGATTGGTATCAGAGCCATAACTGTAGGGAATTAGGTAGAATTGTCATGTTCGACCTAGTCTATAGTTTAAGTACCATACTTATGACCATTCTTGATACTTGTCTAAATTGTTATTCTTCCTACGTTGTTTCTCTCTTTCCTTTGATCTTAAAACTTACAATATGTCTTTCCTAAGACACAAAACACAATACACACACTTGAGAATACTCTTGTTCCACAATTGAAAGGACTCATCAAAAACAGGGATGATTCCCGCATTTGGTGACGAATTTCAATCCATCTTACATGATACTTTTGCACGAATTTCACCATCAAGTCAGGAGTGATATCCATATCTTGATGGGAATTTCCAATTCATAATCTAGTGGATCCTTATTGACGACTCGAGATATTATCTTGTTTCGTTCAATAAACCACATTTTGCGGACGAAATTGTCAAGCTAGGATTGATATCCATACCTTGATGATTGGTTCCACTCTTCGATTTTCAATCTCGCCAAAGTTTCGTAATTTCGATCAAATTAGGGACATGTATTAACTGGAAGGGTAAATACCGTTAATCGCCTGTCGGTGAGAGTATTTTACCTACTAGGCCAAGGCATGCCCCCTAATTCGAATGGACTTACGATTCACTTTGGAATAGTCGAAGTTTCTCAACGCGAAACGCTCCAATATTTTATGAAGCCCCTCTCTTATGTTATCTCAATTTCTATGCGATTTGATATTTTACGACATCGGTCACTTCGGTGACGAGGAACGCTATGTTATGACCTCGGTCACTTTGGTGTCGAGGGACGCTATGTTGAACGCTATTTATGACCTCGGACCTTGGTCACTTCGGTGTCGAGGGATGCTATGTTGAACCCTATTTTATGACCTCGGTCACTTCGGTGTCGAGGGACGCTATTTTACGACCTCGGTCACTTCGATGACGAGGGACGCTATGTTATGACCTCGGTCACTTCGGTGTCGAGGTACGCTATGTTGAACGCTATTTTACGACCTCGGTCACTTCGGTGTCGAGGTGTGCTATTTTACGACCTCGGTCACTTCGGTGACGAGGGACGCTATGTTACGACCTCGGTCACTTCAGTGTCGATGGACGCTATGTTGAAGGCTATTTTACGACCTCGGTCACTTCGGTGTCGTGGGGCGCTATTTACGACCTCGGTCACTTCAGTGATGAGGGACGCTATGTTACGACCTCGGTCACTTCGTGTCGAGGGACACTATGTTGAACGCTATTTTACGACCTCGGTCACTTCGGTGTCGAGGGACGCTATTTTACGACTTCGGTTACTTCGGTATCGAGGGACACTATGTTGAACGCTATTTTACGACCTCGGTCACTTCGGTGTCGAGGGACGCTATTTTACGACTTCGGTTACTTCGGTATCGAGGGACACACATTATACTTTACGGCCTCGTTCACTTCGAGGACGAGGGATGCACAATACTCTAATAATTATTCTACATAGGTCACATACAAACTTAAACATGCTTACATACTTAAATTTCTATACACTACCATTCTCACTTGTAATACGTTAGTAAACCCTGATCGTGACACGGAAGGTAACATGGTATCAGTTAGCGAAACGGACGTAATATGGTATGAGCATGGTGGATACGCCACAGATACTTCCTATATATAAGTGTTAGTACCATATTATCAAGGTTTCGTAAAACGTGCCATGAGAAATTCGGTGTTTCCTTAGACCTTATCGAAAACAAACTTTGATCACACACAATCTATTCTCGGTTATACACGCACATGCCTTGAAACGCTAACCTTATCTAAGGTCTCTCTCTTGAATAAAATTCGAGACGAAATTTCCTAAAGTGGGGGAGTCTGTAACGCCTCGTATTTTGGTATCCTTATTTTATAAAATTTCATATTCGTATCCTATTTTCCAGGCGTTAATTATAATAAAATTCATATTTTATATATATTTTTCTTATTCACACAACCGATCATTTAAATACGTATTTATTTGCAAACCGACACAATTATATGTATAAATACTTATACGCACATCCTCAGTACTTGAATTATACTTTTATACTTTTTATATACTCAATTACATAATATATACTCAAGAAATACCAAGAAATATACCAACCATCTTTCCACTTCATCAATCCTTTTTCACCTTCTTTAACCAATCATATTTCACCCTTTTCCACATCCTTTCTCCACCAATTATCTTTTCAATCATCTTTCACCTTCTTTAAGCAATAAGTATTTCACATTTTTCCACCTCCTTTCTCTACCAATTATCTTATCAATCCTTTTCCACCTTCTTTAATCAATAATGTTTCACCATTTTACACCTTCTCTACCTATAAATACCAACCTACTACTACCATTTTCTTGACACCATTCTTCTCCCACATCTCTCGATTCTCTCAATCTCTCTAAATCAAGAATTATAAGAATTCAAAAAGGACACTAAGTGTTCCAATCATTCTTCTCTCAACCTCTCAACTTCTCTCAAATCTTCCAAGCAAGAGGAATTAAGATTCTAAAGAAACACTAAGTTTTTAAAGAACTTAAGCTCAACCTCCAACTCTTCACGAATCACTAAAGGAAGCTTCGCAAAGAGCATACTCGACCTTTTTACGCTTTAACGCGTTTTTGGGTGCAACATGTATACAAAATCCACTTTACGCAATCGATTATAATTAAATACTCAAGCCATCGAACACGTTCATTGTTATGCATAGGTAGTTTATGCTTGTTAGTTTCAACTTGTATTTTCATGATATTGTTATGCTTAGGTTGTTATGCATGCTTTAGTTAAAGATTTTAATTATATACTATTTGCTATGCGTAAGTTATATATGTATACACATTTCAACTTGAATATAAAATGCCATGTGGATTTGAGACAAACTTTTATACATATACTTATATTCAAACTTGTATGCTCGTCAGTGCTTTTGTACTGATCCATGCTTTTATTACATGTTGCAGGATTGTGACAGATGAATATAGTAGGATTGCCTAGAAACGCATTTAAATTTTAATGTTCGTTGTATTGTAATTTATTTTCAATCCTTTTGTATCTCGATTCTAATACTTTTACAAAAATCATTGTAATGAAATGAAATTTATTTATTTGAATACTAATTTTACATTAAACTTGTGGTGTTCCTAGTTCAAGCAACGTAAAAACTAATTATTAAATACTTGTCACAATTAGTATTATGAAGTCTCTTGCAATCTCGTTTCGTCTCATCCTGATGTTTCCGCAATCGGTTGGGGTATGACAAGATGTAATAGTCTAAAACAATTTTTTGGTGTTTTCATTGTTTAGAACTTCTTGTTTTTTGGAGTTTGGCGTTTGTGTCATCTTGGCGTTTAGAAGCCTTTTTTGCAGAAGAATAATGTATTTCTTAAGCGGAAAATTAGATAACAAACACTAGAAAAAAGAATAGAAGCGAAAAAAAAAAAATTAAAAATCCGATTGCAATTTCTCTCCCAAATCTTCACTGTCATCAGTTGCTTTCTTCTTTTGAAATTATAAGAACTGTTAGAAATATATGGCGTTTTGGGTTTGACACGTTTTTTTTGTTGTTCGTTTCATATGCAAGGGAGCGGTGTGTAATATGGCGTTTTGTCATTAATGTGGCGTGTTGTTTAACAACAGTGGAAAAACTCTTTTACCCTTAATGAAGCACGTCCAAGTAATAAAGTTGATGTTATTTATGAAAACGCCATCACGAATCTATTCCATAGATTGTTTTGATCCAACGGATGAGCGGCGCTCTCACCGTTTTCACACTTTTCATCGTTTTCCCCAAATCCCACCCCTATATATATATTATATATATATGTCGTTAATTTTAAATGTAAATGTTATGTGCTACTATTGTTTCTTTTGTACTGATATTGAAATCCTATTTGGAGGTGAGCTTGTTATGTGCTAGTTATAAGTGAAATTGTATAACTTGAATCTCTTTAGCTTCTATCATTTCGTCACTTTGATCATTTAGCGAACGGTAGTGTACCCATGTCGATGTCTCCGTATGAGGGCTGCTGTTGTGGTTGAGTATGACATCCAGAAATGGTTGTGAAGAGAAGGGCGGGGATTAGGGTTGGCAACTAGGGTTTAAAATTTCAGAGATCGGACTCTAATACCATAATAGAAATATGGCCAAAATTGATTTCCCTTCTTATTAATCAATCATATATAAATATACAATATATATGGTTTCAACCTTTGTCTATCTAAACAATCATAATTACATAATATATCGTAGTCTAATAGTTTAGTTATGATGTTAGTGTAATTGCACACTCTATTTATTAAGTATTTGATTCGGAATGGAGATAAGAATGTTATTTTGAGATAAACCTCTTCTCCGATTTCTTAAATTTTCTTTGTTGCTACTTTTAGCCCTAATAAAATATTTCTAAGATTTGGACTCAAAATTAGAGGTGTACATAATTAGTTGCCACGTTCATATAATATAACATGATGACGCACATTCTTAATCATAAAGGGGTGAGGAGCATCTATCATCTTGTTCTAGCCTGTAAATACCTTTCACCAACCTTTAGGTATGTGAGATACATATGTACGAGAGGTAATAGTGGCGGTTTAGTGTGTTGAAATTGATGAACCTAAACACGACCATCTCACATACTTAAACTACCAGGCAGTCTTTCAAATCTAGATTATCAATCATTTACACAAACCCCGTTATGATATCCCTCTAAGCAAGCCACAGGGCAATGATCACTAAGGATCTTGCACACAATGACATACAAGTACACCAAGCCAATATAATACTCTAATGCCCTTAGCACCATGCCAATATAATACTCTAATGCCCTTAGTCTAAAGTACAGTGAGATGAAGAAGTCTGACTCATGCTCTCTTACACGGTGCGGACCTAATGCTTATTCTCATGTCAAAAGGCTCGTTATGGACTCGAATAACGGTGCTTTGTTTTGTAAGTATATAGCTCTTGGCTTGAGATACCTATGAACTAACCTAAACTAATTCAAATTTTCTCATATTCAAATCATGCAAATTAATATCGTCCCCATGACATTCACTATAAGAAAAGTGGTCATTTTGTTATGGAAATTTCCTACGCAGAAAAATGTGTCGTAAATTCTGACACATTTACTACGCATTTCCTACGAAAAAAAAGCCTTGATTTTTTGTCCAATTTGCGACACAATAGCGACAAAAATACCAATTCTAAGTATTGCATCGTAAATTATATTTGTATTTAAATTGATTTCTTTCAAAATCTTCTTCGATGATTTCATTTTCTCGTTAAATTATGAAGTCCTTAACACATAATATTTGACCAAAACACCTCTCTTAGTTATGATGTGATGAAAAAAATTAAACAATTATTGACAACTTACATAATAATAGCAATAACGGGTCGTGCACAATATCTTGTTTTCGCTCATTCAAATATATCTCAATCAACCCTTTCTCATTCAAAATCTAAAAACCCTCTTTTCTTTTCACTTAATATCAATACGAACACAAATCCAAAAACCCTAGTTGATTATTTTCATGAATTGGTCGTTGGGTTCAATCAATGTAGCCCTAAGGTACACCACCAGTTTCACTTATATTTTTCTTTTCAATTGCACAAATCGTTATCATGATCATAATTATTTTTAGTCTTGGGTCCATGATTGATAGATCTAACTTAGAAATCTTTTCTTAAATGAATCTTTGTTTTTTTTTTTTTTTTTTTTTTGAGTTCTTTTCTTCTCTATCCATGCATTGTATATTGGCTAAACTGAAGTGTTTTTTCTTTGTGAAGGTGCATTATGGTCTATTATAAGTTTAGGACAGATAATTAGTTTAGTGTCATGTGTGTGTAATATGAGAGACGAGTTGGATATCAATGCATAAACAAGGGGGCAAAAAAAGAACAAAAATTATAATTAAAAAAGTACAATGGCCCAAGCAGGTCTCGAAACTGCGACCTTCGCGTTATTAGCAAAACGCTCTAACCAACTGAGCTAATAGGCCGAGATGTCCTACTCCGTTTCAAAAATATATTAATGGGTTCAGAAACAAGTAGTGATTCATGTATTTTTTTCAACATTCTGGACCAGCATGAGGTCAAGAAAGTCAAAGATACAGCTAAAGCCGTGGTCGGTTGACGGGTCGATTTTGGTAAACTAAAGTCATGTGAGTTTAGCGACTTCTATTATAATCAACAGACTTCTTTTCTAATCACCAAAATAGTCTATGTTGTCACATTTAATTTAATATTATAAAATATAAGAAACTCAAGTTTTATTCTCTTTTATATGTATATAGCTATACGCTCTAAAAGACAACTCTATTTAGAATATGAAAACCGTAACAAGAATACATATATAATAACATAATGCACACAATGCTGACCAAATAAAAAATTATCCAGCAACGTTTATATCTATATAAGAATATGGTGTTCTACATACACTTCAGAAAGTTTGAATATGATACATTTTTGTGTGAAGTTTTTTGGATTATCGTTTTTTTTTACCGTAAGCCCTTCTAAATAGTTGTGCTTTTAAATTTACGAACTACTTAAATAAGAATATGAATCCCTTCATTTATGTGTGGCTGTATGATATATATGATGACTCGAGCTTTGATCACACTTGATCTGAAAAAATATGTGTGGCGAAAGACATATGACACTTTTTTTGTGTGGCTATTTCCCTATTTTGGCGTAGTGTATAGGTTATAGTAAATTGTATAAATTTACAAGTTACTTATTGGAAGACAATGAGACGGATATTTATGATCTTAGTTTCATTCTCGGTTATAAAATCGTGTCTCATACTTGGAGATATAAGATACATATCCGTTAATTAGTTTGTTATAAATATTCGTTTGGGTTTCTAAATACATTTCTTACGATTTAGGTTTTATTTAACTTCATTAACCAAGAAAATTAGAAATATGAGAACACAACGAATGAATTACCATATAAGTTTGTTATCCAGGGACAAAGGAAATAAAAAGGGAAATGTTTACGTTTATGATTAAGGTAAACCGGTATGTATGTTCTAGATAATCATGTCGGGTATAACTTAATACCATTTCCATCCCATACCCATGAAAATTTGAAAATAACTAATCTCATACTTGGTTCTATATCATAATACTCGTTCATTACTCGTCTCAAATATTTTAGGTTTCAGGTTTTTGCCGGTCGAATTAATTTGGGTCTGTTTGTAACCAGTAATACTTTCAAAACAGTTTATTTTATAATACTTTTAGTAAACTAACTATTTATTAAATTTTAAAAACTAAATAATAAACTAGTGAATGCTCAAACATGTTCAATATATGCTACGTAGAAAAATTACCCGATCCAGTTGTTACCACCTCTAGCTTTCATCCTTGCTGTCCACCATAATCTTCTATAAATACATTCTTCTCTTCTTCCCTGAAATCTATCACCATTTCCATTTTCATTTTCAGTCTCCATCTCTCTCCACACTCACACACAGGTTTCCTGAGGTGAATGGCAATGGTGGAGCGGTGGTGCTGCCAATGACCACCATGAAGTCACCTTGATCATAGCAAAAGATGACACTAAAGATACCACACCACCTTCCTCCCCTTTGATCAGTCCTCAGTTTTCCCAAAAGGTTATTTCTTTTACTCCATAATTCCGTCTTCAAATAAATAACAAACAAACGTACGCAGTAATATTCTTTCCTTTATTTCAGAGGATAGAGAGACTCTCAGTGCCACCTCGAGTCCACTTTTTTTTTTTAATAAATAAACAGTTATTTCATCTTCCTTTGAGAAGCAAATATTATTATTGAAACAATGTGACAAAGAAACCTAAGGATTGTAGAGATTTGACTGATACGATTTCATGATTGGATTTTTGGGCAGTTGCTAGGGGAGTTTTTCGCTACGTACTTCTTGGTATTTGCAGGCTGTGGTGCGATCATGGTGAACAATGACAAGAACAATCTGTTGGGCCAGACCGGGATTGCGTCTGTTTGGGGTGCGGCGGTGATGGTGATGGTTTACGCAGTTGGACATGTGTCTGGTGCACATATCAACCCTGTTGTCACCATTGCTTTGGCATCCTGCAGAAGGTTTCCTTGGAAAGAGGTGATTACATATGATCATGAATTTGATGTTTATTTGGATACTTGTTTCAACATTATAATCTTTATCTTGATCTTGAATTATTTTCGTAGTCGAGTCTATTATTTAGTATTAGTATTATTATCTGATGTGTTATTTACTTTTAAGTTTGTTTGTCGGTCATTATTCTATCTAGCTAGTTAAATATTAAGATATATCTATTGACGTTTTATCATTATCTCATCATCAAAGGCGGAGCAAGAAGAGGTCAAGAGGATCCGCTGCCCCATGTCACTAGAATTTGTTGAGTTTTATATAAGATATGATTTTTTTTTCAATAAAACATGAGTTAGACTCCTTTGTAATAAGTGGAGAAAAAGAACCTTATGATGACTCTCACTAAAAAGTTAATTGTGGTTCCGCCACGACATTATCTTGTAATTCGGTTGCAGTTCTATATATAACGAGATGAATCTTGATTGAGGACTATATGAAAAACTCTAAACTTATCACGACTTATTAATGTTTGTTTAGGTACCGGGATATGTAATTGCTCAAATCCTTGCATCAAGTATAGCCAGTGGAACCCTACGGTTAATATTTAATGAGACACATGATCATTTCATAGGAAACGTCCCTCCCGGATCCAACCTTCAATCCTTGGTGATGGAAATTATTATCACCTTTTACCTCATGTTCGTCATCAGTTCAGTTGCCACAGACGATCGAGCTGTTAGTACATTTTTACTCACTTATACTTATTATTAATAATATTTTATGAATATGATCAATCTAATGATACATTATGATCACCTAATCTAGACAGGACAACTAGCTGGGGTTGCCATTGGATCAACCATTCTACTTAACGTCATTTTTGCGGGGTACAATCTCCCTAGCTAGTTATACATTTTGGTTATAACAAAACTAGTAATCACTAAGATTGTGTTTAAGACATGCATTTTCATATGTTGGCAGACCGGTATCAGGGGCGTCAATGAATCCAGCAAGAAGCATAGGACCAGCACTCGTGTGGAATGAGTACAAAGGGTTATGGGTCTACATTTTGGGACCAACCATTAGTGCCATAGGTGGTGCATGGGCTTACAATACCATAAGGTTCAAGCCTTCTAGTGAGATAAGCAAGGACACATCCGACATCTCAGCAATGGTTTATGGAGTTGTATCGTTGTTTAGCTATGATCTATGGGTTTATTTGCATGAGATCTTGCACTTAAACAAACAAGAGATTACACCCGCGATGTAATACATATATATTCACACTCTTTTCTTTTATGAAAAGAATGTATCATGCCTTGGTCTTATATATTTTTTATATTTGATAATATATGATTGTAAAATTGTGTCACATACCTGACCCAGTGTTTGCCGGGTATATCTGCGGGTATTGGGAATACCTACGTAGTACTTTTCCTTTGAATATTATTTATTTTGGCATATGAGATGTTACTTCCCTTCTCAACTGTCAGTATTTTATTATATTTATTGATAATACATTCATTGTACATGGATATATTTGTTGCCTCACGCTCCTTAGCCTTAGATTTATTTCAAAAGCATTACAGAAAACATTTTCAATCTCGCCACTATCAAACATTTGTAGTGTGATGATGTACATGAGCTGACGGTTGACGGCCTGACCCAAGGTTAGCGTTGCCTTGTGGAATAACCGTCATCTCTATAAAATCACTCAAGCATTTATTTGAATGGGTCCATCAACATATATATAAACGCAACTCATTTCCAAGGGCTTTCATCAAACGTGGGGTGTGGATTATATAGAGACCTTCGCCCTGCAGTTTTTCAAACCAAGCACCATTTTTTTGGTTATCCCGGTTGCTGTTTACCAAGGATAGGATATTCTGTAGATTGATGTTAAGAATGGCTTCATTCGTGGAGAGCTACCTCATGAGACTGTATATGTCACAACTAGCTTTGTTGACCCGATGCGTCCTCATCATGTTTACTGGCTTAAAAGACCATATATAGCTTTACTAATATTCGAGTGTACCTATGGATGACCCACGGCTCTAACGATGCTTTGTTGATGTGTTTGTTTCAATATCTTGTCTTGTCTCGTCTAGAGATCTCTTATGCTGTCAGTAGGTTTCTTATTTACTTAGGAGACCTACTGACCATCACTGGATTGTTGTGAAGCTTAATCTTCGCTATCTTCGAACTATTATGTCTCCCAGGTTTACCATGAAGATATTCATCTTACTATTCATGCTTATGCATATGCTAGCGGCTAGATAGGCTGCCTAGATGATCGTCGCTCTACCACATGTAATTGTTGTTTCTTGGTTCAAAGGTATCAGTTGGAGATCTAAAACAACACACTGTAGCTCGCACTAGTACCAAGACCGACTATCGTGTACTTGCTCACACATCATCTAAGTTACATTGGAAACATCATGATGTGACAACATTAGAGCTACTTATCTGGTCATCAATCTCATGTGTCATGTCATCAGGAGATTGACTTTAATTTCATCAGCATATGGTACTCGCACATACTCTCAGATTCTTTATGTTCCGACTGTTGTTCATATTGTCAGTATTATTAGTAAGAATGTGCGGTTTTATGATGAAAGAATGCTAGTTGTATGTATAATATCTTAAAACATTTTAGGGGGCTATTGTATGTCTACATAAACTCACAATTTCTGTTTCGAAGACTTGAAAATTCCATCTTGTGCCACAATTCATATAAAGTTTAAGCATGGAGATCTATGGAACGTCGAATCCATCATTTTATTAGCGTACTAGCGTCTACTTGACAACCAAAAAAAAATCAGAAGTTCAGATGATTAATTCATAAGTTGATCAAATGTAAGCCAGCAAATTGCAATGCATGTATTAATTCATAAGTTCAGAATTTGAAGTTGATAACATATAGATAACACAGAAGCATCTATAGCAAATTGCAATGCATGCACCAAGGTTAACAGATAAAGAAACTAGCTGACTGACCCTGAACCAATTTACCCATCAACAGGGCCTCCGTCGCGGTGTAATTATACTTCACCTTCCTAGCTTCCAATTCACTGATCGCAAACGACTTTATAAATCTGAACATCCATCTTCACTCACTCCTACCAAGAACAACAATTTTGTCAGGCAACAAAAATGATGATGGCTTTGTCTACAAAAGCGTCTAGGCGCAAGGGTGCACTTTGAGGCGAGGGTCTGCGCGTTTTACTACACAAGGCGTTAGTTGTACATGAAGCGCAGCCGAGGTGCGCATTTTCACTAAAAAACTGCCTGACGCGCAGCTGAGGCGCGCGCCTCTTAGGGCGGTCGAGGCGCCGCGTTTGGGGAAGCCACCACACATGGAACACCGTGGAACACCATCGCCGGTGTAGTCCACAACGCGTGGTAGCCTTAACGCGTGGCCCGGAGAACGCGTTTTGAAAGCCAATATTCGAACGTTGGGGCTTGTTGACCGTTGATGATGATGGGTTTTTTATATACACCGTTGATAATGTTGGGTGTGGTGAGTGATGGACATTTCCACTAAAATCCATCACCAGTGATGGAATAAAGCTCGATGACGTGGCAGAACTTGATTGGAAGTTGTGAGTGATAGGGCGCCCCGGCCACCCTTACACATGGTGAGTTTTTGTGGATCAAAAAGTTACATACAACTTTTTAGGTTGTATATGTATGTATTTTATAAACTATATATAAGGCATACTTATAACTAAATTTCAGGCAGGAGATGCTAAAAACCTATGAGGTATATAAAAAAAATAATATAAGATACTTGCGCCTCGAGTACGAAAGGCGGTGCGCTTTTGCACCTCAGTTTTAGACCTCGTCGACTTGGAGCACTGCTCGCATTTTCAAACCAAGGATGATGGCATAAGTACCAAACGTAGAACAACAACAAAAACAAAATTTACCAATACATTTTGTTGATTTCGCTGGAGTTACCATCTCTGGTGTACTGAAAAATCCCGGTCAAATTGTGAAATTTACGAAGTTGATTCATACCCATTAGTTTGGAAGGTATGTGCTGCACATTGACTTTTAGGGTCAACCTTGTCACATTTCAGTTTAAAACTTAATATTTCTTTCATATTTGTAAAAATCGGGACGAATCTCCAATTAATAGGTAATCTATAGTCTACCAATTCGATTTCACCTAACTGGACCAAAAAATCGGTAGGCGGTCTAAATCGGCGCAAAACAGTCCCTTGGTTTTAATACGCTAACCCGAGTTCCTGACCCAATCCATGGATCCATGAACTAATATGTTAATGTTTGAATTTTTAGTTACCTTATTTGTTATGATTAAGTTTAATTGTTTATTTTTGAAGTACTAAATTCACATCAATGTATGTTTATATAAGTTTAAAAAAATATATATTAGAAATTCCAATCCGATTAGCCGCTGCTAGTTGGTACCCCTAAGGGCGATTAGCGCCTAATGATTTTTAAAACACTGGTTCCTTTTGCTGAAGATATGACATAGCATTCCTATATATACAAACTCATATAAGTTTTTAAACACATTTTAATATCTGGTTGACTTCAAAAGTCAAACATCAATGCTCAATTCAATTGAATATTTGAATCCACATGGTAGCAATCTGTAAGCAAGAATCATAAGACTTACAGATTCAATAGTTATTTAATGTTTGCCTCTACTATTGAATCTATTATGAATAATAACAAAATCATAAAAAATAACATCTACTTTTCCAAAATGAGATCAAGAATCTAAAAGCACAAGTAGATCACGACACTTACCAACTGATTTCAAGCTCTATGTACACACGATGGATCATAAACGCAACACATAATTACGAAAACAGCAATAATCTTGGAAAAACGGACCAATACTTGCTTTGCAAATATGACCAATAAACAAAAACAAATAGAGAAAATATCTATAACCTATGTGTATGCTTCATAAACTGTAATAACGGGCTGATCAAAGCAGAAGTAGCGTTTCCATGTAGGAACACACATAATATGAATATTTTCTTCCAATAATTCCAACATTACGGATTGATTTAGAGTAGGGTTCATAAGCAGCAAGTCCTCTAACGGCGCCATGATAAGGTTCTAATTCAACTAAAGGATCACCTGTCTTCCTAAATCCCCTTACATCAACTATAAATACGTCTAACAAGTGATTACTAATAGTGAAGAGCTTTTTAAACGATTTTAGAACACCGTCCATCATCCATACATGGTAGACTACTTGATCACCCTTTAGAACTTCTTCAATCACAGCAACCGACTCCTTTAGCTTATACAAGGTCAACCATAGACAACCGGTTACACTATCCGGGAGGTTTACTTCTCCAAATTCTTCACTCGTCATATCAAACGACACAATCAAATGACTACACATAACTCTTCCCGTCACGGAATCATTACCAAGCCAATAAAGACACCCATCTACAACTACCTGATTCCCATGTATAAAAATCGAATTACTACGAGGGAGAATGCTGCTATATGGACTTCTCCAAGACTTCGTGCTTAATGTAAACACTTCAACTTGCCAAGGGTTGGTGCTAACCGGACTTGTGGAATCTCTCCACCCCCAGTTTCTGTTATCAATCTTGACAATCTTAGGGTCAGTCGTTTCGCGACAAAACCCAAACCCGTGAACAGTTTGATAAGTTATCCCAGGAGGCATAACGACAGTAACCGATTTCCTAATCGAAGGATTCCAAATAACAGCCTTGCGGGCTTTACCGAAAAAACATAACAAGCCATGAGAGCTGCCAATTTTAATAACATTATCATCAACATCATCAATCAATGGAGGAAGGGTAACCGAAACATTCTGTGTGGGGAAACTATCATCATCAACAATTGAAATGTGTTGTTGCTCATTGTTAACTAAATCCTTATAACTTACAAGCAGATGTTGTTGTTGGCTGCTATAATGTGTAATGAAATCAGAGCTTTCGATCAGAGACTTATATGATTTGGAGATGGAGCGGAATCGAAGCAACGATTTCACTGGAAGATTTTTCATAATTTCTGATTGGATTTCAAACGGTATGTGGTCTGACATCTTTTGATTTTGATTACGAATTTGTAGGGTTTACGAGATATTGAATTTGTAGGGTTTACGAGATATGAAATAGAAGATGCAAGATATTCTTTGAGCAAGTTATTCGCATATCACTTATTATTATTCTTTTAGCAAGTTATTCTTGTAGCCACGACTTTACAAGGCACACATGTTAGTAATATTAAACTTAAACTTAATTATGTTTTATTTTGATTTGAATTATTGTTTAGTCTTAGTTTATAGTGCGGATTAGAGGTGATTAAAGGTGGATATGGGTTCAACCATCTTTAACTACCGTTCATGCATACAGACATGGTTTCATTTAATTAAAACGGGGGTTGGATTGCGTCATTTGTGTGTAATATGAGGGACAAATTGGATATTAATACATAAACAAAGGGGCAAAAAGAAATAAATCCAAATCAAAATAAAAGAGTTATATGGCCCATGCAGGTCTCGAACCTGCGACCTTCGCGTTATTAGCACGACGCTCTAACCAACTGAGCTAATAGGCCGAGATGTCCTACTCCGTTTCAAAAATATATTAATGGGTTCAGAAACAAGTAGTGATTTTCAATATTCTGGACCAGCCTGAGGTCAAGAAAGTCAAAGATACAGCTAAAGGCGTGGTCGGTCGACGGGTCGATTTTGGTAAACTAAAGTCATGTGAGTTTAGCGACTTCTTTATAATCAACATAATATTTTATGTGGCCATTTAATATTATAAAATTTAAGAAAAGCAAGTTTTATTCTATTTTATTTACCGTATATATGTATAAGCTGTAATAAGAATACGTAAAAATTGGTGCGTTTAAATGTTTAATGCATGCTTGATACAGAACCAATTAATCAATTATAAATGAAGAATTATGAGAACGACACGATGCTCAAAGTGTTGATTAGATATAATGCAAGACAAAAAAGTGAATGAGGTAACCGGTTGTACGTGACTGTCACGTATCGCATTTAAAAATATAATACACTTAATATGTATAAATATGTACATTTTTAACAATTTTCTAGGAAAATTTAATTATGTATTCGACGTCATGTATATAACAATATATGACATGTGTTAAACCTGATATAAAATTATCCGGCAACGTTTATATCTTATACAAGAGTAAGGTATACACCGTACATTCTCTTCAGAAAGTTTGTATATGATCCACTTTAGGTGTGAAGTTTTTTGGATTACAGTTTTTGCCGTAAATCCTTCTAAAATAGTTTTCCTTTTAAATTTGCTTTATTCTATTTTTAAAAATTTTAAACTCTTTATTTGATCACTAGACAATGATATTCGTAAGTGCTTTTTGAACTACAGGAATAGGTATAGGAATCACTATAATAAATTACTAGTGACGTCTCTAACAATTTATTTACCCTGTGCGAGCTTGAAATATATGCCCTTATGCGTAAACAATGCAATTACGAAAATTACAAAATCGTAGTATTCGATAAACATTGCATTTATAGAAAATGAGAAAATTATAGCATTCGAATGAGTTACATACCGTAATAACTAATAAGCTAATAGCTAACAAAGATTCGTGCAGCCCTCCTTGCATTTTTCATAGCAAATTGGTGGATCAACTCTTCACAGATTATATTATCTAAGACTTCGTTTTCAATTAGTAATGGGCTCAATTAACTTAGAAGGCTAAATTCTAAAGTCTAAAATATAAAAAAAAAAATGATTTGTAAATGAACCTTACTTGAAATTGGTATGGGTTTACTGTTTTTAAAAAATTAACATATATATATCGAATTTTTTAATAACATATCCCATGCGAAATCACGGGCCCTGTGCGGAAGTTCTCCCCGCACACCATCTAAACCTCCCATGTAAATTACTATATTTATATAGTAAATTTACAATGCATGTAATTAATGTAAGTTCAGCAATTTTAATAGAAGACAATGAGACATGTTTTAGTTGAGTATTCATACTCTCACCTCCATTCTCAAGTAAATCCGTGTTTATACTCCTCAGGTATTGACGACTATAGATATTTATCATCAGGTATTGAAGACTATAGATATTTATAGGTATTTGTTGTATCTGTTAGTTTGCAAATATTATTTGTTGCGATTTCTGAACACATGCTTGTCACTATTATTTATATAACTCTTTTAACCAAAAAATAAATATATTAGAAACATGATACACAAAATTAGTAAATTACTTTATACCCAAATTGTAACACCTCGTAAAAACCCGTCCTATAAAATTCCGACACATGTCCCACTAGTCCTCGTATGCCACGTACTAAAACGAGATGAATCAAATGCGTCGTTATGTTCTTTTATAACATCTGAACGACAAATTACTAGTTAAGGGACTAAAAGTGTCAACATGCTCAAAATAAGCCTCTGAATGACCTTCTATGAACCAAGAGTCTTATAATATTATTCATACTCTTATGTGTGCCTATTATATGCCAATGAAGGCTTTACGCACTAATTATAACGTTTCACGCAAGTTGGAAGCCTAGGGACTATTCCTGACAAACCACAGAAACTTGCCAATTCTCGTATTTTAATATACAGGCCCAATATATGGATAAAAATATATTGAATACAATAATATGTTATGTTTTATTGATAAGGATGCAAGGATGTCCATCGTTGCGAAATTGCGATCGTTTCTGTGTCCGTTTAAGCGTTTTACGCATTTTAGCGAAACGCGCAACCGTACAACCGAGCGAACCGACATCTATGTCATTTCTGGACATATTTAAAGTTTCCTATGCTTAATCATCCTTGTAAAGCCTTAAAATGGGGTTAACGGGGGTTAAACACGTCGAAAACACCTTAAAATGCTGCAGCAATTCTGCCAATTCTGAAACTTGGAATTCCCAGGAAACACGCGAGAGAATCAGGGAGATCTCCCGCGACGCGCGAGGGATGCCCAGTAGCAGCAAACAGATGGCAGCAGCTGGTTATCACCTTGGCCACCACTCAAATCACTTCAGCACCTAGATTTCAAAACCATGGTCTCATGTCTGGTATTGGACACCTCATAAGACACTTGTTCACCTCTAGGATGCATGTCCAACACTTGTCTTGATCCTCATCAACCTCCTACTCCATAAATTGAAGCTTGATTCATCCACCAAAGGACTTGCATGTTCTTGAAATTCACTCTATCAATTCATTGCAAGTTCCAGAGCTTCAAGGATCTTCAAATCCACTCTAAATTCGTGCTAGGACATTTTGTAAGTGTTCTTAATCCTCCTTTTTCAGTTCATCATCCATTTGAGCTAAAAGTCAAGTTCGTTGTAAAAGTACTTTGACTTTGAGCTTAAATCTCTATGGTCCAGCCATGGATCGATTCAAACATGGCTACGTGACCATAATGAGGTAGGTATTAATCCCCCAAGAGGGCACCTCCTAATTACCACGTTTGCATGACCGATTGACGAATAATTCTTATTCATAAAAAGTCAAACTGGGTCAGATTTGGTAATAAATGCATAACTAGTAACATGCATGTCATAAAATCTGTTTTATCACTCTAATAACTTGGTAATAATTATAAGAACATGTGGGAACATATTCGGCTCGTCAATTCCAGGTCTAAGGTTGGTTCGCAACCGAAAGTCGCAAAGTTTGACTTCTGCTTTGACTTTCAGTTCTGACCTGATTTAGAGTCTTTTAAGGCCGATCCTAAGTTGCATTATGATCCTTATTTGATGTAGTATAACCCTTTGAGGTCATACCACATGATCATAATTATATTCCGAGTTATGCGCAAGTTTCATCAATATGTTAAATATGACTACTTTGCCCTTTTTGCGTAAAATGAGATTTAAACCAAAAACGGCCATGCAAACAAGTTACCTACTGTTATGATGACTTGTTTGACTTACATGCATGTCATTAAATTGGTCATAATATGTGTTTTTCCTAAATATTGCAAATCAAGCTTTTAAAGGACCGAAATACCCTTTTCGGCAAATAAATTATTTTAAACGTTAACTCCTACAATAAAATACTTTACCAACTGATGTTAAAATATATTTAGGATTATTTGGGATATTAAATCGGTTTATGAACTGAGTTTATGTAAAGGTTCTTGCATGGTGTCGATAAATGACGATAATGCCCTTACGGGTGCATAAAATAAGTTTTAGAGATATTTTCTAAACCAAACCTTTTACCTACTGACTTTATATATTAAATAAATTATTTTGGTTGTATAGACCTGATCAAAACAGTAACTTTCCTTAAACATCGATCTAAATCGTCATTTAGCGACTTTATCGCCTTTTCGACGCATAGTATGGGTTAAAACCATGTCTAAGTATCAAGACTTGTTATCTACTGATTTTAAAACTTATTTAAATATTTTTACAGTAGGTGCAAGCTATAAACTCAGATTTCCAAATAAGTCTTCAAATCTATGTGTGAGATGACCAAATTGCCCTTTCGGGGCATAGTTTGGTCTTTAATTATAAACACACATATATTTGATACCCTACTGATATAACATCATAAAGTAACTATTTTTTTATAAATAATGTATGACCATAACATCAGATTATTCACCAACTTCTTTTTATGAATCGTAAAATGACCATAACATCAGATTATTCACCAACTTCTTTTTATGAATCGTAAAATGACCAAAACACCATTGTGAGGCATTGTTGATTTTAAAACTATAACGGACATACAAGTTGATATCCTACTGATATTGAAACTTGTTTAAAGTATATTGGCATATGGAACTCTTTCATGACTCATCTGGTTACCCGATATCGCTTATATACGTACGGTTAAGCCTACGAGACTAGTTTACGCAGTTTAACCGAAACGCGTTTAACCTTATCATAATTTTTATCTCAAATTCTAGAATGTTAATAGTTTACCCATATTTTACAAGTCTTAGTACTTGTTGGGTTTAAACTACATTCTGTTCAGGTCACCGCTTAATCAAGCGTATCGTACCGTTCTTAATATTTTAAACTAGCCGATCCAAGTCAACGACTTAAATAAGATCCGCTAGCATTCTAATTGGTTATTTATACTATCATTCCAGACTAGGGCCTTCAGGTAAATTGTCCCTACGCTTAATTAGTTGGATACGGCTGTGCTTATTATATCTCTTATTTAAAAGGACTTGTTAAGCTCAGGTAAATACTCTTAACCTATTTTCCCTATACGGGCTTGGGATACAGTAAAATATTTACCGCATGATCGGGTATGGGATTCGAAGACCTATGTGTCGGGAAATTCAAATAACCCGTTTTAATTCGTATTGCTTGAACAAAACATTGGGGGTTAATGCGACCGTGTCCTGGATATCCTTGACTCATTTAATTGCAAATGGCCATGACCTAAGCACGGGGTGTAGGCATACACCACCCATTGGAGGTTTTCCCAATAAGGGAATAGGTGGTGTGTCGGTTAGCCATGAACCGGCATAGTTTCCGGTCCCCGTATGTACGTCAAGTTATGTAAAACTGATAACATGAGATATAGTTTGTCCCAAGTTTTATAAAACATATGTACCAATGTGTACATAAAAATGATTTCGAAATGTTTTCAAAATGAGTCGGTTGAGTGTATTTACCAGTGAAAACTGACGTATTTTCAAAACAATTAAACTACAGGTACAAATACGTAAATAGGCCGGAAGCTGCTCAGTAGTAATATAAGAGGATCTTGCAAATCCTTATATGTGCCAAGTCTGTTAATCATCTTTTGTACATTTTCGATCCGCCTGTGGATTTTCATTACGAGCCACTGCATTTGAACTTTAAACCTTTCGGCTTGTTAACGATATTTAAATCCAAGACTTCCGTTGTGCTATTCTGTGTTGCTTGGTTATGATGATATCAACATACGTCACGATACTCCCTATCCGGGCCCACCGGGTTACACGTGGAAATCGGTATGTGACACAAATACAAAGGAAAATAAAATAAAATGTTTACGAGTATAATTTAGATAAATGAGTAGATATATTTAGAATTAAAAAGAAAGTAATAAGCAAATATTATATAAGAAAAAATAAAAATATTGAATTAAATACATATTTGTTAATAAAAAAGAAAACAAAGAAAAAGAAAGCCAAGACAAATATTTATTGAAACTAAAAAATTTAAAAGAATGTAAAAAAAAATCACTGTTTATGAAGTTTGCAAATGTTATATACTAATCAAAACTTATAATAAAAAAGAAAACAAAGAGAAAGAAAGCCAAGACAAATATTTACTGAAACTAAAAAAATTAAAAAGAAAGTAAAAAGCAAATATTATATAAGAAAAAATAAAAATATTGAATTAAATACATATTTGTTAATAAAAAAGAAAACAAAGAAAAAGAAAGCCAAGACAAATATTTATTGAAACTAAAAAAATTTAAAAGAATGTAAAAAAAATTCACGGTTTATGAAGTTAAGTGGAGTATCACCTTTAATAACGTTTTCGTCACATGTCCTTAAAAATTAAAAAAAACACCCATACATAGTCTCATACCTAAATACCTTTTTCTTACCCGTTTCAAATATTTCACGTTTCAGCCGGTTGGAGTTAGGTTCGTTTTTCATCCTTTAACTTTCAAAAATAATACTTTTAGATCAGTGTATTTCCATTTGATTTGTCATTTACTTTTAAGTTTGCTTATTTGTTATTATTTTGTTTCTAGTTTGATTATTATGAGATAGTTAGTGACGGTTGACATTATCTAAATTATCTTGTAATTCGGTTGCACTTATACATTAATAAAATGTGAATCTTAATTGATCACTATATGAAAACCATTAATTTATCATGATTATACATGTTTCTTTAGGTACCGTATACGTGATATCTCAAATCCTTGCATCAACGGTGGCGAGCGGAACCCTATGGTTGATATTTAACGAGACACATGACCATTTCATTGGAAACGTCCCTCTCGGGCCTGACCTTCAGTCCTTGGTGATGGAAAGTATTATCACATTCTACCTCATGTTCGTTATCAGTTCAGTTGCCACAGATGATCGAGCAGTAAGCACATTTTTACTCACTTTTACTTATTACTAAGGATATTTTACGAATATGGTCATTGTAGCAATATATCATGATCACGAAATGTAGATGGGACAACTTGCTGGGGTCGCCATTGGATCAACCATTCTACTTAACTCTATGTTTGCAGGGTAAGATCTACATAGCTAGTTATACATATTTGTTATAACAGAATTAGTAATTATTAAGATTGTGTTATAAGACATGCATTTTAATACATTGACAGACCAGTATCAGAGGCGTCAATGAACCTAGCAAGAAGCATAGGCCAACACTTGTATGGAACGAGTACAAAGGGTTATAGGTCTATATTTTGGGACCAATGATTGGTGCCATATAGGTGGTGCATGGCTTACAACACCATGAGGTTCAAGCCTAGTGAGACAAGCAAGGGGGAATCCAGCATCTCAACTATTATTTATGGAGTTGTATCTTTGTTTAACTATGATCTATGGGTTTACTTGCATGAGATGGTACACTTAAACAAACAAGCGATTACACAAGACATATAAAACATATATATGCATATTTACCCTCCTTTTGTGAAAAGTATATGTTGTTTGGTTATATGTAATGTATCATGCCTTTTTCTAATATATTTATTATATTTGATTATAACTAGACATGAAAACGATAGGGGTATTGGTAACATAGGTCTCATACACGATTGTAATATCGTATCATATACCTAGCTTAATACCTATGGGGTATGAGTTGGGCATACCTGGAGGTATTTGGGTAACCTACTTTGTACCTTTTCTTGAAATTTAATTCATTGTGGAATTTGAGGGACTTCGCCCGTTACTTCCCTAACCAATTACCATTATTATTAGATTTATTGATTATTTTAGTTTTTAGTATATATCTGTAGTCTCACCACTCATTGGCCTTAGATTCATTTCATGATCCTTATAGAAAACCTTTTTGATCTCACCACTATCAAACATTTTAAGTGTGATGATGCAAATTTGATGACCCAGTGTTATACGAGTATGTCTCCAATCCTGGCATTTTTTAAACTCATATCTTGTCTCTACACCCCAACAATACGGGGTTGCCAAATGGAATAAATATGATATCTTTAAAATCACTAGAGCATAATTTTCCATGCATACTTACCTAAATAATAGTGCCTTTGAGTGCTTATTTTATCCGTCTCTTGGCGATCACCAAGTGGATAAACTCTCATCTAAATTTGTTCTTTTGGCACTTTTCTTTTGAGACAGTCGTCTACCTTATCAACTGAATGCCATCTCGAACGTCCTCAAACAAATCTCAATTCGAACATCTCTTCCATCATCACCCTAACTACTCCTTCAAGTATACGATTATCAATGCTTTCCTCATCTTCGACCCTACAATCCTCACAAAAATAGATTTTCGGTCCACATTGTGTATATTCCGTGGCTACAGTCCACAACATTATGGGTATCGATGCCTCGATAAAACAAATGATCGCATCTACATTGCTCGACATGTTTGATTTCTTGAACACAAATTCCCATTCAAACCAACAACCTCTAGTACTCCTTAATCTCCAAATTCTCACCCTTACACATCCTTTTCTGACTGCACATTTCCTCTTGATGCTTCAATTGAAAATCCACACCCACCTATTGAACTAAACACGCCTCCAACATTAGCATCAACCCTTACTCCTCCACCCTCTCCTATCTCTACCTCGTCCCTATCTTCTTCCAACGATTCTTCATATACAACCCCTCATCTTCTTCCTCCTCGCCAACGTCCTTCCAATCTTCGGTCTAATCCAAAACATCGGGTCTCTACAGCTTGTCCACCAACATGGTTTCTCCTTCCACTACTTTTACTGTTTAATCCACTTCCTTTACCGGTGGCAACCAACATCCGGAATGGCATTAAGCCATGGCCAAGGAATTTAAAGCACTTGTCAAAAATGATATGTGGACTTTGGCTCAACCTGTCCCTAACACTAATGCCATAAATTATAAGTGGGTGTACATGATTAAAAAGGTTCAACATAGCGCTATTACAAGATATAAAGATCACCTTATTACCAAAGCCTTTCGTCAACCACTGAGCAATGACTTCAATGGAACATTTAGTCTAGTTTTCAAGGCTACCGCTATCAGAGTGGTCCTCTATCTTGTTGTTACAAAGCAGTAGCCACTTTGACAACTTGATGTTCAGAAAGCCTTCCTTCAAGGCAATCTTAACGAAGCTATCTACACTCGATAGCCACAAGGTTATACTGCTCGAAAACATCCAAATCATATATGTCTCTAGTGCAAAGCCCTCTATGGTTATAAACAAGCACTGCACACTTGGTTTCATCGACCGGATCTCCACAAACTTGGCTTCTAAGGCTCCAAGACGGGTCCTTCTTTGTTCACTTACAAATATAATAATACAATTCTCTACATTCTGGTCTACATTGAAGACGTCATTGTTATTGGCAATTATACACCTGTTGTTAACCATGTCATACAACTACTTAGTTAAGCTTTCATTGTAAAGATCTTGGTAAACTTGACTGTTTTCTCAGTCTTGAATTGGTACCTCAAGGCAAGAATATCCTTTTATTACAACAGAAATACATTTCAGATATTCTTCATCGTACTTCCTTCACTGAATAAAAATCGGTTCTCCCTCCGATGAGCTTGTCACAACAATTATCTCTTGGGTATAGTCCACTATTAGCCAATCCATGCAAATATCTTAGTTATTGGTGGCTCTTCAATATGTCACCCTGTCTAGACATGAAATTACCTTCACGCTTAAAAAGGTTTGCCAATACATGCATGCCTCCACTAAGAACCAATGGTCAGCCGCCAAATGCATTTTTTGATATCTCAAAGAAATAATTGATTATGGATTTCTCATTCAACATGACTCTAGTTCTCATCTGCAAGTCCTCATTGGCAAAGATCCATACTACGGGCCTTCTCCAATGTTGACTGAGTTGGTTATCCAGGCGACTGTCGATCCACGAGGGGATTCACTAAATACATGGATTCCAACCTTTCTCCCGAATCGCACGAAACAAAAAACTGTTTCATGGTCCTCCATCGAGTCAGGATACAAAGCTTTTGTAACATTCGTCGTAAAACGGGTTTCAAAACCCGCTCCGTTTAAAAATCAAATATTTATTCGAAGTTCGTCGCATATATATTTAGTTGTATTATTTAATTTGTTAAAAATAATCAGTGAATAATTAAGACGAAAATAATAATAATAATAATAATAATAATAATAATAATTAATAGAGTAATTTAGATTCAATGGAAAAAAAATGGAGGAAGCCGGGTTTCGAACCCGGGTCTTCCATCTGAATACACACTCAAGATACCACTACACTGAACACACATATCTGATATAGACCAGAATTAAATAGATTTTATATTGAACCAACTTCTTAAAACCCATTTCAAATAGTCGATGGTAACGGCTGTACCCACCCAATCTCATCATCAATCATCATCATTCCTACAAAAATTGAACTTAGAAACGTTTTAAAATACGTGATTAAGCATAATCATTGGGTCAAGATCGGTTACAAATCATCCGGTCATAATCTCTTTTGACCGAAACCAAAAGAAGCATGAAATCAACTTAAATAACCTTCAACTATAAATAGAGATCTCTACATCTCTGTAGAACTCGCTCACCCTCACAAAAGCATCATACAAATTCTCTGTTTCGAAATTATACTTCGCCGGAGTTACACTCATTTGCCGGAAAGTCTCACCGGAGCTTAGAAAGACCACTCGGTTTGGTACATCCTATACTCTTATTCTTTATTGTTCAAATATAATCACGTCTGAAGTTAAGTTTTAAATTATCTCAGATCGAATCGGTTTCTAAATCATCTTCTGTGTTTGAAACGTAGAAGATGAACTGAAGTGTGTATATATCAGAAATAAAAACTGGTTTACACACCGGGTTAGACACACAGTCCAGTGGTGGACTGTGTGCGATCATAATGTTCACGTCACGAGTTCGAGTCTTGGTCAGATCCGTATTAATAATAACCGTTTTTCTTTTTTCTTTAAACCAAACACGCTAACACGCTGTAAGATGTTAAATATAATAATATTCCTAAATTAGACGGGTTAGACACCCAGCCCAACTGGTTGGGCTGGGTGCAACGCAACATTAAGGTCGCGGGTTCGAGGCCAATCTACACACTGGTTCAAGGGATTTTAAATTCTTTTTAAAAATAAATGATTTCTGAATAATGTAAATAGTGTATAAATATAATAAAATCAGAGAATCTTATGGGTTAGACACGTAGCTCAGTTGGTAGAGCTGCGTGCACGTATACGGGAGGTCACGAGTTCGAACCTCACACGCTGCCTATAATAAATGAGTCAGACCGGTCGTTGACCAGTCAACCCTTAGAAAAAGGGTAATTTTTTTAATTAAAAATCCCTTTTATTTTCTTTGAAAATTAGTTAAAAATACCTCAAAATAAGGTTTTAAAGCCTAAAAATTTTGCATTAAATTTACAAAAATAAATCTAAAAATCTCATTAAGAGCACTAATTAAAAATATTAATCTCAAATAAAATTTATTTATTTATCGAATTATTACGTTATTATTTAGTTTAGTTTTCTCTCGTCGGTTGAATCATAAATTCGTGCGCATTCATCATTTTCAAGGAACGCACCCACTGTGAGTGAATTCTTACAAATTCCCCTTTTTATTCATGTTTTGGGGTGTATCATGTGTCGCTTTATTTATTTTTGTTTATTCAAACTTGTGCTATTACCATTATATGATCTAAACATGTGATGTAAATATTGTTTGTTGTGATGCATTCACATTTTGTCAAGTTGCGTGCAAATCATTCATTGGGCCCATCAGTTTCTCGTGGGAGACGAGTTGAACATCGCGTGCCTCATTAGATCGGCTCCGTTTGATAAAGCCTTGATCTCATTGTTCATCATTTGGTGTGTGCGTGTGCATTAATTGATATTATGTGTATTGTGATCAAATTTACATTTACGTTTACTCATATGTGGTTATGCACCTTTTTATAACCAATATAATAAATTCGTTCAAATGTTTTCATAAGATTCACTCACCAACTTTTGTTGACCCAAAACCCTATTTTTACACATGATACAGGTGGACAGGTTGAAGCAAGGAACACATAGGAAATTGCCTTAGAAGAAAAATAATGAAGTCATGAAAAATGTATTTGAACATGTTGTACTTATATGTTTATTGTAATTTTCTTCTTTAAAAATAAATAATAAATATGAAACTTTATAGTAAATGTCATGAGCTTTGATGAAAACCCAATCATGCCCCGACTACCATTTCCGCTGCGGGTCAGGGTGTGATATCTTTGGCCAATACAATGGTTTCACATAGTTAGAGGCTCTGTTAAATGTCCTTGGATTAGACACAACTTTTGCTCCAACCCTCTAGTGTGATAATCTAGGTGTTACATATCTATCCAAGAATCTTGTCTTCCATGCCAGGAGAAAGCATGTTGAAGTTGATTTTCACTTTGTATAAGAGAAGGTGGACAAGGAAAATTAAAAGTGTAATTTATATCTACAAAAGATCAAATTGTAGACATTTTACAAAGCCTCTACCTACTCATAGATTTACATTTCTACGGTCCTACCTACATGTTGTTGTCGGCCTTAGCTTGCAGGGGAATATTAAACAACAAAGTAATTATGGATAGTTACAAGGCCATGATGTAAATATTAGAGGTAGTATTATGTAAATATGATGTTTATAAATACCCCTCTCTTGCAATCCTCTTATATATATATAAACATTTCAATGTAAATCACAATTACACATACTTAATGATGTTTTACTATTACCACTTATGATGATATTATATATATAGGGTGAAGTTATCGTACAAACTCTAATAAAAATGAGAAGGGTACAAAGACACAATGGATTGTAAAATATAACACAATGTCAAGAAATATAACACACTGTCAAGGAAAAAAGACACATTGATTTAAACAAAAATTCTAGAATCTACAAGCTAAAAATCTAAAAACAAAAACCTAAAATCTCATATCGTAAAGTTGATGAGATGGATCCAATGCTGTTTTGAATGGGTTCAATCGAAGTCCGTTTAATATCGTTTGTATGAGTGTTTTTTAGAAGACTATCTATTTTATATTCTAATAATGTGTATATATAACTTATTTCATTATCTTGTTTAATTATTATTGTTTTATTTAATGAGTGACGCATTGCAGACGTTCCAGTTATATAATATATGTGTGTAACTTATATAACCATCTTCTAGGAGCACAGTCCATATTAATTATTTTCTAACTCCATAACAACCCCACCCCACCCGACCCTGAAAAACCAAGCCCGAAACATTCTGTTATGGCTGAGATTGATGTAGGGTCAGCCCATGAAGAGAGAGCTGACATAAAAGATGCAGCAGCACTTTCTTCACAACATCAAAACAATCTTTTCACTCTTCCTTTTTTCCAGAAGGTACTCTTTATTTCATCTTCAAATCATATATATTACCTCTACTTTTCACCTTTAATGGTGCATGCTTTTATAAATTTATAAAAAAAAATGCGTCAAACGATCTGTCTCATGCATAGGAGAACAAAAAATTGATACATTGTGTACGTAGTTTGACAGTCTTTGAAAAGAAGCAATCACATGCATATGTACTTATTCATTTTATCAGTTTCGTTTTGATGAATGATGATATATACCAATCTATTTATATTTTGCAACCGTTAATTAACACGCTCTTGATCGATTCATCACTAAAAAAACAAACATAGATGAAGGTTAAGTTAAAGTTTGTGTACACATAAATTCATATTTGTTTCAATATATGATCAAATATTCAAGGATATCCTAAGGTTGCACGTCTTCTCTCTCATCTTTTTGACTTCATTTTTTCTATTATTATTGTTTGTGTGATCATAAAATTTATCATGCATCTTCAAGTTCCCTTTAAAAATGTGAAATTGAAGTTTACCATATTGTTCATTTGTAATTTGTTTATTTGTGATTATTACTTATGGTTATAAGTTTTGGCAGTTAATTGCAGAATTTTTGGGCACATACTTCATGGTATTTGCAGGTTGTGGTGTGGTGGTGGTTGACACCAAGAGGGATCATGTGATTGGTGAAACAGGAATCGCCATCGTATGGGGGTTGGTGGTGATGGTGATGATTTACACGGTCGGCCACATCTCTGGTGCCCATTTCAACCCTGCGGTCACCATTGCTTTCGCTTCGTGCAAGAGATTCTCTATGAAACATGTAAGTTGTTGAGCATTGAATTGAAGTTTCATTTTGGCATACATGTTCAAACTTTTGTTATTTTTGTTTGTTTAGGTGCCTCCATACATTATTGCTCAACTCCTTGGATCAATACTAGCAAGCGGAACCTTGCGGTTGGTATTCAACTCGGAAAACAATAATCTAGGAGCAACCGTCCCCGCGGGATCTGACCTCCAATCTTTTGTGTTGGAATTCATTATCACGTTTTATCTCATGTTCGTTATCTCGAGTGTTGCCACAGATGATCAAGCTGTTAGTACCAAATGACAAGTTTCCTTGTTACTGATATCATTTTGAATATTTAACACTAGTACTAAATCAAAAGGTTCATACAATACTAGATCAGCCTTAAGTAGAGATGTAATAACCAAATAAACATTTGTACACATTGCGGTGTGTGGAATATAATTAGATGTAGTGAGTGAGAGAAAGAACGACGGGTTAAACCGTCTTATATATCACATATTAAGCTATACATAGTTATTACCGTTATAGAATTAAAAAAAGTTTCAGTTTGTAACATGATGCTTTTGAAACCGTAAAATCTTTTATAAAATCTTATTTGATAATACTGATCTCATGGTTTTTTATTATTCCTGGAAATGTACTATGGTTTAAATGTGAAGGGTTTTTTTAGAATAATGTATAGAATAAAGCAAGGAAATAACTGGTATAAAAATATGAGACTATTGGAATGCATCAAATAAAAATATGAAGAAATTAAAAAGCACTTAATCTTACTTGACTTTGTTTTGGAGAATAAAAAATAGATTGATAATGTATAATAAACTCAAGTTGACTTTAAGTATATGTTTAGCAAATATTTTTTTAAATATATATTTACAATTTGCTTTTTTTAATTACAAAAAGTCAAGAATATACTTTTAGTTATTCTATTTTAAATTATGCTGATGATGCAGATTGGAGAAGCAGCAGGACTTGCCATTGGATTCACCATATTACTCAATGCCATGTTTGCAGGGTACAATAGATCTTTTCCCATAGTCCTTTCTTTTTATTATTTGTTTAAAGAATTTAAAACATTTTTGTTGTTGAAGGCCAATTTCAGGGCCATCAATGAACCCAGCCTTGTGTCAAACCAATACCAAGGCTTATGGTGGGACCGATATTAGGAGCAATAGCCAGGGCATGGGCATACGGTATCATAAGATTCACCGATAAGCCAGTACGTGAGATCGTCAAGAATTCATCTTTCCTCCAAAGACTGGATGCACAAATATGCCCTTTTTAACTCCATTCGGATTTAACACAATTACACGAAGCAAGCCCGAAACCGGTGTCTCACATTATTTGTTGCCTCTCTCGTTATTATTATAATTTTTTTGTTTGATTGTTTTATTCCATTTACACTTTGTACAAAACGAATGTAAAAATGTTCAAAGAGTTGAACAATATAGAAAAAAAAAAGAGCCAAGATCAAGGTTAGACATGTGGAAGAAGGAATCATCGTGTGTGGCGGATATGTGTGTGTGTAAAAAAACAATGTAAGATACAAAAAGAGCATGAACAGAATGAATATGGGAAACCAATGTAAGATACATCATACAAGATGAATATGTTGCATTGTTATAATGTCCAGAAACTAATGTAATAATATACAGTTCTATTTACAGTTTTACATAAATTAAAAATTTAGAAATTCGCATATATATATATATAAACCACGAGTTGCGAGAACTTTTTGATCAATGCGAGTTGAGCCAAATTTTTTTTGCACAAACGTAGATGAAAATATTATAAACACATTTGTAAAAAAAAGTAAAAAAAAATTGTCGAGATGGTAGTTTTGACTAATGCAAGTTTTTGTACGTCTGGGCATAAAATTAAATTTTAAATAGAGTAAATTGCGGTTTTTGTCCCTGTGGTTTATAGCACATTGCTATATTTTACAAATATGAAAACTCTTGCAAATAACACGCCAACGTTTCAATTTATTGAAATTTAAGTCCACCAGACTAACTCCATCTATATTAATATTAAATTCATGTCACATGAGAAGCATGTGATGTGTAAATTCAAAATTAACCATCTCAATAGAAAGAAAAATAATCAACTTTTTAACTTTGGTTTAAACGATTCACATGTTATCCGTTGATTCACACATTTTATTCTTTTAATCAAGAAATTTTCTATTTTGTAATAAAAAAATAACTGTGATTCATTGTTTTTAACTGAATTGGTACATCAGATTCAATTCCTTTAATTATCAAATTTCAAACGCGATCTCAATATATAAGCAGATAAGAAATGGATTTCAATCAGTGGCGGATCCAGGATTTTATTCTACTGGGTTCACTTTTTTGGTGCTCAAATTTCGGTCAACGCAACGTTAGAATTTTAGGGTCGGGTCGAGCATTATCACATATTTTTCTCTATGATACTTCTTAGCATTCCTATCCCAAATAACTTGAGGATGCATTGTGCAAGATTCATTGTCTACGTGTGGTGCATTATACCACCAAATGTGGACTTATATCTAAAGGCAATAAAAAGTAATTTTTACTTTTTTATAAATTGTTGGTGCATATAAAATTGAAGGAGCATTTCTTACCTCTTGACAAATGTTGTGCTATCATCAAAACAAGCAAATAGGGATATATACAACTTGTTGGTTGCTAATTATCTGACTTTTATGTAATATACCCCATCATTGAAGATCACAACCTTTGAAACAAGCATTAATATAAGACAAGGATTGTAAATTGGAAATCAAATAAATTGTCTCTTTATTTTGTTTGGATGAATAAATTTTGTTTCTGATCATCACAAATTAGTGATTAAATAAACATATTAAAGCATATTAAAAGAATAAAAGACATCCTGCTATTCGGTGTTCGCATGGAGGAAACAAATTAATGCTTATCAACATCTTGAGAGATTGCGAGAGTACTGAAAGAGGGACGAGGCTGTTCGGTGGAACTAAAATGCGTTTTACAATTAAAAAAACAGAACTGATGAGTTATGCGCGAATCGAACACAGCATGTTGAGGTAGAAAACAGCGCACTTTACCAGTTGGACACAAGACAATTTTATTTATGGGTTCATCCATAATTTATTTGTGGGTTGGTACTGAGTTTTCTATATAGATTTTCACTAAAAACTATAAATCGAATGGGTTTCTGGGAACCTGGTGTTCCAACGTAGATCCGCCCTGATTTCAATGCATTTTTCCTTAACATAGAGTCGTGACTAGATCATTAAATCATACCAGAACACAATCAAAATTCAGACATCTGAACACAATCAAAATTCAGACATCATGCTATTCTATTCTATTACTATTATTTAACAAGTGACGCATCAATCCAATTAGAAACATCGAAGCACAATTATTTTTTATTTAAAAAAGAAAAAGAAAATTTCTTGATTAAAAAAATAAAAGGTGTGGACCATTTATGTCACATCCTGACCCACAGCGGAAATGGTAGTCGGGACATGATTGGGTTATCACCAAAGCTCATGACATTTACTAATAGGGTTCATATTTATTATTTACAATAAAAAAAACAAATTTCAATGAATATACAAACGCCACATGTTCTAAACACAACATTCAAGAACTCTTTATTTTTCTTCTAAGGCAATTCTCTATGTGTTCCTTGCTTCAACATGTCCACCTGTATCATGTGTAAAAATAGGGTTTTGGGTCAACAAAAGTTGGCGAGTGAATCTTATTTAAACATTTTAAGGAATTATTTATATTGGTTTTTAAATAAAAATGTGCATAAACCAAATATGAGTATACGCATATGTAAATCTAGCCACAAACCACATAATATCAATTAATGCACCCACAAGCATGACATATGATGAACAATGAGATCAAGGCTCAATCAAACGGAGCCGATCTAATGAGGCGCCTGATGCTCAACCCGTCTCCAACGAGGAACTGATGGGCCTAATGAATGATTTGCACGCAACTTGACAAAAATGTAAACACACAATACAACAAATAACATTTACATCACACGTTAGATCATATAATGGTAATAGCACAAGTGTTTGATTAAACGAAATATATGAAACGACACATGATACACCCCAAAACATGAATAAAAAGGGAAATTTGTAAGAATTCACTCACAGTGGGTGCGTTTTTCTTGATTGATGACGAGTGCGCACGAATTGAGAATTTAACCGACGGAAAAGACTAACCTAGATAATAACGCAATAATTCGATAAATATATAAAAATTAATATTTTGATTTAATACTTTTTGTTAGATTTTTAGGTTATTTTTGTGGTTTTTATTGAGATTTTAAAACCTTCGAAAATGTATTTTTAATTGATTTAACTAAAATATAAATACAAAAAGTAATATAAATAAATAAATTAAAATAAAATAAAAATAAAAAAGCCTTGTCTGTAACATCCGTCGAAAAACGGGTTTTCAAAACCCGCTTCGTTTATTAATCGAATATTTCAGTTATAATTTTCATTGCGTATTTAATGTTCATATTAATTTTAAACGATATATAACTAATAAACATTGTTAGAATTTTAAAACATAATTAATAAAAATAAAGAAATAGTGAATAAAAAATAAATACCGCTGCCGGGTTCGAACCCGGGTCAGCCGATTCATTAAACAAACAACTTACCACTCTGCCACTTGACTCGTTTGTGATAACTATTAAAACAAATAATATTTATAATAAAACTCGAAATCAAATTCAGTAATCAGCGCGCCCAATCCGCAGTCGCCGGAATTACCGACGTTTTCGCGAGACTTCGACCGTTTCCTTTGACTGAACGCGTGTATTAACTTCGACATCGGTTATAATCGATGTCTAATCCCGCAATCCCAGTCATAACCGCCGGAAAAGTTTTGACCACGAATCAAGATCAAATTCGGACCCGATTCATCCTGTTTCTTCCCTATAAATTCACACTCAAGTCTCTGGTAACCTTTTCACTCAAAATCGCACAATTTATCCAAGTCTTAGCACTCGCCGGAGAAATTCTGCACTCGCTGGACTTTCAGCAGAAAACCGAGACTTACACCAAATCGGTAAATTTCTCGACTCTTTCGTTTTCAATCCATTGTTAGACATATACTAACTTCAATCCTTCAACCAGAATCGGTTCCAGACGACGTTGCCGGAAATTCTGCACTCGTCGAAAAATCTCTGGAAATTCTGAAATCACACTGTAAATCGGTACAATCATCTGAACCCCCTGATATCTCTTGTTTAGTCACTTAATTTCACAACTCATTGATCAAAACTGTTAATTGATCCGCTCAGACGGAATTCACAAATCAGAGCCGACGACCCTTGCCGGAGTTCTGAGAAAAACATCCTGTTCGGTACATTCGAATCCGTAACTCTCTTTATCCATTACATTTCAATCAATTATATGTTCGACGAACGATTTAAACAAGAACAGTCGAACATCTTTGTCTGTGTCTTCATGAATGAAGAAGATGAAGTCGAACATTGTGTATAAGTTTAATTAAAACAGGATATTAAACCGGGTTAGACACACAGTCCAGCGGTGGACTGTGTGCAATCACACAGCGCACGTCACGAGTTCGAACCTTACAACGCACCGACTTTCCGAATTAAAACCAAAATTTTTAAAACTGAATCAGATCAAGTCACAGTAAGTTTATAAGAATAATATAAACCATAAGTTAAACAGATTAGACACACAGCCCAACTGGTTGGGTTGTGCGCTTACAAACCGAAGGACCCGAGTTCGACTCCGGGTCCCTGCAACCGGTTCGACATATAAACCCTTTTTAATAAAAACCAAATAAATTAACATTTAAGTAATATATATATATATATATATAATTAAAACATAGAATATTTCGGGTTAGACACGTAGCTCAGTTGGTAGAGCTGCGTGCACGCGTACGAGAGGTCCCGGGTTCGAACCTCACTCAGTGCACACTCAACCACAGTCCGGCCGGTCAACGGCCGGTCAACGGTCAACAAAAGAAAAAAAAATTTATTTATTTAATTTAAAAATCAATTAAAAATACTTAAAAATAATATTTTTAAAGTTAGAAAATGACCTTAAACTCACAAAAATAAATCTAAAAATCCTATTAGAATTGTTAATTAAAAGTATTAGTCTCCAATAAAATCCAATTATTTACCGAACCATTTCGTTATTATTTTAGGTTAGTTCTTCCTCGTCGATCAAATCCCAAAACTCGTGCGCATCCAACAACATCAAAAGAACGCACCCAATGTGAGTGAATCTCTACCAATTCCCCGTTTTAATCACATTTTTTGGGTGTATCATGTGTCGCTTAATTATTTATTATATTTAAACACTTGTGCATCCATCATATCCGTGATCAAATGTGTATTCAATATGTATCAATTGTGGTGTGGATTATGTTTAGCTTAAAGTTATCATTTTCAGTACATGCATTTGATTAGGTCCATCAGCTCCCCGTGGGAGACGGGTTGAGTACAGGTGCCTCATTCGATCGGCTCCGTTTGATTGAGCCTTGATCTCACATACATCATCATACATTTCATACGATCGGCTCCGTTTGATTGAGCTTTGATCTCACAATACATTATCATTCATGTCATATACTCATTCAAGGTGGTTTGTGATTGTTTGTTTATATATGTTTGCTCACATATGAATATTGCACAACTTTTCAATATTAAATACAACAAGAAATCAATAACAATGTTTTTAAACAAGGTTCACTCGCCAACTTTTGTTGACCCAAAATTTCCCTCATTTTACACATGATACAGGTGATCCAGTTGAGGCAAGAAACACATAAGAGGGCCTAGAAGAATAAATCAGTTTAAGCTTTGGATTGTTTTACTTAGTTTCATTTCCTTGTATTTGTATGAATTTGATTTGAACATTTAAGTTGTAATTTGAATTTAATAAATATGAAACATTTTAGTAAACATCATGAGCTTTGGTGATAACCCAATTATGCCCCGACTCTTATTCCGCTGCGGGTCGGGGTATGACAGATTGGTATCAGAGCCATGACTATAGGGATATAGGATAGGTTATTAGACCCTTAGAGCCTATACTATAGTTGATTAGAATTTTTAAATTGTTTATGTGTTACATACAAAATTCATGATGTTTATATGCTTTATGTTTATTGTTACATTCAATATCAGCAAGCATGTTCATAAGTACATATTATTATACAATGCTCATCATGAATCATATCCTCATAACATATCATATCCATGAGAGCACACACCTCATAATTCCCATGATTTTTGCAACGATTTTTGTATTTTTCAAATCACATCAAAGTGAGTTCCCATGACGGGCATGTAGTAACTGGAAGGGTACGAGTACCGGTAGTCGGAACGTCCTGTCTAGGCTTGGCATTTGTATAAATACAAAATAAAGGACCAGTTTGCCTACCTGGGGACTAACGATGAGAGTACGAAGGACCTATTAGGCCAAAGCATGCTATACCAAACGTCGTGTGAGCTAACCCCACTTTGAGTTGTCATTGTGTCTACACCTGGACACGTTCCGACCATACATCTCGTAAACATATTTTGTGGTTTGCATTCGGGTTATGCGAGTGTTAAATCGCCAATACTAATGTGAATCCTACCAAGCCAATAGTCATGGGGGCCCACATGACTATACAGGTGAAGGTATGGGGGACATTTGAGGCCCAACATGAGCAAACCCAAGACATCCTATGGATGTAGTTGCATTATTGATATTTATGTTATTTTCATTTTCTTAAAGACACATGACACCTAAAAAGACTCCATAAACTCACAATCTTCTTATATATGTTCCTATAGATGTCGACTAGACAACGACGAGGGGGTAGAAAATCAGGAAGGTCACACGAACGCTTGGCCACTCAAATCGCAAAACAAATGTCCGGTACTTCCTGACATTGTAGTTCAAGTCCAACAAGCTCTCGCCATAAATCCCACTAATCTTCCCAACAAAATGACCAGAACATCGGCAACCCTCCTACCAGCAAGTGCTCGTACAAACATTTCAAGTCTTGCGATCCTCCTAAATTTGAAGGGACCGAAGGTGTCACTGCTCTCCTCCACTGGTTTGAGGAAATGGAAAACACCTTCCTCAACTGCAATTGTCCTGAGGATCGCAAGGTTCGATACGCCACCGGGAGACTATTTGGGGTAGCTCTCACCTGGTGGAATACTGAAAAGGGGAAGAGGGGAATCGAAGATGCTATGACCTTAACATGGGAAGAGTTAAGGGAAATAATGACAAGGCGCTTCTGTCCAAGAAGCGAAATCAAGAAGTTGGAAGATGAATTCCACTCGTTAAAACAAAAGGAAGGAGATCATACTTCCTACAACAAAAGGTTTCTAGAGTTGAACCAAATGATCCCTAACTTGTTCACCCCAACTTATCGCTTGATCGAGCATTATATTCGAGGTCTTCCCTCGAAAATTCAAGATTCAGTTCTCAGCACTTCACCAGCAACACTTGAAGCTGCTATGGAACTAGCCACTGAACTGACCGAAAATCGCATTCGAAACGGTAAATTCAAAGAGGAGAAAAAGAAAGCCCGCATTGAGGCTCAAACTTCAAACCATTCTGGTTCCTCCTCGAAGTTTACTGGTAAAAGGAATCGAAGCACAAGAAACTTTGCTGTCACACAAGCAAATTTCCCTATCCCTGCTGCACCCATCACTCAAGTTGCCCCTTCACCTGCACCATATAAAAAGCCATACTCCGGTCCATTACCAAAATGCAACCGTTGCCAATATCATCATTTTCCTGATCATCCCTGCCAACATTGCACCGGCTGTGGTCGCGCAGGTCATACTGTTCAAACCTGTCGTATACCTCAGCGAACGAACTGCCCACCAGCCTTCAACCCAAACCCACCAACAAATAATGGGTCAAGCCCAACAACCCCTACTACTACCACCTACCCAACATTTAGCCCAATCATACTACCAACCCAACTATCCCATGGTGCAACCTATGCGGGCTTGTTACAAGTGTGGAGACCCAAACCACTTTAGAAACACTTGTCCACGTTTGGTGAACATCATTCATGCCCAAGCTCAAGCAAATCCGGTGAATCAAGCTAACCAAGCTCCACCACCTGCAAGAGGAAGAGCTTACAACATCAACGCCAATACTGTTGAAAATAATAATGGCCCAAACGAATCACCCAACTAGTTTTTCCTCACCAAGAATCAAGACTCAACTCCAACCGTCTAGTTTTAATGTTTTCTTGATGTTATCTAAATCTTTCCGTATCCCAGTTATTTGGAAATTTTGTATCCAAGAATTTTAATGCGATTTGATATTACAGTTTTGTTTTATACTCATTGATTTAACATTCATATCATCATACATCTCGACGTATCTCAATCTCATCATTTAAAGAAGTTGGGTTGTGTCACACTTTTACGTAGACTGACCCCTTCATCATAACCAACGAGAGAGGTACTGTCATCATTTAGTCATGTATTATTTCAGAATTGAGACTCAAGTTTTGTTCGTTGTGTTGTTTATGTTTTAGAGTCACATAGAACTGATCATAATTTACTGATAAAGCCAACGAAAATTTGACAAGAATATGGTGGATACGCCGCTGGTACTTCCTATATATAAGTATTCTTGGCAAAGGATCAAAAGCATTACCAGGAGGTTATGAAAAGTTCCGTGTAGGTTTAAATATCGTTATGGTTGAAGTTTTTGTTTTATGATACATACCTTATCATTACAAACGTATCAGTTCCCTCAAAACTATTATGCATAAAATCGTAAGCGACATCAAAGATCAAATCCGAGAAGCCCAGCATGTTTCAGTAACAGAAAAGAGACGTACGCAAGGAGCCGTCTTGTGGAGCTAAACTAAAAAGAAAGTTGAAACTAAATCCGACGGTATTCTATGCTATCTAGATCGCATATGGATTCCTGACCACAATAACCTTCATGATTTTCTTATGAATGTGGCTCACAAAACACGATACTCTATACACCCAGGAGCCGATAAGATGTATCAAGACTTTCGATACACCTATTGGTGGCCTGGAATGAAAAAGGATATTGTTGTTTTTGTTTCTAAGTGCCTTACATGTTCCAAGGTGAAAGCTGAACACCAAAGACCCTCAGGACTTCTGGTCCAACCCGAAATACCTGTATGGAAGTGGGAAAACATAACCATGGACTTCATTACCGGGTTACCTCGCACTTCTGGTGGGTATGACACTATATGGGTAATCATTGACCGACTTACAAAATCAGCTCACTTTATTCCTTTCCGCGAAGATTTCAAGAATGAAAAGCTAGCTCGTGTTTATATCAGCGAAATCGTAAGCCGACATGGTGTACCGTTAAGCATTATTTATGATCGTGATGGTCGTTTCACTTCACGAACATGGCAAGCAGTACAAGCCGCTTTTGGGTACGCGATTGGATCTCAGTACCGCCTATCATCCTCAAACTGATGGTCAATCTGAACGCACCATTCAAACTCTTGAAGATATGCTTCGAGCATGTGTCATAGACTTCAAGGGAAATTGGGACGCTCATCTACCATTAGTTGAATTTTCGTACAACAACAGCTATCATTCAAGCATCGGCATGGCACCTTTGGAAGCCTTATATGGTCGTAAGTGCCGATCTCCAGTATGTTGGCACGAAATTGGGGAAGCTCAAATCACTGGTCCAGAATTGATCCAAGAAACCACAGACAAGATCCATCAAATCCGAAACAATCTTTTAGCGGCTCAAAGTCGTCAAAAGAGTTATGCAGATAAACGACGAAAGCCTTTAGAGTTTAACATTGGTGAGCATGTACTTCTAAAAGTCTCACCGTGGAAGGGAGTGGTTCGTTTTGGTCAAAAAGGCAAGCTAGCACCACGCTACGTAGGACCTTTCAAGATACTCGAAAGAGTAGGACCTGTAGCATACAAGCTTGATCTACCAGAAGAACTCAACAGGATTCATCCCACATTCCACGTATCAAACTTGAAGAAATGTCTCGCTGATGAAAACCTCCACATTCCTCTGGAAGATATTCAGATTGATGAATCTATGCAATTTATTGAAAGACCAGTAGAGATCATGGACTTCGGAGAAAAACGTCTGCGGCGAAGTCGCATTCCAATTGTTAGGGTACGCTGGGAGTCGAAACGGGGACCTGAGTTTACTTGGGAACGTGAAGACTCAATGCGTGAAAAATACCCGCATCTTTTTCCTACTACTTCTACTACTTAAATTTCGGGACGAAATTCCTAAAAGTAGGGGATACTGTAACATTTTTCGAAAACGGGTTTTACCAAACCCGTTCCGTTTGTAATCGAATATCAAGTTATAAATGTGTCGTTGCCTATTTATGTTATTTTAATTTTTAATGATACATAATTAATAAACAAATTAAACCATAAAAGTTATAATTGATAAAAAGTATAAATAAAGTAATAAAAAATAAAATGGGGCTGCCGGGACTCGAACCCGGGTCAGCCAGGTTGTAAACTCCAAAGACTTAACACTCACACGCATAACCACTCCGCCACTTGTTTGTTTTCTGTCAACTCTAGGAAACAAATAAATCTTATAAACAAGCATAGATTAACCGGTTGTGCCAACTGAAAACCGAAATCGGCTATTCAACCGTCTAAAACGTTTGAATAATCGTGAATTCAGGTTTATAACCGATGCACCGACGATTCTAATCAATTCAGACTTGAATTGACTTAAATTCTGATGATGATGGGTTTTATAACCGAAAATATCCCATAATCTGAATTACTGCAATCAAAGATCTTCTCGCGACTCAGAAACATTCCACAAACCTGCCATTTCACTTTCGTCATACTTTCAATTCATCAGAAAAGTTTATTTTACTCGCCGGAAAATTCTGCAAGTTCGCCGGAAAACCGTATTCTTCATCAAAACGGTAAGTCTTTCAATACCGTCGTAGTCTATCAATTGTTAAGCTGTTTCTAACTCGGACCTATCAATTGAAATCGAATTCAGACGCTGCTATCAGATAATTCCAGTTCGCCGGAAAATTTCTGGAAATCATTATTTTCATCTGTGAATCGGTAAGGACATTCAAACACTCTGTTAACGTTTGTTTATCACTTCAATTCCACGATTAGCTAATCAAAACGATTAATTGGCTTGCTCAGTTGAAGTTCATAAAAACAGAGACCGACGCTTTGCCGGAATTCTGAAATAAATCGTTCACCGGTATGTTTACTTCTAATTATCGTCTCTGCCATTTCATATTAGTCTGTACAATGTTTATCAATCGAATTAAACAAGATATAACGGTGTAATCAGCTGTCTGTAAAAACTAACGAGGAAGATGAACTGCGCTAACAATATAAGGTTAATTAAAATTGGTATTTTAAACGGGTTAGACACACAGTCCAGCGGTGGACTGTGTGCAAATTATACGCACACGCCGCGAGTTCGATCCCTGATACACGCACCCTATATGTAATAAAAACGTTTTATTTTCTAACTGAACCGGGTTAATTCACGTTAGTTGTTAAGTAAAATAAAAATTGGTATATTAACCAAGTTAGACACACAGTCCAGCGGTGGACTGTGTGTAACGTTAAAGCACAGGTCCCGGGTTCGAGACCTGATAGTGGCACCGGTTCGATGAATTAAAATGTTTTTGAAAATAAAAGAATTTTGGATAAATTGAGTTAATATATAAGTATAATTAAAAACAGAATTATTTCGGGTTAGACACGTAGCTCAGTTGGTAGAGCTGCGTGCACGCGTACGGGAGGTCTCGGGTTCGAGCCTCACCCAGCGCATGTATTTACACAATAAACCGGTCAAACAGTCAAACGGTCAACGAAAAAGTCAACATATTTTTATATTTTTAATTTAATTTAAAAATCAATTAAAAATACTTAAAAATAATGTTTTTAAAGATAGGAAATAGCCTAAAACTCATAAAAATATATCTAAAAAGCCTGTTAAAATTAATAATAAAATCCACTCATTTACTATATTTTCCGTTATTATTTAGGTCAGTTAATTCTCGTTGTTACGCTCTTACAACTCGTGCGCATCTTACCATCTCCAATCAAACGCACCCAATGTGAGTGAATCTTTACAAATTCCCCGTCTTAATCACGTTTTGGGGTGTATCATGTGTCTTGCTACTTATTATACTTAAATTATTGTGCATACATCATATCATGGACAAATGTGTATTCAGTTTGATTCAATTGTTTGTGTGGTTGTTGTTGGATTTAATTCATTATTTTTCAGTACATGCAATTTCATAGGCCGCCGCTCCCCATTACATTATGAGCGTTGAGTATGTTCCCCATTACATTATGAGCGTGAACCTGGCGTGCCACATACGATCGGCTCCGTTTGATTGAGCCTTGATCGCACAGACATTTATCATTTTCAGTACATGCAATACGATCGGCTCCGTTGATTGAGCCTTGATCGCACAGTTTTCATTCATGTTATATATTTATGCAAGTTGATATGTTATGGTATGCTGATGGTATGTTATTGTATGTTATAATTTGTGGTTAACATTGTTACTGATTGATTATTTATCATTTGCTCACTTATGATCATGCACAATTTTTCCTTGATAAAATAACAAGTAAATCAATAGTAAATGTTTACTAACAAGGTTCACTCGCCAACTTATGTTGACCCAAAAACCCCTATTTTTACACATGATACAGGTGAACCAGCTGCAGCAAGAAACACATAGGATTGGCCTAGAAGAATAAAATGATTTAGAGCTTGGAATTGTTTTGTTTGGTTATTTTCTTTGTATTGTATGGACATGTTTGGAATATTGGGAATGTAATTTCGACTTTAATAAATATGAAACATATTAGTAAATATCATGAGCTTTGGTGATAACCCAATTATGCCCCGACTCTTATTCCGCTGCGGGTCGGGGTGTGACAACTGATATTGGGAGCCATAGCCAGGGCGTGGGCATACAGTATCATAAGATTCACCAATAAGCCCGTGATGTGAGATCATTAAGAATTCATCTTTCCTCCAAAAATTGGATGCACAAATATGCCCTTTTTAGCTCCATTCAGATTTAGCACAAATACACGAAGCTGGCGCCCAAACCTGGTGTCTCGCATCATGAATAAATTATTTTTTATTGTTTTATTCCATTTATAATTAAATAACTGATGCATGTAAAAATGTTTTTGTTGAATAATATAGAAACTAGTAAGGATCAAGGCTGACATGTGAAGAGGGAATGTCGTGTGAGACAGATATGTGTGTCAGTGTGTGCGCATACATATAGGATACAAAAAGAGCATGAACAGAATTGGGTGGCGTGGGATCATGCCATCTCTCCAATCGAGTATGGTGGGCTTGTGATACGTGTCGAATAGTTGAAGGGTTAATTCTGTAAATAGCTTAATAAGTGATAGGGTCAGGGTTAGTTTTGTAATATCCAGTAAGTAGAAGGTCTGTTGAAGTAGTTGTTAGTTTGTTGGTTAGTTGTAATGGTTGTTAAATACCAGTATTGAAGAGATAATAAGCATCGATGATTAAACTGTATTATGTTGTTCTTTCTTTCTCTAACCTTCTCTCTCTCTTCCTGATCACCACACATCAATTGGTATCAGAGCTACCGATTCTCGGAAGTTCTATTCTGATTCGATCGTATAATTCAATTCAGTTGAAATTGATCATTTGTTCGGTCAATTTCTGTACAATTCTGTTCATATCTTGAATTTGATCTTCGTTCGATCAATTCCCTTTCCTATTCTTGAATTGATTGTTCCGTGAATCAATTCATATCTTATGTTCTTGCTCTGCTCGATTGTGTACCGAATCAGTCGTTGTGATTAGTCAATTGAAAACGACCATGACTACTACAAGGAGCCAATCTGATCTTGAGAAAACGATTAAAGATCACACCACCTCATTGTTGAAATTTGATGCTTTCATGGAAAAAACGGACAAATCTTTCCATGAAATGAGGCAAATCCTTGAAAAACTTTCTCAGAATCAAATTAATCTGAACAATTCAGATTCAAATGGTAATCTAAATAATCATTTAGATAACACTCTTAACATTCATGCTAGAACAGACAGATTGTATCGATTAGGGAAGATTGAATTCCCTAAATTCATGGAAAAGAAGTAGAAGACTGGATCTGCAAATGTGAACACTTCTTTGATATGATGAGACTCCAGAAACTTTCAAGGTGAGGTATGCTGCAATCAATCTTGATGGTAAGGCTATGAAATGGCATTCATCCTTTCTTAAACAACTAACCAAGACTATAACAGAAGTTACTTGGGCTGAGTACTCTGGGAACATATTGGAAAGGTTTTCTACAAACCAATATAATGATGCTATGGGTATCTTAACTTCAACCGTACAAACAGGGGAGTTGGAAGAATATTGTGATAGATATGATGAAAATCTATTGAGGGTTAGTATTTGTGAGGAATATGATGTGAGCATATTCTTGAATGGGTTGAAACCTGAGTTAGCAGGCCCAGTAAGAATGTTTGAACCAAAGAACATGAAGGAAGCTTATAAATTCTCTAAAAAACAGGATATGGCTAACAAGAATTTATTACCCAAAACCAAACCATATTCTAATCATTCTGGGAAGTATTATCCTAATCCTACCCCTGTTTCCACTTATAAACCCAACTCTTCTAATACTACTTTTAAACCACCTGTGAACACTAACCATTTACCCTTGTTACCATCTCCACCTATCAATCAAAGACTATACGCCAATAAGAACAAACTCAATTTACCTACCAAAGAAATGGAAGCCAAAAGATTGAGGGGAGAATGTTTTTGGTGTCCAGAAAAGTTCTCTTCTACTCACAAGTGTCCTAACAAGCAATTATACATTCTTGAAATTAATGATGAGGGGGATGATGATACAAATTCGATAATTGAAGAGCCTATTATTGACACTACAACTGATGATCCTCTTATTTCTATTCATGCACTTACAGGTGTGCCTTCTTTTTCAACCATGCAAGTTGTAGGTAACATTGGTACCAAAACTTTGCATATCCTAACAGATTCAGGATCTACCCATAATTTCCTTGATGAGAAGTTGGCTCTTAAATTGAATTGTCATTTAGAGAATATAAGTCCTATGAAAGTAGGGGTAGCAAAAGGTGTTCCCTTGATTTGTAAGAAGATTTGTAGGAATTTTGAGTGGCAAATGCAGGGGTTATGGTTTAAAGCAGATGTGTTGGTTATTCCATTGGCTTCTTATGATATGGTATTGGGTATACAATGGCTTTTACCATTAGGTGACATTGTGTGGAACTTCAAGGATTTGACTATGCAATTCAGTGTTGGGAACAAGACTTATCAGTTAAAGGGTAGTCATAATAACAAATTATCTCTTTGTTCAATGGAGGTAATGCATCATTTGTTATCAGAAAAGGGTCGGTTAGTGCAAAGTCATTTGTGCAGTTTAAAGGTGGATGATATTGATCAGTTCCAGCATACAACTATGGTTTCTAATACTGTAAGTAATGATCAATTGGATTCTTTATTACAAGAATATGAGGTAGTTTTTGAAACTCCCACAACTTTACCTCCTCAAAGGGCTTTTGATCATAAGATTATCCTTAAGGATGAATCTGTCACAATTAACCAAAAGCCCTATAGATATCAATTAGCTCAAAAAGATGTGATAGAAAAGATGACAAAGGAGCTTTTGGATACTGGGGTTATTAGGGGTAGTTCAAGTCCTTTTGCTGCTCCTGTGGTATTAGTTAAGAAGAAAGATAATACATGGAGGATGTGTATTGACTATAGGAAGCTAAATGATGCAACAATCAAAAATAGCTATCCTATTCCTTTAATAGAAGATTTGTTAGATGAGCTAGGGGGGCTGCAATCTTTTCAAAGCTGGACCTGAAGTCTGGTTACCACCAGATCAGAATGTTCCCTAATGATGTCCACAAGACAGCTTTTAGAACACATAAGGGGCATTTCGAGTTTTTAGTCATGCCTTTTGGCTTGACAAATGCCCCTGCCACTTTCCAGTCTCTTATGAACCACACCTTCAAACCTTTCCTTAGGAAATCAGTTCTAGTCTTCTTTGATGATATCTTAGTGTATAGTAGAACCATGGAACAACATTTAATTCATTTGAGGAAAGTATTAGAGGTATTAAAAGAAAATCAGTTGTATGCAAAGATGTCAAAGTGTTCTTTTTGTGGGATTTCAGTGGAATACTTAGGCCATATTATCACTAAAGAGGGGGTGGCTACTGACCCAAAGAAAATTGAAGCTATAAAGAAATGGCCTGTTCCTACCACAATCAAACAGTTAAGGGGATTTTTGGGATTATCTGGTTATTACAGAAGGTTTATAAGATCCTATGGCATTCTAGCAAAGCCTCTTACAAATCTTTTAAGAAAGGATGGTTTCAAATGGAATGATGAAGCTACTATAGCATTCTGTAAGTTGAAAGAAGCTCTATGTACACCTCCTGTTTTATCCTTACCTGATTTTTCTAAACCTTTTGTATTGGAAACTGATGCTTCTGGATTGGGTATTGGGGTTGTTTTGATGCAAGAAGAGCATCCTTTGGCTTTTATAAGCAGGGCCCTTTCTCCTAAACAGCAAGTTCTTTCTGTTTATGAGAAGGAACTTTTGGCTATCTTGTTTGCAGTCAAACATTGGCATCACTATCTTATAGCCAATCATTTCATTATCAGAACAGATCAGAAGAGTTTGAAGTATTAGATGGAACAAAAACTCAATACCCCATTGCAACATGTTTGGTTATCTAAACTTATGGGTTTTGATTATGAGATAGTGTATAAAAAAGGGGTTGAAAATAAGGTAGCTGATGCATTATCTAGGATGCAAGGTCCTGCTCTTAGTACTATATCAGTATCTCACTTAGATACTTCACTCATGGATAAAATCAAATCATCTTGGCAACAAGATATTTCTGTTCAACAAAAGTTGCAAAAATTGCTAAAGGGAGAATTAGTTCCTAAGTACAAGTGGAATGGGACTATTCTTACAAAGAGTGATAGGATTGTTGTGGGTAAATCTGAGGCTTTACAACAGGAAATAATTGACCTATGTCACAGTTCACCAATAGGAGGTCATTCAGGGGTTCATGCTACTATTCAAAGGATTTCAAGTGTGTTTAAATGGAGGGATATGCATAAACAAGTAAGGCAGACTATTAGAAGATGTGATATATGTCAAAGGGTTAAAAGTGAAAATGTAGCATATCCAGGTTTACTACAACCACTCCCTATTCCTAAATATATTTTTTCTGATATATCTATGGATTTTGTTGGAGGGTTTCCAAGGGTTCAAGGAAAAGATACGATTTTGGTAGTGGTTGATAGATTGACTAAGTATGGGCATTTCATTCCTTTGGGGCACCCCTATTCAGCTGAAACTGTAGCTCATTTGTTCTTAGATCATATTTTCAAGTTACATGGGTGGCCACAGACTATTGTTTCTGACAGAGATCCTGTGTTCCTTAGCAGTTTTTGGAAGGAATTCACTAAGTTGCAAGGCATTGATTTGGCATTATCTACAGCATATCACCCACAGTCTGATGGCCAGACAGAGGTTGTGAACAGATGCATTGAATCCTATTTGAGGTGTATGACCCTTAGCTCAAGTAAGAATTGGTTAAAGTGGTTACCTTTAACTGAGTGGTGGTACAACACTAATTTCCACTCATCTTTAAAAATGACCTCTTTCCAAGCCCTATACGGATATCCTCCACCCTTATTTGTGCCTTATATACCTAAAGACTGTTCCTTAGAAACTGTGGATCAGATGTTTTGTGACAGTGAACTTGTTCTACAAGAATTAAAGAAATCTTTGCAAAGGGCACAAAACAGAATGAAGCAATTAGCTGACAAAAACCGTACTGAAAGGGAGTTTAAAGTGGGAGAATATGTGTACCTGAAGTTGCACCCATTTGGCCAGAATTCTTTGAGACATTCAAAACAAAATAAGCTCAGCCCTAAGTATTTTGGGCCTTTCATGACTGTGAAACGTATAGGAAAGGTAGCTTACCGTCTCGACTTGCCAAATGATTGCTCAGTACATCCTACTTTCCATGTTTCTTTGTTGAAGTTAGCTAAGGGTTCTCATAGCATTGTAATCCCTATTCCTTCGCAACCAAGATTCAAGTTTTCTCCTGAAGCAGTAGTAGAGCGGAGGATTAGGAATAGAAGGAATCGGATGGGTATGGAAGTTCTGATTAAGTGGAAGAATTTGCCACTTGCAGAAGCATCTTGGGAAGATTTGGAAGAAATGATGTTCAGGTTCCCTGAGTTTGATTTTGGAATTTTGGGACAAAATTCTTAAAAAGGAGAAAGTGATGATACGTGTCGAATAGTTGAAGGGTTGATTCTGTAAATGGCTTAATTAGTGATAGGGTCAGGGTTAGTTTTGTAATATCCAGTAAGTAGAAGGTCTGTTGAAGTAGTTGTTAGTTTGTTTGTAGTTGTAATGGTTGTTAAATACCGGTATTGAAGAGATAATAAGCATCGATGATTAAACTGTATTTTGTTGTTCTTTCTTTCTCTCTCTTCCTGATCACCACACATCAGCTTGGCTTCGGGGCTCTCAAAGATTCTAATCTTGCTATGTTGTCAAAGTGGTGGTGGCGTTTTAGGACGGAAAAATGTGGTCTTTGGAGAAAAGTAATATGGGAATTTCATCACAACTCGAGAGCTTGGTCCGCTATTCCCGGTAAGGTCATTTTGTCGGGGCCATGGAAGCAAATCGTCGGTATTCGAGAAACATTACTGAAGGTTGGGGTTGATCTAAATAAGGCAGTATCTACAGTGGTTGCGGACGGGATGTCTACCTCGTTTTGGCTTGACTGTTGGGCTGGAACAGATCCGCTGTACATCAGGTTTCCGAACCTCTTCCGCTTAGAAAAGCTGAAAACGTGTAAAGTGGGGGATCGCTTAATCTCTGGCAGCGCTGGGACTGGTCTAATGCAACCTTTATTATCACAGTTCAGCAGGAACTGCAGACGCTAACTGCGGTGTTAGCGGCAATCAGCATGGGTACCGGAAAAGATAAGTGGGTTTGGAATTATGAGGAGTCGGGGTTGTTTCAGGTTGCCAGCATTAAGAGAATCTTGAGCAATTTTAATCGCAGCCGCCCCATCGTCTGTTTGTTTGGAACAACTGGGTTCCTAAAAAAGTGGGGATCGTTGCTTGGAGAGCCGACAAGGACCGACTGCCTACCAAATATGCTTTATTGAAGAGATGCATAAATGTCGAGAACCCGTTGTGCTCTTTGTGTGGTGAACATGATGGATCCGGCCATATGGTGTAAGCTGCCTCCTATAATTGCTTTCAAGCTCAAAGATCTGTTGGAACTTCATGGTTTTGGCCCGGGATCTAAGAAGAAGAAAAAGGCACTTCACGCATGTCTGGTGGTTATATGGAGCATCTGGAGGCTGCATAATGAAATTATGTTTGCGCAAGGGCTGCCACTGGTAACAAAGGTGCTGGAAGAGGTCAAGTCACAATCATTTCTCTGGGTCAAGAACCGCTCGAAGGAGGTGGCCTTATCGTGGGAAGATTGGAGCAATTGTAATATTTTTCCGTAACCGGTTCTGTGTTTTTGTCTGGTGTATTTCTGTGGTTTGTTTTTTATCCTGTAAATTTAGTGCCTAGCTTCTTGCTGGTTTTTTATAAAAAATTTCTGTCGGCCGTTCAAAAAAACAACAGACTGGAACATGGCAAACCAATCATAAAAGATGAATATGTTGCATTGATATAATGTCCAGAAACTAATTTAGTAACATACAGATCTACTTACATAAACAAAAAAAATTGCTTATATATACATTATAAATATGTAACTTGAAATACAAAAATGAACATGAAATATTTAATTTTGACTAGTTTCACTTGTTTCAATATACATGGTAGAGTAAGAGTTAAATTACACACCAGAAACAAAGATGATCATCTGAGACTTCCCCAAGTGCAGCTAACTTCAGCCAGGAGGCTTGTTGTGAGCTGCATTGTTAATTGAAGAACCACCCGCACGCCGTACCCATGGAAATATGATGGGCATGCAACATAGCAGTGTGAATAACAACTCCGTTATGAACATCATCATGCTAATCCACATGTATACCAATCCCTTCCAATACCACAACATCCTCTTCAAGAAAGGAAATTGAGTCTCTAATTTTAAAGACGCTGAGTATATTTCAGGAACACCGGCCCTTTTTGCAAACTCTGCCCGTTGTTCAATGACAACCCGTAAGCATGAAAAAGGGAAATCTCTTTCAGTATACCCGCTAAACTCTATGTCCAAAGTTTGTGCTTCTGATGGATAGCCGGTGAGAACATAAGCTAATTTGAGAAAAGTTGACAGAAGCCGGATCGGCTCACTTTTGAATTGCAACATACATGGCTTCCTTTTACTTGCAAGGAGTTTACCATTACTAGACAGAAAGTCCACCCTCACCTTCAACAAAAAATAGACTATCAATGATTTAGGACTTTCAAAGTCAAAGATATCAAGTTTTCTGATTAAAAAAAACGATGATCTATTGCAAATCTTGTTACATTGTTACACACCTGAAAAATCCCAAGATTTCTATTGTAGTCTGATTCCGGCAGCACTAAAGAGACGGTGGCCTTCAGTTCATGACCAAAAGGTACAACCCGCAATTCCGCAAAACTACCAATCTTACTCTTTTCGTTGTTCGCTACAAAAGATGAATCCGGACAATAAATTACAGGCGCAAAAGCCATGGGGGTGTCTTTCGTATAATCGAAAGTCAACTGCTCCGTTATCTGTACCGGTTCCTCAACTATCCACTTCACCACCACGGCGCCGAAAACAAAAGCGGGAACTAACAGACAAACTAAAAGGAAACCGCAGTAAGCCAACCACAACAGTCCCCATCCGATTTGCACACATAACTTCAATGCAGACTCATGATTTTGAAACCAATTAATCAGCTTAACACAACTGTTATAACAAATCCCCCAAATTCCAGAAATACCCTCCTGCATATAATTTCTCCAAAGCCTTATAACCCCGTAGGGATCATATATTAACATGTATGAAGGATGAATTAACCATATTGAAAACTTAACAGACTTTGCCAACAGTTTTGTTTGAAAACTAATGGCTTCAATTACCAATTCAGCTAGCGTAAAAAGATGATCTGGTCCAGAATTTGGCGAGTCTGCTGTAGTTGACTCATCGTTGACTCTTTGACTGTCACTAACACTAGTAATTGCAGAACTCTCATGGCTGTTTGAACTCAAATTTTCATTTAGTTTCTCATTATCCTTCAAACTGCACGAACGCTTGTACTTCTTACCTACCTCTGTAAACAAACCGAACGTTCATTTAACCGTCTGTGAAGTGTTCGCGAGAAGTTTGTTTATTTAATAAACGAACATGAACAAAATATTTTGCTCATCTAATTAAATGAACGAACATGAACACATGTTTCGTGATATTTCGTTTGCTCATTTATCAATCATGAACGTCAGTTTATGTTCGTTCATTTTCGTTCGTTTAAATATTATTACAAAAGTTCAATTTATGTGTGTTTATGTTTTATATTGTTTAATACAAAAGTTTATTTATATATGTTCGTCCATTTGTGTTCATTCCGTTGATGAACTCTTCGTTTAAAATGTTAACAAAAATGAACACAAACATATTCATTTTCTTAACAGACTGAACATGAACAAAAAAAATCCGTTAGTTTAATTGTCCGTATCCATGTTCGGTTAAAGTTAAACAACGAACACAAACACGCCTCAGTTCGTATACAAAACCTATTATTACCTTTAGGATCAAAATCTACCAATCCTTCTGGATTGTTCTTAAAAAACCTAGACTGCGAGACTTCGTTGCGACTCCGTGGGGGAAGGAGTCGCTGGTGACGGAGGCCGGCGGCGGAAGGAAACTCCGGCGAGTCCGGCGAGTGGTCTGATATGACAGTAGGCGTTTCGGTAGCTTCATCGTTAATGATATCAGAATCGGAAGTGGAAACTGATTGATAAGATTCTTCGAAGGAAGTTGAGGCATCGAGAAACGGGAATTCTTCGAGTGCGTCGTGAAATTCAGTGTCGATTAAGCTGTTATTGGTGTTGTTGAAGGTTGATTGTTGTTCAATTTCCATAGAAGTGGAGGATCATCAAGGTCAGGGTTTAGGGACTAGGGTTTGATAATTGGGGGAGAAGAAAGGGGGGTTTGAAAGAGATTTTAAAACACTACGGACTTCACGTTTGTTATCATTTTAGTTTTTTCAACGGCTTCTTATTTTGTGTGTTCTATACTATACTTTTGTAAAATCACTAGCTTATTGCCCGTGTTATACGCGGTTTAACAAATAAAAATACTCTAAAGCTTTAATTTATAAGTCTATAAAATATATTTTACGAATCTAAAGTTTTATTAGATAAAATAATAAAAAAATGAATGACTAATTTTTAAGCTTTTTTTTCAATAACTCTGCTTCTTGTTCTAATAAATTTTGTTCCAACCTATATCATAGTAAAGTTGACATAAATTAGCATGATAAATTACCACAAACCATTTCGAAGGCATAAAGAGAATTTCAAAATTTAAGTCTTTTCCTAAAAAAAAACTATATCTTATCGCTAACGATTCATTTAAATCAAAGTGTGATCATTTTGATACAAACACAAAAGTAATAGACTACTTAACATTTTTATATTAAATGCCCAAAGAGATCATTAGAGTTATTCCGATATTGTTATAATTTAATCAACAAATGAAATCAACTTAACTATTTTGATCCTACGTTCACGTATAAAAACTGAACAAACTACAAAATGTGTCACATATAAACATTTAGGATGAATAATAGAAAAAACTCTTTAGTATTTATGTATGTATACTTTAGTGAACTGCACAATTAAGTTGAACTTTTTACGGTTCAATCAATGCAAAATACCACTCTTAGAAAACACATAAAATTTACTACAATCACATAAGTTGATTGAAAGATTTTTTTTTCCCCTTGGATTTCATTCATAATCATCTAACTATGCCCTTCTTTCAACGGATTTTTCTTGAAAAAAACCCCACCGCGTTGCCGCCTTTATCTTCAGCTAACAAACTAATTACCTAAAGTGATTCATCATAGACACATCTTACCTTACCGGTTTTGTACCAAAATACATATAATCTACGATTAGCTGAGGTGATTGAAATTGTTTACCATCTGCCCTTTACCTAAAGGCATGCAAAAATAAATAAAAATAAGTTATAATGGAAGTCAAATGATGTTAGTGCATAATAATGTGCATAAATGCATATAAAATTATTTTCTTATATGTGGTTAATCCATAGAGAAAGTGGCTTCACAAACATCATAAGTAACATTACACATAATTATATTGAACTTACTAATAATTAATAGCAACGGTGTTCAACTTTGGATTTAATAGAAGTTTCCAAATGTAAGAAAATTTGGTTTGTCTATACAATAAAATAATCAACAAATATAAGAAAAATTGGTTTGTGTATACAATAAAATAATCGACAAATGTAAGAAAAATTGGTTTGTGTATACAATAAAAATGTAACAAATGCAATGGTGTTGACTTGCTTTTTTTCGACCAAAATTGTTGGTGCCACTATTTCCATCGGCTTTTTGGGTTCTAAAACAATCAGACCCAAGGCCCAATAAAACAATCTAGTTTAATTGAAATCACATATAGGGGCCCAACATTATTAATGAAACCCAAGAATTAGCAGGCCCATTTGATTAATTAACCTATAACTTAAATGTTATATATATTTATAATTCAAATCAATTATAATATCAAACATGTCATGAAAAGTTTGTCTAGTGGTTAGTCACTTGGTTTCTCTCCTTGAGGTCCCAAGTTCAACTCTCACTAGCATCACTTTGATGGACATTGGTGGTGGGAATGAAGTTTAGGACTAGACCTCTTTGGAGGTCGCCAGTTCGAAACCGAGCCGAACCGGATTTTACCGCAGTGGATCTTCGGGCGGGCGGGTTTTTCCTCAGAACTGGTGGCTCGGGTATGCATCCAACTCTGACCGCTATGGAGGAGGGGATGCATTTGCTCAATTGAGGGTATCTCGGGATGCTTATCAGATTATTTAGTTGGCCGTTAAAAAAAATATAAAATCAAACCGATAAATGTACCAAATCTTATTCGCATCACACAAGCACGCACTCCCACATCTCATAACTCGTCTAATTATTAATAAAATTAACTTGGTCGACAAGTTAATCTAATACCACTAAAATCCGATATCAACAGGTCCAGCACATGTAGACGTTAGATGCAGATACGTTCTTTTTGTTACATGAATTCATCAATCACAAAGTAAGTTAATTAAGTATCTAAGTTTGAAGTTAATTTGCATCGGAACACGAAATCTAAAACTAAGATCATCTTAATCACATTGTAGAGATGAAAATGAAGATCTCTTTAATTTTAATCAACCTTGAATCATAATTTTGTAATGAATTTGTTCGATTTTGCAATAAATAAACATGGGAGTTATCCTCGACATGTCAGAAAGTATATGTTTCTGAAAAATTGAGACCTAACACAATATAAACACAATTATAAAAGTAATGAAAGTGTATTGTATAATTTTACTTAAGGTATGCTGTGAAGATATAACATGCGTGATTATTTTTATAACATGTGTGATTAGGTTTTTACCCTATGCGTGATTTCTGATTTTGCATATACATGATTATGTTCATGCGTGATTATGGTTTTCAACATGCGTGATTATGATTTTTGAGTTTTATAACATGCGTAATTTCATCTCGTACATATCGTACGTTAAAGAATATTGTACGTTAACCAACTTCAATAAAAGTAAATGGGTCACATCAGAGGATCTTTGGTAATATAAGGTTATATATAGGTCCCAATCAGTAATTCTACATGAAAAGGATAGGAACGAACAAAAATGTTAAACTAATTAATTGACTTTATAATCATTCTGTTGGGTGTATCAAACATTAAAATACAAACGTGTAAGTGTCAAAAATATAAGGGTTCTTTGAACCATTCACAAATATTAGGTGAAAAAAAGAATAAAATCAACCTATCATTCGATCAATAATTTAATAATTTCTGCATGGGAAGGATATAATTTGGAATCACAAAGAAAGGGACCGAAATGTCATTTATAAAATATTTCTGAATACTAATTATTAAAAAAATACCTTTTTAAAGCTAATTATTTATAGGTTTCATTTATCAATGAAAAAAATAGTATTTAGAGGTGTCATTTATCAATGAAAATTCATAAATCTTTTCTTTTTAAGGGTTTCATACAACAACTTTTATCAGATGAATTTTACATTTGTATAACTCATGAATCCTTCTAAATGTTATGAATCCTCGAATCCCTTAGAAAATATATAGCATGACTCACGTTTTATTATATATTTTATCTTGAAATTTTAGAATAAAAAAACAAATATTTTGTTCTAAAATTTTATGAAAATATAAGTAAATATTAACTCAGGTTTTGTGTGTTTGAAGGTACTCGTGAAATTAGGGTGAATTTATTTTTTTAAATAATTTTAGGGTGAATTTATGTTTTTTTTAATAATTTTAGTGGCTTTAGAGATATTTATAATTTTAATGTCTCTAGAGATAAATTTTATTTTACATAGATATAGACATTAATGTAAAATATATATCTGCATAATAATAGTGTCTACGTCACTACGTGTGATCCTCCTGCTGGAGCTATGAACTTATGATATGCAATATATATTATATAAGTTGTTTATTTGTAAGAAGGAATTTATTTAAGGGAGAATGTAATGGCACACTCTTATGTCTATTCATAAACTTTAATTTTTCAACACAGGTCATATAAACAAAAAAGTCTAATCTGCAACTGTTAGTTTTTTCTGGCGGCTGGCTAGACTTATATAGGTCGTATTGACTTTTTTTTTAATTTTATACAACAATATAGAGTTTTAATAAAGTTTAATAAAAGAATTCTTTATTTAAAAAAATATTTTTAAAAATTTATCAAGTAGTATAGGTTTTGTATATGTTATTATACTATACTATACTAAACATATGTAAAAAAATATTTTTAATAGTATTTATGTTATAATCCTATTATATACTACACTTATAATATAGTTTATTTTACTATACTATATTATACTACAACTTTAAGCATATACGAGATCTATACTACACCTATAGGCATTACGGGACCTATACTACACCTATAATTTATTATATTATATTATATTATAGTATCTATATTATAATAGGAGATCTATATTATTGTCCACACCCTGACCCGCAGCGGAAAAGATGACCGGGGCATGATTGGGTTTTCATCAAAGCTCATGACATTTATTATAAGGTATCATATTTATTATTTCAATTTAAAAGAGACCATACAATCATATCAAACAAATACAACATGTTCTATTCATCCTTCTAAACTTCATTATTTTTCTTCTAAGGCAATTTCCTATGTTTTCCTTGCTTCATCCTGTTCACCTGTATCATGTGTAAAAATGGTTTTTTGATCAACAAAAGTTGGCGAGTGAACCTTGTTAGAAAACATTTATTATTTATTTCTGGTTGTATTTAATATGGAAAAATTGTGCAATATTCATATATGAACAAACGTAAATAAACATACAATAACAACAATTAGCATACAATAACAGACCATTAGCATACGATATCAAACAACAACGAACAATAACCTACATTAACAAACCAACAGCATACAATCACAAACCATTAGCATACGATATCAAACAACAACAAACAATAACATACATTAACAAACCAACAGCATACAATCACAAACCATTAGCATACGATATCAAACAATAACAAACAATAACATACATTAACAAACCAACAGCATACAATAACATATCAACTTGCATAAATATATAACATGAATGAAACTGTGCGATCAAGGCTCAATCAAACGGAGCCGATCGTATTGCATGTACTGAAAATGATAAATGTCTGTGCGATCAAGGCTCAATCAAACGGAGCCGATCGTATTGCATGTACTGAAAATGGTAAATGTCTGTGCGATAAAGGCTCAATCAAACGGAGCCGATAGTATGTAGGCAACGCCAGGTTCACGCTCATAATGAAATGGGGAACTGCTCAACGCTCATAATGTAATGGGGAGCGGCGGCCTATGAAATTGCATGTACTGAAAATAATAAATTAAATCTAAACATTAATCACACAAACAGTTTACACAGGCTGAATACACATTTATTCATGATATGATGTATGTACAATGATTTAAATATAATAAATAGTAAGACACATGATACACCCCAAAAAACGTGATTTAAACGGGGAATTTGTAGAGATTCACTCACAGTGGGTGCGTTCGGTTGAATGATGATGAATGCGCACGAGTTTAGAGGATTGATCGACGAGGAATAACTAACCTAATTAATAACGAAAAAGTAAGGTAAATAAATGGATTTTATTAACAACTTTAATAGGATTTTTGGATATATTTTTGTGAGTTTTAGGCTATTTTCTAACCTTAAAAATGTTATTTTTAAGTATTTTTAATTGATTTTTAAATAAAATAAATAAATAAAAATAATAAAAAATGTTGACTTTTTGACCGTTGACTTGTTGACCGGTTTTATTGTGTAAGTGTATGCGCCGGGTGAGGCTCGAACCCGAGACCTCCCGTTCGCGTGCACGCAGCTCTACCAACTGAGCTACGTGTCTAACCCGAAATAATTCTGTTTTTAATTATATTTATATACTAACTCAGTTTATTCAAAATTCTTTTATTTTCAAAAATGTTTTAAATCATCGGACCGGTGTCGTCAACAGGTCTCGAACCCGGGACCTGTGACTTAATATTACACACAGTCCACCACTGGACTGTGTGTCTAACTTAGTTAAAATACAGATTTTTATTATACTTAACATCTAACGGAGTTAACCCGGTTCAGTTTAAAAAAAAAAGGCATTTTATTACAGCGAATGAGGTTGGAACAGGAATCGAACTCGCGACGTGTATGTATTTATTTGCACACAGTCCACCGCTGGACTGTGTGTCTAACCCGTTTATAATACCGATTTTAAATAATCTTATAACATAACTACTTCGTCTTCTTCGTTCAAAACTCAGACAACGGTTATCTAACTGTTGCTTGATTAATTCGGTTAATGAACAAGATGAACAATTGAAAAGTATTGAACCGAAGAGTTTGGGGAAAGAAAGTACCGAACAGATCGTCTTCTTCAGAAAATCCGGCAAAGCTCGTCGGCTCTGTTTTGGTGACCTTCGGCTGTTAGAATCAATTAACAGTTTGGAGGGATTAGATGTGAAATTGAACTAATGAGTAATGATTATCAGTATGTTTGAATGATCATACCGGTTAACAGCGAGTTTCCGAAAAATCCAGAAGTTTTCCGGTGAAAACAGAAAGTCCAGCAATGTCGTCTGTGGTTGATTCTGAAGAATGGATTAATGTTAGTAAGGTTATAACAATTGATTGAAACAGTAAAGTCGAGGTATTTTACCGTTTTGAGGTGAGTCTCGGTTTTCCGGCGACTTGCAGAGAATTCTGGCGATGATCAGAAAGTAATTCCGACGACAAGAAAATATAATAAACGTGAAATTAGAAGCTCTGGGAATGAAATTGAATCGCGAGATGAGTGTTTTGTTGAATTAATTCAAGAATGAATGTTTTCGGTTATAAAAACCAAACATCACCTGAATTCAAGTTCATTAACGACTGAATTGATTTAAGATGTCGGTTTTATCGGTTATGATCAAGATTCCGCGAGCACTCAAACGTCTTGGTCGGTTTGAAAGCCGATATCGGTTTCAGTTGGCGCAACAGGTTGATTCTCAGTTGAACATATGATTTAATTGCTTCCCAGAACTCACAAAAAGATCAAGTGGCGGAGTGGTTATAAGTGTGTGAGTTAAGGCTTTGCTGGCTCTCGGCTGACCCGGGTTCGAGTCCCGGCTTCAGCATATTATTTTTAATTCACTATTTTTAATACATTTTCAAAAATAAATTTTATATTCTAATATACTTCGTTTAAAATTAATTTGAGCATTAAATACGCAACGAAATTTTTAACTGGTTGTTCGGTTAATAAACGAAGCGGGTTTGGTAAATCCGTTTTTTGACGGATGTTACTGTATCCCCTACTTTTAGAAATTTCGTCCCGAAATTTAAGTAGTGGCATATTTGTCTAAAAAGGATGGTGTTTTAATTTGACAATTACATACTTAGAAGAGAGTAAGAGTTTAAATTTTGTTTCAGGCGGTAACGTTCCTTGTAAGGGTTGAATACCCTGCTACAGGAATCGCTTTTTGTTGCCTAAAGTGTATGAATACGGAACATGGATACACAGAGTTGATTGACTAAGTATGATGTTATGCATATGAGTTTGGGTACGTTTGAAATATTAGGTTATATCCTAAAACATAACTTTTACTACTAAAACCTACATGGAACTTCTCATAACCGTCTGACAATGCCTCTGATCCTTTGGCAATAATACTTATATATAGGAAGTACCAGCGGCGTATCCACCATATTCTTGTCAAATTTTCATTGGTTTTATCAGTAAGTTATGATTGGTTCTATGATGTGACTCTAGAACATAAATAAACACAAAAACCAATATCTGAGTCCTAATTCTGATAGCATACATGTTTGATTGATGACACAATCCAATTCCTTTAAATGATGAGATGATATGAATGCTAAATCAGTGAGTATAACACAAACTTCAATCAAGACAATACCAAATCCTACATGAAACTTCTCATAACCGCCTGATAATGCCTCTGATCCTTTGACAATATTACTTATATATAGGAAGTACCAGCGGCGTATCCACCATATTCTCGTCAAATTTTCATTGGTTTTATCGGTAAGTTATGATTAGTCCTATGCGAATCTAAAACATAAACAAACACAACAACCAGAGCTTGAGTCCTTGAATGATGACAATACCTCTCTCGTTTGTTATGATGGAGAGGTTAGTCTATGTAGAAATGGAACACAATCCAATTTCTTTAAATGACGAGTTGATATGAATGTTAAATCAGCGAGTGTAAAATAAATTTCAACCAAAACATTACTAAATCCTACATGGAACTTCTCATAACCGCCTGATAATGCCTCTGATCCTTTGACAAGAATACTTATATATAGGAAGTACCAGCGGCGTATCCACCATATTCTTGTCAAATTTTCATTGGCTTTATCCGTAAGTTATGATTAGTTCTATGTGACTCTAAAACATAAATAAACACAACAAACAATGCCTGAGTCATAATTCTGATAGTATACATGTTTGAATGATGACAGTCCCTCTCTCGTTTGTTGTGATGGAGAGGTTAGTCTATGTAGAAGTGAGACACAGCCCAACTTCTTTAAATAATGAGATTGAAATACGTTGAGATGTATGATGGTATGAATGTTGAATCAATGAGTATAAAACAAAACTGAAATAATAATTTGCATTAAAATCCTTGGATAAATTTCCAATTTAAAATTGAGACACGGGAGAATTGAGATAACATAAAGAAAACATAAAACTAAGCAGTTGGAGTTGAATCTTGATTGTTGGTGAAGGGGACTAGTTGGGTGGTTTCATTTGGGCCGTCATTATCTTCAACAGGATTGGCGTTGATGTTGAAAACTCTTCCTCTTGCTGGTGGCCTAGTGATTAGGTTTCCTTGATTTGCTTGGTTAACTGGGTTTGCTTGAGCTTGAGTGTTTATGATGTTAACCAATTGAGGGCACGTGTTTCTAAAGTGGGTAGGGTCGCCACAATTGAAACAAGCTCGAACATATGGGAACATGGGGTTTTGGGGGTTGTTGATATGTTTGGATCATGTTTTGAGTAGGGGGTGAGGTTTGGTTTTGAGGGGTGCGGCAAACCTTGCTCATATGACCATAGCGTCCACAATTCACACATGGTCGACAAAGTAAGGTAGATGGATGGTGATAAAAACAGGTGTTACATCGAGGGTGAGGTCCAAGGTAAGGTTTCTTATTTGGGTAGGTTGAGTTGGGTGCTACTTGAGTGATTGGGATAGATTGGAGAGGTACGGCTTGTAAGGCTGGTTGGTTGCGTTGGGTGACAGTGAAAAGTTGCTCATCTCGCTTTCTCTTGGAAATAGGTTGAGAAAGAGATTCGGTTTGGGTGTAGTTGGAGGTTTCAGTCGATGTTTTATCCTTCTCTCTTCTCCTCCTTGAAGTCTTTGTTCCGGATTCGGTTCTCGGTGAGCTCTGTAGCTAACTCCATTGCTGCTTCCAAGGTTGCAGGTGTGGTACTTATTACAGAGTCTTGAATCTTTGAAGGAAGACCTTGAATGTAGTGCTCGATCAAACGGTAGTGGGGAGTGAACAAGTTGGGAACCATTTGATTTAACTCGAGGAATCTCTTGTTGTATGTAGCGTGGTCGCCTTCCTTTTGTTTCAACGAATAGAACTCATCCTCTAATTTCTTGATTTCGCTCCTTGGGCAAAACCGTCTTGTCATGATTTCTTTCAATTCTTCCCAAGTCAAAGTCATAGTATCTTCAACACCCCGTTTGGCCTTCTCCGTATTCCACCAAGTAAGTGCTATTCCAAATAAACGACCAGTAGCATATCGCACTTTGCGATCATCGGGGCAATCGCAATTTAGGAAAATGTTTTCCATTTCTTCAAACCAATAGAGAAGAGCGGTGACACCTTCAGTCCCTTCGTATTTTGTAGGGTCGCAGGATTTGAAATGCTTGTAGGTGCATTTAGTGGTACTTGGGGGAGGGTTGATAACATTTTGATCCTCTTGGTTGACAGGATTAGCGGTAAGGGCTTGTTGGACTTGAATTACAATGTTGGGTATTACGGCAGCCATTTGTTGAGCGATTATGGCAGCCATGCGCTCGCGGGCTTTTCCTGATCTCATCTTCCTACGAGCGAGGCTAGAAGACATCTACAAGGAATGCATATCAAGAGTATGAGTTGGATGCTTTTGGGATCATGTGTCGTATTTAGGAATGAACATTCATAAAATAAACATAGCAAAATAAATCTACTACATCCATAGGATGTCTTGGGCTTTGCTCGTAATTGGGCCTTGCATGCCGCCATACTTCACCTTCGTAATCATGTGGGCCCCCATGATTACCGGGTTTTTCATATGGTTCGCATGTGTTTGCCTGGTTACGTACACTAAAACCCGGAGAAAATCGAGAAATATGTATGTAACGTATGATATTCTGAATGTATCCAGGTGTGGACACGGTGACACCTCAAAGTGGGGTTAGTTCGAACGACGTTTGGTGTGGCATGCTTTGGCCTAATAGGTCCTTCGTACTCTCATCGTTAGTCCCCAGGTAGGCAAACTGGTCCGTTATATTGGATTTATACGAATGCCAACCTAGACAGGACGTTCCGACTACCGGTACTTGTACCCTTACAGTTACTACATGCCCGTCGCAGAACTCACTTTGATGAGATTTGAAAAATGAAAAATGCGACAAAATCTTGAATAACGTAAGTATGAAGATGATTTGAATATGTGAATATTGTAACATGTACGATGAATATGTATGTAAGTATGTATGTTTGACTGTAAGTATAATTCACTATGTATCACAAAATGTAATATTGGAAATGTTTGCATGCATTTGTGTATGTAATAAATATGGAACAAATAAATATTATAAGTTTGCATGTAACCACATAAACAATTAAAATCTAGTCAACTATAGTATAGGCTCTAAGGGTCTAATAACCTATCCTATATCCCTATAGTCAAAAACTCTGATACCAATCTGTCACACCCCGACCCGCAACGGAAAAGGTGACCGGGGCATAATTGGGTTTTCATCAAAGCTCATGACATTTATTATAAGGTTTCATATTTATTATTTCAATTTAAAAGAGATCATACAATCATATCAAACAAATACAACATGTTCTATTCATCCTTCTAAACTTCATTATTTTTCTTCTAAGGCAATTTCCTATGTTTTCCTTGCTTCATCCTGTTCACCTGTATCATGTGTAAAAATGGTTTTTTGATCAACAAAAGTTGGCGAGTGAACCTTGTTAGAAAACATTTATTATTTATTTCTGGTTGTATTTAATATGGAAAAATTGTGCAATATTCATATATGAACAAACGTAAATAAACATACAATAACAACAATTAGCATACAATAACAGACCATTAGCATACGATATCAAACAACAACGAACAATAACCTACATTAACAAACCAACAGCATACAATCACAAACCATTAGCATACGATATCAAACAACAACAAACAATAACATACATTAACAAACCAACAGCATACAATCACAAACCATTAGCATACGATATCAAACAACAACAAACAATAACATACATTAACAAACCAACAGCATACAATAACATATCAACTTGCATAAATATATAACATGAATGAAACTGTGTGATCAAGGCTCAATCAAACGGAGCCGATCGTATTGCATGTACTGAAAATGGTAAATGTCTGTGCGATCAAGGCTCAATCAAACGGAGCCGATCGTATGTAGGCAACGCCAGGTTCACGCTCATAATGAAATGGGGAACTGCTCAACGCTCATAATGTAATGGGGAGCGGCGGCCTATGAAATTGCATGTACTGAAAATAATAAATTAAATCTAAACATTAATCACACAAACAGTTTACACATGCTGAATACACATTTATTCATGATATGATGTATGCACAATGATTTAAATATAATAAATAGTAAGACACATGATACACCCCAAAAACGTGATTTAAACGGGGAATTTGTAGAGATTCACTCACAGTGGGTGCGTTCGGTTGAATGATGATTAATGCGCACGAGTTTAGAGGATTGATCGACGAGGAATAACTAACCTAATTAATAACGAAAAAGTAAGGTAAATAAATGGATTTTATTAACAACTTTAATAGGATTTTTGGATATATTTTTGTGAGTTTTAGGCTATTTTCTAACCTTAAAAATGTTATTTTTAAGTATTTTTAATTGATTTTTAAATAAAATAAATAAATAAAAATAATAAAAAATGTTGACTTTTTGACCGTTGACTTGTTGACCGGTTTTATTGTGTAAGTGTATGCGCCGGGTGAGGCTCGAACCCGAGACCTCCCGTTCGCGTGCACGCAGCTCTACCAACTGAGCTACGTGTCTAACCCGAAATAATTCTGTTTTTAATTATATTTATATACTAACTCAGTTTATTCAAAATTCTTTTATTTTCAAAAATGTTTTAAATCATCGGACCGGTGTCGTCAACAGGTCTCGAACCCGGGACCTGTGACTTAATGTTACACACAGTCCACCGCTGGACTGTGTGTCTAACTTGGTTAAAATACAGATTTTTATTATACTTAACATCTAACGGAGTTAACCCGGTTCAGTTTAAAAAAAAAAGCATTTTATTACAGCGAATGAGGTTGGGACAGGAATCGAACTCGCAACGTGTATGTATTTATTTGCACACAGTCCACCGCTGGACTGTGTGTCTAACCCGTTTATAATACCGATTTTAAATAATCTTATAACATAACTACTTCGTCTTCTTCGTTCAAAACTCAGACAACGGTTATCTAACTGTTGCTTGATTAATTCGGTTAATGAACAAGATGAACAATTGAAAAGTATTGAACCGAAGAGTTTGGGGAAAGAAAGTACCGAACAGATCGTCTTCTTCAGAAATCCGGCGAAACTCGTCGGCTCTGTTTTGGTGACCTTCGGCTGTTAGAATCAATTAACAGTTTGGAGGGATTAGATGTGAAATTGAACTAATGAGTAATGATTATCAGTATGTTTGAATGATCATACCGGTTAACAGCGAGTTTCCGAAAAATCCAGAAGTTTTCCGGTGAAAACAGAAAGTCCAGCAATGTCGTCTGTGGTTGATTCTGGGCGATGGATTAATGTTAGTAAGGTTCTAACAATTGATTGAAACAGTAAAGTCGAGGTATTTACCGTTTTGAGGTGAGTCTCGGTTTTCCGGCGACTTGCAGAGAATTCCGGCGATGATCAGAAAGTAATTCCGACGACCAGAAAATAGAATAAACGTGAAATTAGAAGCTCTGGGAATGAAATTGAATCGCGAGACGAGTGTTTTGTTGAATTAATTCCAGAATGAATGTTTTCGGTTATAAAAACCAAACATCACCTGAATTCAAGTTCATTAACGACTGAATTGATTTAAGATGTCGATTTTATCGGTTATGATCAAGATTCCGCGAGCACTCAAACGTCTTGGTCGGTTTGAAAGCCGATATCGGTTTCAGTTGGCGCAACAGGTTGCTTCTTAGTTGAACATATGATTTAATTGCTTCCCAGAACTCACAAAAAGATCAAGTGGCGGAGTGGTTATAAGTGTGTGAGTTAAGGCTTGCTGGCTCTCGGCTGACCCGGGTTCGAGTCCCGGCTTCAGCATATTATTTTTAATTCACTATTTTTAATATATTTTCAAAAATAAATTTTATATTCTAATATTCTTATTAATTATGTATCGTTTAAAATTAATTTGAGCATTAAATACGCAACGAAATTTTTAACTGGTTGTTCGGTTAATAAACGAAGCGGGTTTGGTAAATCCGTTTTTTTACGGATGTTACAATTATAATATAGTTTAGTATATGTCACTATAGTTATACAAGTAAAGACAAAATACACGATAATACGACATGTATAAACAATCTACACCCTAATACGACACATACGAACAATAAATGTCACAATACCGAACATCATCGATACGGCATGTGTTATTAACCTGAATTTTTATACAAAATATATATAAAGAAAAAAAAATGTATATTAAATAAAAATAACAAAAGTACAATCAGCTTAATTTCATACATTTTAAAGGAAAAAAAAAGGATAAACCTTTATCTATATCTTGTACCAAAGAGGTGGCACTTACTTACAGACTTACCACACTTCTTGGCCACCATTTCACCACCTTGAGATTTTACAACACCTGATGAAACATATATTTTATTTATTTTAATTTTATTTCTTCTTGCCGAAGAAAACCCAATTATAAATATGGCACTTACATTCAAACAAAATTATATCTCAATTTTCTATTTTCCCTCTTGTGGCCATCGGCACACAAGGTAAAATCCTACACTCACTTTTCTTTTAAAATATTCTTTCAAGTAAATTGTTTTAAATTATTTAACAGTTTTTGTAGAACCATGTTATATTTCTTATAACTTTTGTTTTAGACCAATCATATAACATGATCTTTTTAAATGAAATTAACTATGTTTTAAGATACCAAAATTATATTGTTAAATTTATTAATCTGTCTAATCGTTGGAAATTATTGGCTCATGAGAAAAAGATTTTGTTAGTAAGTTTATATAATAGTATATTAAATGAGATTTAAAATCTTATTAAAATTCAATATATATTAATATAAATCGGTACTAGATTTTTTTAAATAATATATGAGTTAAAAGGACGCTATATTATATATGATTGATTCATATATAATTATATAAAATAAAAGAATTTACTAGATAAAAAATAATTTACATGTAATTTAGTTAAATAAAGTAGAGTTTTATTTTTGACTAACGTACGGCTCATCGAATTTATATGAAGACAATTTTTAAAATAATCAATATTTAAAAGCTTATTAATAATATTTGTATAACTTTATATATATAACGATATTGTAGGATTCCATGACCGTCTAAACGTAATCTGTTATCTCAGCTTTGTGTTCATCACATAAGGTACGGACCCCTCCCCACATATGTGTACGAGTTTAGGTTTCCACTAATCCGTAGTCGGAAGACTAAACTTGTTATTTTGTTACATTATTATGCGGTAGGGACTCTAAAACAACATCATGTGTACGGATTTAGTTTTCACTACCTCGTAGTGGAAATTTAGATTCGTTATTTTACTGCTTATGTGATCTTCAAGATTATGTGCTATTATATTTAAATATTAGTTATATTGTTTTAGCAAATACTGATTATGGCACACTGAAGCACTGATTGTATCGCACCGAAAGGTGACGCACTGAAAAACTGAATGTGAACTACTGAATGTGATTATGTGACGCACTGAATGTGAACTGAATACACATTGAGCTAATGAATGTGACGCACTGAAGGTGACTAACTGAATGTGTTATATGTATTGTTTGATAGATATTGTTAAGAAAATATATATTGCATTGTTGTTCTCCCACTGAGTAACCCCGTTTACTCAGGCGTACATTTAACTTCTTATGTACGTTAGGTTGCAAGGATATTTGGAAAGCTTCGATGGATGGCTCAAGGGATTAAAGACACACATGGATTTTCATAAAAGTTTAAAATGTTTTGTACAATATTTTTGACTCATTTGAAATAATATAAAGTTTTACAATTATGGAATGATGTTTTGAAGCTCCGATGTACTGTGTAAGTGACACGTCAGCCCAAGCGGGGTTGGGGTGTTACAACACGTATGGACAATATACGCCATATTGCGATACATACAGACAATATACATCATCATACGACATGTAACAACAAAATACATCAAATAATGATACACTACGACGTGTATAGATACAATATAACACGTAAGAGTACAAGTGAAATTAAAACATAATGACAAGTGATCATAGAATATGATCCACACATAACCGAACGTCGTCGATACAACATGTATAGAGCATATACTTCATAAAACGACACGTAATGACAAAAACGTTAAAATACTTGCCCGTATACACATCGAAAAGGCAAAACGTAAAATTATGAAACTTTGATTATACCCATACGCATCGTTTAGGTCAAAACTGGGTCGTATAGTACCATTAGGTCTATACTATAACATCCGGCCTCTCGTACCACCATATTGTCCGCTTTGTCCTCGATGGGTTGCCTATCCAGGAACTCACGGCTTTGTTTTTGGTTGCCCCGATGGAGACTTCCCAGGAGGTCACCCATCCTAGTACTGCTCCCACCTGAGCACACTTAACTATGGAATTCTCCTCTCATCCACTAGCATTAAGCCCAAAACGCGTTGGTGATTTGAAGAGGCAGGATATTCCTTATGAACCAAGATCTCTCCTGGCTACGACCGATGTGGGATTTTCCTAGGGTGTCACAATGGTCCATGTTAATCTTTTCGGTGTCGGTATCGGTATTGTTACATATACGATCCGTATTAGCCTACTATATGACAGAGTTTCGCCCTATATGACCGTATTGGAGTGAAGTCAAAAACTTTAGATCGGGGGTTTTGTTGTTTCGATGCGTATACGTGTCGTATTTTTTCATTATGTGTCATTTTATGGATACCTTCTATACATGTCATTACAGATACCTTCTATGATTACGTGTAATTTTGTTTGGAATCCACATGTACTCTAGCGTGTCGTGTTGCATGTATACAAGTCGTACAATATCATTACTTGAGTTATTTTGTCGTTAAATGTCATATTATGACGTATATTGTCGATATGTTCCGTTTTATGGCATATATTGTCCGTACGGGTCGGGTCGTGTCGGTGACGTTCGGTATTGTCATGTTTATTGTCTGTAAGTGTCGTATTATGGTATAGATTGTGTATACGTATCATGTTATCGCGTATTATGACGTGTTATGGCGTATTATGCCTCTACTTGTCGTATTGTTCCGTATTATGGCGTATTATGTATGTATGGTGTCGTATTTTTACTTGACGTATTGTATCCATTAAACAAATAAAAAACACTTGATAATACATTATACAAACAAAATACCTTAAAAATTAAAAATTAACCTATACGATACATATACAGGGACCTTTACTACACCTATATATGCTCATACGGGACCTATACCTCATCTACTATGGTATACTATACTACGTTATACAATTATACCAAACCTATACTATACTATCTTTTTAGTCACATAGAGAAAAAAACAATAATATATTGTATAGATAAAATATAAGTGGAGTTCTTCGGGTCACTACTAGAAAAAAGACCTTTAATGACACAGGAACAATGACACACACTAATCTTAGGACACGTAAACGCGTGTGTCGTAAAAAAATTGTCATCGTTGGTAAAATTTGAATATTTTATGACACTTATATTTGTGTGTCATCGTTTAAATGTCATTTAAAAAAAAACAAAACACATTAAAATATGTTTGTCATCGTTGTGTGTCATCTTGTAATTTTTATGACACTGTATTTGTGTGTCATCGTTTAAATGTCATTAAAAACCATCTTAAAATATGTGTCATCATATAATCTATAATTTTTTCAACACTTATTTTTGTGTGTCATCAAAATAAAACATTTATAAATTTATGGGGGTTCATTTTATCCAAAACCCGAACCCAATACCACCCAACCTGAAAACTATCATATATTCTTTTATGGTCCCTATACGGTTCCTGAATAAACAATTTATGTATGAAATTCAATTGATCAATCATAGAAACAACATACTAGACACATGTGTTGAAGTAAAGATGTTCTTATAACTAAACTAGTCAATCAAGAATCGTAAATGAGTGATCAAGATGCCGAAAGTTAGTATCATTGCTGATCTGCCATGGTTGGTGTATCTCGTGTAAGTTACTTTAGTGTTCCCTACTTTTAGTCCATGTACATTGATGATCTGCCATGGTTATGTATCAAGACGAATCTTCTGATGAAAATTACAATTCTAACAAGGGTGGGTTTAGGAAACGCATGACCACAGGTGTAAGCAAGGTGTTTGGGTTCTCAATAATCGTCCTGTCACTCATCAGTTCTTTAGGTGGGTGCATTGTGGATGTGGCCGCCATGGTGCACGATGACCGAATCTTTTGGTCAACGTTGTCCACGACCACGGAAGGGTGTGGCTGTAGCATGTAGTGACAACGGGGTAGTGTTGATGGCAATGGTATAGATGCGCTCCCCTAAGACGTGAGAGTGGTATGGCGATGGTATACTAATCCCTTATGGTATACTAATCCTTTAGTATTTTACTTAAGTTTAAATATTAGATGGCGATGGTATACTAATTCCTTATCGTATACTAATCCTTTAGTATTTTCCTTAAGTTTAAATATTAATTTTGGTAGTTTTTTCACGACGGTATGTCATCATCAACCAATAATTTACCTTTTTAATAATGTGTTATCATTTATTTAATTAATTCTTAATTGGGGTTGATGTTCATTGTGTGAAATCCAAGTTTGAAGAGTTGGGTTTGTTTTTATGATCTTTTTTATGCATGTTTAGAGTATAACTATTTTCCCATCATGCTTTTTGCATTATAAGACAGAATACATAACGCTAAAACTACAAATAACCGAATTAGGGCCCGGTCGCGAAGCGCAGGGAGGGACACGTCTCATGTATTGACGCCAGGAATATTCTTAATCAACATCCCGCTGCGCGTCGCTGGTTAGCGTTAACTCATATCTAAACATATGACAACTTACACTTACATTACACCTTTAGTGCATTTTACACGACTTGCTTTGAAATCTTTAAGTCATTTATTATTTATGTATTAAATGATTAATCATAGATAGTTTTTTAATAAAACTAACTTTTTAGAGCCCGAGAAGCAGTCTCGTGTGATAACCTAGTCTATTTATAAATAAGCATATGCTATCACCACCTTTACTCTGAACCAGCAGCAGCGCATCTCTCATTCATTTTAATTATCAAGAATCAAGAAACAAATCCAATAATCAATGTTTTAAAATTCAGTTTTATTACTGTACCGGGTTTGGCTCAGAAACGGTTTAACAGGGTGTATCAGGCGGTTCAACCGGGTGTACCGTACGGGTATTTTCAGTACCGGTTGTTACCGAGCTCATCCCTATCCAAGGCTAACTATAAAGGGATGTTTGGATTTGTGGTATCGAATTGGTTACATAAAAGCCGGAATATAGTAATCAATAAATTTTTAGAGAAAAAAAAAACACTTCTTGACTGGTGTAATGTAAACAATTAGAGCTTATCGCTATATGACCACCAAAAATGGGTTAGGCTACCATATGGCCTTGGGTACCGATGAACAACGTGGGCATGTATGTGGGATGGGTAAATTTGTAACTCCACAACAATACTTTTATTTACCCAATACTGTTAAGCATTACATGGACACTGAGAAGAAGAAGTATGATAAACGACTCAACAAGCTTGAAGATGAACTTGTGAAACTAAAAAGAGGTGCGAACAATGTGTTAGAAGCCGAAAGTTGCCAATGGGGCAATGAAGATCTTAAAGACAAACCAGACGAAGAACCACTTGTAAGTCTTGGGTAAAAGTGTTTCTTTTTAAAATAATTTCTTTATGTTTTATAAGAATTCATTGCAAGTCTTGGCTACAAGAAGTAACATATATATATATATATATATATTTGTAGGATATGTCATGTTTTCTTGCAGTTGACAATGCATCAAATATAGTCGCCAAAGGAACGATACTGACGGATACAAATGAAGAGGAGTTCCTTCAAGTCATGTTGGAAATATGTTTACGTAGAGAAGCGTTACTACCACTCCCACTTAATGAGGAGTTCATTAGGTCGGAGATGCAATTGGGCAAATACTGAGTTGGCCAAGACATCTGGTCATTCGATGCTCCGACTTGGTAATATTATTTTCACAGATTTAATGCATATAAACAGAATTTTTTGCAAAACTATGGGTGTTCACTCTAGAAAGAGTGCAATTAGGTGGCATGGAAAATTAAAAGTGTTTATAGGAAGTTCGCTCAATAAAATAGCGGACTCTTAGGACATTTTGGGCACATCTGCAGGAAACCTGCAAAAGATGCAGGTTAAGCAGGAGGTTCGTTGTTTTAATACCATAACATATCAAGTCCGTTGTTTGATTTCCCTAACTTAACAAGTCCGCTGATTTAGATCCATAAGATAACATAACTTGAAGTCCGCTGATTGAAAGTAAGGACTATAATAGTTCGCTGTTTGATTAAAAGGACCTCTGAAGTCCGCTGGTTGATTCAAATAACTTCCGCCCAAACCTTTATTGTACTAAATTTGGGAAAATTAACTTTATTGTACTAAATTTGTTATATGCAGCATACATAGACATGCACAAAAATACGGTTTGTTGAAAACGAAACTGGGTTTAAACCCAAACCAAAACCTTCTTGGAGCCGTTAAAATCAGTAGGTTTGGGACTGTTTTAGGCCTTCACTACATAAACCAGTTTGGGAATCATTTGTTATAAAACCGCTTTATGGTCTTTATGTGACTGTCGCTAGCCGTTAAACTCAATTTTTTGGACCATTTCGACTTAGTATGCTATTACAAATAAGTAGTGGATGCATTGGATTAATTTCAAAACTCTCAAAAACAATCTGGAAACGCTACAGGAACTGAAAGTGGGCACTCATCCAAATCGGTTTTGACCCAAACCAGTTCCTCCTTCTACCCTGTTTTGACCGAGTTAACGAGAACCCGAACCAGTTTAGGGTTTAAAACCGATTTGTGCACCTCTAAGCATATTAATTATTTTATCTCTTAATTCAATGAAAGTTCACTATTGTAGGCATTTTCTTTGGAACTGATTCCTTCCATCACATTATTTTCACAGAAGTCCTTTTAATCATACAGCAAACTTCAGCAAGTTATTTGAATCAACCAGCTGAGTTCAGAGGTCCTTTTAATCAAACAGCGAACTATTATAGTCCTTGCTTTCAATCAGCGGACTTCCAGTTATGTTATGTTATGGATCTAAATCAGCGGACTTGTTAAGTTAGGGAAATCAAACAACGGACTTGATATGTTATGGTATTAAAAGAGCGAACTTCCTGCTTAACCTGCATCTTTTGCAGGTTTCCTGCAGATGTCCCCAGAATGTCCTAAGAGTCCGCTGTTTTATTGAGCGAACTACCTACAAACACTTTTAATTTTCCATGCCACCTAATTGCACTCTTTTAGAGTGAACACCCCTAGTTTTGCAAAAACATTCATATAAAATATGAGGTCTAATCTAAAGAATTTATATTTTTTTTCAGGAAAAAATGTCGGCGAAACCAAAGACAAAACCTGAGAAAGATTTAGAAAGTAATAAACATATAAAACAACCAAGAGGAACTAATGAGGAAAACGAAAAAGAGTTTGAACAAAAGATTATACAAGTGGAAAAGGTCACCGGAAAAGAAGTAGCAAGTGAGAAAGAAAAAAAACGGAAAATAGAACCTGAAGTGGAAAATGAAAAAGAGAATGAAGGAAAAAGGAGGATTACGAGAGCACAAAGGAGGCCAAGGATAAGAGTTGAAAACAATGCAGTTTTGACAATGACTGCGTTGGTGGTTGATGCACAAGTTTTAAAGGTTGATTCTATAAAATTGCAGTGTGTGGATGATCTATTTGGGTACGAGAGTTTCACATATTTAAATTGGGATGATTTTGAAGCAGTTTTTACATTTGGATGAGCTAACTGGTTCTGTCATTACTGCTTATATGATGTAAGTGCTTAAATTTAGTTTCAAAAATTGTTTGTAAAACACAGTTTATTTAATCTATTTAGTTTTTGTATGTTTATAGGTTCTTGTATGAGCAAATCAAGAATAGGCCAAAACTTGATCATGGTATTTGTTTTGTGAGCCCGAGTTCAATCTCGCCAAGTGAACGTAAATCAAAACGCAAACATATTGATGATGCAAGTAGAGTGGTTGCAGATCGGTTGTCTACAAGAAAGGACAATGATATCATCATATTGCCCTACAATCCCGGGTATGATTTTCCATATAAATAACTACTCATAAAGAAAAAAGGTATTATCTTGTATTATTCGACTTAATTTGGTTTTTGGCTTTTGTAGAAGACATTCATAAAGAAAAAAACTATTATCTTGATACTATTTGACTTAGTTTGGCTTTTGGTTTTTGTAGAAGATATTGGGTGTTGGTAGTTTTGGACATGAAAACATATACTTGCTATTATCTTGATTCTAAAAGGAATAGCACAATCAATCCGGTGTTGAGGCAAATTATTGATGCGTAAGTAATATACATTATCGAAAAATTATATTATATTATTATGATATATTTCTCAATTTTTTAAGGCAATGGCCTTGTATGCTATACAAAGTGTCAACTGGGTTAAGGCTAAGGTGAGCACTTATTTCTTATTGAAAGAAAAATATCAATATTTTTATTTGTGTAGTGTACATGTATTGAAATTGTAACTTCAACTTCATCAACTAAATTAGAATATTTAATTGTGTAGTGTCCATATCAGACGGGAGTGACTGAATGTGGCTATTATGTGTTAAAGTTCATGAAAGAGGTGGTTGAAGAAGGAATTGAAATACTTGCCAATGACAACGTAAGTACTATTTTTACATGATTACTTTTGGAGTATTATTAGTTTGTTAGCTAATTAGTTGCAAAACTGTTATTAGATAACTGAATTTAGTTTATAATTTTGGGGATTCTGATGAGATTTATGTGTTTGATTTTCATATAAAAGAGAAACCGGGTGAAAAGATAACTAAATTACCGGATGGAATGAGAATATAATTGTGTCGATATCATCTTTGTTTATCATATCAAAGTGCATGTATTTAGGCTCTATAATTTTGTTTATGTCATTAATTGTTTTTCATATCAAAGTGCATGTATTTAGATTCTTTAATCTTTTTTCTCAGGTTGGAGAAGGCAAAGTGATATACACGGATGAGGATATTGATGGAATACGTGAAGGGTGTTCGTGTTATGGGGCAACGTTTGTTTTTAAGTGACTATTTTAGATGTGGAAGTATGTACGCCAAATAATATGTTTTGTTAACTTAAGATATTTGAATTATATTTGACGTATGACTATGAAATGAATTGTTTTGGTTTTTGTGTATTTTGTTATGAAATAGATTTATATATTATTTTGGTTCTCTAAAGAAAAAAATTAGAAATTCTAAAAAAATTGAACAATGAAAACCATGACACGCAATGCGTGTCATAAATGTGTGTAATTAAAGTGTCATAAACGCATGTCGTTAAAATGTGTCATAAACCCGTGTCATAAATGTGTGTCATTAAGGTGTGTCATTAAATCGTGTCATAAAGATGTGTCATTAAACTATGTCATGAAAACGTGTCATTAAGATGTGTATTTAAAGCGTGTCATTAAAGTGTGTTATTAAGGTGTGTCATAAATGGATGACACACAAATGCATGTCATCTTCAATTAATGACAGGGCTTCGTTGACACTCTTTTGTGTGTCATATCTACCCTTTAATGACACATATTGTGCGTCATTGAAGGTCTTTTTTCTAGTAGTGGGTGGAGAGTTGCTCTAAACCGACTCCCTACAAAAGTCAATTTTGTTAGATGTATGTTTTCGATTGCTAAGGATTGTACATGGTATTCCTAAAAAAAATTAAGAATCTTTTATTTAAAAAATAAATATTTTTTAGAAAACACCGTTAAAACCATAAATAAATGTATATAAAAAATTGTAAAAAAAATCCTCATCCAATATGACCCGTATAGGTCCAGTCAACTAGAAAAAATCTCACATATCCGTCTTCATTGGAAATTGAAAAAGCTATACAACCCGTATAGATACGACTCGTACTGAATGTTTCGATTTAAAGATTCAGGGTGTGCAAATAATACGACCTTTTCATAATATTTAAACCAAATTTAAAATATTATGAATACTTTTTTTAATAATTAAATATCAACATTATCTATTATGAGATATTTATTGAAAGCAATTTATAAGGCTAAACGATATGGATTCGTGAAGGGTCTTGGTGGAGTGAGGTGGCATGATGGCCACTATTGGAACAGCCCCCTTCACGAGTCTACGAAGACTAATTTGTCCTTACATGGGTCCACTTGGTCAGAAGTAACTATCAAAACTAACAGAGTTAGGCCTAAAGGACGTAACGTGGAAAGGGTTTGCAAACTTTGAGTACGCTTTTTGTACTTTTTGAAGGTAAAGGATATAGTTTGCAATCTAGTGTCAACATAATGGACGAAATATGTAATCTACTCTTTTAATTGTGATTTCCAGCCTTTTTTATAAGTATAACGATGATTTTCATCCTTTTTATGCCGATTTCCACAACCAGGGTAAAATGTTGGTTACTTGAGACCTAATAAAAAGATAAAGAAAATAATGGTACACATGATATTTTGGGTAAGTTTAAATACATAGTCTCTTAAAATAGGAAATCGTAAGAAGGATGTCAAAAACGACATTGTAACCGTTTCATCGAACTCTACACCATGAGATTTTAGGTTTCCACTTTTGTACTTGCTCTTCCCAATTTTGAAATTTTTGTTTAGATCATTGTGTTTTTATTTGTTATTGTGCTTTATATATATATATTGTCATTGTGTCTTTTTTACGACTCATTGTGTCTTTTTCCTTACATTGTATTATATTATTTGCATTGTGTTATATTTTATTTTATTTTTTGTACATTGTCAGATTTAGAAGACTTTCTGCTATAACTTTACCCTAACATTTTATAGGATGTTTTAAATACTATATATGAAATTCTTCTTTTTTATAAAGTAATACAATCATGAATCATGTAGTAAAACAATCATGAGTCATGTAATAGGTTAAAAAAGGACCACTCCATATTGCGTGTGGCATTTGAGTGCAAATTAAAAACTTTATATATCGTAATATCTGTCACGTGTTTGTCGAAGCAAAATGGTCATTTGAATATTAAAACATCAATCAGATTAAAATTTATGTACGTAAAGTAAGTTTAAGCAAAAGCAATCTTTTTTTACAGGTTAATTTTATAACAGACGGCTAATCACACCCGTAAAACCTCAGACCCTCCACCACTCATTACCAGGACTATGTTTCTTAACTGGGTCACGCCTGGTCGAAAGGGGCGTTACGCTGTCCCTAAGAAAATTTCCAGCCCCCTGCCACATGACAGAAGTTGCACCCTCCGCAACAAAACAAAACAAAAAACCAATCTAAAAGTGTTACAAATGATGTCATATACATGAATATTAATTATGTTAGATAGAAAGTAAATGAAAAACTAGAACAAGTGCTCAAATAAGAACATAAAAACAATATGGGGTCCTCCACTGCAGTGCAGTGGTTGTTCTTATCTCAGTGAAGGTTTGGCCGGGTTTTACTCGGGTTCAAGTCCAGGGGGCGCAATTTTACCTATTCCACGGGTTTCTGTGCATCAGGGTGTGCTACGCTTTCTAGCGGTGGTCGAGTAGTCGGCCTTTGGACATAGCTCCGAAAGGGTGGGTTTACACGTGGAAAACAGTTAGCCGTTCACAAAAAAACACGATGGGCATTAATGAAGTTTTCGACGGTTTAATTTACATTTTTGCTGGTTATTATATTGTTTTTTCTTATAAATTCAATTACTTTTAACTTGTTGTCTAGTTTAAGTATTACTAGGATTAACCCGCGCGCGTTGCGACGCGTTAAACTAAATTATTCTCGGTTGGATACCATGTATATTTGTGCTTCGATAACTTATACACTACTTCGCACAATATGGTCTGGGAAAAATTACATCAAGCGTAGGAAAAAAATGGGCAAGTAAAAAAAACTACTTTATCAAAGTTAAGTGACTGTAGAGTTACATAATCAAAGTAGCAAAAAGAAAGAATTGTAACTGACTAATGTTTTGGGGGTTAAGTGAAAATTCTGTAATCTTTTCAATATAATATATGACATCGCAAGGGGGCTCGAACCCGCTGCCCTTGAAACATTGACAAACTTACCACTAATTACATTGGCATGTTAAATAGTTGAGAAGCAAATAGATTACAATAGTCTTCTTTTAGCTATCTACGCGACCTCTATCCGACACCACCATATGCAATTTGACCGGTTACAAAGAAAATTTTAGCTGCAAGCTGAGTGAAAGTCCAAGTAGCTATGTGACCTTGGTTGAAAATCATCACATCATATCTGCCGGAGAAAGACAAACGAATCAATGACACAAAGAATGCTTTACCAAATCGGCTTCCACGATACACTTATTTCCTCAATATAGCATTTAGATAAACTGATGCTTGGTGACTGCTAAAGCACGAAAATCCTAAGCATAGTTACAAATGATATCAAACAAAACCAAGAGTACAGGACTTCAAAACACATCCTCAAGTTCAATAGCAGAAAAATCTTAGTAGCAAATGCAAAATCTAAGGCATGAATGTTTATAAATTAGAAAATAAAGACCTAGCGTCTTATTAAAAAGATAAAGTCAAAATTTATCCGTGTAATTTATAAGTTGCAAAAATCAAAGGAATTGAAGTAAGAATCAGAATAGGGAAAGGCCGAGTTTTTTCCCAAATGGATGCAGTTGAAAAAAATATTTACCAAAATATGTACTTTAAAAACTATTTACCAAAATAGGTGTTTTTTCAAAAAAAAAAAACTTGTTTCTCCCTCCAAATCTAATAAATCTAATTCAATAATAACTAAATAAAAGTTCATACTACAATAATAACTAAATAAAAGTTCATACTATATTTTAATAATAGTTATTAATAGTCTTAGGTTATATTTTTATTCTTTTATATAACGTTTTTATGATTTTTTCCAACTTATGCATCTGTGTTTTCATTTAGTGAAAATAGATTAGGTAGAATAGTACAATTGACGTATTACAATTGACGTATTAGATTACTCTGAATATTACATAACTATTGGATGTCTAATTTGAGTTGATAAAATAATATTTGTGAATTAACTATATGAATTAAAGGTTAACTTATTCGTGTATATATAACATTATTAATAAAATGTCGTATAAAATGTCAAGAAAATAACATGTTCACTGAGTTAATTAGAATAGATGGTTAATTAGTTTTTAATGTTACTAAAATAAAAGGCAAACTAAATAAATCAGATTTTACTTTTTAGCTAACATATATTCATCACAATAGAGAGGAAGAGAGCGTATATGAGCATTAAAACATCACTAAAAAAAAAACTAAGAACAATTATTATTTTGTAATTAATCACTGAAAAAAACCTAAGAACAATTATTATTATTATATTTTATAATTAATTATTGAATTAGATTTGAAGAGAGAAACAAGATTTAAAAAAAAAACACCCATTTTGGTAAATAGTTTTTAAAGTACCCATTTTGGTAAATCATTTTTCAACTACACCCATGTGAGAAAAAACTCGGGAAAGGCCTACAACAAAAAATCTTGTACCTATTCTGATTTTTTCAAGCCGTTTTTTGACTTTATCTTTTCGATTAAAGTAAGAATCAGAATAGGGAAAGGCCTACAACGAAATTCCAGTTTCACTGTTGCTTGCGGGAGTTGGGGAGACAATTTGGTATTTCTTGTTGATCTTTGCAAGCAAAATTGGTCGATTTAGTTTCTGCAACCACAAAAAAATAATAAATTAGTTAACAATTAGATTATAGATGCAATCTTGCAATACAAAAAAAAAAAGTATGTTTTGCATTGCACTATTCCTTTCGTTTCCTTTGAAATAAAATAAAATAAAAAATTAAATTAAATTAAATTGAGACTTTTAGTTTTGATATACATTAAATAAAGCTTAGTTCATGAATATCAAAAGAAGATCAATAATTAACTGTAAAAAAGTAACCATGTTACTATGAAGCTAATAAATCCAATTATAGGGACCATTTCATTGTATTCTCTGTTTTATGACCGTATGTTCTATTCAAATATAAAATGCTCATGTTCTTTTTTTCTGTTGGATTTGTGATGTTTCTTGTTTCATAATTGTTATACATAAAACTGCTCCCCTTGCCCTATGTAGGCAGACCAAAAAACGTCTTAATTTATGCCTACCGGATCTAAATATTCAGTATTTTGGTTCAAGAGTGAAAGAACAATGATCTTGTAGCTTTGTAACCTTGCTTCTTCTAGTACCTGTAACCTGGGAAGAAGAAGAAAAACAGATGAAACGTGGCGGATCTATAAAATCTTCGTAGCGGTAACGTTTTATAAAAAAAGCGGTAACGAAATTGAAAAAACGTCAAATTTTTCTAAAATTACACTACCGCTGGAGCGCCAAACGGTAGCGGAGGCAACCCCTTCCCCTAAGGTAAGTCCGCCCCTGGAAACATGTCGGATGATGAAACCATATATGCAATGAAGTGTACTTAGGACCTAAGTGTCACCTTGGGATTGGACCAACAATTTTATTACTATTCATCATCCCTTGCTAACCATATTTAGTTAATAGTTAATTGTTTTTTTCTCATAAATTTAATTGTTTTTAACTTGATGTCTAGTTTAGGTATTATGAATATGTTTAGCTTTACTCTCACGTTCACAAAATTCGCTAGACGCTTCCTAGCCGAAGTTGAGAGTATTCGAGTCTCGATAGTCTACCTTGTAGCGATTATTCGGGAAGTACTCGATATCCGAGACCTTATTTTACAACATTGTATAAACATACACATTAAAAGTAATATTTATTTTTCTAGTACGTCATGAGGTTGTTTGATTACAAAGTTCACATGCTTCACACAAAACATTCGTATTCATCAATCATCTTATAAGAGAATTTTCAATCAATAATTATTTACCAAAATTTGTATATATTTGTTTATTAAAGTATGTGGTGTCGCTCCTATTTTCCTACCAATAAGTATAGACAAAAGATCAAATACAAATAAATTTAACGTACAAAACATACGAACTGCGGTTTTGCTGAAAAAACGCGTGTGACATTTTCATAATTATTTGCTCGTAAATTATCAAAACTACTCTACAAATGATCTTGTAGAGTAATTTGTTTTAATAATTTTGCAATATTCTTAGGGTAATTTGATATGTAGTAATTTTTAGGTATCATAATTACTCTACAAATAATATTGTATGGTAATTTTGAACTTGTAAGGTAATTTGTAAAGTATCATAATTACTCTACAAATGATTTTGTAGAGTAATTTTGAATTGTATGTTGTTTGATAAACTTGCAGAGTAATTTTGATACACTTGTAGAGAAATTTTGATACACTTGTAGCGTACTTTTGATAATTCAAGATCAAAATTACTCTACAAGATATTTGTAGAGTAATTGATAATTACTCTAAAAGATCAAAATTATTCTACAAGATCGTTTGTTAGAGTAATTTTGATAATTACCCTTCGAGCAAATAATTACGAAAATTCCACCACGTTTTTTTTGGCATTTTCATGTCTTTCGTACGTTTAGTACGTTAAAGTTATTTGTACGAGAACTTTACTCTAAGTATATATACATATCTTTTTAATATGACATGTAGCATAGGTCAAAATGAGTTTGTTAGCTAGCTGTAAGTCGTCAAAAGCCAACCTACAAACATGAATGTTAAATTGTTTGTTAAGAGTCGTGTTATGACTTATTTGTTATGTGATCATACCTTAAAAGAGGCCAATAGACACATGTGATATAATAAACAAGGTAAAACATTATAAATAATGCGTCCAAATGAATTATAACATATATGCAATTTCTTATCCCAATTTGAAACAAAGAAGACACGTTTTTCAGTTTTTGTCTACTTTATGTATTATTTTAAAGAACAATGTTTTAAATATGATTATAAAGATATTAGTAAACTAATAATCTAAGCATTAAGTGGTTGTTAGCTTTTATTCACATTTTAGACAATTTTCATCTCTTTTGATCTATTCAATTCATTTTTTCTTGAAACTAGTTGATGCCCCTCCCGCGTTGCGGGTGATGGTCGAAAAATGAGCGAGTGTTAGGTAGCTCTTTGACACGGAAAACAATTAAATCGAGTCAACCAATAAAAACATAACACTTTTATAGTTTTGCTAAAAAAACTAAAACAATGGCAATACTGTTATTTTTAACTAATTAAAAGTTATATTTTTCATTGCTGTAAAATGGTAATCTGCCAAAAGCTAAAGTGATGGCAGTACTGGAAATTGAAACCAGGGGCAAAATCGTAAATCTACGCAAGGGCGAATTCGTACTTTTGAACTTAGGCAACACAATAATATAAATTTAAACTAAAGACACAATCGTAATTTTTGGCCGGAGGCAAAACCATAATTTTATTTTGAACCGAGGGCATAATCGTAATTTTGAGTTGGAGCTAAAAGCGTAATTTTATTTTGAACAGGGGCAAAAACGTAATTTTTAACTGAGGGCGAAATCATAATTTTTTAAACGGGGAAAAATCTATTTTTGAAGAGAGGCAAAATCGTAATTTTAAGGTGGGGGCAGGAAACATATTTTTTTTCATTTGAACAGGGGCGAAAACGTAATTTTGAGCTGAGGGCGAAATCGTAATTTTGAGTCGTGGGCAAAATCGTAATTTTTGGTTGGGGCCAAAAGCGTAATTTTATTTTGAGCAAGGGGCAAAAACGTATTTTTAAACTGGGAGGGAAAACGTAATTTTAAAGCGTAAACAAATAATAAACGATTGTTCTAGTGGGAAAGTGCGAGGCAGCTGGCTCGCACTATTCCTTTGTTTATATTATATTCACTGTTCAAAACGTTTGTTTTTTAACAGTATATATGATAATTTCAAATCGAGAAAGAGATGTCTATTTTACATGTACAATATCTTGGTCAAATATGTACCCGATGGCATGCCACCCTACAAGTTTGAAAATGCAATATTAGTAGACACTATAATTTCTTTTAAAGAAAAAAGGTTGTAAATGTGGGGAGGTGTGATGTTCAAACCTAAATTTAGAGAGAGAGAGTATTTTAGGATTATAGAGAGAACAATTTGAATTATTGACGTAAAATAAAGTAAGGTTGACCGTTAAAAAAATAATCATTAAGTAAGATTGTGTTTGGTTTAAGATCACCCGTAGTCATGCCAGGGAGCGTTTTTTGTGCCAGAAAACGCCCAAACACGACGGGGATCCACCCTCTGGGCGTGTTTGGCTTGAATTTTTGTTTTGGCGTTGTTTTAATCACGCTGTTGGGGCATTGTTTTTGCCAATCTGACCGTTTTCAACGGTCAAAAAGCTAACGGTCGAATTTTTAATTTCTTTTTCTTCCTTTTTTCATTTCTCACCTATATATAAAACACTTCTACTCACCATTTTACAAACATAAACCTATACCATCTCAAATACTAAACCATTTTTATAAAAAAAATGGATTCTCCTAGTTCCTCGTCCATCGAAAATTACTACTATAGAGAGTTTTTAGTGGATGACGGTGAGTCCACCAATGAGGAGGTCGAGCAAGAGGCGGTTACGAGTGCTTGTCAACTAGTGGTGCGATATATGACGCATTGTAGCCGTCCCAAACGTGAAATTAAAACAAGGGATTATTTTGAACGAGACCGACGTGCGGCAAATGGTTCGGTTGATGAAAGATTATTTCGTTGAAGCGCCAACATATCCGAACCCAGAAGTTTTTAGGCGTCGGTTCTGGATGAGTAAGCATTTGTTTCTAGCATTGTCGAGGACTTTGAAAACAACTTCGATTATTTTAAACAAAAAGCGGATGTGAAAGGGCAACTTGGATTCACCGGTATTCAAAAGTGTACGTCGGCGCTACGAGTCCTTTCTTATGGAAATACGACCGACATCAACGACGAGTATTTAAAAATGGCCGAGTAAACAACATGAGACACCTTGGAGCATTTTTGTCAAGGTACATTCTTATACTTTACTATAAACATTACAAGTATTTTTTTAGCTTATGGTTGTATACGTTTTTTAAAGGTATTATAAATTTGTACAGTGCGCGTTATCTAAGAACGCCCACATGGTACGACCTTCAAAAGATTTACGAGGTACATTTTAGTGAGCATGGTTTGCGGGTATGATTGGGAGCTTGGATTGCGTGCATTGGCGTTCGGATAACTGCCCGATCGCATGGCGAGGTCAACACATACGGGGTGACCAAAAGGGACCTACTATTATTCTTCAGGCGGTTGCCTTACAGGACCTTTAGGTTTGGTTGACTTACTTTGGCGTGGTCGGGTCATGCAATGATATAAACGTTTTTGAACAATCTCCGTTGTTAGAGGACCGTATTTCTGGCAGAGCTCCAAAAGCGTCTTTTTACGCAAACGGAAACTACTATCCTCATGGATACTATTGTGCGACGGAATTCATCCTTGGTATTCAATTGTCGTTAATTTAGTGATTCTTACGATGAAAAAAGGGCACACTTTAAAAAGGTTCAAGAGTCTTCACGGAAAGACATTAGAGATGCTTTGGGGTTTTTAAACAACGATGGCAATATTTGAGAAATCCTTGTCGTACATGGACCAACCAAGAAATGAGAGATGCTATGTACGCTTGTATAATCATGCACAACATTATTTTGGAAGATGAAGGAAAGACGATATGCCAGAATTATGTACAGGAAGCCGTTCAGGAGGACATTCGCAAGCGTCAATGGAAGAAAGAGCGAATAATGCACAAGAATTACATTACAAACCTTACCATTCCACGTTAACGGTTGATTTGGTACAATACGCATGGTCGGTTCGGTATATCCCAGCTGAGGGTGAAGAAGAAACGAGGATGGGGAAGACGAAGATGACGAGAATGCCGAAAGCGAATAATGTGTTTTTTTAAGTATGATCGTTTTTTTGAATACTAGTATTGTAGTTTTTTTTATTTAATGAAAAAATTATAAGTTTTTAATTAACAAAATTAATAATTGTATAATATTGTTTGAGGCATTATTGGGCGTTATTCCACTACGCTCCTTTTTGTAAAAAACGCTCAATAATATCCCCTTGCTGACTGGAGTACCACATGACAGAAAACACCCAAAGATAGGGGCATTATTGACAAAATCACTACAATGTCTAAGGAACTATCATAGTCATCAATGCTTCACTTTTTCAACATATATCATTATATCCCTTTATTTTCATCCTTGTATTAAAATAAATAATAATAATTATTTAGAATATTATCACCACACCAACTTATACCAAACAATTAATTTCTTCATATTTTAAAATGTTCTTATTTTTTATCATAGTTTGTAAACCAAACATCGTCTTAGTATAGATCATGTTTATTTGAAATCTCTCATAGCTAAATGTTTACAAGTTGGAACTAGGAGTTTGATACTTTTATATGCATTTGATAATGAAAAAAGAAAATACTAAAATCAGAAGATAACTTCGATGAAATTTGTATTTTCATTATCACCTATTTATGTGATAAATGTTATCACTACTAATTTTAATAGTGTTATCTTAGCTCATGGGCTTGTTTGTATTGCCATTGTGACATGTCGTTTATATTATAGTTGGATTTATATCTTAATTAATTGAAAAATGTCACAAAAATGTAATCAAATTTACTAGTTGTTTCAATTAAATCACTGAAACTTTTTTTGTCTCTCTAAAATAATTAAACTTTAATTTGTGTTCTAATATTATGTAATTACAAGGTCATCAGGTTACTATTTTTTTCTTTATTTTTTATTTTCTGTTAAGGCTTAATTGGTTATTATTTAGATTAGGTAGATTTTATAAAATAAAAAAAAATATTTAACACTCCGTATAAACCCTCCCAACCTGCTACTGACGTTTCGAAAATCCGATCACCAGACCCTTCGTCACCCTCGCAACCAATGCCGGCCCTCCAAAGAACGACCAACCTTAAACGATGACCGCGACCAGCAACCTTCGACCAGAAACCTTCGGATACGACGACCAGGTATGCTTTCCTTCTTCGCGATCTGTGAGACCATTGCGTTTTTCAGATTCATGTTTACTGGTTCCTCAAGATAGTGTATAGTGGTGGGTAGGAAAAGACGAGAATGAATGATGCTCTTTTCGTTTCATGTTTACTGAATTACTGGTGTCTAGTTCGTATTCACAGGTTCCAAAAAGAATTGAGAATTGGTTTCATATTCTTTGGGCCATTAGAATTAGTCAAAGTGTTCTTCAAATTCTAAACAAATACTAAAAGTCTTTTAAATCAAACATCGGAAAATGTTTTTAGTCTAAATCATAGAATACAAACTAAAAAAAATATAGCGTTTTGATTTAAAAAATTAATCTGGCATATTATAATAAATTTTAGAAAAAAACAATAATGAATTTAAAATATATATATATATATATGTATATATATATATTATATGTGTGAGGTCATTGGGGAACACTAAAAAGTGGAGAACAGTGGGAACCGACTCAAACAAACTCTGATTGGACTCATTCCCAACGGCGTTGGAATCGGCTTCTCGAACCCTAACTAGGATCTCTTAACCCTAAAGCCTAAATCCTAACCCCCTAAACCCTAAATATATTAGGGTTTGGATTTAGGGTCTTATATTAGGGTTTAGCATTAGGGTTTAGTTTTTAGGTTTAGTTTTAGGTTAGTTTAGTATTTAGGGTTTAGTTTGGTTTAGGGTTTTAGCTATTTAGGTTTAGCTTAGGTTTAGCTTATTTTTTAGCTTTAGGGTTTAGGGTTTAGGGGTTAGGATTTAGGGTTTAGGGTTAAGAGATTTTAGTTAGGGTTCGACAGCCGGTTCCAACGCCACTAGAATGAGTCCAATCGGAGTTCGTTTGAGTCGGTTCCCCAGTGTCCACACTTTTTTTGGGTTCCCCAATGAACCTCACACTATATATATATATATATATATATATATATATGGATGAGGTTTAAATGAGAACGCTAAATATCCCTAGAATCGTGAGAACGTAATGAAATAACCACAAAACTTGGTCAAAAACTATTCAAATTTAAAATTTCTTTTTACACTTATCATTATTATTCGAATACAATGTTGGAAATTTAATTTACACGTTTAAATTTACGTGAATTTGTAAATAATTTTTTTACACAACGTGTTGAAGTTTGTTCATTTACACATGTAAAAATTCTAATAAGAGTGATTTTGAGGGAAGAAATTAATTATTTGATGTTGTAAATTCTTATTTTGATGTTTATTTTAATTAGAATGAGGTTTGTATTAAAAAAATTGTTTTGATTGGTTTTCTCATTCGTTCTTATGGTTCTCGCAATATTTAGAGTTCTCAAGATAAAAATTAAAAAAATTACTAAAACTTGACACATCATCTATGGTAACCTGAACTAATTATATAGTATTAGAACACAAATGAAACTTCAGTGATTTTAGAGTGACAAAATAAGTATTGATGATTTAATTAGAACAATTTTAAACTTGGTTATATTTCTATAAAGTTACCCGTAATTAATTTAACTAAGTAGCATATGTTTTATAATCATTTAAAGAGAGTGCTTAACAATTGGATTTATAAATCAGTTTAGTTTGTTTACTATATATGTTCAATAAATAAGATTTTGTTTGATATCTAGTTAATAATTTCCTTAAATTGGAATCAATCCCAATACCACGTTATGACAAAGAGATGTATATTAAACTATTTGTACATGGGGTAAGACTATTCGTAGTGGGTTTTGTGGCGTTTTTTCCTTAAAAAACGTCAACCAAGCCCCATGACCGTCCCCGAGGACCTTTTTTTTAAAAAAAAAAATGCACAACACGTGCTTTAAAAAACGCCAGTTCTTGTTCTTCTTTGGCCAATAGGATTCTTGAGGTTTTTTTTATTTAATTCTATTAACATCCCTTTTAACATAAAGCCCCACAACGCCCATATCCCAACTACACCCATTTTAGAGAAAAACGTCCAATAACGCCCCCTTATTAACATGACTATCCACATGACGCAAAACGCTCAAGAATGAAGCTTTGTTTTACCCTTCCACTAATAACTATTACTGGATTAATAGAGGACCTACATCAAAATTTTAAATTCTGAATAAAAAAATGTTTTAGCCTTTTGACTTATCATGCATGATGCCTTGATATTAAACTTTTTAACATATATTTACTAATAACACATAAAAAATCAAAAGGATCATATAAATTTGATCATGATCCACATCATTTTTCTTTCCTACTTTATGACATAATCTAAAAATCTCTTAAGATTTAGCACATAATCTTCTTAACAACCTTATAAATTTACATATGTAAAAAAATACGTAAAAAGCTAACTTCACATAACACACGTAGAACAAATCTAATAAAATCTTAAAAAGTCTTTTGAATTTTTTACATCTTGCGACTTCGTATAAAATAATTCTTTGTTATTCTTTCTTATCGAATTTTACTTGCTAGATAGTGCTTAGACTTTAAAAGCATATAATTGGCATTGGAAAGAAAAATGAGGGATCCAAACACATGAGGACATTAAAGTAGAGATGATTGAATATGTTAAAAGGAAACAATGGTCATATCCCAACCTTTTGATATAATTAGACTAATATATTTCATCCTTTATTATTCACATGTCGCAACCTTATCTTTCTCATACATGCAAAATTGCAAACAAGATGTAACAAAGCAAAAAAAATAAAATAAAAAAATAAAATAAAATTATAATGTTTTTACTTTTAACACGTGTGTTTATATTATCAGTTTTAGTACTTTTTGATTCATGGAATCAGAAGATAAGAAAATTTTATCAACTAATTTTATGATATCCAAGCCACTTGTTGCGCGTGGTTTCCTTCTGCGACAGGGCGTGTGTTTTGACTTCAGCCATATTTATGTTTGATTGCAGATTGAAGGGTCGGATAATACACCAAAAAATAAATGTATTCTGGATTCGAACCTGATTCATCTTTAGACAACTGATGTTTGGTGTAAAAGCCAAGCCAGTTGATCCATATAACCGTTCATTTTTTTTTTCATGAGATTATGGTTATTTAATTTTATATGATATATACAAAAGTTAGCTAGTTTTGGTAAAAAAGAAACATAGAGATTACTAATGTAGATTGTTATTATAACCACCCATAATCAAATAAGTAACATTAAATCCGCTCTTACAAGTTCACAACTCATCCATTATAGGATTTCTTTCACCTCAACACAGTTGACTAGAGTTGATAAAAAAACTCGTGATTAGCTAACAAAACTCGTTTGAAGTTAGCTCGTTTTGTAAATGAGCCTAACCTAAGTCATGATCAGCCCGACCTGTGGCTTGTTTAATAAAATACTAATAATTAGGATCTTCGGAGTTCAACATTATGTATGTCACAATATTATTTTAGGTTTGTGTGTTTGTGTTATGTATATATTAAAATGTGTAAAAAATCAATATTTAAAAAAAAAAAATGTTGGCCGGCGAACCACATGCTTACTCGAGCCAAATATTTCCGCTCGGTAAGATAAAGGAGACGAGACCGAGCCCATCTTTGCTTTGCTCAATCTCATTTACAGTTGATTATTTTTTAAATAAAGATTTTTCTTATGAGCCCAAGTTCTATTTTATCATCTTTTGTTAGGGTATGTGTTATGTTCAAAGGTGCGATGCCATCACTAGGGGCGTGTGCACGGGCGCCATGAGGGCACAAGGCGGGTGCTTGGGGCAACTCCTGAGCGCAAGAAGGAGAGAAGGTGATTTTTTCAATATTAAATGATATACCTATCAAATCTTATCTAGCTACACAATCATTAACCTTAACGAAGCCCTTGCACAACTCTTGGTAGTGTTAAGGGTGAAAAAAAAAAATGACTACGTGACGCCACGTGAGTACGTGACATCACTTTTTAGTCAACGAAACCTTAACGGGAAACCCCTCTATAACACGTATCGTATAATATATCAACAATAATATATCAACAATTACTATATTCTTAAAATGCATGGTCAGTGGTTCCACCATGCTTATATTACGTGACCAAATTTGTTGTCATACTTATTTATGAAATGAGGAATTTAGTCAAACAAGGATTCTTAGATTGACACGTAACCACGCTTCATACACTCATACATCATATTTTTCAGCATATTCATTAGTTGATTTCACATATTATTTTTGAACGGCTATTACATATTATTATTACATACTTTTTTAACGGTAAGAGACGACGTGTCAACTATGTGACACCGGACGCTATAGGTTGACTACTCGACCGCCGTCAACCCCTTGGCTCTCTCAGATACGCGGAAACCCGACCTCCACCCGTCCGAAGGCACGACAGTGAAATAATCGGTAAAACCTCGCTTCCTATCCAAGACGAACTGACGCCACCTGTATTCGCCCTTCATCTCGATGCCATAAAAATGATAAAAAAAAGTGGGAATCGAACCTGAGTCACAAAGAATATATACTTAAAATTCCATTTTGTCCACCTCTTCAACTTTTCTAAATGTTATTTCTAACCTATTTAAGTTTTCTTTCTAAACATCTATTTAGTTTTCTTTTTAAAACATCAAGTTTATAGACATTAAACATTTATCTCCAATCTTTGGTAAGTGATAAATTGACCTTTAACTTTTGGTATTTAACTACTTTGACATCATTTATTTCTACTTGATAACTTCACACCTCATCTTCTTTAACACTTTAATTCTTTTGATTAAATTACTTTACGCTACAACACGTGAGACATTATACTCCTTTTATATATGTCTAACCACGTTAACGTCACTAACATAGCGTGTGTAGTAAAGTTAAGAACGTGTCACGTCACATCACGCGTGCACACCACATCTTCTCTAACACTTTGATTCTTTTGATTTAATTACTTTTACCACTTTACACTAATATGCGAGACATTATACTCTTTTAAAAAAAATTGTCACGTCAGTGTGGGCATCACACATTAATGTCATCATCGTCGTAACACATGTAACGAAATCACAAGACGTCATGTTGCCGCCGCATCGCGCGGCACGGGTAAAAATTCGTAATATATCAATAATTTGTTTTTCTTTATTTTCAACGAGATAACGAACATCTCACATGTGACATGTTACTATGTTAGATTGCAAATCAATAGTTTTCAAACAGGACCCTATAAATAAAAAATAAAAGAAAAAGAAAAGTTGTCCTGATTATGACTACCTGATTAGGACCAGCACAGCTTACTATACAAATATTTTGACTTTTTGTTGTATTCTTTTTTTTTTTGAAAGGCAACTTTTTGTTGTATTCAATCTTCAAGAATTGCAACACATTTAACAATAATTTCACACCCCATCATCATACCTTTTCTCCCCCTACACAACTCTTTGACCCTGCAACAATGGTGGCAACAAAACATGAAATCATGCTGCTTCTGACTCTAAATTTTGTCATCTTGCTAAGATTCACTGCATCCATTGTGCCACAAGAAGAAGGTAACACTGTCTTTTGTTTGGATATTTTGTTAAAAATATACCTTTTTAGGTTTCAAGAAAGGGTTGTGGATTCTTGATTTAGTTTGTCTTTAAATTTATTTTATTATTTTTTCTGCAAGAATCTTGATTTTTCCATGGATTATGTTATGATTTCATAGCAGAAAGTTATACATGTTAATTTTGGTTAATAAAGTTTGCATCTTTATCTGTCTTTTTTGGCTAAAGTGTAAGAATTTAAATGAATTTTGGAGTTGAAAATGAGATGGGTTGTCTTCAAAAGTTAAAAAAAATTGTACTTTCATTAATCTTTTTCGGTTAAAGTGCAAGAATTTAAATGAATTTTGGAGTTAAAATGAGATAGTTTGACTTTAAAAGTCAAACAAATTGTACTTTCATGATTGTGAGTGTATGAATATTTTGTTCTGGGTGTAATTTAGGGAGTAATTGAATTTAATGATTTGTTAAACCAAATGATTGAAATCCCACATGAGTGGTTTGACTTTAGGTTGACTTATACTTTTAACATGAGAAATGATCTTGAGCTATTCACTGAACATACTTACCAAATTATTATCTGATACCTTTATGTTAATTTAATCTAGTGGAAGCTGTTGAGAACATTCTTGCTTCCATGAATGCAACAAATTGGAGATTTGATGGTGATGATTGCAGTCTTGATATTATTTCGGAAGTGCCAAGGCTATCTCAAGAAGCTAATGCTAGCATTGGATGTGATTGCAACATTGGCAACGATACCGATTGTCATGTCGTAAGGATGTATAAAGTTCTGTCTTTTAATTCTATTCACTCATGTTCGATTTCAATTTTCAAGTAAAGAGTACTTATGCTCCAAAAATAGGGAACTTTGACTTTAGAAGTCAAACTATGCATTTTGTAATACATTTCTTATAGGTTTTCTTTACATGACCATGTCCGCCTTTTATCCATGTTTATTATGAATTTTCTTGAAATTGTTTAAAACCGTTAACATCTTGACTGTGAGATTAGCATATATTTGACCTTAAAGTCAATGCTACAGTCAACTCAAATTTTGGGAATTTTTCTGATTCTTTTGTATATGCAGCATACACAAGTTTTACAGCCTTGATGGGGTACTACCATCTGAATTAGTAAAGCTTCCTTACCTCCAGTCAATGTAAGTCCTCTTTTATACATTTTAGATAATCAAGATTTATTAAAACTGAAGTGCATCTTGTTCTATTTACAGAGATTTTGCTTACAATTACTTAAGTGGCACAATACCGCCAGAATGGGGTTCAACACAGTTACAAGAAATGTGAAATCTCTATTTTACCCTTGAGTTCCATAGTTTTTACAATATGAGATCTTAAAGTTGCAAACTTTAATCATATCCTTCCATATGCAGCTCTCTTCTTGGTAACCGTTTAACCGGAGAAATCCCACCGGAACTAGGCAATATCACCACCCTCACACAACTGTATGTTTTGAAGTTTTATCATACTGGTCAAAATATTTTGTGTTTATATGGATTTTTGTACTCATCTAGAAAACAATCTTGATCAGTAACCTTGAAGCAAACCAGCTTTCAGGAACGGTTCCATTTGAGTTAGCGAGATTAACGAATTTGGATTCATTGTAAGGCTGATTAACTTTTCAGTTGCAAATTTTCTTCCTTCAACAAAATTATTTCTCAAGAATTAGAACCTGATTAAGTTATTTATGCCATGATATTTAATTTCAGGATGCTGTCTTCAAACATGTTGACCGGAAGGCTGCCAACGACCCTTGGTCAACTAGGAAATCTAACAGATTTGTAAAATATTTACTTTATAACCCTTAGTAAAAATTTTCGATTCCACCGTTTTCTAAGGCTAAAACTGGGAATCTTGTTTGTTACTTGCAGTAGGATAAACGCAAACAACTTCAGCGGGTCGATACCTGCTTTTATACAAAACTGGAGATTACTTGCTAGATTGTAAGATGTTTCATGTTTTACTTTTTAATATTATAACATGTTCAGAAACGTTATAATTTTTGTTTGGATGTTTTTAAAGAGAGATGGTGGCGAGTGGACTCACGGGACCTATTCCTTCAAACATATCTCATCTTGTGAATCTAAATGATCTGTAAGTTACGAATCTTTTCTTGATAAAACTTTTCTTCTGTGTCAAGAAAGTGATTTATTAATATATAGCTTATATCTCCCACATGTTTTGGCAGGAGAATTAGTGAAGTAATCGGTCCCGCTCAAGCTTTTCCTCAGCTCAACAATACTCATGGATTAATAAGATTGTATGTAGATATTTCCAGCATTGACTTTTGTGTTGACTCGTTTGAGCTCTGATATTTCATTTATTTATTTAGGATCTTGAGAAATTGCAACATATCTGGAGAAATACCGGATTATATCTGGCAAGTGAGAGAACTTGAATTGTTGTAAGTACGCACAAAACTAACCATTGTAGTTGATACTAATCCTTCATGATTTATACGTTTAATGACATTGTTTCCCGTGTGTGTATGGCAGGGATATAAGTTTTAATAGGTTAGTAGGGAGAATATCTAGTAACATCTTGGGGAGGAGCTTAAGATTAGTGTAAGTTTTAGTAATTTTGACTTTTCTTGTGCTTTGTTGACTAGTATGAAGCTACGTGTTACTAATTAAGCATCTTTACGCGGATTTGAATAGGTTTTTAACCGATAATATGCTAAGTGGAGACATTCCGGATACACTTTTGGTAAATGGAGCTAGCATGTATGTTATGTTTCTTGAAAAATTATGTTAAAATTTCATGTTGGATACTTAGTTTTTTTAGTTGACTAATGTTTTGTAGTGATCTTTCCTACAACAATCTTACATGGCAAGGACCTAATCAACCCGCATGCCGACAAAATACGTGAGCATTTTTTATTAAAAGATTTCGTGTTGATGGATTTTGTATAGTAACACGAGTTGTTATGTGTGAATTGTAACGATGAACACGTTTTGTTGTATAACTTGTTTTTTCTGTCGTCTTCATATTAGGAATTACTATGTAAACTTGTTCAGAAGCTCCTCGACAGGAAACCTGATGTAAGATTGATCTCATTGCTTTTACTAGTATTTATATGTATATTATACGCATTTGATGTTTGTTGTTATTGTGATGGTATTCTCAACAGACAGGATGTGCTCTCGTGCACGGAGAATGTTAAGTGTCCTAGAGGTGAGTATATTCTACCTCTAAACCTATTATAAGGAGCAGGTTCAGATGAGAAACGTTAAAAATTAAAACCTTAATATATAATATAACTTTAAAAGTATGACACTACACAATCTTATATTGTGATTTTATGGTTTAATCCATTGATCATTTGACAGATGCATGCTCTTTACATGTTAACTGTGGTGGAAATGATTTAACAATTAAAGAAAGCAACGGGCAGTCTGTTCTTTACGAAGGAGACGCCAATGTGGACGGTGGGGCTGCCAGGCTGTACAAAGCCGCCAGGAACTGGGGACTTAGTAGCACTGGTGATTTCATGGATGACAACATTTTTCAAAACGCACATTACATAGAATCTTTACAGGGGAATACGAGCTTACCTGCACTTTATACAACCGCGCGTCTCTCACCACATACACTCACTTACTTCAGCTACTGTTTGGAAAACGGTGAATATTCTGTTAAACTGCATTTTGCAGAGATACAGTTCACTAACGATAGCACGTATAGAAGTCTGGGCAGGCGGATATTTGATATCTATATTCAGGTGATAAGCATAAGATGTTCTCTTAACAGCGGTTGGATTCCCCAATCAAGACTATGATGGGTCAATCCAACGGCTACTAGACCTGTAAACGAACCATACGTTCATGAATTGTTCGAGAACTTGTTCGGCGGGAAGTTCGTTTATGTTCGTTATTTAATAAACGAACAAACATGAACACAAGTTATGTTCGTGAACGTCCGTTTATGTTTATTTATTTGTGTTCAATTATGTTTGTTTGTTTACATTTGTTTATGTTTGTTCTTTAGGTTCTTTTCAATTTAAATACGTAAGTAGTTATCTTTATAAAATATTAAACATAAAAGGAACTTTCTAATCACTAATTTATATAAAAATTACTTTATGTTCGTTTATGTTTAGTCAATATGTTCATGTGTGTTCATTTATGTTAATTTGTGTCGTTTGTTGTTTGTTAAATTAAGTTCGTTTAAGTTTGTTTGTTTATGTTCCTTTATGTTCATGAACTGTTCGATTAGGCTTTAAACGAACATAAATGAACCCGGACATGCCCATTTTCTTTATAAACGAAGAACAACAAATTGTGCTCGATTATATGTTCGTGTTCAGTTAAAGTTAAATGACCGAACACGAACATGCCTTTGTTCGTGTTCGTTCGGTTCATTTACAGGTTAACGGTTACTAAATGTGTAATACAAAGTGCTAAATGAGTTATATGTGATTTAGGGGCGGCGGGTCAGAAAGGATTTTAATATCGAAGATGAGGCTGGTGGTGTTGGACGGCCAGTGGTCGTTCCATTTAACGCTAGTGTGACTGATAACATCTTGGAGATTCGGTTTTACTGGGCGGGTAAAGGAACGACCCGTTTTCCTAAAAGAGGAGTTTACGGGCCTCTGTATCAGCTATTGATGTTGACCCGTATTTTAAAACTTGTTCGATGGGTGGAAAAAAGTCGAATAAAGCTGTTTATATAGGTGTTGGCATTGGTGTCCCGTTTCTTGTTTTCTTGATCTTGGTAGTTTTGTGGTGGAATAAATGTTTTAAAGGCCGAAAAACGAAGGACAAAGGTGACGTCTTTATTTCTCTTTTAACTTTCTTGTTCCATTTGTTCAGCTGGTTGCTGATGCAAAATGCTTTTTCGAACAGATTTTGAAGGAATGGCGCTTAAAACGATTTCGTTTTCTTTGAAACAACTAAAGATTGCTACAAACAACTTCAAGGATTCAAACAAAATCGGGGAAGGAGGTTTTGGGGCTGTTTACAAGGTTATAACGCGTGTTTTTAACCTTTGGCTGATTTTAGTTTTGTGTTTGTAACATGTGTTTGATGGCTGCAGGGTACGTTGAGTGATGGCACGGTGGTTGCAGTGAAGCAGCTTTCGTCTCACTCAAAGCAGGGAAACCGCGAGTTCTTGAATGAGATCGGTGTGATTTCGTGTTTACAACACCCGAATCTAGTTAAACTGCATGGATGTTGCATTGAAGGGATCAGTTGTTGCTGGTTTACGAGTACATGGAAAATAATAGCCTTGCAAACGCTTTGTTTGGTGAGTGTTTATTGATTTTCTTGCAAGTTTGACTTTGTTCGGTTTCAACGGTTTTTGACCACCTATTTAATTTGTCTTATCCAGGTAAAAGTGGATTAATGTTGGATTGGCCAACAAGGTTCAAGATATGTATCGGGATTGCTCGAGGTTTAGCTTTCCTTCACGATGAATCGAGGATCAAAATTGTCCACCGGGACATTAAAGCCACAAATGTGCTACTTGATAAAGATCTCAACCCGAAAATTTCGGATTTCGGATTGGCAAGGCTAAATGAGGACGATAAAACTCATGTTAGCACACGAGTTGCCGGGACAATGTAAGTTTCTCATGCGTACATTCCTTTCTTTGATTGGTTCAACGTGCTAACAGTTTTCGTTGATAATATGCAGTGGATACATGGCACCAGAGTATGCTCTATGGGGTTACTTGAGTGACAAGGCAGATGTTTACAGCTTTGGAGTTTTGCTATTGGAAATCATTAGCGGGAAGAACAACAACAGTTACATACCGATTAACGATTGCATTTGTCTTCTAGATTGGGTAAGATTCAAGTTTTCATGGCCAAATCTGTAAGTGTAGGGGTGCGCTTGAGTCGGTTTTGGGCTCAGACAGTCAAACCAAACCAAAAGCCGTAAATTTAGTTTTTGGGTTTTTAAATACTGTTCGGTTTTGGTTTTTTTCGGTTTTTCCATTTGGATGTGAAGTTTTTGGGGTGAAAAAAATGTCACAAAAAAATAATAGATATTTGGCCTTTTTTTGTTCGTTAATGATTTATTGATTATTTCATATTTTGGCCTATTTTATTGGCTACACAATTTGTTAATCTGTTATAGATTACTAATTACTTAGTATTCAAAATAAAAATTATAATCCATAAATTTATATACACTACATATACAATGAGGGGGAATATGTGTCTTGACACTTCCCCATTAGTCCAGCCAAATTACGATTTTGCTCCGTTTAAATTTACAGTTTTGCCATTGGTTTTGTTTTTTTTTCTCCCAACCAAAAATATATAATTTTGCCATTGTTTTGTTTTTGTTTTTCTTTCCTGTCAAATTACGATTTTGCCCCTAGTGAAAAATTATAGTCATGCCATAGTTTTTATATTTTTTTTTACAAAACTATAGTAGTGTTTTGTTTTAATTGGTTGACTCGGTGTAATTTTCATTCGTGCTACACGCTCATTTGTCCTGGAAAATTACAAGTTTGCTCCAGTTTACAATTATAATTTTTCTAATCGTTTTAGTTTTTTTTTAGCAAAAGTATATGGTAGTGTTTTCTTTTAATTGGTTGATTCAATGTAATTTTTTTTGAGATCGTGTTATGAGTAGTATGTATAGATAACTGAAACACAGACGTACATCTTATGAGAGAGAACTATTCGGCTTAGTCCGGAAACCTAACGAATTAGAATGAGTTACTGGAGTTTTTAGATGCTCATTTTTCGAATCGATTATGCAGGCTTGTCGAGTGGAAACAAGTAAACAATACGAAGAGCTTTTCGACGAGAGATTGGAGTCGACGATCAACAAACAAGAAGCTGAAACCGTCGTGAAAGTAGCGCTTCTGTGCACCAACGGTTCACCGTCGATGAGGCCGGCAATGCCGGAGGTTGTAAACATGCTCGATGGAAAAACCTGCGTACCGGAAATAGTTCCGGAACGAACCGATAGCTCTGAAGATCTGAGATTCAAAGTGATGAGAGACTTTCGAAGTGAGATGAAAGGTGAAGGAAGTCAAACTGGTGGTCAAACGCAATATTCTAACACGAATCGGACTGATACAAACTATTCTTTGACATCTAATGATGATGCGTTTGAGATCCGGTCAGTTGATACACGATCGTACTGAAATTCAGGTTCGATTGTTCGTTAACGGCGTTGACTTGTAGAATTTAGCAATAAATTTAGTTATCAATCTCGTACGACGGCGTCACAGAGGCACATGGTGGTGGCCGCAAGGTGGCTCCCCCTTCTTTTGGTTTCACAAATTTTGTATTTTATTATTATTTATTTTTTTTTTGAACGAGAGATTTTCGTTGTGTTTTTAAAAGATAAAGTTAATATTAATTAATTCTTTAATCTAGAAAATATTTATAATGGCTTCTATTGTTTCCACGCCTTGTATCTTATTTTCACATCCATTTTTTACTATCTCTATATATATATAGAGAGAGATAGACTGAAGATATGTGTGAATATTAACTCCCTTAATTTACATCATTCGCATCAGGCGTGGGTGAAGGGCAGAGGTGGGGCGGGCGTGGCTGCAATCATGGCGTGGAGGAGTTGATCTGTATGGGGGCCTTTGCCTTTCTCCGGTTTTATAATTTTTTGAATAAGAATATGGTGGGGTGGTGGCGGGGATAGGCGGTAGAAGAAGATAGGTTTTATTTTTTTTAAATGGTCCTTTAGGTTAGAGGAATTCACACTTTAACCTCTTTGTTATTGATTTTATTTTAATTTATTTTGTTTTTATAATCTTATTGTTAATTTTGTTTAATTATTTATCGAATTAGTTAGTGTTATTTTATCGAATTAGTTAGTGTTATTTTATTTAAAAAAAATTGTCCGGTTCTTTTAACAGTTTTTGGTTTTTTTATAGCACAAAAAACCAATTTTTCAAAAAGCCGGTTTGATACAGGAGAATCCAACTGTTACTAACCGGTTCTTTTTTAACCGGTTTGGGCCAGAAAACCAGGGTTTAAACCGGTTTTTTAAAACCGGTTACAATTGTCACGAAGAAGAACCGGTCTATAACCGCTAGGTCGAGTTGAGCCCGAACTGGTTTTTGATAAAACCGGTTCGGTTTTTTTGTTTTGTTTTGTTTTTTTTTCTGTTTCGATTCTAAAACCGGTTTTTTGTACATGTCTAAAAAGGGACGTGGACCAGCCAAAGCTTTTAGAGTATCCATGAAAGGAGTCAAAGGACCACCTCACATGCTTGCCGTTAAATTACGACTAAGTAGTTTTCTGGTAGCTATTCAAAAAGAAAAAAAAAAAGAAAAAAAATGTCTTGATACGATGACTTGCTTAAAATAGTACACATTAGTCCACCCATCATAACAAAAAATCTTTCAATTCTGCAACAATGCCGGCAAGAAAAGCTGAATTCATGCTGCTTCTGTCTCAAAGTTATCATCATGCAAAGATTAGCTGAATCCGTTGTAACACAACAAGAAGGTAAAACAGTCTTTAGTGTGTGTGTATATATTTTGTAAAAAAATCACACCTTTTTTGGTTTCAAGAAAAGGGGTTGTGGATTCTTGATATAGTTTTGCTAAACAATCTTAAGTGTGTGTGGATATTTTTTAATGAAATCTCACCTTTTTTGGATTCTTAAGAAAAGGGGTTGTGGATTCTTGATTTAGTTTTGTCAAACATTCATAAATGTGTGTGTGGATATTTTGTAAAAAAAAGGAAAATTACGAAAATATCAGTTGACCAAGCATGTTTACAATTCGTCCTTGGATGGACTCCTGCACCGTGGGAGGAGTCCGTTGTCACCTTGAAGAGTCCATGTATGAGAAGCTGACAGGTGTCCGACAAAGTTGATGCGTCGACGGCCGACTCCTCTCAAAGTTTGGCGGACTCATCCCAAAGGTCGGCGGACTCCTCCCAAAGGTCGACGGACTCATCCCAAAGGTCGGCGGACTCCTCCCAAAGGTCGGTGGACTCCTCCCCTTGGAAGAGTCTGCCCGACCCCTTGGAAGGAGTCCGCCTACCTTTGGGAGGAGTCCGCCGACCTTTGGGAGGAGTCCGCTGACCCCTTGGAAGAGTCTGCCGCTGACGCAATAAACTTGTCGGACATGTGTCAGCACCACACTAAAGGACGCAATAGATGGCAAACGGACGCCTCCCACATGGGAGGAGTCCGTCCACGAACGCATGAACGTGACAAATTCGTAAATATGGTTGGTCAAATGACAATTTCGTAATTTCCAAAAAAAAAAAATCACACCTTTTTTGGTTTCAAGAAAAAGCTAGTATCTTGAATTTGTTGATTGGATAGAGATAAAACCATGGATTATGTTACAACTTCATAGAAAAAAGTTATATATGTTAATTTTGGATAACAAATTTAGCATCTTTATCAACGTTTTTTTTAATTAATGATTAAAATTCTTATGGATTTTGGAGTTGACAATGAGTTGATTTGACTTTTAAAGTCATATGATTGAAATCCGCTGAGTGGTTTGACTTAGGGCCGCCAAGCCCGTGTCATCGCTTAAGGCTCAAATTTTCCCAAAATATTTTTCTAAGCTTTATATATATATATATATATAGGGTAAGGATCCTAAAAGAAGAACACCTTATTTGAGAAACCTGAGAAGAAATCTGGACTACATATTTTTTTAAGCTTTTCGTAATATACACATATGTATAGTTTACATTTGACTATATACATATGTGTATAATTCAATATACATATATGTATATAGTCACTTTTAAAGTATACATATGTGTATATTACGAAAAGCATGGAAAATGTGTGGTTCAAATTTCTTCTAAAGTTTCTCAAATAGCCTACTTCTTCTCACATGATCCTAACCTTATATATATATACTAAATTATATATTTAATATATGCATCTATTTATTATGCAAAAAAGTGTTGGTGGTGGATTGGAAAAATCATCCCAAGATTATGTGAAGGTCTTGGTTCTACCACCAATGTTTTATTTTTTTAATTCATTTCCCCCTTGACCACAATTTTGGGGCCGATTTTTTTTTGTCGCGCGAGGCCTATTTTTTTTTTAAATTTCTCGGGACGGCTCTGGTTTGACATATATCCTTAACATGAGAAATGATCTTGAGCTGCTCAATGAAAACACTTACAAAATTATTATTTACTACTCCCTTTCTGTTGATTCGATTTAGTGGAAGCTGTTGAGAACATTCTTGCTTCCATGAATGCAACAAGTTGGAGATTTAATGGTCATGATTGCAGTCTTGTTATGGTTTCTGAAGTGCCAAGGCTAACATCCAGAAGCTAATGCTAGCATTGGATGTGATTGCAACATTGGCAACGATACCGATTGTCATGTCGTAAGGATGTATATACTTCTTTCTTTTAACTCTATTCATTTACGTTCAGTTTCAAGCAAAGAGTACTTGTATTTCTTGAAATTGTTTAGGATTGTTAAGATGTTGACTGTGAGATTAGCATATATTTGACATTAAAGTCAACACTACCTTCAAGGGGTTGGCGCAAGGGTATGAGAATTTAAGTGATTTGTTAGTTACGAATCTTTTCTTGATGATGAAACTGTTCTTTTGTGTCAAGAAATTGATTAGTTATATCTATAGCAAGCTTATGATGGCACGTATTTTGCAGGAGAATTAGTGAAATAACCGGACCCGCTCAACCTTTTCCTCAGCTCAACAATACTAAGGGATTAATAAGATTGTATGTAGATATTTCTAGCATTGACTTTTGTGTTGACTCGCTTGAGCTCTGATATTTCATTCATAAATTTAGTGTCTTCAGAAATTGCAACATATCTGGAGAAATACCGGAATATATCTGGCAAGTGAGAGACCTTGAATTGTTGTAAGTATGCTCAAAACGAACTATGACACTAATCTTTCATGATTTATACGTTTAGTGACATCATTTCCTGTGTGCATACGACAGGGATTTAAGTTTTAATAGGTTAGTAGGGAGAATATCTAATAAGTCGTGGGGACGAGCTTGAGATTTGCGCAAGTTTAGTGAACTCTGACTTTCCTTGTGCTTCATTGACTATTGTTAAGCTACATGTAATATAAACCAAATTTCAATAGGCTCTTGACCGGTAATATGCTAAGTGGAGACATACCAGAAACACTTTTGGTAAATGGAGCTAGTATGTAAGTTTGTTTCTTGAACAATATGTTAAAACTTCATTTTGCATACTCATTATTTTTAAGAAACTAACATTTTTAGTTGAGTAATGTCTTGTAGTGATCTTTCCTACAACAATTTTACATGGCAAGGACCTACAAGTCACATGCCGACAAAACCAGTGAGCATATTGTTTAAAAGACTGTGTGCTAATGGATTTTGTAATGAAACATGAGTTGTTATGTGAAACTTGTTTTTTCGGTTGTCTTCATGTTAGGAATTTCTTAGTAAACTTGTTCAGGAGCTCCTCAACAGGAAACCCGTTGTAAGATAGTTTCCATTGCTTTAACTAGTATTTATATGTTTTTGTTTAGCGTATGTTCTCATACGCATTCAACGTTTTTTGTTCTTATGATGGTATTCTCAACAGACAGGATGTGCTATCGTGCACGGAGAATGTTAAGTGTCCTAGATGTGAGTATATTTTACCTATTATAATTGTCCTAGATCTCAACCATCCTTTGAAAATGGTGCAACGGCCAAACAGTGGTTCCTTTGTTATTAATTATTTAACGTTTCACATTTTAACATCTCTCCCTATAGTAATTCTTGTCCAATGCTCAAAATTAGGTAAAATTCAAAGGCGTAGCTAAAAAGGGAACGTGGCAAAAAGATTTATGTATCCAATGATATATATAATCAAGTGGATATAACCTCCGGAGTTGTTTAATCGAAATAAGTTGAAATTTTATCTTAAGATAGTTTTTATAATCATATGCAATATATTAATTATTTATAAAACTTGAAAAAGAGACAAACAAGGTTTATATGTTTTGTAAAGTGAAAGCAATGGCACACAGATGTGTTTAAACAGCTTTTGTAGTAGAAAAGTTTGTTCCCCTGAAAAAGAAAGATAGTCTGACTATTATTGGTCAAAATGAAATTACTTTTACATTCAGTGATGATACAAAATTTTATAGATTAAAAAAAACCGTGATAACTAAAATGAACGACGATAACACACATTCCAAATAACGTTATAAGATGGTCCTAATCCAGGAACAATTCCGCATCAAACCCGAAATTTTGAGAATGCTCGGTTTGACCAGAAAGTCAAAGATACTTTTACTTGGCATAACTCTAAAAGTATGACACTACACAATCTAAATGGTTTTATCCATTGATCGTATGACGGATGTGTGCTCTTTACATGTTAACTGTGGTGGGAATGATTTAACGCTCAGGGAAAACGGGCAGTCTGTTCTTTATGAAGGAGACGCCAATGTGGATGGTGGTGCCGCCAGGCTGTACAAAGCCACCAGGAATTGGGGATTTAGTAGCACTGGTGACTTCATGGATGATAACAACTTTCAAAACACGCGATATGTAGATTCTTTACAGGAGAACAATAGCTTACCTGCACTTTATACAACCGCGCGTCTCTCACCACTTACACTCACTTACTTCAGCTACTGTTTGGAAAATGGTGAATATTCTGTTAAACTACATTTTGCAGAGATACAGTTCACTAACGATAGCACATATAGAAGTCTGGGCAGGCGTATATTTGATATCTACATTCAGGTGATAACCGTAAGATGTTCTCTTAACAGCCGTTGGATTCCCCGATCAAGATTATGATGGGTCAATCCAACGGCTACTAGATGTGTTATCCAAAGTGCTAAATTGGTTGTATGTGATTTAGGGGAGGAGGGTCAGAAGGGATTTTAATATCGAAGATGAGGCTGGTGGTGTTGGAAGGCCAGTGGTCCTGCCCTTTAACGCTAGTGTGACTAATAACATCTTGGAGATCCGGTTTTACTGGGCTGGTAAAGGGACGACCCGTATTCCTAGAAGAGGAGTATACGGGCCTCTTATATCAGCTATTGATGCAGACCCGTATTTTAAAACTTGTTCGATGGGTGGAAAAAAGTCGAATAAAGCTGTTTATATAGGTGTAGGCATTGGTGTCCCTTTTCTTATTTTCTTGATCTTGATAGTTTTGTGGTGGAAAAAATGTTTTAAAGGCCGAAAAACGAACAATAAAGGTGAAGGCTTTACTTCTCTTTTAACTTTCTTGTTCCATTGATTTGTTCAACTGGTGGCTGAAGCAAAATGCTTTTTGAGCAGATTTTGAAGGGATGGAGCTTAAAACGATTTCGTATTCTTTGAAATAACTAAAGATTGCTACAAACAACTTCAATGATTCAAACAAAATATGGGAAGGAGGTTTTGGGGCTGTTTACAAGGTTATAATGCATGTTTTTAAGCTTTTACAAAAGGGTCGGCTTGGGTGATTTTAGTTTTGTGTTTGATGGCTGCAGGGTACATTGAGTGATGGCACTGTGGTTGCAGTGAAGCAGCTTTCGTCTCGCTCAAAGCAGGGAAACCGCGAGTTCTTGAATGAGATCGGTGTGATTTCCTGTTTACATCACCCGAATCTTGTTAAACTTCATGGATGTTGCATTGAAGGAGATCAATTGTTGCTGGTTTACGAGTATCTGGAAAATAATAGCCTTGCAAATGCTTTGTTTGGTGAGTGTTTAATGATTTTCTTGCAAGTTTGACTTTTGAGGTCAACCGAGACATTTTTAAATTCTAAATTACATTACATATAAACCCAAAATTTAGAAACATAAAATGGTACCTCAAAAGTCAACCTTTTAACCCTTGTTTTGTACCATTTACTGTGTTCATGGTCCAGTTCAGACGGTTTTGATGAAAATTGTATGATGAACTGCTGCAGGAAATGATAAACCAAACCGGCTGGGTTGGGTTAGTTGGTCGGACTAGCCATTATGGCTGTTTGAGGTCTGAACCAATTTTTGTATTTCTTTTTCCAAAATCGTTGGGTTGGTAAGTTTTAGAACTATAAAAATAGTTCATGAATGTGATATATATCACACATATACATTACTAATTTTGGAAAATTAATCAATATTAGATGACCGGTTTGGTTTACACAGCGGCTTCAAGTTCTAAACTGTCAGACGGACAATTAAAGTGTCAAGGTGACATGTATACATGTTACACAACTGACTTTCGGTTGGTTTCAATGGTTTATGAATACCTACTTAATATCTCTTATCCAGGTAAAAGTGGATTAATGTTGGATTGGCCAACAAGGTTCAAGATATGTATTGGGATTGCTCGAGGGTTACCTTTCCTTCACGATGAATCGAGGCTCAAAATTGTCCACCGAGACATCAAAGCCACAAATGTGCTACTTGATAAAGATCTTAACCCAAAAATTTCGGATTTCGGATTGGCAAGGCTACATGAGGACGATAAGAGTCATGTTAGCACACGAGTTGCCGGAACTATGTAAATTGCTCTTACTCACATTCCTTTCTTTGATTGGCATTATGTTCTAACATTTTTCATTGATGAATTTGCAGTGGATACATGGCACCCGAGTATGCCCTCTGGGGTCACTTGAGTGACAAGGTAGACGTTTACAGCTATGGAATTTTGCTATTGGAAACCGTTAGCGGGAAGAACAACGCGGTACTGATTAACGACTCCATTTGTCTTCTAGATTGGGTAAGATTCGAGTTCTCATGGTCGTTTCTGTAAGTGCAGGGGTGTGCGTGGGTCGGTTTTGGGCGTAAACCCAACCAAAAGCAGAAAATTCAAATTTTCTTTTGGTTTTTGAATACGGTTCAGTTCGGTTTTGCCATTTGGGTTTAAACTTTTTAGGCCCAAAAACTGTCACAAAAAATAATAGATATTCAACCTAACTTTTTTTGTTAGTTAATGGTTAAATGATTATCAGGCTACACAATTTGTTGATCTCTTATAGATTACTAATTACTGAACATTCAAAAATAAAAATTATAATCTATAAATTCAATAAGAGAACTGTAAAATATAAACTGTTTTTTGGTTATTTGGATATAAGAAAATACAACACCAAAACAGAACTGTAAGTTTCGGTTTTCATAAACTACCAACCTGATCCGTCAGTTTTTCGTATGGTTCGGTTATGTCAGTTAATTTGGTTTAGGTTTGCTTAATAGGTTTTTTGCTCATCCTGTGGAAATCTAATGAATCAGAATCAGTTATTGGAGTTGTAGATGTTCATTTATTGAATCGATTATGCAGGCTTGTCGAGTGGAAACAAGTAAACAATACGAAGAGCTTTCCAACAACAGATTGGATTCGACGATCAACAAACAAGAAGCCGAAACCGTCGTGAAAGTAGTGCTTCTGTGCACAAACAGTTCGCCAACGATGAGGCCGTCGATGCCGGAGGTTGTAGACATGCTCGACGGAAACACCTGCGTACCAGAAATAGTTCCGGAACGGCTCCATAACTCCGAAGTGTTAAAAGTTGATACACAAAGCACTGAATTGAGGTATGTTTTTCTGTATATTTGATTACAATGAAAAGTATTGAATTTATACACAAAACCGTAATCTAAACATGGATGATAGCAGCTGACTATTAGCTGTCATTGATTTGCTGTTGATTAGCTGGATGGCTGGATGGCTGGATGTCCGGCTGTTGATTAGCTGCTGCATCGAGTCCTGCTGTTGATTTGCTGCGGTTATCTCCAAGGTCAGACTTTCCTTTCTAACACTCCCCCTCAAGTTGAATAATTGGATTTCCAAAATTCAACTTGCCCAAACAATCGTTGAAAATTTTTCCGTTAACTGCTTTTGTTAGAATGTCAGCCAGCTGATCCTTTGATCGAACGAATGGCAGTTCAATCGTACCATCTTCCAATTTTTCTTTGATGAAGTTCCTATCAACTTCCACGTGTTTTGTTCGATCATGTTGTACTGGGTTCTCTGAAATCTGAATTGCAGCTTTATTATCACACATAATCTTACTTGTTTCTTTTGACGGAAAACCAATCTCAGCTAAGAGTCTTTGTATCCACATGGCTTCTGTTAAACCTCGAGTTATGCCTCTAAATTCAGCTTCTGCACTTGAAAGGGCAACCACTTTTTGTTTTTTACTCCTCCAAGTGACAAGATTCCCACCAACTAGAGCGAAGTAGCCTGCTGTTGACCTCCGACTTCCCTTATCTCCTGCCCAGTCTGCATCAGTGTAGATTTGAACATTTAGGTGTCCATGTGATTGAAACAGGACTCCATGACCCACCGTTCCTTTGAGGTATCTAATAATCCTCCAAACTGCTTCCATATGTGTCTCTTGAGGTTGGTGCATGAACTGACTTACCACCCCTACAGCATATGCAATGTCTGGGCGAGTATGTGAGAGATATATTAGTTTTCCCACCAGCCGTTGATATCTTTCTTTGTTTGCTAACTTTGCTCCTTCCTCCATATAGAGTTTTTGGTTTACACTCATAGGAGTGTCTGCTGGTTTGCAATCTATCATTCCAATCTCTGCCAACAAGTCTAAGACATACTTCTTTTGATTAATGAAAATTCCTTGTTTTGACCTTAGTACTTCAATTCCGAGGAAATACTTCAGCCTGCCCAAGTCTTTCATTTCAAATTCGGCAAACAAGTCTTCTTTTAGTTTTCCCATTTCTTTTTTATCATTCCCTGTAATGATCATATCATCTACATAGATAATTAGACAGGTTACGAATTTTCCTCTTTTTTTGAGAAACAAAGTATGATCGGCATTACTTTGTTTATATCCAAACTTTTTCATAGCTACCGTAAATCTGCCAAACCAGGCCCGGGGAGACTGCTTCAAACCATAAAGAGACTTCTTCAGACGGCAAACTTCTCCAGTTTTGAAATCTTTTGTGAATCCTGGAGGAGCATCCATAAATACCTCTTCATCTAGGTCCCCGTGTAAAAAGGCATTTTTTACATCAAACTGTTGAAGTGGCCACCATTCATTTGCAGCTATCGAAAAAAGAACCCTGATTGTGTTCATTTTTGCAACCGGGGAGAATGTTTCAGCATAGTCAATCCCATGTGTCTGAGTATGCCCCTTTGCTACCAGTCGGGTTTTATATCTTTCAATTGTACCATCTGGTTTATACTTAATCGTATAGACCCAACGGCACCCTACGGATTTCTTCCCCAACGGAAGAGTACACTTTTCCCATGTATTGTTCTTGGTTAGAGCTTCCATTTCTGTGTTCATTGCTTCCTTCCAATGTTTAGATTTTAAGGCTTGATCCACGTTTGTAGGAGTTTCTTCGGAATAAACAGATGAGATAAATGCTTTGGCTTCCTTAGTGAAGTTTTCATCGGCCACACTAGCTATAGGATAACTAGATCTTCTTGGTTCTTTTTCAGGAGAATACCGTTTCGGAGGCACCCCTCTGTTTGTTCTAGGAGGTAACACATATCTCGATGGTGGTTCTTCTTGTCTGAATTCATCTGCCTGCAAATTTTCAGTTTGTTCTGTGGCAGTTTCGTGGTTAGAAGTATTGGTATCCTCAGATTCATTAGGAACTTCAAAAGTACCACCAGACTGAATAGTATGAGTATTACTTACCTCGGACACCAGGTTAGGAGGAACATTAGGACCGTCAGTGGCACTGAAATTGAAGTCTGGTGACTTTGTAGTAGGTGACTCTTTAGTTGGTACATAGGGAACATATTCTAACCAGCTTAGTGTGTCTAAACATTCCTTCTCCCCCTGACCACTGAGTTGGGAATTGTAGTAATACTCGGTTTCAAGAAAGTCACAGTTTATTGTGGTGAACATATGACGTGTTTTTGGATTATAACACCTGTATCCCTTTTGATTCATTCCATACCCAACAAAGACACATTTTTCAGCACAAGGGTCAAGCTTGGTTCGATCTGATTTAGGTATGTGAACAAAGGCAGTACATCCAAAGATTCGTGGTTGAAGAGTAAGAACTGAGGGTAGTTTGAAGAATTTTGAAAGAGTGTGTAGCGGAGTGTTAAGCTTTAGGATTTTTGTTGGGAGTCGGTTGAAAAGATAGGTAGCAGTAGCAAGGGCTTCAGGCCAAAAATATTTCGGGACCTGGGACTCAATTAGGAGGGCTCGTGTTATTTCTAGCAAAATGCGGTTTTTCCTTTCGGCGACACCATTTTGTTCTGGGGTGTGTGGGCATGTAGTTTGGTGGATTATTCCCTTGTCTTGGAAAAAGGATTTAAACGAGGTATTAACAAACTCACCGCCATTATCAGATCGGAATATTTGGATGTTTGTTTGAAATTGGGTTTGAATCATGGCGTAAAACATAGTGAATTTTTCAAAGACTTCGGATTTGTTTTTTAAAAAGTAAACCCAGGTCATTCGGGTACAATCATCAACGAACATCACAAAGTAGCGAAGGTTCTGCCCCCCAAGAACTGGGGCAGGACCCCATACGTCAGAATGGATTAATGAAAATGGCAAAGCAGCCTTAGTATTATTGGGTTTAAAAGTTTTTCTGTGGCTCTTTGCCAAAACGCATGTTTCACAATGTGACATAGAATTAACTGAAAATAGTTTGGGAAATAAGATATGCAAATAACTTGTAGAGGGATGACCTAATCTTCGGTGCCATAGCCAAGCTTCTCGTTCTGATGTCCCATGAGTCAACATCACAGCACCACTTTGAGTCACCTCATCCACATAATACAACCCTTGATTTTCAGTGCCACGCCCAATGATCACTCCCGTCCTGATATCCTGTAAAATACAAAACGTAGGGTACATTAGGACAATACAGTTAAGTTCCTTTGTGACATGGCTGATGGAAAGCAGCTTATGTGATAACGAGGGAACATAAAGACAATTAGAGATTTTTATTGTGGGCGAAATCTCAATAGTCCCTCCCGATTTTACATCCATTATCCCGCCATTTGCCGTTTGAATATGTGTTTTTTCTGGTTTAGTTGTTGAAATAATATCCGATGACTCATAAGTCATTGTGTCGGTTGCACCGCAATCGAATATCCATCGTTTTTGTTTACCATGATGTTTTTGGGCCATATTAGCATTCCCATTACTTTCAGGGACCAAATGTGACATATTCACATTCTTATTATATATGCTCGGTTTATCTGCCCCAAATCTATCCGCCCCATACCCGTTCCCTTTTTCTTCTTCTTCTCCGCCTTTGCCTAAGCGTTCATCTCCTTCACCTGTTGCGTCGGTCAATTCGCCGTAACCAGTTCTGCTCCGACTTCCATCTCCGGTGACATCTTGGTTGCCGGTACTGGATGATTTCCCTTTTTCTGTGACGGTAGCCTTTGTGTTCTTCTTATGGCCGTCAGACCACCATTCCGGATACCCGACGAGTTTGAAGCATTGTTCCTGGGTATGGTTTGTCATGCCGCAATGATCACATTTGAGGTAAGTTTTGTTGTTACCTGATCCGGTTCCTTTTTCATCGTTCCGTCGGTAGCCTTTTGATGCAAGCCCTAACCCTTCGATTTCAGAGGCCTTTAGACCCGCTGTGATGCCCTGTGTGTCATTGAGAGGTGTTCCCAGAATATTCTGGTGAGCGGCCTCCTTGCGGACAGAGGCGTATGCAGTTTCTTTGGTTGGAAAGGGCTGTTGAGCTTGAGGTTTATTTGAAGGTTTATCGGACAATTTTGGGTTCCGATTTTGTGGGTTGAGGCCATTCTTGAGCAGATTGGCGATTTGGATTGATAGATCTTCTCCCAAGTTACCGGCTTTGGCCATGGCAGCTTGGTTGAGAGGATGGTTGGTTTTGAGTGAGCAAGGTAAATGATGAACAGGTCAAGAACGACACTGCTCTGATACCATGTTAAAAGTTGATACACAAAGCACTGAATTGAGGTATGTTTTTCTGTATATTTGATTACAATGAAAAGTATTGAATTTATACACAAAACCGTAATCTAAACATGGATGATAGCAGCTGACTATTAGCTGTCATTGATTTGCTGTTGATTAGCTGGATGGCTGGATGTCCGGCTGTTGATTAGCTGCTGCATCGAGTCCTGCTGTTGATTTGCTGCGGTTATCTCCAAGGTCAGACTTTCCTTTCTAACACGAAGATCTGAGATTTAAAGTGATAAGAGACTTTCAAAGTGACATGACAAGTGAAGGAATTCAAACCGGTGGTCAAACTCAAAATTCTAACACGAGTCGGACTGAAACGTACTATTCTTTGACATCTAATGATGGTGCGTTTGAGATCCGGTCAGTTGATACACAATTGTACTGAAATTCAGGTTTTCTTCGCACGGTGTTTATTTATAGAATTTAATGTTCGAAAGGTTGACGCAACACAACGAATTCAATCCGTGTGAATTTGTGTTTTATCTTGTCTTGAGATAAAAGAAATGATCTGTCCAGAATGGCCGTTATGGCGCAAATACTGTATTATTATATATATATTTTTTATCAACAATTTTTACACATAAATATCATCTAATTTTTCACTTGCAAAATAACAAGTCAGACAAGGATATTTACCAGTCTCATTGGAAGCTGGTTCAATAACACATGCCACACAATCTAGTAGCCAAACTACCATCAGGAAGATAGATATAAACGATCGATGACTTTTCTTACCGCCTTAACTGAAAACTCCGCATCCGACTCCTAATCCTAGATCCATTAACCTTTCTTAACTTTTCCATGCACACTTGATTATGTATCTTGTTCTCTATAAGTTTTCTCCAATAAAAGGCGTTGTCTTGGATCTTTAGAAGAAACAAACGGCACAACTAGATCTTAGAAGGCTAGAACCGCCACGGCCTCGCTCTCAAAGCTTGTAAAAAATACTTGTGTCCGTCATGTGATTTATCTTGACTTATATTGGTGATAAGACTCCCACTCCGAAGCGTTAAGAAAGCAGATCAATTCAGTGACGTTTTTATGGCTTTCTAGCATAGTTTAACTTTTTTGAGTATCATACAGTAAACCTTCATATTTGCTTTGGTTGTTTCAAAAATCAAAACCTTTGAACTTGAAAGGATAAAGAGCGAAGGAACTACGATGTACAAAAACAAAGAGCTACGATGCACAAAAAAAGGAACTATGATATTCACTACACAACTGACCATAATTTTGATTATATTAATAGGTTATAATCTTGTGTATTACACGGGTTGATAGGTCGTAATGTCTTAAATCTTAATGGGAGAATGATCAAAAGAAAACATCTTAAATCTTAATCGGATTCTAAAATGTTTTTACCTTTGTTCGGGTTTGAAGGTGAACTTGAATAGATGTTGCATTTATGGGCCAGGGGTGTTGGAGGAGGAGTTTTTATACTTGGCGAGAGCAATTCGGTGTAAGCTGTACATTTCCTTTCATTTTTCTTGGTTTCCCATCGGAGCTAATATGAAAAGAATCAAATTTTGGAAACCCATTATTGATAAGTTTAACTCTATACTTTTGGGTTGGAAAACTGATAACTTATCTTTGGCCGGTGGAGTTACATTGGCTAAAGCAGTTCTTGGGGCCCTTCCCAGTTATTACTTCTCTTTGTTTAAAGCTCCTAAGGGGGTGGTTAAGTCGCTTTAGAAGATTAGAAAAGTTAATCTGTGGGGCTCTAAGAATGAGAATAGAAACATTAAGTGGATTCGTTGGGAGAAGATGGTTGTTCCTAAAAGTCTTGGGAGGTTGGGCATAGGGGATATTTGGAGTTTGAACTCCGCGCTTCTTGCTAAATGGTGGTGGAAGTTCAAGGATATAACGGGTCGCTTTGGACTCGTGTTATAGAGGCGATTCACAAAGTAAAAAACAGGCATCCTTCTTTCCCATTTAACAATAGGGTTGTCGGTATTTGGAAGGATATTAGCGCTTTGATTTTTCCGCTTTCGGTATGTCCCTAAATAAAAAGTTAACAAGCATGGTCGGCTCGGGCAATAAAACTCTTTTTTGGATTGATATCTTGGATTGGTGGTGGCCCCTCAAAAACCAATTCAAGGTTCTGTTTGATTTGGTGCAACATTAGGAGACTAGAGTTAGTGATTATTTGTGCTTGGGAGGTATTTTTTCTTGGATGTGGATCTGGAAATGAGTGCCTAGAGATGGGGAGAAAAAAATTGTCTAAATCCCGAGTCTTCTAAATCGGCACCCTTTTCAAAATAGAGGTGACTTGTGGTGTTGGAAAGACACTAATCTGGAACCCTTAAGTGTCGTCGGAGTAAGAAGCATAATCTACAAGATATCGAACACGGAGGTTTATAACCCATGGCCATTATGGAACAATTGGATTCCCCCCAAAATATTTCTTTCGGGTGGCGAACATGTCTTGATAGAATTCCGGTCAATGTTAAGCAAGACGGGGAGTGTTCATTTCAGATCCCGCTTGTTCGAGATGCGGGCTAAGGAGGAGTTGGCTATTCATGTTGTATGGGAGTGCTGGATTGTAAAAATCCATTTGGTGGAGCTTCTTAACTTGGCTTAAAATCCCGTTCCCCGACAATATCCTTTCTGTTCAACAGTTGCTTGGCCTTGTGCAAATTTGAAGGGGTCTAATGATTAGATGATCAGAGGGATCCTTTTGGTGATGTCATGGGAGATGTGGAAGGCTAGGAACGAAGCGAACTTCAACAACAATCAGATTCACTTCAATAGAACGACGGACATCATCAAGGAGAATGTGTTTTTTGGATTTCTAATAGATCTAAATATGTAAACCTTAGTTGGGATAGATGGTGTGACTTCACAGTCTGAGATAAGTTTTGTAACTTCGGGTTCCAAATTCTGTTTCTTGATGGCCCTTTATATAGAAGTTTCGCCGTTCCAAAAAAAACTTAACAAAAAAAGATTCCTTTTTAAACCGAAAGAGCTAAACTGACTAAACCTCTGGGGCTAAAATTGTAATGTACTCTTTCCCCTTTCTGTCAATTCCTCTTGCTCCTCCAGTTATACACTTTAACCTGAATGTTATACGAGCCAATAATGAAAACAAGCTTCATGCAGTTAAATGAAGACAAATGCTGGATTGACTCATAACTTAAATTTTGAAATGTTTGACTGGCATAAAGACAAAATAAATGTTTGCAACAGAGAAGGGCCATGTACAGCAAGCGATCAAACACAATGATCCTAATAAATACAACATTAAATCAACAAGCAAATAGGTAGGATAGGGTTGCAGTGTATTAAGTGATGTTTGAAGTGTCATGATGAATGCTATTAGATAGTAGTGTATATGTATTCTGAGTTAGTTGAGTTTGTTATGTTAGTTTAATGCTACCTCTATATATAGAGGATGTACTTGTACTCTTGATGTTACGATATTCAGTTGAGTAAGAGCTTTATACAGTTTCTTCTTCAAATGCGAAGGTGTAAGGGTTTTGTGAAAGTGATCGAAGGAGATCCAGTAGAATGTCATCGTCAGTTTATTTTGATAGAACTAGAAAAGGTGGATATATGTAAAAATCCCAAGAAAGAGGATAACATATCTCATTTGTTTTTCCATCTTTTCAACAAGTCAAGAGATACTCACATTGTGACTATGTTAGCAGTGACGGATCTAAGAACTTTTTTCAATGGGTTCCTTTTGATAGATGCTACGATTTCATATGACTGAAGATAAAGATTCTCACTAATAATTTCAAACCAGGTGAGTTACTGGACCTAGTCTTTACATACTGCTAGTATGCTAGATCACAAGTAGTTTTCTAGTAGGGCTGCTTGTAATAAATGAAAAAAAAAGTGGTCCTGATTGAATGAAATATCTCATTAGTCCACCCATCATCCATTCCAATCCATCTTTACCTAAAAAATAATTAAAAAAAATCTTTGAACTCTGCAACAATGGCGGCAAGAAAAGCTGAGTTCATGCTGCTACTGATTCTCAATGTTGTCATCATGCAAAGATTAGCTGAATCCGGTGTGCCACAACAAGAAGGTAAAACAATCTTTAGTGTATGTGTTATATATATTTTGTTAAAAAATCACACTTTTTTTTTGTTTTAAGAAAAGGGGTTGTGGATTCTTGATTTAGTTTTGTCAAACATTCTTAAGTCTGTGTGGATATTTTGTTAAAAAAAAGCACACCTTTTTTGGTTTCAAGAAAAAGCCAGTATCTTGAATTTGTTGATTGGATGAAGATAAAACCATGGATTATGTTACAATTTCATAGCAAAAATTTATATATGTAAATTTTGGATAACAAATTTAGCATCTTTATCAATGTTTTTTTTATTAATGTTTAAAATTCTTATGGATTTTGGAGTTGAAAATTAGTTGGTTTGACTTTAGAAGTCAAACAATAAGTATTTTCATGATTTTTAAAATTCTTATGGATTTTGGAGTTTGAAAATTAGTTGGTGGTTTGACTTCAAAAGTCAAACAACATGTATTTTCATGATTGGAAGTGAACTAAATCGTTTGTTATTGTTAAGGGGGTGATTTAAGAAATAATTGAATTTTATGATTGGTTAAGCCAAATGATTGAAATCCCACATGAGTGATTTGACTTCTATGTTTGACTTATAACCTTAACATGAGAATTGACCTTTCTGTTTTAGTGGAAGCTGTTGGGAACATTCTTTGCTTCTATGAATGCAACAAGTTGGAGATTTGATGGCGATGACTGCAGTCTTAATATGGTTTCTGAAGTGCCAAGGCTATCTCAAGAAGCTAATGCTAGTGTTGGATGTGATAGCAACATTGGCAACGATACCGATTGTCATGTCGTAAGGATGTATATATTTCTCTCTTTTAATTCTATTCATTCACGTCCAGTTTCAAGCAAAGAGTACTTGTGTTCCAAAAAGAGGGCACTTTGACTTTGGAAGTCAAACTATGCATTTTGTCAATGTCTATTTTCTACTTCTTGAAATTGTTTAGAGTTGTTAATATCTTGCCTGTGAGATCAGCATATCTTTAACATTTAAGTCAACACTATCTTCAAGGGGTTGGAGCAGTGGTAAGTGCTTGAGTCCCTTTAGTAGAGGTCTCAGGTTTGAATCCACTTCCGCTGACTTTATGCCTTTAACCCCCTTGAAGACCACATGCCCAACGCAAGCTGCGTTTTACCATATCGCATTGGTTAGTAGGTTATTGGTTGGGTCCTTCTGAGTTTCCCGGTAAGGGCTTCTCACGGTTACCAAAAAAAGTCAATGCTCTTCGATTACAACCTGACTCAAGTTATGGGAATTTATTTAACTTCTTTTTATATGCAGCACACACAAGTTTTACAGCCTTGATGGGGTACTATCACCTGAACTAGTAAAGCTTCCTTACCTCCGGTCCATGTAAGTCCTCTTATAAACACATGGTTAACTTAAATGTCGGACATTTTGGAACTGAAGTATATCCTGTTCTTTTTTCAGAGATCTTGCTTACAATTTCTTAAGTGGCACAATACCACCTGAATGGGGTTCAACACAGTTACAATACATGTAGATTCTCTATTTTACCCTTGAGCTCCATACTTTTTAATGTATTAGAGCTAAAAATTATGAACTTTAAACATATCCTTCCATATGCAGCTCTCTTCTTGGTAACCGTTTAACCGGATCAATCCCACAGGAACTAGGCAATATCACCACTCTCACACATGTGTATGATTTAGACTTTTTATCATACGGGTCAAAAAATCTTTTGTGTTTATATGGATTTGTATACTCATGTTGAAAAGATTTTGATCAGGAACTTTGAAGCAAACCAGCTTTCAGGACCTCTTCCATCTGAGTTGGGGAGATTAACAAATCTGAATACATTGCAAGGCTGATTATGTTTTCAGACGCAAATTTTCTTCCTTTCATTGGATTATGTCTCAAGAGTTAAAACTTGATTAAGCTATTTATGCCACACTACTAAATTTCAGGATGTTGTCTTCAAACAAGTTGACCGGAAGGCTGCCAACGACCCTCGGTCAACTAGGAAATCTGACAGATTTCTAAAATCTTTATTTTATTCCCTTCGCAAAAAATGTTCGATTCGACCATTTTCTAAGTGGCTAAAACTGAGATTCTTGTTCATTTACTATGCAGTAGGATAAATGCAAACAACTTCAGTGGGTCAATACCTGATTTCATATAAAACTTGAGATTAGTTACTAGATTGTAAGATGTTACATCTTTTCATTTTTAATATCGTAACGGTTTACAACAGTCTTCTAATTAAGTTCTAATTAAGCATTTAAGTAACACGTTCAGAAACATTTTAATTTTAATGTTCGGATGTTTCAAAGAGAGATGGTGGCGAGTGGACTCACGGGACCTCTTCCTTCAAACATATCTCTTCTCGAGAATTTGAGTGATCTGTAAGTTACGAATCTTTTCTTGAGCTCTCTCTATATATAGCAAGCTTATGATGGCATATGTTTTGTAGGAGAATTAGTGAAATACCCGGACCCGCTCAAGCTTTTCCTCGTCTCAACAATACTAATGGATTAAGAAGACCGTATGTAGATATTTCTAGCATTGACTTTTGTGTTGACTCGTTTGAGCTCTGATATTTCATCCATAAATTTAGGATCGTGAGAAATTGCAACATATTCGGAGGAATACCAGAATATATCTGGCTAGTGAGAGAACTTGCAGTTTTGTAAGTCCGCGCAAAACGAACCATTAATATTATACTAATCATTAATGATTTACATGCCTGATGACATCATTTCTTGTTGGAAGATTATTAATCAAGAAAATATGGATTTTTAGAAGTCAAACACAAAAGTCAAGCATGTTCATTAAAAAGTCAACTGCGCAGTTATTTAAAACGTGAAGAACAAGTTTGACAGTTATTTATATTAAGTTAGTTATTTGCCTTGCTCTCCAAGGCACATGTACCTATAAATAGGATAGAACTCATTTGTATTTGTCGATACATACATATATATATATATATATATTATTGTGTGTTTGTGTGTGCTAGTATGTAAGTTTGTTTCTTGAAAAATATGTAAAACGTCATGTTGCATACTTCATTTTTTTTAAGGAAATTAACATTTTTAGTTGACTGATGTCTTGTAGTGATCTTTCCTACAACAATTTTACATGGCAAGGACCTAATCAAGTCACATGCCGACAAAACCAGTGAGCATTTTTTATTAAAAGACTGTGCTGATGGATTTTGTAATGAAACATGAGTTGTTATCTCTGACTTGTTTTTTCGGTTGTCTTCATGTTAGGAATTTCTTAGTAAACTTGTTCAGAAGCTCATCGACAACAGGAAACCCGTTGTAAGATAGTTTCCATTGCTTTTACTAGTATTATATGTTTTTGTTTAGCGTATGTTCTCATACGCATTTGACGCTTGTTGTTCTTATGATGGTATTCTCAACAGACAGGATGTGCGGAGAATTTTAAGTGTCCTAGATGTGAGTAATTCTACCATCAAATAGTTAGAAACCTTTTAAAATATAACGTTAGAGCTTTCTTACTATCTCCCAATTTCTTTTAAAATATAACTGTCTTAGATCTCAACCATCCTTTGAAAATGATCCAAAGGCCAAAAAGTGGTTCCTTTGGTTTCTAATTATTTAGCGTTTCACATTTTAACTTCTTTCCCTATAGTAATACTTGTCTAATGCTCCATATTGGTAAAATTCAAAAGCCTAGCTAAAAAGGGAAGGCGACAAAAAGATTTATCTAGCCAATGATATAACCTCTGGAGTCATTTTATCGATAAAAGTAGAAACATTATCCTAAGATAGTTTTTATTATCATATACAATATATTAAGTATTTATAAAACTTGAAAAAAGAGATCGGTTAATTATTTAGTCTTTGGATATTTTGTAATGGGCTTAGCATTTGTGGATAGTGAGTTTATGATTGTAATGGGCTTGAAGAATGGTCTAGTCCAGTTAGAAGCCCAGTTCGTAGACATGTGATATATAAACATGTTTTGTGATTAGGGTTGTAAGCCTTAGAGAAAAACAAATAGTGAGACTAGAGAGAGAGAGAGAAAAACATGTAGAGAGATAGAGAGGCAAGATAGGCTGTGAGGTTGTGTGTTTGTGAGTCTTGAGTTGATTGCAAAACTGCAAGTTTGGATAATCAATAGAAGACTATTTGAAAGTATTTGTGTTTGTTCTGTTTCTACTATTTTCAGTGTCTGTCTGATCTCGAGAATTCCGCACTCTAGATTGGATTGACAATCTTGTCAAGATCCAAGGGTTAAAGGGACCTTCACAAAAAATGTTTATATGTTTTTGTAAAGTGAATGCAATGGAACACATATGGATTAAACATCTTTTGTAGTAGAAAAGTTTGTTTCCTTGTGTTAAACTTAAAAGCACCATCTTCCCCTAGAAAAAGAAAGATAGTCTGACTATTACTTTTACATTCAATGATGATACAATCCACATCACTTTAGATGGTCGTAATCCAGTTACAATTCCGCATCAAACCCCAAATTTTGACAATGCTTGGTTTGACCAGAAGATGGTTTTAATACATTGATCATATGACAGATGCGTGCTCGTTACATGTTAACTGTGGTGGGAATGATTTAACAGTCAAGGAAAACGGACAGTCTGATCGTTATGAAGGAGACGCGAATGTGGATGGTGGTGCCGCCAGGCTGTACAAAGCCACAACGAACTGGGGACTCAGTAGCACTGGTGACTTCATGGATGACAAAATTTTTCAAAACACGCGATACGTAGAATCTTTACAGGGCAGCACGAGCTTACCTGCACTTTATGCAACCGCGCGTCTCTCACCACTTACACTCACTTACTTCAGCTACTGTTTGGAGAACGGTGAATATTCTGTTAAATTATATTTTGCAGAGATACAGTTCACTAACGATAGCACGTATAGAAGTCTGGGCAGGCGGATATTTGATATCTATATTCAGGTGATAACTGTAAGATGTTCTCTTAATAGCTGTTGGATTCCCAATCAAGATTATGATGGGTCAATCCAACGGCTTCTAAATGTGTTATCCAAAGTGCTAAATGAGTTGTATGTGATTTAGGGGAAGCGGGTCAGAAGAGATTTTAATATTGAAGATGAGGCTGGTGGTGTTGGAAGGCCAGTGGGCGTGCCATTTAATGCTAGTGTGACCGATAACATCTTGGAGATCCGGTTTTACTGGGCTGGTAAAGGGACGACCCGTATTCCTAGAAGAGGAGTATACGGGCCTCTTGTATCAGCTATCAAAGCTGACCCGTATTTTAAAACTTGTTCGATGGGTGGAAAAAAGTTGAATAAAGCTGTTTATATAGGTGTAGGCATTGGTGTCCCTTTTCTTATTTTCTTGATCTTGATAGTTTTGTGGTGGAAAAAATGTTTTAAAGACCGAAAAACGAACGATAAAGGTGACGACTTTATTTTCTTTTAACCTTCTTGTCCCACTTGCTCAGCAGGTTGCTGATGCAAAATGCTTTTTTGAACAGATTTTGAAGGAATGGAGCTTAAAACGATTTCGGTTTCTTTGAAACAACTAAAGAATGCTACAAACAACTTCAAGGATTCAAACAAAATTGGTAAGGAGGTTTTGGGGCTGTTTACAAGGTTATAACGCGTGTTTTTAACTTTTTACAAAAGGGTCGGCTTGGGTGATTTTAGTTTTGTGTTTGTAACGTGTGTTCGATGGCTGCAGGGTACATTGAGTGATGTCACGGTGGTTGCGGTGAAGCAGCTTTCTTCTCACTCAAAGCAGGGAAACCGCGAGTTCTTGAATGAGATCAGTGTGATTTCGTGTTTACAACACCCGAATCTTGTTAAACTTCATGGATGTTGCATTGAAGGAGATCAGTTGTTGCTGATTTATGAGTATTTGGAAAATAATAGCCTTGCAAATGCTTTGTTTGGTGAGTGTTTATTGATTTTCTTGCAAGTTTGACTTTTGAGGTCAACAAATACATTTTCAAATTCAAATTAACTTAGTTTTTGGTCAAGTTACTAACATCAAGTTCTTTCCCAATTACAATACATATAATAATACAGTTTGGAAAATTTAGAAACATTAAACTTTATTTCAAATTTACTTTGTGCACAGAGTAGCGCTATGCGTGCTCCTCGTGGACCAAAAGAGACATTTAACTATCACCACCTCGTCATTGCGGAATATCATTGAACCTTTGGAGTGTGGAAAGCTAGGTGGGCGTTATTGAGAGATATGCATGTTAACTACACATACGAGCACCAAGTGAGTATTGTGATGGCATCGATGGCGGTCCATAACTTTATTAGAAAGACTGGTAGGTTTAATGATTTCGGATAACATGATTTTGGAGGATGATAGACGTGCAATTTTCGAGGAGACAACTCAACTAAGCACCGTAGAATTAGTGATGAAGAAAAAGAAGCGAACTTGAATGAAATTAAACATAATACAACACATCCTAACCTTCGAGCGGATTTGATTGAACGCATGTGGAGCGTTCCACGAGACGACCCTGAGGAAGACGAAGACGAAAATTAAAGTTTATGTAATTCTTTAGTTTATGTAGTTTTTTAAATTTATGTTTTTTATTCAATTAATATTAATCTTCTAAAATTATATTTAATTGATTTTATATAATTTTTAAATAGAAAATAATAATATTAAATAGGTGACTCGTGTAGAATAATACCCCCTTCCACGCCGTTTCCCACACCCATCTTTTTTCTCCACCACGTCAGTTTTCTGATGCATGCTTACGTAGCATCCACATAACGCATAACGCCTCATCTTCAAGCAATAACTCCGAGTGTGTGTGTGGAAAGAAGAACAATTGGGATTCCTTATTTTGCATCAACTTCTAACTTATTGACTTATTAAAATTGAATAAGTAACAAATAATGTTTGGCAAAAAGAAAAGGACTTTTAAAATAACTTTTACATTACACTTGATAAAAGGGGTTTTGAAAAGTAAGAAATTATCACTTCTTCAAACCTAAAAGTCTTTTGAGGACAATTCCCATTCAACCCCTGCTGCCAACAACCCAACTGCCGCCTCTCTCCATCTCGCTTTCATCATCATCATCAATTTCCCTCAGCCATTAATCGACCCACCTGCCAATCTCTCCTCAGCCTTTAATCGCCCAGCTGCCAATCTCTCATCAGTTTCTTAAATCGCCCCCATCTACCAGCGTCACTGTCATCAACCAGCTTCATTAATCTCCCCCATCTACCAGCTTCATTAATCCTCCAACTACCTTCATATGCCCCTTATTATATATCTACTAGTATACCCTATCTGTTGTTAAGGAATTTTTAACATCGGTAACAACTGAAGAAGCAGATTCAGCAGTAAGGTAATATCTCTAATTGACATATATATTTGCACTTTTGGCTTATTTGTCTCGGTTTGGGTAAGTTAGGCGAATTTGATACAGGGCGTGATTGGGTTGGCTTTTCTTTTTTTAATCATTGATGACCTTTAATTTTGTTAACCATCTGTTATTTGATACTCCATCTAAAGTAGTATTTCAGGTTTATATCATATGGTCTCATGTCCAGTTTAAGCAAATCATTAGTGGTGGAATTGAATTTTTTTAACCGAATAGAGGCATATGGATTTATTTAAAAGTCAAGTGGAATTTTTCATCATACTTATAGTTGCTTTATCCTACATTATTATTTCTGTACAAACAATATTGCAATAACATTGTCCTTTTGTGTTTATTCAAGGTCTGCATCTCCTTCTCATTCAGGATTAGAGCCTCGTCCACAAGCAAGGTATGTATCCCAAGTTAATGTTTTTGCTTTCCTGTTAAGTGTGTCGTAGTTTCACACCCTTGTTCTCTTATTTATATTATGAATTAAAGTTGATTGAAGGATATGACAGACTAGCAGTTTCTTTTTATATTTGTCATCTACAAGTTATGAATCCTTGGTTATTATGATTCGCATTTAGAGTATTGTTAGCTATTTGACTATTTTACAGTTTTCGCATTCAGAAAATGAATGAAAACCATCCAAATGTTGTTTGTTGTGACACACCACTTAACAAGGTTAAAGCAATATTTATGTGGGATGATATTACTTTCAAGGAGTTTATCGATGCATGCATGCTTGAAGTTAAAAGAGGGAATAAACCCACTACGTCCTTTACTAAGGTTGGGTGGGCAAATATATTACAAACTATGAACGAAAAAATAGGTAAAACCCTTGATAAAAAACAAATGACAAACAAATGGGATAGCATGAAAAAATAATGGAAGATGTATGACCGCCTGATGAGACTTGAAACCGGGATTGGTGGGACGAGAAGCCTCATCGACGTATCGCCCGAGTGGTGGGATGAGAAAATAAAGGTAAGTTATAATAAACTTATAATCAAAGACATAATGCAAGGCTACTCTAACTTATATTTTGTGTTTTTGTTGTAGGAAGATAAAGACTTTGCCAAATTTAGGGGTGCTGATTTGAGCATCTTTGAGTCGGATTATGCTACTTTGTTTCGGGATTCGGTTGCCACCGGAGATAAAGCTATGACTCCGTTACAATTTCAAAACGATAGCTATATGACCGGTGGTGTTCGAAGTGAAGAAAATATAGAGGGAAAAGGAGATAGTGATGAAATAAGTTTAGGTGAGGATGAGCCTTTGTTTCCTAGTTTCGTCGAAAGTAGTTCGAGTAAAAGGAAGAAATCTAAGGATGTTACTCACAAATGTTCAACCAAGAGCAAAACTTCGTCTTTCGAAGGAAAACTTGATGTTGTATTAGAAGCCTTATCAACAAAAAGCACACAAACTTTTCCACCAAATAATGCCTCCCCAACAATTGCAGATTGCATGAACATTCTCATCACCTTTCCCGGTTTCGAAGAAGAATCGCAAGATTATATACGTGCATTACGTGTTTTAATCAAAAAACCAAACTGTGAAGCGTTTATGTATCCAACAACTCATTCAGCAAAGATGAAGCTCCTTAAGTCTCTTATGGAAGAATGATTTGTCATTTTATGTTATATGTTATCATTTCTACTTTTAATATTTGTGTTATCCTTTGACATTGTATTTTATTTTCACTTTACGTTATATGTTATCGTTTCTACAAGTTATGTTTCACTTTTTTTTATATAATGTATTATTGTTTACATCTTTGTATTAATAGGATGGATAGTGACAAGTCTGATTCATATGGCGATGATGAAGAAAATTTGGTGGCTGAGGATATAGAATTCAAAAGGTTATGTGGAATAGCTGTCCAAGGGATAATAATAGCTCGTGACTTGCATAATAGAAAAAGGCCATGTCACACGTCGGGTGGAACGGGACATATGTTTATTAATGAAATATTAAGTGGCCATCCTAGACGGTGTTATGAAATATTTAGGCTGCACGTGCCAATTTTTAGACATTTACGCAAAGTGCTTGTTACTAATTACGGATTGAAACAAACCCGTAATGTGTCTATTGAGGAGTCGTTTGGAATCTTCTTAATGACTTTGGCTCATGGGTGTACAAATAGGTTTGTTCAAGAATCTTTTAATCATTCCGGAGAAACCATTCATAGACATTTCCATAAAGTTATGGCAGCCGTGCTTAAGATGAGTACTGACATCATCAAGCCATCCGCAAACTATAAGACCTGCATTGGCGTTATTGATGGGACACACATGAGGGCATCAGTTCGACTAAATGAGCAACCAAAGTACATTGGTCGAAAGGGATATGCGACACAAAATATAATGGTTGTTTGTAATTTTCACATGTGCTTTACGTTCGTATGGGCTGGATGGGAAGGTAGTGCGCATGACACAAGAATCTTCAATGAAGCATTACGGATGTCGGATACCACACCCTCAAAAATCCACCTGCGGGGTTTTACCGCGAGGTGTGAGACGTATCAGGATCTAGCCACTAATCATGTTGAACTAATAGTAAATAATATAAAAAAAGCCAATGCCATGTCCGACATGAATAATGTAACTCAAATTAAACGATTCAAAAAATATATGTTCAGCGGAAGCAAATGTAAGTATTTTAAACAATTAAAAACCAAAATGTTTTGAAACGTAAATTATCAATGTTTGCATCAAGAAACACGCCCCATGACACCCTTAGCTCCTCAGACGGCAAGTTTCCACGCAATGATTAGCTAACGACCTGCAAGCATGCAGAAAAAAAAGTGTATCAACGATAAAGCCGGCGAGTTCACAGTTTTGATTAACGTAAAACAAGTAGGTGTTTAGTTTAAAGACATGTTGTTAATAACTCGATACCGGAGTGACGTATGTTTGTTTGCCCTCATCAGTGCCTATCAACATTGGCATGTGTTTAAGGTCCTTAGTTCACTCCCGTCCTCCCAGGTATGGTGTGAGGTTGTCAAGCCTAATAGCGCTATCAACTAATACCCCGTTGCCTCCCAGGCAACTAGTTTGGTAGTAAGTAGGGACTTTCGTGATAGAGTTTGAGTTTATTAACGAACATCGTATTTAACTAAAACATTTATAAAAAATATTCCTCCCAGGAATAGTAGTTTGTCCCCTTGGGACGCCTATCTGTAAAAGAGTAGTGAACTTACCTTTGAATGCTCGGATTAAAGAATGGAAAGAAATACGCGAGGTGGAACCGGTCAATCACGTCCTAACATGATTACCGTTTAAGAGTTAGTGTGTGTGCTCACGCGGAAACACAAATCCTACACGTATCTAGCACGTAGCACATTTTATCATATAATACTAATTATCATACATGCATCTATCACAAAATCGCTTAGCGACAACACAAGTGTCACGGAAGCTTTAAAATACTATTCAATAAAAATTCAGCAATATAGTGCATTTTCGGACAGTTTTCGGAGTGTTATGCGGAATAGTTTGTGTACAGAAATATTCCCAAAAAAATAACAAGACGCGTCAATCGGAGCATCGACTGTTGTGTAAAAATTTTATAGTCTAACTCTTTACCAAAAATTTATAAATTTTTTTTTACTAAGCAGCAATCAGATTCGTCACTTTCTGACTGCTTCTCACGGAAAAATTCATTTAAAAATCCTCGTTTATCCAATTGACGTAATTCTAGTTGAAGATTCACGGAGAAATCTTACGCTATCTACAGTAAAAAATTGAGATCATAACTCAATTCCTACTTTGAATTATGACACTCGTAATTGGCGGAAAATTCTGACGAAAAAACGCAGCCTAAACCTTTGACCCGAAATAAATCATTTAAAATACCAAATGACGTCAAAAAATGTGATTCCAGTTGATTTTGAAAGGTATTTCCTGGAAGTTCATCATGGATCAAGAAACATCAGTTTTTGTTATTTTACGACCCGATTACAGCCAACTGAAGTCGGCTGAAATCTTTGGACAGATTCTGCTTTTCATATATACTTTAATAAAACGAGTTCCGAGTTTCCCTACCGTGTTTTACCGTTATAAAACTACCTCTACATCATTCATAGCATGTTACGGGTTATTTTATATGAGATTCATCAGCAAGTACATCAAGATCATTAAGAAAATAAACCCTAATCCACATATATACGTCTATACAACCATAACTGATAACACTAAGAACCATACTTTATTTTCATACATACTACCCTACAAGTTAACTTTGTAAGTGTCAAGATTGTCACATATGTACACAAACACAGCCACTATAACCCAATTAAACAACCGACTACACACATATAACAGCTAGAATTATAACTAAAAGAACCAATAAGCGATACCTAGCGACTTAAGGAGGTTAGATGTGATCTTGGAGCCGAACTTAAAGTCCCTTAGACTCTGGTTATCATCTCCAGCAGCAAAAGAAGGATAGCAGGTCCGAAAGTTTTGAATGCATGTAGTTAGGGTTTGTTTTTGTGGCGTGGTGATAATAGTTCATGCACATATACGTATATCTAGAAGGGGCGGTTTAAGGAATAGGGTTGGGCTGACATTAAAGGGTTTGGGTTCCATTTGGGCCGTACCTGACTTTGGTCGCTAATGAGAGGTTATTCGTGTGGATGGGCATGGCAAAATGTCTCGACAGTAGCTTGGTATTAAACAAGCAACTACACACACACCTTAATTAATTTAGCGCACTAGCTAGCACCTCAATTCTCTCTCTTGGAATTTTATAAATTTACGATGAATATGGGATGCATGGTAACCGTGAATTTGTATGATATTATATATCAACCTAGTAAGAAGGCATGACAATTAATTAACCTAGCTAACACACACCATGATTCTCTCTCATGTTATCTTGGTTTTTGTTTGTGGAATTATGACTTGAGTAATTAGCTTATGTACCTATGAGGTTCGGATAATTGGGGATCGAGTTTCGGTAAAGAAGACGGTTTGGCCGGTTCAAAGACGTACCATCAGCAATATATATATGCGTATATACACACGTTATAATAGCATGTTACAGTAAATTATACATATTCACCCATTATAATAGCATGTTATAAGAAAAAATATACGCATTATAATATGCATAGTAACGGATATAAGCGAAACTAAAGTTCGTGTTTATAAAAATATACAAGAAATCGACTCCGGAAAGTGCTTATTTTTTCCCGGATGTCACATCAGAGCTTAGTTTCCCACGTCCAATGGGTGGTTAGTATAATGCAATTTTTATGTTTTTAAAACTTGTTTGAAACGACTAAAAACTGTTTCTTATATTTGCAGATAAATATTACGTTGTTGATGCCGGATACCCAAATACTAAAGGGTATCTTGCTCCATACAAAGGTCAAAGCATTAGTTATCATATACCGGAATTTCGACGTGCACAGAGTAGTGCTATGCATGCTCCTCGTGGACCAATAGAGACATTTAACTATCATCACTCGTCATTGCGGAATATCATTGAACGGACCTTTGGAGTGTGGAAAGCTAGGTGGGCGTTATTGATAGATATGCATGTTAATTACACATACGAGCACTAAGTGAGTATTGTGATGGCATCGATGGCGGTCCATAACTTTATTAGAAAGACCGGTAGGTTTGATGAAGCATTTAACACGGCCCAGCAAGAATCTTACATTCCTCGCGGCACTAATGATGCACTTCATGAAGAGGTTCCGTCTACAAATAGTATTGCACAAGATAATACTGATAGTGATTGTATGTATATGACAACGATAAGAGATAGTATTGCGCAAGATATAATGGAATCACGTGGAAGAGCATAGTATGATATTAGTGCGTTATTTATGTGGATTTTTCTGGTTTTTTAGGAATCAGGATGTAATATTATTATGACTAATCAAGAAATTAAAAAAATATGTAAATGAATTTTATGTTACATATTTCATAAAATGTTTTTCAATATGCTAGAGAAAAAAAATAAGCTAAACCAAACATTATGTAAAGGGAAGCCCTTTTTGGTCATTTCACATGTATAAGTTAAACCAAACACTTTATAAAAAACTACTTATTAACTTATTGGCTAATAAGCTAACCCAAACACTTATTTAGAAATTCCTTTTCGAAAAGTCCTTTTGCCAAAAGTCCTTTTGACAAAAGTCCTTTTGACAAAAGTCCTTTTGGCTTAAAATAAGCTAAGCCAAACACACCCGGAAGTCAAACCGGTGATCAAACGGAATTTTCTAACACAAATCGGTATGATACGAACTATATTTCAACATCTAATGATGATGCCTTTTAGATCCGGTCAGTTGATACACAGTTGTACTAAAGTTCGGATTTGATTTTCGTTAACAGTGTTGATTTGTAGAATTTAGGGTTAGGAAGGTTGACGCAAACACAATGAATTTAGTTTGGCATGAATTAGTGTTTTATCTTGTCTTGCGATTAGTGGCGAACCTTGAGATTTCTGACCAGGGGGCATAGGTCATCGGATCTAAAATTTCTATAAAATCACGGGGTCAAAAACATATATACCCAAAAATTTCTATACGAAAACTGCATACTCTCCACTACTGAGCAGAAAGTTCGGGGGTTGCTCGCCCCCTCCGCCCTACTTAAGTTGCGTCCATGCATGCGATAAAGGAAATGACCCGTCTAGAAATGACCCGTCTAGAATGGACTATGGCATCACAGAGCCACAACGCATAAATTTTGTATTATCATCTATATTTTTTTATCAGTGGCGAAGCTTGAAAATTTCCACCGGGCGGTCGGAAGTCACTATACCTAAAAACTGGGGGGTCTAAAACGTATATACCTAAAAAATTCTATACGAAACGTACATACATAACACTACTGAGCGAAAAGTTCGGAGGGTGAATGACTTCCTTTACCACCTTAATAGAAAACTCCAAATCCTAGATCCATTTACCTTTTTTAACTTTTACATGCATACTTGATTATGTATTTTGTTCTTTGAGAGTTTTCTCTTCTCTAATAAAAGTTGTTGTCTTAGATCGTCTAAAGAAATAACATACACAATTAGATCTTAGAAGACTAGAACCGCCACGCCCACACACTCAAAGCTCGATAAAAAAAATACTTGCGTTCGTCTTGTCATTCATGTTGACTTAAATTGGTGATAAAACTTCCCCTCCGAAGCGTATAAGAAAGTAGATTGATTCAGTGACAAAACATTTAATGTCCCTCAACCTCATCTAACTAGTTAATACCCGTCCGGTGGACGGGTTTCGCTAACAACGTAACCAACAAAGATAATGTATGTCGAGGGTATTTGGGATTGCTTCACCTTTTCTTCTTTTCCATCTCCTTTTTGAAAAGTAACAACCATCTAACTTTTTCTTTTTCTTCTATTCAAACCACAAAAACTCATTCTTAACACATTATCCAAACACTGAAAAAATGACCTATTAACTTTTAAGAAATAAAAAACTTAAAAGGAGCTCAAAATAAGCAATCCCAAACACCCACATTAGGTAGACACAAGTCTAAACAACATTATAAACAAAAGCCCCATTTTTAGATATAAAAGGAAAACCAACGTGAACAGTGTACAACACAAAACAAAACAATAAAAGATAAAAGTGATAGATGATAAAACATGAAATAGTTTTATTGTAATGCAAAAGTAAACGGTAGGCAACACTGGGGGAAAGTGTTATAACAATCAAACATGGTTTACTGCCTCAATTTTTTCGGCTTTTGGATAGTCCTTTTTAACCTCAAAGATGGCCTCTTTTCGACTTGTTGACTTGATGCATGGTGCCCATTTGTGAAACTTGGTGTATTTTTGGCATCGTCAGCTGAGCCAACCTTATGGTTCACATCAACAACAACCTGAAAGTTGTTATACAAGTATGAGAGTAAGGAATACAAAGTATAGACATATAGTCTATGTACATGTAAAAACAATTACCGATTCTTGCTGACTTGCTGCATTGTGGACATCTGATGAATTTGGTGTACATCTAGCATCATCTAATTGGGGACATTTAGAAATATCAGTGTCGACCTCATGTTCCATATTATCAACCACATAAAGTTGTTATACAAGGGTGAGTGTAAGGAATACAAAGTATATACACAAAGCTTGTTTAGATGTAAAAACAATTACCGATGACGTATTTTCTTGTTGCTGAGTTGTTGCATGGTCCGTATCTGACAAGGCTCGTGTATTGTGGGCAACGTTTGTTGGGGGAGTCTTAGAATTGTCATAATCAACCTCATGTTCCATATTAACAATCACCTAAAGTTGTTACACACACATTATGAGTAAGGAAAAAAAGTATACATAGAAAGTTTGTCGACACGTGAAAATAATTACCAATGACGTCGACGTTTTAGATTGTGTCGGCGAAATACGTGGTCCCCATAATGAGTCGTGTACGATATCCCATTCGTCATCATTGAGCCGAGCTAAAATACTCGGTAGTTTCGTCATGAAGAACATCAGGAGGACATGTTGAAGGAAGTGTAGTGGTAGCAAAATTATTGATTTCGTCACCCAGGTATTTTGATACGGTGAAGCGTGGACTATAAGTAGGTGCCAAATTGTATTCATCAACCTTTATCCTAAAGATTACATGCCGAGCACATAAGGTATCCGTCAGAAATTCATATATCCAATTCGGATCATCAGGAGCCTATAAAAACACCAAGAAACAATATTATACGTTAGCAAAAAAAGAAAACATAAGCATGAGAAAAAGAGGAAAAAAACATGAATGAGTATATAGAAATGGGCATATTTAGGTATAAAGATCCGAGAAGGACATATATGTCGTGATTAGTACATGATAATATATAAAAGTATACCTCTGATAAGGTCTTTATAATCAATTGTTCAGCCGTAAGTCCGAGAAGAAGATTTGCAGCATCGTCAAAGAGAACACATGTAATCTCTTTTCCTTCATTCCGTAACTGGACAGTCAGTTTATACCTGAATAAGCAAAAGCGATAAGAATATATATAATATATGTGTTTTATTCAGGGATGAGCAAATGATTTCGGGTACCGACCGGAACCGGTACCGAATCGAACCGAACCGGGTATTTTGTCGGCACCAAATCGATACCGACATATGTCATTTTTTGCGGTGTCGGTTAGGTTACAGTTCGGTACCGACATGTACCGATTTTTATTTATCAAATAAATATTGGTACCGTACGGGAACCGAATCGTACCGTACCAGGTACATTAGGTATTGGTACCGCAACCCACTTTTGGGGATTTTTGGTACAGGTCGGTACCGAGCTCATTCCCAAGTTTTAATATCTTATAGAAACTTACGCATGACGTGGGTTGACAACATATCTATTGCATTTCGTACAAAGGTAGCGCGCATCAGAAAAAGTCGTCATCTTACGACATATGGTACACCGTACATACTTCCAATCCTCCTTCGAATCAACACCAACTATTGTGCCTTCGACGTTGTACATTTTTCCCTTTAATAACTGAAAAGTTTAGCCATGACAAACAAAAGGCTGCTGGTTGTAGACTAAAAAAAAGACACGATACCTTAGCAAGACCTTCTTTAATATAAGAGTTAAATGCTTGGTTGGTCCCTGTAGTTTGCGAAAATTGCAATTTGGTCCTAAGGGTTTACTAATTACACACTTGGTCCCGTGGTTGTAATTTTTAAACTCGGGTGGTCCGTAACACTAACCTATGTTAAATATCTTAGTTAAGTGTGTGTGAAATGTCTATTTTACCCCTGAGATTAAAAAAAAAAGAAATAAGTGAGCCCCACCTTATCCCACCTTCTTCTTCCCCACTTCACCCATTTTTGTTAAGAGCCACCCACCACCACCATCTCTCCAAACCAGTGAACCACCACCACCATTACAAACCACTACCGACCAGGTTATATTCACACACACTTAACTAAGATATTTTTCTATTCACATCTTATTCAGAACATCACAGCTGAGTGTCTGCAATTTCACAAAATAACCGTTAGCCCACGAAACCCTAGAACTACGAACTCATGCCCTAACGACTAAAACACCAATCAGTGCGATTAAATCCGTCACAATTTGATTCAAAAGATGAGTAACAAGAGGCAACAACAGTGGAATCGGTAGCAATAATACCACCGATTCCACCAATCGGCCTGAGTGGTTGCAACAGTACGATTTGATCGGTAAAATCGGTGAAGGAACTTACGGACTCGTGTCTTAGCGAAGATCAAATCAAATCGGAGCAAGTGTATTGCGATTAAGAAGTTTAAACAGTCTAAAGACGATGATGGTGTTTCCCCCACTGCTATTCGTGAAATTATGGTCTGTTTCTGTCTTGTTTTTTTCTCCTGTTGTGAAATTTGTGTGGTGTGGTTTTAGGTTTTGTTGAATTAGGGTGAGAAGGAGAACGTAGAAAATCCATCTGATCCAAATGAAGTCTGAGACAGCGGAGTTGGTTGCAGGTGGTGGTTTGTAAGGATGGTGGTGGTGGTTCACTGGTTTGGAAAGATGGTGGTGGTGAGTGGCTTTTAACAAAAAGGGGTGAAGTAGGGAAGAAGAAGGGTGGGATAAGGTGGGGCTCACTTTTTCTGTTTTTTTTAATCTCAGGGGTAAAATAGACATTTCACACACACTTAACTAAGATATTTAACATAGGTTAGTGTTAAGGACCACCCGAGTTTAAAAATTACAACCACCGGGACCAAGTGTGTAACTAGTAAACCCTTAGGACCAAATCTGCAATTTTCGCAAACCACAGGAACCAACCAAACATTTAACTCTTAATATAAAATTTTCGCAAACCACAAGAACCAACCAAGTATTTAACTCTTAATATAATTATAAATGTCAAGGAGACTAACAACGCACATGTCCGCGATGCTTTGTTCATCCACTGTGAAAGTAACAGGCGGCACCACACTTTAAAAAACCAACACCACACCGTTCAAAAGCTACACACCGTTTACTTTTTTTTTTTATCCCGCCACGTGTTTCCTTATCCGTTACTACCGTTCACAGTCAAATGAATAACTCTTCACCACGTGACCCTTCGTTGCAACTTTACGCCCCCCAATTAATACCATCGGTGTTGCTCAGAGTCCCAAACACATATGATTCAAGCCCTAGAAAAAGAATCGATCAGTTCCGTGGTGTCATCTATACGTATGGTTCAAATCTATCCAGGTATGGGGATATAATTTGATGAATTGGAAGTTATCATTGAATTTGATCTGTTTTATGTTTTTTTTTATTTTATTTGAAGTTAAGTTTTTGGGGGATTTTTGGAATCTGGAAGTTAGGTTCTTGAGATTGGAGCTGTATTTGGTTTTGATAGGTTCAGGTTTTTAAACTTCTTAATTTTTAGGTCTAAGTGATAACATTACATGTATATATGAATTGATAACAACGGTTAATTAGCACTTAAATAATATGGAAGTGCTATTACTGATAACGTATCTATTCACAATCAAAGGTAGCACATCATAAACCTAAAAATAACACATACAAAACTTATTGCAGCTTTAGGTTTTTTTTTCCATTTAAGATTTTCGTTGTATTTTTTATGGTTTCGAAAGAACAATGATTGTTACTGGAGATGACAGCCCATTGGGTTTCATTGTACTTCATCGGTAGTCCGATTTGATTTTGAGACTTCACCGGTAGTAGTGGTTTTGATTGGTGGTTCGGAGCTACCGATAATGTGATGGTCAAGTTCGAGCCCGATTAGAGTCGAGAGAACCTGTTTCCGCCAAGATGGAAAGTTGTTGGAGGTAAGTTTGATTGGGAAGTGGGTTGCGGCTGTGAGTGGGACAATGGATTTGGAAGTCATGATTGGTGGTTGGCTGCAGAAGGAGTTGGAGGCTGTGGATCGAAGAAAAATAGGAGGACTCGTGGGAGTATTAGGCTCTTGATACCATATTAACTGTTGAGTGTAGTGATAGAAAAGTGTATACTTCTCATTCATCTATTGAGAATATATACAGAATACAAGCTCCAATTTAGGAGTGACAGAAGCTTTCTGTTACACTCCATCTTGACTAAAGAATAAGGAAAATAACTACCTAAAATATTTTAGGTAAATACAATAATTACAAGGCACAAATCATGTATTGTTAACAACTTGGTTTGTCTATTGTCTGCAAAATTTGGCGATTGTTCTTCAGCCTGTGGTTGTTTTTGAAGGAGGAGACCGCGTTAGTCAATGCTATCGTCGATGCACAACGCTCGCTTAGACCCGGTCAAACGCGTATTGGACGCGAGCGTTTAGCGAGCTAAAACCGAAAGTTGATCAGTTTATGGCATGCTACAACCGTCTACCGGCGGGCGACCTAAATCACGACGATCGTGTGGAGATAGCGAACATTGAATTCCGCCACGATAGGAACCCGGAATTCCGTTTGGCTCCACATTTTAATATTTGTAGAACTTTGTTATTTTTTTAATTTGTAGGATTTATTAAGTTTTGTCTTTTTTACAATTTTTTTGTAATTTTTTTTAATATAATGGTGTGTTTCTAAAAATATAAAAAAACCATAATCCACATGGCCAACCCAACGCCGGCCAGCCCACGCCGCTGCCACACCCCAACTTTTTTGGGGTGGCCTGGTGGAGCCCACTTCCGCCACATGGGTAGCCACGCCCCCACCCAAGCCCACAACACCCCGCGGTCTAAAGCTGCTATGCATATGGCTTAATGGTCCCTACAGTGAAAAATGAAAGTGATAATGCTTTACATAATTTTTGAAATATATAAAGGAAATGATAATGCTTTGAGCTTGAATATATAAATCCTTGTAAACAAAGATTGGTTCAGGTTGGTAGATCTTGTAAAACGTATTTGTATTGCTGTGAATCTCATATGCTTGTTGAGACCCACTGGCTAAGCAAATCAAGAAGATACTTGCTTCTTTTTGTTATATTGTAATTTTAGTTGAATTATAGGTATGGGGATAAGAAGCCTACTGTGAATGCTCATAGATGTAATTAAGGGAAAAGGTGCCTACAAAGCGAGTAAAACGCTAGGGATATTAGGAAGGTTGGGGGTAGATGGTGGGCTGGTGGCTATTTTGGGGAATCCCTCATCATAAGGGAAAAGGTGCCTACAAAGCGAGTAAAAACAAAACATAACAACCAACTAGCTTATTATGTTTTGAAGCTTACCCGACACGAACCGTTGAACCGACCCGAAAAATTTTTATGTCCGGTCTTTGCAATTGAAGCATTTAAAATAGTGAACCCACTAGGAAAAAGTTTTTGGATCTGCCATTGCGTAATGTACCAATTTCCTTGCTTGAATTTTTTGTTTAATTTACTCTTACACCATGTTGTATAAGTGTCTAAAAATCAAAACTTACATATGATGCTTGTTTAATTTCAGTGATACGAAGAACTTGACTGGTGAGGCATCTTGCAGAATTTGCCAGCAGAACTTCAACGCTACTGTCATAGGTATTAGTTATGTGTTTTCTATTTTTGGTACATAAAAATTTGTTTTTATTTAGAAGTTAAAAAATTGATTTGGTAGATGAAGGTTGCTAAACAAAGGAGAAACCTAAACAGAACAAAAAGAAAACATTGTTCAACTTATAATTAAAAAAACATTGTTCAACCAAGAAACCTAAACAAACCAAAAAGAAAACATTGTTCAACCGATAACTAAAAACAATTGCAATTCAAAAATAAACAGTCATCCTTGTAATCTTTGGCTTTTTCCTCACCGACCAGATTGAGTCTGCAGTATCAGCATACTCGTCCTCATAATCATCCTCTTTAGGTTTGGTGATGTTAACCGGAGCAGTTAATTATACTCAACGGTTAGCTCAACCCGCTACACCCATGACCTAAATAACTGCTAACTTTCTTGTAGCAGTTATTTTTTTATAATTTACAACATTCATTACTTATGTAAATAATACTATTTGTTAAAATCATTAACCTTACTGTATATTTTTTTATGACACATCCGTCTTTGTTTTTTATAAACTAAAGTTAATGTATATTTTCTACAAATTATCTTTCTTTCTATATATGTTATACCATACATATATTCCTTTTACTTTAATAAAGATTTTTACCAAAAGGTTGATTATTTATAGTTTATTTCGTCCATCATAAAAGGGATCATGGGTGATATGGAAAACTAAACGGTTAACTCAACCCGCTGGACCCATGCCCTTAATAACTGGTAACTTTGTTGTAGCAATTATTTTTTTTTATCTAAAACGTGGATTACTAATGTAAATAGTAGTATTTTGTCAAAATCATGAATCTTAAAGTATATATTTTCATGACACATCCCTCTTTCTTTTTACAAAGAAAAGTTAATGTATATTTAGAAGCAAAATAATATTTCTTTTTATATATGTTATACAATACATATGTTCCTTATACTTTAATGAAAATTTTTACAAAAAGGTTGGTTATATGTTGGTTATTTCCTCCATGATAAAAGGGGATCATGGGTGATATGGAAAACTGGTTTACGAATTATTATTTTTTTTAATCTTTTGGACTGACATATAAAGAAGTTATCGTTTTTACCCCACATGCCCACTTTCTAAATTTGCGATTAAATACGTTAGGTAGTTGATTAATGTGTTCTAAAAACATGATTATAATAACATACAATATACAATCAAATGTTTAAATTGCCTTTATCACTTTCAGTCCGTATTCAACGAAGAATGAGTATCAATTTAATTATTTTTTTTTAACTTTAGTGTTGTTAAAAATGCAAATATAAGTAAACTATTTCTTTCATAAACTTACTTGAAAAGGTAAAAAAAGTAGATAAGAAAATTATAAAACAATAGAAACTAAACAATGTTAAAGTTTTATTTTTAACTACAAATCAAAGCAAAGAAAAAGCAGTTAATTTTTGGGCATTATATACAACTGGGGGTTAACATGAAAAGCAAAAACCAATAATCCAAAATGCACCTAAATTAAGATTTTGTAACATCTAGATATATATAGAAACTGACAAGCTTAATCATAAACATAAGAGTGAAATAATTTCAACATTAAAGCAACAAACATAAAGATATTAGATGAAAAACATAAAGATTGTTCAACAGTTAAGAACCAACATAAACCGTGAAATAACATCAACATTAAACAAAAACATAACATGCATCATTCTTGAAACAACTTCATTGAAAACATACGGCTGCCTATATATCGTCCTCTTCCTAGTAAAAAACAAGTCGTTTTCCACCGTGTAAAGAAGCAAACTTGCTTCTTTTTATCACACGTTCAATATCATCCTCTTCCCAGTCATCATCAGAACTAACAATCTCAATCACCTCGTCCCATTTCCAGTTCCTTAGTGCATTAGATCTCTTGTTCCTTCTTTCAACCTTGCGAACCTAACAAAGAAAACATGTCATAAAATCAGGGTAGGCTCAACCCGTTTTAAAGCCTAACGTGAACTGTAAAAGCGAGAGCCTTTCTGGATACTAATTACACTATCGTATTTTAATTACAGCCGAAAGACATAAATACCTCATCACATGCTAGTCCATTTTTTGTCATTGTTTTCTGATCCTCATCAACTAAGGTGGCAATAATCAGTTCCTAAAATAAGATTAAATCAAAAGTGTTAACCATGGAGATATCAGAAATAATTAGTATAAAATAACAGTATCAACATGATCACATGCAGGTCCATTTTGTATAAACGTTTCATTCTGCTCCACGTCTACCACATTGTGGAGTTTCATTTGCTGAAATAAGAAATCAATCAAAATTATTGGTCACTGAAATATTAAGATTAATAACTTTGTACTAAGAGTATCAACAAAAACCTGATAACATTCTGATCCTTTTATTTTCAACGTATCCTGCTCCCCATCAAGTAAGTTGGCATGGATCACTTCCTAAAATAAGAATTCAATCAAAACTGTTAACCATGGAGATATTGAGAATACTTAGATGTAAATGAAGTCACGTTATCAACCTGATCATATGCTGGTCCATTTTGTATCAACGTTCTCTTCTACTCCATATCCACCAAATTGCTAAGTTGCATTTGCTGAAATAACACATCAAACAAAACTGTTGATCACAAGAACATTGACATTAATAACTTTATACTAACAGTAGCAAAGAAAAACCTGATAACATTCTGATCCATTTTGAATCAACGTATTCTGCTCCTCATCATCCAACTTGTTTAAGTTGTTTTGCTGAAATAACAAATAAACTCAAATCTTTATATAGAGACAACGACAGTTGCAATTTCGTATAGAAATACTTGTACTAACCTTAGTTGAACTGGGCAATATAGTTGCTGATGGAATTTCATTTTCATGGGTAGAACACTCTTGGTTACCAAGCTTAATGAATGCAATAGTTTCATTCATTTTCTGTTGACTACGTGAAACAGTTTAGAAAGTAATGCATTGATTTCGTTATATGCAGGTGCATTATATAGCAATGGAACATCTCAACTGATCCAAAATTGTAGGAACAGCTGTAGGAAATGGATTGCAGATAATGGGTCCTTAAAATAAGGGGATAACCTCCTGGGAAGTGGTGATCATGGGCAGCATATTATGGAGCAAAACCAACAGCCGGTAAACTACCAATAACCTCCATTAGAGCGGTTATTTTTGGGAGTTTAAACAGATTAGATTTCATTTTAGCTTGATCCGACGGTGGAGATGGATTTGAAAAGCGGTTAGACTTAATGGGTATATATATATATATATATATTATATATATATATATAATGTGTCAAAATAGTTATAGATCAAGAAATTTAAGTGACCAACTAGTGTGATTTCCCACGTGTTTTAGCAGATATTCGGTCAGTATCCATCCTGTTCGTTACAGTACTTACGATACCAGCACTCGGTATAGTACCAAAACTCCGAAAGAGACGCGTCAATTGAAAACCATAAAAAATAATATCCGTACTGGTTTGGATAATACCAGTACCAGTGTTAGGTCGATTGTTTTGTTCGTATCAACACCTGTAGGAACATCAAGAAATCATGAAAATGAACACCAGTATCGATGTTTGGATACTTGGTTAATCATCGTAAAGGAAAAAAAACAGTTATTATTATTATTAGGCAAATTGGATTTAAATAATCCAAACTTTCTCAATTTGGCCGATAATAATCCCAACTGACTTATGTGTCGATAACAATCTGAACTGGTCCACTTTTGGCCAATAATAGTCCGCCTTTAAAAATAGCTTAACGGAGTTAAGTTTATCCGAATTACAAACCGATGTTTTAGGTATTTTGATTAGAACGAGGATACAAGTCGATTTATGTAAAACTTACCTCGAAACGTTGCTCCAAACGACTTAATTTTTGTTAATTGGAAGTTTAAATACCCGAATGGAAGCACCGTTTTCGTCGTTTGGGCAGTATTTCGAGTTAAATTTTACATCAATCAACTCGTATTCTCGCTTTAACCAAAAGCCCCAAAACATCGGTTTGTAATTCGGAAAAGAAAACTTAACTCCGTTAAGCTATTTTTAACACAAAATATTATTGGCCAAAAGTGGACCAGTTAGGATTATTATCGACAAATAACTGAGTTGGGATTATTATCGGCCAAATTGAGAAAGTTGAGATTATTTAAATCCAATTTGCTATTTATTATTTACCAATGTTATTCGGTCAATATTTGTTTTGTTTGTAACAACCCTTGTAGGAATGTCGAGCAATCATGGAAACAAATACTAGTACCGATGCCCGTATGGTATCGATTCGGTTCATCACGGTAAATAAAAAATTAAGTTGTTATTGTTAGAGTAAATTATATTTTCCGTCCTCTATGTTTGCACCAATTTTCTACAGATGTATAAAAGAACTTGCAAGTCACGTCCTTTCCACTAATGAATGTCAAATTTTAAGTTAAATATAGTCATGTGCCTTCTTGTGGTCGAGGCACGGCCCGTGCCACACCTTCTACTTGGCTAGCTTTTAGAATGATCCTTCAGAAGATTTTTTTGGTTATTAGATGGAGGCACGGGGCGGTGCCTGGACTCCGTGACTGCAGAACTTCTATTTTCCCCTAGACTTGCTTCATTTGTTAAGTTTGTGTTTGTTTTGTATTGAAAATAAAAAAATAAACTAAATTAAGCTTATTTCAAATATATTTCTAGCAAAACCAATAAAAAGGGGCATTATTTTGATAACAAAAGATGTATATTTCTACGCGTATCATGCTCGCTGGTGGCGGCTTGTGGTTCGGATGGCAACAAATACTGACAACCATGACGAAATTAGGGTCTAGATTCAACATCCCAGCGGCTAGTTGTGGTCGTAATGATGGAGGTATGGGGGTTATTGTGTGGATCTTTTTTAAATATCGTTTTATTATATATGTCCACATGTACGTGTATGTATATATATATTGATAGAAATTGCAAACCAAAAGTGTGAGTCGTTGCATCACTAGCCGTACGGAAACTAATCGGGTCAGCGGTATTTGGGTTAGAATCGTGTTGGGCGGATTTAATCCATATGGGTACCGACACTTCTTCACAAAGCTTGAGCACTACATGCATTCATGCACCCACCTTCTTATTTCCACATGTTTTTTATTTGTTTTATTTACTTGTACTTAATTTGCTTTTTAAGTTGTTTGTGTCCAGTAGTTCTATTTAGGTATTTTCATTTAGTATTTTAATTCCCTAAAATGTAGTACAAGTGGTGTAACCATAATTCCTTTCTTATGTAAATCGTACTAGAAGATGGAATGGTAGTGTGTTTTGAGTATGAGAATTTTCCCTTTGATTAGTTTATCTCAACGGATTTTGAGTTAACTTGATTGTGTATATGCTAGCTTAACCGTGGCGTGTTAAGTAGTGTTCTTAGACCTGATTCTTTAACCATAGTGGTGTGTCTGTATCATAAGACCGTTAGAACTATCTTTTCTTTTACCATTTGTTTAAACTAGTGTTTCGCGATGTTAATCCTATCATATATAGATATAGCTTCAATGTGTAAATGGCAAAAAAAAAATAAGTTAAGTGACCAAAATAACTTGAGATAACTGAATGAAAAGAAGTATGTAAAAGACCAAAAATGAGAACTTGAGATTGAAAAGAGTATGTAGAGACCAAAAGAATAGGAGTTGACAAAAGCAAAACGTTGAAAAACTTAAAGCATTTGCATTGGAGTCTTCATCTTTATCTATACAAAAACATACTTTTTTCTAGATTTTGTTAATTTTTTAAAAACATTCACATCCAACTCTCTATATCTATCTATTTCTTTCTCACAAATACTTATTTTATTATATTTTCTCTTCTTTATACATTCGCACTAAAAATATAGAGGGTTGAATATAAATCTCTAAATATACTTTACTTTTTTTTATATTTTTCTCAATTATAGAAATTCTAATATGTTTGTTTTTTTGTTATTACCTTTATTCTTTTCTTTGTATTATATAAATTAGAGGCTTCTTAATATGATAATAAATCTTCTTTTGGACTCTACATGCATATGTAACCAACACGACAGGATTAAATTGTCAATTTGCTGATTATAATATGATAGATATTTATCAAGGTGGCGTAACTTTTTGTAGTATAAGTCGGAACTATAAAATTGAGAACTTTTATTTATTTTATTGTCATCAACCGATAATTTTTATATCCGGCTTAAGAAAGTAAAAAATAAATAAACCAAAGAGTATCTTGTTTTTCAGGGCTACAGGGGTATAACTCGAAGTAGTTAAATAAAACCCCTAATAACCAAAACACCTAATGATATTAAGACTACTTGTAATGGGGGTTTTGGCGTTTTTCTCTAAAAAAACGCCAAACACACCCTTCAACTGCCCCATGGGCGTTTTTCTTGATAAATTGGGTTGGGCCGTTCCAAATCAAACGCCGGGTCGAGATATGTTGGGCCAATCAGATTGTTCCAAATCAAATATCATTAGTTTTAAATTAAAAAAATAGAATAAAAAATAATTGGGTAATCATTGGATTGGATGGGGCTTTATATCACCACTACACCTATTTTAAACAAATGCCCTATAATACCGCTGTCTGGATCGCCACATGGCCAGTGGCGAAGCTTGAGATTTCTGACCGGGAGGTCGAAAACGTATATACCCAAAAAAATTTGTAAGACCGGGGGTCGAAAACGTATATACCCAAAAATTTATATACGAAAACTACATACTATCCACTACTGAGCGAAAAATTCAAGCGGGCGGCAAACCCCCTCCCACCCTATAAAAACTGCCCAAGAATTACGCATTATTTTCCCCTCCTACTACACATGGTCTAAATCGCCTTATTTTTTACTACCCAAATTAAATGGGTTGGTGTTTCAAACTACCCACTTACAGCATTCATAATTCTTACACTAAGTCGGCGGTATTTACCAAGTTGCTCGCTCCTTTTGCATTTAATTTTAACCCTTTCATGGTTTCCTTTCTGCATCTTTGGTCCCTCTGCTACGTTACTTTGAAGTTTATAATCATTAAGGAAAATAGTTTGCTTATGATGAAGAGAAAAGTTTCTTCAATGATCATCCAATTGTAAATAAAAAAATTATACTTATATGCTAATTAAAATACAAAAGATTCTTCTAACATATAATACCTTTGTAAATAATCATGTGTTTTGCATGCAAAACAATAATCAAAACAACAATCATTTTCATATAGTCATCGTTAACTATAACATATTTTCCTGATATCTTTGAACGTGTGTGGACTGTCACATAGAAAGCAAGTGATAACCCATCCCGTTAATATTTACAATGATCCTGAACATCAGCAGTATGAACTCGAATCGATTTACGTTTTACTTTTTTTTTAGAAAAAACCTTAATTCTTTCTCATTAAAACGTCAAAACAACAAATTACAAGCAAATGGCAGGTAAACGGGCAACAAGCTGCGCCGCAACCCCCTTTTGAATTGCAAAATATCCATGCTGCAACACGCACAAATAAATTAAGAGTTTACATTAATAACACTACATTTTTCTCTTCTTTTCAATCAAATGATATTTTTATACCCCACTCACAACCATTTTCTCTTTCCCCTTCAATTTTCCACCATCAATCAGGTACTAAATGCCGAAATCCATAGCCACGCAGTGGTGGATCTAGAAAATCTTCGTAGCGGTAACGTTTTATAAAAAAAAGGGTAACGAAATCGAAAAAAAACTTCAAAAAAAGGTCAAATTTTTCGAAAAATTACACTACCACCGGAGCACCAAGCGATAGCGGAGACTACCCCTTGTCATAGGGTAGATCCGCCCCTGTAGCCAAGTCCACTACCTAAGTGACTGGCGCCTATGTTACCGAAAAAACCGATCAAACAAACGTTGGAAACCGAGGGTGCTCTGACTACCCCTTATAATTGTTTGTATGTGTGAGAAGGACCACCAGCCTCACCCAAATGTGTTTGGAAATGTGGACTCCCTCACAAGCATCCATTTATGGAAGGTTACTCAAGTGTTAAATGTTTGAAAGTGTAACATGTTTTGTCCATTTTCAACAATGCTAGTACAAAATATCAAAGAATCAAATATTGCATATGTTTTTCAATCTTTTTAATGAGTCAAGAAACACCTCACATGTAACTATGCAGTTGGATCACAAGTAGTTTTCAAGCAGGGCTGATTATGACAAAAAAAAAAAGTGGTCCTGATATAAGTACATGACTAGCTCAATATAGCACACATTTGTCATCTAATTATTTCATACCCATCATCCACTCCAATCCATCTACACCCCCAACCCCAAAATAAATTTAAAGAATAAATAAACAAAAATAAAAAATAACCCTTTGAATTCTGCAACAATGGTGGCAAGAAAAGGTGAGTTCATGCTGCTTCTGATTCTCAATGTTGTCATCTTGCAAAGATTGGCTGAATCCAGTGTGCCACAACAAGAAGGTAAAAGAATCTTTAGTGGGTGTGTGTGTGTGTGGATATTTTGTTAAAAAAAGTTTTATATGTTAATTTTGGCTAACAGATCTAGCATTATTATCAATCTTTTTTTGCTAGTTTGACTTTAAAAGTCAAACAATATGTCTTTTCATGATTGGGAGTGAACTAAATCATCTGTTCAGTGGGTAATTTAAGAAATAATTTAATTTAATGATTGGAATTCCACATGAGTGATTTGACTTCTTTGTTCGACTTATATCCTTAACATGAGAAATTACCTTGAGCTGTTTATTGAAAATGATTGGAAGTGAATTAATCTTTTGTTCAAAGGATAACTTGAGAAGTAATTGAATTTAATAATTTGTTAAACCAAAGGATTGATATTCCACATGAGTGATTTGACTTTTGTAGCTGTTCCAACGTTTTTGGAGACCCTGAGCAAAATACAAAGTGGAGCATTTAAATTTAAATTTGTATAATTTCACAAAAAGATGAACATGAATCTAAGAATATAAACTAAAATCACCGTAAGTCGTAACGGTTAGTGATTCGCTGGCAGCAAAGAAATGGGAAATAAGAACAATAATGGCAGTGAGGGATTTTATAATGAATAACTAATACGTCGGAGTGGGCCGGTTTTTTAAATAAAAAACTGGTTTTATTTTGCAATTAATTTGTTAATTTGGGCCTTAACACACATACTATATATATTAAACTTACTAAAAAAATGGAGGCCCTTATTCTTTGGTGGCCCTAGGCCCATGCCAAGGGTGGAAAGGCTAACGGGCCGGCCTGTTGTTTCTGTATTTGACTTATATCCTTAATATGAGAAATGATTCTGAGCTGCTCAATGAAAACAGTTACTAAATTATGACTTGGTACCATTCTGTTAATTCGATTTAGTGGAAGCCGTTGGGAACATTCTTGCTTCCATGAACGCAACAAGTTGGAGATTTGATGGCGATGATTGCAGTCTTTATATGGTTTCCGAAGTGCCAAAGCTATCTCAAGAAGCTACTGCTAGCATTGGATGTGATTGCAACATTGGCAACCATACCGATGATTGTCATGTCGTAAGGATGTATATATTTCTTTCTTTTAATTCTAGTCATTTACGTTCAGTTTCAAGCAAAGCGTACTTGTGTTCCAAATAGAGGCCGGGCACTTTGTTACTCTTTTGTATGGAAATTTATCAAACTCTTTTGTATATGCAGCAGACACAAGTTTTACAGCCTTGATGGTGTACTGCCACCTGAGTTAGTAAAGCTTCCTTACCTCCGGTCCATGTAAGTCGTCTTTTAAATACATGGTTAACTTAAACGTCGAACATTTTAAATAATCGAGATTTATTGAAACTGAAGTATATCTTGTTCTATTTTCAGAGATTTTGCTTACAATTACTTAAGCGGCACAATACCGCCTGAATGGGGGTCAACACAGTTACAAGAAATGTGAAATCTCTATTTTGCCCTTGAGTTCCATAGTTTCTACTGCATTAGAGCTTAAAGTTGTAAACTTTGAACATATTCTTCCATATGCAGCTCTCTTCTTGGTAACCGTTTAACCGGATCAATTCCACCGGAACTAGGCAACATCACCACCCTCACAAAACTGTATGTTGTTGCTTTTTTTTTTCTGTTATTTCTAGTCATTTCGACTTTTTTACCATCATGGTCAAAATCTTGATCAGGGACTTTGAAGCAAACCAGTTTTCAGGACCTCTTCCATCCGAGTTAGCGAGATTAACAAATTTAAAAACATTGTAAGGCTGATTAAGTTTTTGAGTTGCAAAATTTCTTCCTTTATTTGATTTTGTTTTTCAAGAATTAGAACCTGATTAAGCTATTTATGCCATCATATTATATTTCAGGATGTTGTCATCAAATATGTTCACCGGAAGGCTGCCAACGATCCTCAGTCAGCTAGGAAATCTAAAAGACTTGTAAAATCTTTACTTTATAAAGTAGTCAGAATTTTCCGATTCCACCGGTATTTAAGTCTATAATGGAGAATCTTGTTCATTTACTTGCAGTAGGATAAACGCAAATAACTTCAGCGGGTCGATACCTGATTTTATACAAAACTGGAGACGACTTACTAGATTGTGAGATGCTTCATGTTTTCTTTTTTAACAACATAGTCTTCTAATTATACTTTAAGTAACTTCATAATTAACACATTTAGAAATGTTATAAATTTTAATGTTTGGATGTTTTCAAAGAGAGATGATGGCGAGTGGACTCACAGGACCTATTCCCTCAAACATATCTCTTCTTGAGAATCTAATCGATCTGTAAGTTAGGAATCTTTTTTAATGAAACAGTTCTTTTGTGACAAGAAAGTGAATAATTAATATATAACTTATATGGCGACATGTTTTGGCAGGAGAATTAGCGACATAACTGGACCCGCTCAAGCTTTTCCTCAGCTCAACAATATGCATGGATTAATAAGATTGTATGTAGATATTTCCAGCGTTGACTTTCGTGTTGACTCGTTTGAGCTCTGATATTTCGTTTATTAATTTAGGATCTTGAGAAATTGCAACATATTTGGAGAAATACCGGATTATATCTGGCAAGTGAGAGAACTTGAATTGTTGTAAGTACCACAAGACGGACCGCCGTATAACAAATCCTTCATAATTTGTATGCTTGATGACATCTTTTCCAGTGTGCATATGACAGCTATGTAAGTTTTAATCGACTAGTAGGGAGCATATCAAATAACATTCACGGGAGGGACTTGAGATTAATGTAAGTTTTAGTACATTACTTTTCTTGTGCTTCATTGACTATTATGAAGCTACATGTTACTAACTAAGCATCTTAATACGGATTTGAATAGATTTCTGACCCGTAATATGTTAAGTGGAGACATACCGGGCCCACTTTTGGTAAACGGGGCTGGTATGTAAGTTTGTTTCTTGAAAACATTTGTTAAAATTTCATGTTGCATACTTAGTTTGTTTTTCTATTTTTTTTTAAATTAACATTTATAGTCGACTAATGTCTTGTAGCGATCTTTCCTACAACAATTTTACCTGGCAAGGACCTAATCAAGCCACATGCCGACAAAACCAGTGAGCATTTTATGCAACTTGGGATTTTCTTTGAAGTTTGTAGTATAGCTTGTTTTTTCGGCTGTCTTCATGTTAGGAATTACTATGTAAACTTGTTCAGAAGCTCCTCGACAGGAAAGCCAATGTAAGATAGTTTCCATTGCTTTTACTAGCATTTATATGTTTTTGTTTATCTTATGTTCTCATACATATTTGATGTTTGTTGTTCTTATGGTATTCTCAACAGACATGATATGCTCCCGTGCACGGAGAATGTTATATGTCCTAGATGTGCGTATATCCCACCTCTAAACTTGTTATAAGGGGTGAGTTCAGATATTAATCCTTGATCCATTGATCATATGACAGATGCGTGCTCTTTACATGTTAATTGTGGCGGGAATGATTTAACAGTCAGGGAAAGCAACGGGCAATCTGTTCTTTACGAAGGAGACGCCAATGTTGATGGTGGTGCCGCTAGGCTGTACAAAGCCGCCAGGGACTGGGGACTTAGTAGCTCTGGTGACTTCATGGATGACAATATTTTTCAAAATGCACGATACATAGAATTTTTACAGGGGAACACGAGCTTACCTGCCCTTTATACAACGGCGCGTCTCTCACCACTTACACTCACTTACTTCAGCTACTGTTGGGAGAATGGCGAATATTCTGTTAAACTGCATTTTGCAGAGATCCAGTTCACTAACGATAGCACGTATAAAAGTCTGGGCAGGCGGATATTTGATATCTATATTCAGGTGATAAGCGCATGATGTTCGCTAACAGCCGTTAGATACTAAATGTGATATCACGAGTGCTAAATGAGTTGTATACTTGTATGTGATTTAGGCACGACGGGTTAGAAGAGATTTTAATATCGAAGATGAGGCTGGTGGTGTTGGAAGGCCAGTGGTCATGCCATTTAACGCTAGTGTCACTGATAACATCTTGGAGATCCGGTTTTACTAGGCGGGTAAAGGGACGACCCGTTTTCCTAAAAGAGGAGTTTACGGGCCTCTTGTATCGGCTATTGGTGTTGACCCATATTTTACAACTTGTTCGACGGGTGGAAAAAAGTCGTATAAATCTGTTTATATAGGTATCGGGATTGGTGTCCTGTTTTTTATATTCTGCATCTCTGCTGTCTTGTGGTGGAAAAAATGTTTTAAAGCCCGAAAAACGAACGATAAAGGTGAAGACTTCACATCTCTTTTAACTTTCTTGTTCCTTTTGTAAAACTAGTTGCGAATGCAAAATGCTTTTCTTGAACAGATTTTGAAGGAATGGAGCTGAAAACGTTTTCGTATACTTTTAAACAACTAAAGATTGCTACAGACAACTTCAAGGCTTCGAACAAAATCGGGGAAGGAGGTTTTGGGCCTGTTTACAAGGTTATAACGCATGTATATAACCTTTTACGAAAGAGCCAGCTTGGGTGATTTTAGTTTTTTTGTTTATAACGCGTGTGTGATGGTTGCAGGGTACATTAAGTGATGGCATGGTGGTTGCGGTGAAGCAGCTTTCGTCTCGCTCAAAGCAGGGAAACCGCGAGTTCTTGACTGAGATTGGTGTGATCTCGTGTTTACAACACCCGAATCTTGTTAAACTACATGGAGGTTGCATTGAAGGAGATCAGTTGTTGCTGGTTTATGAGTATATGGAAAATAATAGCCTTGCAAATGCTTTGTTTGGTGAGTGTTTATTAGTTATTGGTTTTCTTGCAAGTTTGACTTTTGAGGTCAACAAATACATTTTCAAATTCAACACTAAAAGTCAACCTGTTACCTATTATTTTGTAAATATAACTTTGTGTTCACGGTCTGGTTCGTCTTTTTTATGAAAATTTTGTGCTTAAAAATAACCACCGTTTTAGAAACGACAAACCAAACCAGTTGGGTTGGGTAAGTTGGTCGAAGTCATAGTTATTAAAGGCGTTAGGCGCACCCAAGGCTCAAAGGCCTCGCCTGGGGCCTAGGTGCAAAGGTACAAGTATAGGCCATTGAGTCTTGATGTTGAGGATGAGAATGAGGCACATCAACTGAAGATATTGAATCCTTCAATGGAGGATTTATGATATGTGAGGTTTAAAGGTTTATAAGTATTAGGTTTTCTCAGTTGTAAGGTGTTTGATATCCTGTGCAACTTGTAAATTAAGTTGATTCTGTATGACTGTGTTTTAAGGTATCCTTTTAGTAGGTTAATGAACTACTGAACAAAATTTGTATAATTTTTTTGAACGGAAAGGAACGACGTGTCAACCATCGTGACAACTGGCGTTGTGGCAAGGTCGACTACTCGGCCGCCGCCAGCCCCTTGGCTCTCCCCAGATGCGCGGAAACTCGACTTCCATCCGTCCGAAGGCACGACAGTGGAATGATCGGTAAACCCCACATCCCATCTAAGTTGAACCGACGCCACCCATATTCGCTCTTCACCTGGATGCCACATAAAAAATGAGGAGAGTGGGAATCGAACCTAAGTCACAAAGAACAACAATTCTATATTTAGTCCCTAAGATACTTAATTGCTTTAAAGCACATCCAAGTTCCATTAGAAAATATTTTTAATACTACAGTACAAATTCTATAAATAAATTAAAATTCAAAAATAGATACTAATTCTACAGTACAAATTCTATAAATAAATTAAAACTCAAAAATAGATACTAATTACGTGTCCAAATTCATTAAAAATTGTCTATTAACATATAAACATGTACAACATAAAGAGTGATATTAGCTAGTCAGCAGCCGACAGGCTTGATCAAATTAAGCCATAATTTGCATCTATTTGCACCGGTAGATCCGGAATTTACGTGAGTGAGGTCAAAATTGTTCAGTGAAAATGGGTTGCATGGGTCAATACGATTAATATATAGCTTTAAGTTATTAGAGAAAAAAATAAATGATTATTGTCAATATAGTATTTGTATTAATCAAGCTCTACTATTTATGAAGGAAAATCCATGACATTGTATACGTTTATTATTTATACTTACGGTTAAACTGATCAGTATAATTATAAATGGACGTAAAATGTAAGAAATACTTATTGTGAAGTAAAACTCAAATTCCATTTTTTAGAGAGATTTTATTAGATTTTTATTCACTAGAGTAAAATTTGTTTAGGATAGTGTGTGTGAAAATTTATGAATAAATTGAGAGTTAACTTCCATTTGCTATGGGTTTGTTAAAGAGCTAAAAGGGATATAACATAAATTATTTAGAGGCTTATAATAAAATTGAATCATATGTTATATATGGGTTATTGGATTTATTAGTCTCGACTAATATCTTTTGGCCACTGTCACTCTTAACTTTCACTTTGGCTCCTACCACTCCCAACTTAACACTTCGTGTGTCCTGTCACACCGTCATTAACTAAACACCTAACTATGTTAGTTTTTTATGCCGATGTGGCCAATATTTGATGACGTGGTTTATTTTTTATGAGATGGCAAGGTGACGTGGATCTAGACCAAAATAAAATAAAACACCCTCAACCCACCTTTCACCTTCCTTCACCGTAACTTCACGTCTTCTGTCTTCAACTCAACCATCATCACCACCGTATAATACCTTTCTCCACCATCACTCAACACACTATGATCGCAAACCCTAACAACCACCAGCACCCACCAGTAACTGTACACCACCAACTATTTCCACCGTACACCTTCACTGCAACCACGACACCCACAACTGTACACCTCTTACTATTGGCTACTTTTAACTGCCAGTCAAACACCTCCAACACTTACCTCATCACTTTCATCAACATAACTCGGTAACTCAACCTGTCCGAAATCAATTTGAAACAAATCATGAACAAGCATCTCATAGTGAGCTCGCACCTCTTACTATTGGCTACTTTTTTGCGCCTAGGTGCAAAGCGCAAAAAAAAGCGAGCGCCCAAGAAAAAAAAAGCGCATAATAAAAGAAAAAAAATATTTTATGTATAAGAAAATTAATACTATTCTTCAAATTAGAAAACAAAAGTTATTATATAACACTTAATATCATCTATCTAGTACCCAAAATTATATATTATTAGGGTAGAAAAGTAGTTTTCCTTAGATAAAAGTAGAAATCTGGCTGGAATATTGCCGGAATTTAGAGAATCTGTCCGATCTGCGCTGAACCATCACCTAGAAAATTAAATACGCAAGTGCCTTGACCTAAAGCGCAATTGCCTTGCCTAGCTTGGAAAATGAGCTTAGGCGCAAGAGGCGATGGCTTTTAACAAGTATGGGTCGAACCAACTGATTTTAGCGATTTGTCGGTTTAACATGTTGAATCGATTCTTATATGATTTTTCTTCCCAAAATCATTAAGTTGTATTAACTTTTTTTTAAATGATAATAGGTTATGAATATTAGATATAAACATAGTAACATAAGTACAAATTCAAAAACTAGTGAATAAATTAGTAATAAATATTAGAGGGGTAGTTTTGGTTTACATGATGGTTCCAAGTTTCAAGTTAAACTGCCAAAGCCGATTGTATAAATCTTAAACCGACCGAACATACCGGCTTTCAATCAGTTTCAAGGGTTTATAAACATCTATTTAAACTTTTCTTATCCAGATGAAAGTGGATTAATGCTGGATTGGCCAACGAGGTTCAAGATATGTATCGAGATTGCTCGAGGTTTAGCTTTCTTCACGATGAATCGAGGCTCAAAATTGTCCACCGAGACATCAAAGCCACAAATGTGCTACTTGATAAAGATCTTAACCCGAAAATATCGGATTTTGGATTGGCAAGGCTACATGAGGACGATAAGAGTCACGTTAGCACACGAGTAAATTATTCATACTCACATTCCTTTCTTTAATCGGTTTCGTGTTCTAACATTTTTCATTGATGAATTTGCAGTGGATACATGGCACCCGAGTATGCCCTCTGGGGTCACTTGAGCAACAAGGCAGATGTTTTCAGCTATGGAGTGGTAGTGTTAGAAATCGTTAGCGGGAAGAGCAACACCAGTCGTGTGCCGATTAACGACTGCGTTTGTCTTCTAGAGTGGGTACGATTCGAGCTTTTATCGTTTTAGCCCATCCGGTCGTTTCGGTGTAGTTTAAAAAAAAACCCAACTTACCGGTCCGACTCAAAAATTTAGTAAAAACCGGACCCCTAATCAAAATCAGTTATTCAATAACTGATTTGGCTCAGAAACGGTTTAACCGTTCTACTGGATGGTTCAACCGGAGGATTGAACTGGTTTTTAAAACATTGAGTTATTGTGCAGGCTTGTCGATTGGAGACAAGTAAACAATACGACAAGCTTTTCGACGAGAGATTGGAGTCGACGATCAACAAACAAGAAGCTGAAACCGTCGTGAAAGTAGCGCTTTTGTGCACCAACGGTTCACCGTCAATGAGGCCGACGATGTCAGCGGTTGTAAACATGCTCAAAGGAAAAACCAGTGTACCGGAAACAGTTCCCGAAGCGAGCGGCAACACCGAAGATCTGAGATTCAAAGCAATGAGAAACTATCAAAGTAAAATGAAAGGTGAAGGAAGTCAAACTGTTGGTCAAGATCATAATTCAAACAAGAATCAGACTGATAAGAACTGTTCTTTGACATCTGGTGATGATGCGTTTGAGATCCGGTCGGTCGATAAACGATCGTATTGAAATTCAGGTTGGAATGTAGATATTCGGGTTAGATTATGATCTGTATAAATTTTAAGACTATGCGTACAGGCTCACGTTTTTCACTAAAAGTGACTTTCACGTAGGCAAGAGACTCTTACTCATTTTTTTATTGTGAAATTTAGGACAAAAATCATAATATGACCTTCTATGTAATTAACTTCTACCATATGTAATTCATTTTGATGACTACACAATGATATAGATAGCCATGTATATGCTATTATAATCAAGCATGTAATTTATGGTATATTCAATAATAACAAAGCGACTGAAAATTCTTTTTAATGACTATACTCGTGAATTTAGTTAAACTCGGGCTTGACCTTGTTTATTAATGAGCTTTAATTCAGAGCTCGTACTTTTAGTAAACCGATATCAAGTAGTTTACACCCTTTTTATAAATCGTTACACTCGTTTTATAAATCGTTACGTGATTATATTTATAAATTGGGTTTGGTGATTAGTCTAAACCCATTAACTTTCCACTTAAGTATCTTTATAAATGAAAATCACGACACTATGAATCAATCAGAAACTTAAAGGTTTGAAATAACCGAATGTTCAAATAATCCACCAAAGATCCAAGTGAATTAACCGTATTTAGATTTTTACTTTTAGGGTTAATCCGAGTTTGAATTGGCCGAAAAGTTCGAGAGGTCGGGCGCCCTCCGCCCCTAGAAAGCATCGCCCCTGGTTGCCAAAGTAGAATAATGATATGTGCCCTTCACAAATATTATGAGCATGGTGAATGTATACATGCAGACGTTAGAGTTCATGGTCAAGTGGATGACTTTTAATGCTTCTTATTTTATTTCAAAGTCTTTAAATAATTCCTTGTTGGTGAGTGGAGTTATAGTTGTAGTTGGGTTGTTAGTGAATATTTTTAGGAATCATGGGTTAGTGGGTAATTTACATAAGACCCATTTGCATTATTTATTTCAGTATGTAATTTAATTTTTAGTATGAAATGAATAGAATAAATTGTCATTTTATCCCTAAGTTTTGGTCTAAATTGTCATTTTAGTTAAAATAATATTTTTTCATGACGGTATTGTGATTATTCCGACGACGACGGTTGAAATAGGTGGTGGTGTGTGGGAGAGGTTGGAGAGTGTGGAGATGAAGGTGGGCGGTGGTGTGTGGCGGAAGTAGGTGACAGTAGAGGTGGGTGGTGGTGTGGGTTGGGGGTGTAGAGAGAGAGAAAGAGGGGGAAGAGTGGAGACACAGTGTACATGTGTTTTATATATATATATATAATATATATATATATATAGGGATGAGTAAAATGAGAATCACATTGGGTTGTGAGAACCGTAGGAACCAATATAAGCCATTGATCAAAAGTGTTTTAATAGATTAGATCAAAAGACAATACAATAGTTGTAATCATTGTGCTTTAATTAATAAGTTTTTGTTTTTAGTGGGATAAGAATAATTTTTAATAAGCTCTTTAATGATTGGTAATTAAAGTTGTAATTATTATGCTTTAATTAATGTTTGTGATTTAATTAATGTGATTTAATTAATTTTATTTTTGAATCATGTAGTAAGAAAAATAATTTTACGTAGGGGTTCAACTTTTTTTGCTCGTCGGTTTTAAACATTTTTACGCGCGGGTTCATACTTTTTAAAACGCACGGGTTCAAACTTTTTTACACCTGGTTTTAAACTTTTTTACGCGCCGATTTTAATTTTTTTTACGCGCGGTTTTATACTTTTTTACGCGCGTTACGCGCGGATTATTTAAACTTTTTAACATGCCGGTTTAAAATTCTCTTTTCGCGCCAGTTTTAAACTTTTTTTTTACGCGCGGTTTCAAACTTTTTACGGCGTTAAAGTTTTTTACACGCGGGTTAAACTTTTTACACGTCGTTTAATTTTTTACACGCGTTTTAACTTTTTTTACGCACCGGTTTTAAACTTTTTTTACGTGCCGGTTCACTTTTTACGCGCCCGGTTTTATACTTTTTTTACGCGCCGGTTTTCAACTGTTTTACGCGTGGTTTTAAACTTTTTTACGGATGGTTTAAACTTTTTTTACGCGCGTTTTAGACTTTTTTTACGCGCTTGTTTTAACCTTTTTTACGCGCGGGTTTAAACTCTTTTTACGCTTGGTATTAAACTCTAAAACAATTTTTTTTACAAAAAAACAATTTTTTACGGGTTTAAACTTTTTTACAAAAAACAAAAATATTTTACGCCAAACAAAAATATTATATATTTACAAAAAACTTTTTTACAATTCTTTTTCAAAAACTTTTTTACAAATTTTTTTACGCCAAACATCTTTTTTCGCCCCCGACACCCCGAGGGTTTACGAAATTTGAGAATCTTAACAAACGAACTCATCCAAAAATCACACTCAATATATGTCTCATGTTGAATTTTAAATAGTAGAGAGAGAAAGGATGTGACATACTGAGTTTTAAATAGAAGAGAGAGAAAATATATGACATGTTGACTTTTAAATAGAAAAGAGAGATAAGATGTGACATGGAAAGTAAAAGACTAAAATACATTTTGATTTAATTTGGTTATAGGTGATGTATAAATATACTATTGAATGATAGGAGTTCTCATGGTTCTCGCAACTGGGATTGGTTTCTCTTGAACCGAATCCTATATATATTATATACACATAGGATGGGGATCATTACAGAACACTAACTATTGCGAGAACAAAAAAACAACTCTAATATACTAAATTTTGAGATTTAAGGTTCATATTTTTTAAATTTAATGTTTTTTTACATTCATATGTGTATATATATGCATAAAAAACCGTATATTTTTACCTAAACATTGCCTACATACATGTTGGTAATATTTAACCTACACATAACCTATCATATTTGTAGGTTATAGAAAAAGTAAAAAATTTCTATATTTTGTTTTGAATTCTAGTGTAAGAAACAATAAATCTTACATTTTTAAGATTTTCATTTACTTTTTAAGTTTTTAGGGTTGAAAAAATAGGTGATTCATTGTGTTCTGCGTGTTCTCACAATATTTAATGTTCTGCATGAAACTTTCCCCTATATATATATAGAGTTAGGGTAAAATGTAAACCTATACGAGTTATGAGAACTTAGAGAACTCGGCTTTACGAAAGGTTTTTTCAAAATTTATTTTATCAAAAATCCTAAAAAAATCAACTTTTCCAAAAAAATAAAAAATGAAAAATAACTTTTTTTTCCATTTACGGCAGCCATAAATGCTGTAAAAATTGATGTCATGCTTATGTCATCACCATTTTAAAGCTACTGTAAGGGACCGAAAACCACAACTTGAATTTTTTTTTAAATTTTTTTGCAGTAGTATTTTCTAACATGTTAATCTAGGTGTGAGAAAAAATGTGGCAAAACTCGCACGGGAAGGTCGAGTTCTCTAAGTTCATAAAACTTGGAGGGTTTTCCCTATATATATATATATATATATATATATATATATTATTGTTATGTTATATGTTTATTTATAACATTAAATTGTTTTCTTTTATCTTTTAATGTAAAATAAGTTTTGAATCAAATGGAAAGTTGAAAGGTTTAAAACAAAAATGTCAAAAATACCGCTGACTAAAACTAGGGTTTTTAGACGGAGTTATGCAATATGATCAAAATGACAACAAAATAGAAAACTCATGGACCCAGAGAAAAAAAAACTATTTGTACTGAAATGGCAATTTGAGACAAACCTCAGGATTAAAATGACAATTTACTCAAATGAATATGTTATATGATAAATAGTTTATTTCCTCTCTAAATTCTTTTGGTATATATATATTATATATATTCTAAATTATCCAATCTTATTGGTAAAGATCAGTCGGTATCAGGGTAGTTGTAATCCCCTTCAGATCTATGGCTGCTCAAAAACTATCTAACTTGAGTTTCGTCAATGATAGAAATCCTTTACGAGACTCAAGTTTTTGATATGTACCAACTGGATTGGATAATTTAGAATAGACAATGAAGATAAAGAACTTAGAGAAAAAATTAACCATTTATCATATTCATTTCATACTAAATGTTAAAGTACAAACTCAAATAAATAATACAAACTACGTAGATTACCCACTATTCCACTAACCCATGATTCCTAAAAATTTGCACTAACTAACAACCCAACTATAACTCTATAACTCCACTAACCAATAAGGAATTATTCAGAGACTTTGAAATAAAATAAGAAATAAAAGACAATTAAAAAGCTATCCACTTGACCATGCACTTTAGCTCACACATGTAACGTCTGCATGAATACATTCACCATGCTCATAATATTTGTGAAGGACACATAAAAACGCACATTTATCATAATCATACTCAGTGAATTACATTAGCAACAATGCTAAGATAGGATTTGAGAAGAATAAGATATAGACAACCTTTTACCTCTACCATGTATAAATAGAGAAGCTACTTTCAGTGAGACCGCTGACTCGATAGTAGTTTTGTCTTGGACATAAGGAACATAACACTCAGCAATTGGGACAAAAGCCGATTAGTGCATGTACCCTCTTGTCTTTTGGTTATCAACGCCACCACATGATGCATGATTAACCGTCCCTCTCTTTTTAACGTTATTTTCACGAGTAAAATAACGTCAAAATTAGTGCACTTTCACTTTTTCCCCGAGGCCCCACACATATACACATTATATGCGCATACCGTAAGCGGGGCTTAAAATAAAAACATAATTATGTTTAATCAGACGTGACTATGTTTTAAGGTTATGAGTTGTTTCCGAATTGATCAACTAAAATCCTCAAGTTGTGAACTGGTTTCGAGTCTAAGCTTATTTGTAGCTAAACAAAATTGCACCTAAAACGAATTGAAAGCAAATGAGTGATTTGCCCTTGTCACTTTGATTATTATAAAAACAACGCAAATTGTGTATCTCTCTCTATATATATGGTCCAAACTTATGCTTCTACCATGCATCTTAAAACTTCTTATATTTATCTTGCAACAGCCTCAGGAACCCTACTTTTACTTTTATTTTGAGAATATATACTTTTCTTCCTAATTTTCACCTTTGAACTCAAATTACCAGGAAGAAGTTGTGCTCATTGAAGGTAAGGTAGACTGGAAAGGAAGACCTGCAACAAAGAATAAGCATGGAGGCATGCGAGCCGCGCTTCCTGTGTTAGGTAGAACTTTGTAATCCCTGAATCTTTAGTCTTAAAGTTGTCGGAAATGTTTTCTAGCGAGTATTGTTCCAACTTCAAAACCAACCATTTTTGTTTTCAGAAACAGGCGAGAAATATTTTTGGATGAGTGTCTCACAAAAAACTTGTCGTAAACATGACAGTTTTTAGTAGTGTAATATATACTATAGGAAGTTATATACGTGGATTTTTGTTGCAGCAACGTTTGCATTTGAAAACATGGCAAACTTGGCACTGGCTCTGAACTTAGTGACATATTTGAATGCGGTAATGCATTATGACATAGCCGATGCAGCAACCCATGTAACAAATTTCATGGGCACAAATCATATCCTTTCCATCATGGGCGATGTTTAAACCTGTTGTTATCGCAGCATTTGTAGAATGTCTGGTAAGTCTTGATTCCGATGGATTTGCTGCATATATTCTTGTTGATCATTTGTACATGTATATACTACAAACATTTTAGAGGTTGTAGATCAAATGCAGGGTAGACCCAAAATGTTTTTTCAGTGCTCATATGTCCCTTAACTCGGTGCCTGAATTTTTGGTTCGGATCAGGTTGAGTAACATAAATAATAACTTTCATTGAAAGTTTGAAACCAGTGAAAATAAAAGCTACGTACAGTGAGGTTTTTCTCTTTTTACATAATAACAATCATGAAAGGGTAATTTTATCAAAAAGGGGCCATCACATGAGTTTAAAAAAAACTAGTTAAAAAATGACAGCTACGATGTTAGGTACATAGCCACCATAGGATTTTTAATTAGTTTTATAAAAAATGTTTTAGAATATTTTTATTAAAACCAATATGCTTTTAGTAATATAGTATCTTAAAAATTAAGTACTTATAAGAAATTATGCATTGTAACATTTTAGAAAATTTTTGCCATTTTTACCTTGAATAGGTCGAAATCAACGTATTTTTAAATAGTTAACTACTTTTCTTGCATTGATCTGATGGTTAATTTTCTACAGGGACTTGCATTGCTCACAGTCCAAGCTCATTCCCAAAAGCTGAAACCACCTCTTTGTAACATATTTTTACCAACATCTAAATGTGAGAAAGTGAGCGGAGGAAACGCTGTGTTACTGTTCTTTGCGATCTACATGCTGGCTGTTGGCGGTGCAGGTGTAAAGGCAGCACTGCCATCACATGGTGCAGATCAATTGATGAAAAAGACCCAAAAGAGGCTACACAGATGTCGACTTTCTTCAATGGTTTGCTACTAGGCCTTGCGGCGGGAGGTTCAGTTAGCTTAACTTGTTTCGTGTGGGTACAAGTTAATAAGGGCTATGACCGAGGATTCGGGCTTTCGTTGATCGCCATATTCTTGGGTGCGATCATCTTTATTTCTGGATTGCCAAGGTATCGGATATATGTTGTGCAAGGGAGCAGTGCCATTACAGAACTTTTGCAGGTACTTATAGGGAGTCTGTTTGCACAAAGATGTTACGTTGTTTAATATCTAGGTGTTCTAGAAAAATCATAAGTATTTCTAAGAAGTTTTTGAACTTGTTTTGGTTTCTATAGTGTGTGTTAGTCATAGGAGCGGACTCGATTAGTGTTCAATAGTCTAACGAACAAGACTAAATTTGAATTTTGAATTTGTAGCGTATTTGAGAAAGGGTGTACCTATTGGCACACAAATGTGCCTATTTGCACACCAAACCCTACCTTTACCTACGCTGCGTATAGACCTATATGCAGCGTATAGGGTTACCCCTATACGATGCGTATAGAGCTATACGCTGCGTATAGTTTCCATGTGTTTCAGAGCCTTATCACCAATCATTGCACAGAAAACAAGGGTTTATATACGCTGCGTATAGGTCTATACGCAGCGTATATAAACCATCAGAATTTTTAGGGTCATTTATGTGGGTTTGAAGCATCAGTTTTTTCACAAAGTTCATATATGCTGCGTATAGGTCTATACGCAGCATATATAAAGGGTTTTTTTTAAAAAGAAAATTTAGACCATATTAATCATTTTAGAAAAGTTTTATAAAAAAATAAGTTTTCTATTTTAAATAAATTAAAAAGATAGTATTTCTTACAAACTTTTTTTATACAACATTAATTATTATTATACAATAAATATAGTATAAGGCTCGTATAGAACTAAAAGATGTAGTATCGTAGGCATATACGATACTTATACTACACTCTACGATACATATGATATAACACCCGTATAGGCCTATAGGTGTAGTATAGGCTCGTATAGAACTATAGATGTAGTATCGTAGGCCTATACAAGGCTTATACTACACTATACGATACAATACTATACGATATGATATAACACCCGTATAGGCCTATAGGTGTATTATAGGTCCCGTATAGTATAGGCCTATACGACACCTAAACTACACATATAGTCATATACGGAACCTATACTACACCGATAGGACTACGTGGGACCTATACTACATCCATAGGCTTATACGAGACCTATAAGCCTATACGGGACCTATACAAGACTTATACTACACCATATGATAAGATACTGTACGATACTACACCTATATGCCTATACGAGACGATGCTACACATATATGCATATACATGACTTATACTACACTATAAGATACGATATGATAGGATATGATACAATATTATATTACACGTATAAGACTATACGAGATTTATACATACAGATACGATACTACATCAGTTCTATACGATATAATACGATACGATACTTATAGGAAACGATATAACACCCGTATAGGCCTATAGGCATATACAAGACCCATAGGGAACCTATACGAGACTTATACTATACACTATACGATATGATACGATGCAATATGATACGATACTATAGGATACCGTACAACACCCGTATAAGCTTATAGGTGTATCATAAGTCCTTTATGCCCCTATAGGTGTAGTTTAGGTCCCGTATAGGCCTATAGGCACATACCATACCTATACGAGACTTATACTATACACTATACGATACAATACGAAATGATCTACATCCATAGGCAAATACGAGGTCTATACGAGTTTATACTAGACTTATACTATACGATACTTAAAAATGTTTTTTTTAATACTTATAATAGAACTTTGCTAAAAAGATAAATAATGTATATCATTGTTTCTTAAAAAAAAAACCCTTTATATACGCTGCGTATAGACCTATACGCATCATATATAAAGGGTCAAAAACACAATTTTACCCCTTTTTAGGGTGCATATAGCCCCTAAACCAAGGGTAAAATGGTATTTTTGACCCTACGCAGCGTATAGGCCTATACGCGCGTATATAAAGGGTCAAACAGACCATTTTACCCCTGAAATGGGGGCTATATGGAGCCTAAATCAGGGGTAAAATGGGTTTTTGACCCTTTATATATGTTGCGTATTAGGTCTATACGCAGCGTATATAAAGGGTCAAAAAACTCATTTTGCCACAGATTTGGGGTTAAAAAAACCATCCTTTATATATGCTGCATATAGAGCTATACACAGCATATATAAAGGGTCAAAAAACCCATTTTAACCCTTGCTTTAGGCTGCGTATAGCCCCTAATCGAAGGGTAAAATGATCTTTTTGACCCTATGCAGCGTATAGGCCTATACGAGGCATATATAAAGGGTCAAAAAGACCATTTTACCAATGCTTTAAGGGCTATATGCAGCCTAAATCAAGGGTAAAAATTGTGTTTTTGACCCTTTATATATGCTACGTATAGGTCTATACGCAGCGTATATAAAGTGTTTTTTTTAGACAATATTAATCATTTTAGGAAAGTTTTATAAAAAAGTAAGTTTTCTATTTTAAATAAATGAAAAAGTAAGTATTTCTTACAAAGTTTTTTATACAACACTAATCATTATTATACGACATATATATAGTATAAGGCTCGTATAGAACTATAGATGTAGTATCGTAGGCATATAAGATACTTATACTACACCATACGATACGATACTACAATACGATATGATACGATACAATACGATACGATATGATATAACACATGTATAGGCCTATAGGTGTTGTATAGGCTCGTATAGAACTATAGATGTAGTATCGTAGGCATATACGAGACTTATACTACACTATACGATATGATAGAACACCCTATAGGCATATAGGTGTAGTATACGTCTCGTATAGTATAGGCCTATACGACACCTAAACTACACATATGATCCTATGTGTGACCTATACTACACCTATAGGCTTACGTGGGACCTATGGTACATCCATAGGCCTACGTGGGACCTATACTACATCCATAGGTCTATACGAGACTATATCCTATACAGACCTTATACAATTATACTACACCATATGATAAGATACTATACGATACTACACCTATAGGCCTATACGAGACCATACTACACGTATATGCCTATACATGACTTATACTACACTATATGATACGATAGGATGCAATATTATATTACACGAATAGGCCATACACAAGATTTTACTACACTATATGACACGATACTCCATCGTAGGCCTATAGGAGACTTATATTATATACTATACGAGAGAATACCTAGCAATGTTTTTACTACATTATACGATACAAAAGGTATGCAGTATTATATTACACGTACAGGCCTTATACGAGATTTATACTACACTATATGATACGATACTCTATCCATAGGCCTATACGAGACCTATATTATATACTATACGATAGAATACCTAAAAATGTTTTTACTACATTATACGATACGAAAGGATACAATATTATATTACACATACAGGCCTTATACGAGATTTATACTACACTATATGATAGATACTACATCCATAGGCGTATACGAGACCTATATTATACGTACTATACGATAAATACTTAACAATGTTTTTTATTTATTTTTTTTCAAAATTACTTATTATAAAAGTTTGTTAAAACTATAAACATGTATCACAATGTTTCTTAAAAAAAAACCTTTATATACGCTGCGTATAGGTCTATACGCAACATATATAAAGGGACAAAACACATCATATCAGAGATTCTCTTGAAATTGAAAAAGGTGGCTATACGCTGCGATAAGGTCTATACGCAGCGTTACGTGTAACCCTATACGCTTATAATACGCCGCGGCGTAGGTAAACCCTAAGTGTGCAAATAAGCAGGGTTGGTGTGCAAATAGTCTGAGCCTTGAGAAATCAGCTTGCAACGTGAATATTTGGTGTCATACATTTTTAGAGTCCGCTTATCGTTGACCCTTAGCAAGTCCAAAGTGGGCAAGCACCCGGGGCCCAATTTCCTAGTGGCCAAAACTTTTAATTTTTTATAATATATATTCTATATATAATTTTTTTTATATAAATCCTATATATTTTAAAACCCAACAATATCTACTACCCAATATGATTTTTATCCATTAACCTATTTGGTCTTGGCCCTTTTAACCCATTTTTCATTTAACCCAACTAATATGTAACCTATATGAAAACATAAACTTGAAACCCAATTAAATAACCCAATATTCTAGTTCATTTATCTAAGTTTATATTTTAGGGCCCATTTCTAGTCGCACAGGTCCTCTGGAATTCTCAGGGATGGCTTGAGTCCGCTACCTAGTTAGCAAGCTCCATAGAAAAATATATAAACATTTCCAAAAACCTCCTAGAACCCTTATCATTCTAAAATGTTATACAAATAAAAAATATTTACAAGAATATGAGGATGACTTTGAAAAATCTTTATACTTGTGGATTGCATATCAAAGTCTCTTCTAGAGTTCTAGGATGGAATTTTTTTGTGTATTAATTAGTTGAGTGTCTTGCATTCCTTGTTCAATTAACAGATTACCCTTAAGCTTATTTTGCTTTACAGGTTTACGTTGCAGCCGTTAGAAATAGAAATCTTCAACTTCCTGAGGATCCATCTGAATTACATGAGACCCCCATATTGGACACAGAAGCTGCAACTCATCATGAATTCTTACCACATAGAGATGTTTACAGGTTAATCTTTATAGTTTATATGATCCATTCTGAGTTCATTTAAGCTTCCAAAGCTCATCTTATTTAAATATTAGTTTGATCATGTAAATTCTAAGCTAAAGAATGAGTGATTTTTATTTCTTAGGTGGCTAGACAAAGCAGCAATCCGATCCAATGAAACCGAACCTCCAAATCCATGGAAACTCTGCAGGGTTACACAAGTAGAAAATGCAAAAATTTTCTTAGCAATGGTTCCAATTTTCTTGTGTAGCATTGTTATGACATTATGCTTAGCCCAACTACGAACATTTTCAGTTCAACAAGGAGTCACTATGAATACTAAGCTTACAAACTCTTTCAACATGCCACCTGCATCCCTCCCTATTATTCCTATATCATTTATGCTCATTCTAATTCCAATTTATGACCAAATCTTTGTCCCTTTTGTTCGTAAATTCACCGGCATCCCCACTGGAATAACTTACTTGCAAAGAGTAGGAGTTGGGCTTCTTTTGTCTTCATTAGTAATGGCGGTCGCTGGTACTATAGAAGTAAAGCGAAAAAAACATCGCTAAACACCATAACATGCTAGACGCGATCCCTGTGTTTCAACCGTTGCCCATCAGTGTCTTTTGGTTATCATTCCAATATTTTGTTTTTGGTGTAGCTGAATGTTTCACATACGTGGGGCTACTCGAGTTTTTCTACTCTCAAGCACCAAAATCAATCAAATCCATCTCTTCTGGCTTTCTTTGGAGCGCGATGGCAGCCGGGTATTTCATGAGTAGTATCATGGTAAAGATAGTGAACCGTGCTACGAAAGGAGTCAGTAAAAGTGGAGGATGGTTGGCCGGGAACAACATAAATCGTAATCATTTGGAAAAATTTTATTGGTTGCTTTCTATATTGAGTTTGATCAATTTTGCAGTTTATCTATTTGTTGCATTAAGGTACAAGTATAGGCCATTGAGTCTTGAGTTGAGGATGAGAATGAGGCACATCAACTGAAGATATTGAATCCTTCAATGGAGGATTTATGATATGTGAGGTTTAAAGGTTTGTAAGTATTAGGTTTCCTCAGTTGTAAGGTGTTTGATATCCTGTGCAAGTTGTAAATTAAGTTGATTCTGTATGACTGTGTTTTAAGGTATCCTTTTAGTAGGTTAATGAACTCCTGAACAAAATTTGTTTAATTTTTTTTGAACGGAAAGGAACGACGTGTCAACCATCGTGACAACTGGCGTTGTGGCCAAGGTCGACTACTCGGCCGCCGCCAGCCCCTTGGCTCTCCCCAACCTCCATCCGTCCGAAGGCACGACAGTGGAATGATCGGTAAACCCCGCATCCCATCTAAGTTGAACCGACGCCACCCGTATTCGCTCTTCACCTGGATGCCACATAAAATAATGAGGAGAGTGGGAATCGAACCTAAGTCACAAGGAACAACAATTCTATATTTAGTACCCAAGATAATTGCTTTAAAGCACATCCAAGTTCCATTAGAAAATATTTTTAATACTACAGTACAAATTCTATAATAAAATTAAAACTCAAAAATAGATACTAATTCTACAGTACAAATTCTATAAATAAATTAAAACTCAAAAATAGATACTAATTACGTGTCCAAATTCATTAAAAATTGTCTATTAACATATAAACATGTACAACATAAAGAGTGATATTAGCTAGTCAGCAGCCGACAGGCTTGATCAAATTAAGCCATAATTTGCATCTATTTGCACCGGTAGATCCAGGAATTTACGTGAGTGAGGTCAAAATTGTTCAGTGAAAATGGGTTGCATGGGTCAATACGATTAATATATAGCTTTAAGTTATTAGAGAAAAAAATAAATGATTATTGTCAATATAGTATTTGTATTAATCAAGCTCTACTATTTATGAAGGAAAATCCATGACATTGTATACGTTTATTATTTATACTTACGGTTAAACTGATCAGTATAATTATAAATGGACGTAAAATGTAAGAAATACTTATTGTGAAGTAAAACTCAAATTCCATTTCTTAGAGAGATTTTATTAGATTTTTATTCACTAGAGTAAAATTTGTTTAGGATAGCGTGTGTGAAAATTTATGAATAAATTGAGAGTTAACTTCCATTTCCTATGGGTTTGTTAAAGAGCTAAAAGGGATATAACATAAATTATTTAGAGGCTTATAATAAAATTGAATCATATGTTATATATGGGTTATTGGATTTATTAGTCTCGACTAATATCTTTTGGCCACTGTCACTTTTAACTTTCATTTTGGCTCCTACCACTCCCAACTTAACACTTCGTGTGTCCTGTCACACCGTCATTAACTAAACACCTAACTATGTTAGTTTTTATGCCGATGTGGCCAATATTTGATGACGTGGTTTGTTTTTTATGAGATGGCAAGGTGACGTGGATCTAGACCAAAATAAAATAAAACACCCTCAACCCACCTTTCACCTTCCTTCACCGTAACTTCACGTCTTCTGTCTTCAACTCAACCATCATCACCACCGTATAATACCTTTCTCCACCATCACTCAACACACTATGATCGCAAACCCTAACAACCACCAGCACCCACCAGTAACTGTACACCACCAACCATTTCCACCGTACACCTTCATTGCAACCACGACACCCACAACCGTACACCTCTTACTATTGGCTACTTTTAACTGCCAGTCAAACACCTCCAACACTTACCTCATCACTTTCATCAACCTAACTCGGTAACTCAACCTGTCCGAAATCAATTTGAAACAAATCATGAACAAGCATCTCATAGTGAGCTCGCACCTACCCGATATCTTACCGAACGGTGCCGTCGATTAACTGCTACTGGCCGATGACTTTATCCAGGTACATCACCGACACTTCTTCAAACAGCTTGTCTTCGTATCGCATCCACGTTGATTCCGCCACTACGACGGTTGACCAGTCAGATTCTGGATGATTTGAGTTGAAGGTGTGGATACCGATGCTGCCTTTATTGCTGCTAAGAAAGCGTATGATCGACTCCAAATTCCAGTAATGGATTTGGTTGATGATGTGCTTCAACATGATGATTTTGTTAATCGGTTGAAGGAAATATTTTTTGAAGAGAAAGAAACTGTGAAGTCCAAGATTCCTGAATAGATGTTGCTATTGTCATGTTATGTGTTTAAGAGTAGTTGAACATGTGTCTGTCTGTATGTCTTCACTGCGCGGAGGCGCATGTAACTTTTTGATATGATATATATTTGGATTACAATATGTGCATGAGTACAATTACTTGTTTAGGTGAGACAAATGAGCAAAGGTATGAAACTCACGTATGAACCAAAAGTTAATCCTTTCGCCGAAAACTTGTAAATAGTGTTCTCCTGCACTAATATCAGTAAGGCGCAAGGCCAGTGCATTCAGAGAAACTAGGATTACATATAACAGCGGCGCAGCTGCTGAGCATTCCTGTCACACCCCAACCGATGGCAGAAACATTGAGGTGGGACGAAAGAGATTGCTCATTGCTCATAAATACTAATTACGACAATATTTAATTAAACCGATTTCATTTCATAAGTAAAATATTCGAGTACAATACATGGAAATTCAAATACCACAATAATCAAGGCAAAATTTGATACAACAATTATAAACCTAACGTCTATGTGTGTATCTAGTCATCAACACTACTCCAATTTCATGGCATCATATTCATAACCTGTAACATGTTTTAAAATAGAGTTCAATGCAAAAGCAAAGGCGAGTACACAAGTTTGGTGATACATAGCATAAGTATAAAGGTTTAACTCGAATCCACATGGTAATTGTAAGCAAAGACTATACTAATCATGCATTACTAGATCAAACCCGAGTTTCCACAAAAGTTTACGAGATCAGCTTCCCCCGTCACAAAAGCGACTAGACTAATTTGTGTATGATATCTTAACATAACCCCGACGGGTGGTGTGCTACTCCTGTAGCACTATATATGATAAGTTGGGCTAGCTAAGTTAATGGTCAAGCATGTATAATCAAGCATGTATCTAGTCATAACAAGTATTCATGTATAAGGATTGAGCATGTAAAGCATGAGTTTGTGATATATGTATTTTGATAGGTAAACATGTTACAACCCAAAAGTGATTAAACGGTAAATGGGTCGAGTGTACTCACGGTTTTTCTAAGTCTTCTACTTGACAAGTCCGTGGGAGTAGTGGTTTCGATGGAGTGAACGCCGAGTTATCCTACATGAGGAAGACAAAGGCGTATGAGTATTTTGGGATAAGATGGAGCATTAGGATTTAGGATACAAAATGTGACAAAGTATGTATAGAAAATAGTCACTATGGTATTAGCACTTGTCCTTGACACTTGTAATAATCCATAATGATTAGGTGTGGTTTCATAGGTTTAAGACCTATAAGAATCGTTGACAAGGAACTACACACATAGTGATAAACTTATTAACTTGATAGATGCTTATTTAGTCATTATCAAGGGTTCAGTTTTAAGGATTATATTAAGTCCACAAGTATATATATAAGGTCATATAATCATGTAGGAGGTGGGAGGATGAACCATCCACTTAGGTACCTCTTAGTGTCATGTAAGTCAAGTAGGAGGTGGGAGGATTAACCATCCACTTTGGAACCTCGTATGATGTTCACCACTACACAAGTTACCATAGGTAACAAGGAGGGTCTTAGAACAAGATTAACAATAATAATAATATGAACAAGAATGTAAATGACAAGAATGTAGGGTGTGTCACCACTATACCAAGTAGCCAAGTGAACTACAACCCGGGGAGCACGCTTTGACACACGTCAAAGGCTGGACGGGGTTGTGACACTTTTAAACTAGCAAACTAACTTGGGATAATGATGAGAAATCATCTAGTGATGTGTGGTCTTAGTGTTAGGATAGCCAAGGCTAACCAAGGTAGACACATTATCAACAAGCTTTTGGCTTGGCATCACTTGTGAGCTTAAGCTCTACGAAAACAGAAAGTTTGGAGGTTTTACACCTCCTAATTTGTATGAAACAACTCTAGATAACTCACTAATCATGGGTTTGATTAGAGGCACAAGTAGCATAAGTTTGTTTAGTAAAAAAAAAGTATGTTTAAATAAAGTTTACAAGTTCATCCTCCAAAATAGAAAGTTTGGCCTTAAAAATGGTATGTTCCACCTTGGTTTTCCATGGAAAACCTATGGTAACATCCCTAGAGGCTTTACAATCTTTGTTGAGGAAGAAGAAGTGAAAAAAACGATGAAAAGAATGAAGTTATAAAAGATAAAAACGAGCAGAAAATTTATTGACTTTGGACCTCAAAAAGGGTGAGGTTTCACCTTAGTTTGCCCAAGCAAACTTGTGAAAACTTTCCTAGAGGTTATCCAAGTGTTTTAGAAGAAAGAACAAGGATTAAATAGAGAAGAAGTGAATTGAAACTCACTTAGAAAGGCTGAAACTTTCTGTTGAACTTGCTGAAACTCAGCTGTTTTTAGGAGTGAATTAGAGAGTAGTTTGAGTGTTGCAAAATGATAAAGTGGCTAGAAATATGTTGTATTTATAGGGGGAAGGATTAGGGTTAAGTTAGTTGGCATTTAATATAACTAGTTAAGGGGTTAAAGCAATAAAAACAATAAAACAAATCAGCCACCACTTGCGGCCGCAAGTTGGTAGGCTTGATTATATGTATTTTTATTTATTATTATTATTACTATATTATTATATTATAAATACTATTATTAGTATAGTGTTATTATTATTACATTATCAGTATTACTATTATTATTATATTATTAATATTATTATCACTATTAAAACGTAATCATGTGTTTAATAGTTACTAAGTGCGTATAAGTTATGGGTAACAAGTATCGCGAGTATTGTTTTAAGCGTCAAAGTTTGCAGTAAGATTGATAATGTATAAGTCAAGTATTGTAACACAAGTATGTAGTATAATAAAAATAGATTTATTTTTACGATCAAAGCCTGGATTACCAGGGTGAGAATACAATGCGAATACAAAATGATAACTAGTTTCTAAAGATACAATTACGAGTTATACTTTCTAAACAAGGGAAGTACAAATTCGAGTCGTTACAGTCTCCCCTCCTTTAGGAAATTTCATCCCGAAATTTTGGAAGATGCAACGAAGAGATGTGGGTACTTAGTCTTCATATCACTTTCAAGTTCCCAAGTAAATTCAGCGCACGTTTTCCTTCCCATTGAACCTTGACGATAGGAATTCGACTACGCCTTAATTGCTTGATTTCTCGGTCCATGATTTCAACTGGTTTCTCCACAAATGTAATGTGTCGTTGATTTGAAGATCTTCGAGTGGGACTTGAAGTCCTTCTTCAGCTAGACACTTCTTATGTTTGAAACATGAAATATTGGATGAACATTGTTGAGGCTTGAGGTAGGTCCAGTCGATATGCTACCTTGCCAATCCTTTCGAGAATCTTGAAAGGACCTACGTAGCGAGGAGCGAGCTTGCCTTTCTTACCAAAAAGAACAACACCCTTCCAAGGGGATACCTTGAGAAGTACTTGATCACCAACATTAAATTCCAAGGGTTTACGTCTTCTGTCTGCATAACTCTTTTGGTTGCTAGGCTTAGGATCTCCGTTGTCTCTTATATCAGTTCGGGACCGGTGATTTGAACGTCTCCAATCTCGTGCCAACAAATAGGCGAACGACACTTTCGGCCATACAATGCTTCAAATGGAGCCATTTGAATACTAGCGTGATAACTATTGTTGTATGAGAATTCTACCAAAGGTAAGTGCGAATCCCAATTGCCGCCAAAATCGATTACGCAAGAACGAAGCATATCCTCCAAAGTTTGGATTTGTACGTTCGGTTTGACCATCAGACTGAGGACGAAAAGCAGTGCTGAGGTTAAGAGAGTGCCAAGGGCGGATTGAAATGTTTGCCAAAGGCGAGAGGTGAAACGAGCGTCGCGAATCAGAGATAATATCGAGAGGAGTACCATGACGACTGATGACTTCATCCGTGTAGATACGAGCTAATTTCTCACTTTGTAATCTTCACAAATGGCGAGGAAGTGAGCGGATTTGGTCAATCGGTCAATGATATCCCAGATGTTGTCATGACCAGATGAGGTATGAGGCAATTTAGTGATAAAATCCATGGCAATGCTATCCCATTTCCAGACAGGGACTTCTGGTTATTCGAGTAAACCAGAGGGACGTTGATGTTCGGCCATGACTTAGAACACGTAAGACACTTTGAGACGTAAAGGGCGATATCTTTCTTCATTCCAGGCCACCAATAAGATGCTCGATGTAACAACCCTCAAAAATATTCCCAGCAATAACCCGTAATTAAAACCCCTGTATGCGCGATGAAAGTTGGATACTCGATCATAAAACTTAGCGGTTAAGAAACTTGGTGATTGACGAACCAACCGACACAAAAGAACCCATATTAGATTCACAATTTAAAAACCACCAAGTGGAATCAAGACCCGAGCATATGTGACAAGAACCAACACGAAAATCGAGAAAAACACCCGATTGGAGAAAAAGGTGGCCAGGGACACGTGTCACGACATCGCGCCACGTGTCTGACCTACGTGGACACGTGGCAGACTTATGCTAGGCCGACCGCCCCGCGCGTCATGCCAGAATCCAGGTATCCCGCCGACGCGCGGGGGATATCCAGATGGGCTATATAACCAGCAGCGTGGGACTGAAGTTTCTGCACAAAATCGATCGAGAAACTCGTTCGTATACTCCCTCTAGCCCTGTTCTCTTGCAAACGCCCCCTAAACCCCTAAACCTGATAAACTGCGCGTTGTAAGTGTTTTAACCCTAATCACTGATTCGATACTCTGTCCGATTGATCTAAAACCCAGCAACGGATGCCAAAGTGTTGCCTGTATATAAGGCTATACTTTGTAAACTACGTTGGGGTTTTGTCTCGTAATGTATCGTTAAAGTTTAAGTTGGGTTGTTTCACTAACACGGTTGCATTATAATGTCATTAGGAACTCAGAAATAACACCGGGAAGCTCTAAGATAACAACCTTAAAACTTCAAAGTGAGTCATTCTCCTTTTCTCAAATGCTTTGCAAACCCTAAATGTTTTCCAAGTTATATTACAGTGATTAAGTCTTTGTATTCTTACTGGGAAACTACTGTCAGTATGTGGGGTTTTGTATACAATACTTGATAATCTTCACTATTGGACAATGGGTTAGCCAATGAGTGATATGACCACAGTCACAGGAACTGCCACCGAGTGACAAATACTATTTAAAAATAATTTTTCTTGCTATTGGACAATGAGCTAGCCAATAATAGTTTGGTAAGATAAACAAATTAAAAACTCTTAATGCTGTGAATATAAGAATGTGTCATTTTGTACAAATTGAATGAACTCACCAGTATTTCCTGCTGACAAAAATATTTTTAAAACATGTTTTAGGTGATTTCAGTAGTTCAGATTAAGAGTTGGAATACAACACCAAAAGGCTTAAAGGAGTGGCTTATTTTATCAATTAAATAAAGAAACGTTGTTTTATGAATTCAGGTGTATCCCTTATTAAAAGCTACCTTTATAAAACATGGGCTTTATTCCCATATGTTTAATAAATAAAATCCGGTATTTCTAAACTCTGAATTTTTTTCCTAACTACGGTCCTGATGAAATTTACGCTGCAATGTTTTCAAAATAATCACTGGTACCACCTGACTGGTTCACGGCTCCCGCTCCCAGGGTGGAGTCAGGGGCCGTGACACTCGAAGATCATGATACATCTTGTCGGCGCCAGGATGAATGGAGTATCGAGATTTGTGGGCTTCGTCCATCAAGGTGTTTTTGAAGATTGAGACAGTTGGGAATCCAAATGCGATCATGGTAGTAAAGAATACCATCGGGTTTAGCTGCGAGTGGGTTTTTGACTCCACAATTTAACTCGTTATCAAGTTTACCCTCGTTAATGACGGCAAATTGCACTTGTGAATCAATTCGTTGAGTTTTCCCCACGATTTGGTAGCAACAAACACTCTTAACATGAGTTTTACGACTGAGTGCATCGGCCATGACATTCGCCTTACTAGGGTGGTAGCGAATATCGCAGTCGTAGTCGTTTAACAATTCTACCCAATGAGTTGACGCATGTTGAGTTCCTTTTGATCAAAGATATGTTGGAGGCTCTTGTGGTCGGTGAAGATCGTACACTTTGTACCATAAAGGTAGTGTCGCTAAATCTTTAATGCAAAAACAACTGCACCAAGCTCAAGGTCGTGCGTAGTATAGTTTTTCTCATGTATTTTGAGTTGTCTCTACGCGTAAGCGATAACCTTGTCACGTTGCATAAGAACACAACCAAAACCTTGGTTTGAAGCATCCCAATACACGACGAAATCGTCGTTCCCCTCGGGGAGTGTAAGGATAGGAGCATTACAAAGCATGTCCTTGAGGGTTTTAAAAGACTCCTCTTATTCGGGACCCAAAATAAAAGGTTTATCTTTTTGGGTTAAAGACGTTAAAGGAACGGCGATCTTAGAGAAGTTCGAGATGAAGCGGTGATAATACCCAGCTAGGCCAAGGAACGAACGAATTTCAGAAGGCGATTTAGGTGCATTCAATTCTTAACAGCTTCTATCATTGCGGGGTCAACATGAATACCGAGTTCATTGACGGTGTGACCAAGGAATTGAACCTCTTTTAGCCAAAATTGACACTTGGAGAATTTGGCATAAAGACGTTCGGTACGTAAAAGCTGAAGGATAAGTTGCAAATGTCGCCCATGTTCTTCTTTCGTCTTGGAGTAGATGAGAATATCGTTGATGAATACGATTACGAATTGATCAAGGAAAGGTTTACACACGCGGTTCATGAGATCCATAAATACTGCAGGCGCATTGGTCAAACCAAAAGGCATGACCACGAACTCGTAGTGTCCATAGCGTGTGCGTAAAGCAGTTTTGGGTACATCTTCCTCGGAAACTCGAAGTTAATGATAGCCAGAACGGAGGTCGACTTTTGAGAAACAAGTCGCACCTTGAAGTTGGTCAAAGAGGTCATCTATACGAGGAAGTGGATATCGGTTCTTGACTATAAGTTTATTGAGTTCACGATAGTCAATACACATCCGAAAGGATCCATCTTTCTTTTTGATGAACAAAATGGGAGCGCCCCAAGGAGAAGCACTAGGGAGTATAAAGCCTTGATCAAGAAGCTCTTGAAGTTGGCTCAATAGCTCCTGCATTTCCGAGGTGCTAAACGATAGGGAGCCTTTGCAACAGGAGTTGCGTAAGGATGAGGTCAATATGAAAGTCAACGGATCGAGGAGGCGGAGGGCCAGGGAGATCCTCGGGAAAGACATCGGGGAAATCGCAAACAACAGGAACGTCACTTACACTCGGACCCTTGTCTTTCTTTTCCACCACGCCAGAAAGGCGAAGTACTCCTTGCGCAAGTATTTGTTTGCTTAAATACACGACAAAGCTTAAGACCTTTAGAAGGTTTCTCGCCATAGACGTGCAAAGAATCGTTTTAGGAAGGGGAAGGCGAATGAACTTCTCGAAACAGACAACTTCAGCATGAACTCGCCTAAGCCAATCCATGTCTACTATGATATCGAAGCTTTCCAATTGCATGGGAATGAGGTCAATCGAAAACGTATGATCGTTAAGATTTAAGGAGCAATTAGAAAGGACGGAATCCACGGTGATGGATTTCCCGTTAGCGACTTCGACAGTGAAAGAATTAGGCAATTTGGAATGTTCGCACTTAAGTAAAGGTTCAAATTCGATAGACACAAAACTTTTATCGGCACCAGTATCAAACAGACATGAAGCATAAATATGGTTGACAAGGAACGTACCAGTAATGATGTCATTGGAGTTTTGAGCCTGAGCGGAGGTAAGCATGAAAGCTCGTCCTTTAGCAGACTGAGGCTGCTGTTGCTGTTGTTGTTGAGGCTACTGATTGAGTAGAGGACACGAATTGGCGAGTTGGTTGGGATCGCCACATTTGTAACACGCTCGCACAGGAGCATTCTGACGTTGAGGTTGAGGTAGGTTCGGGTTAGGGTTATGCATGATGGCTTGGTTGTTTTGGGGTTGGCGAAAATGGCTAGCAAAATGCCCTATTACAGTTGGCGCATTTCCGAAATGGGGTGGATGGGAGATGATGGTAAGTGCACCGTTCACATTTAGGCCAAGTACTGGTGTAATTTCGCTTGGGTGGCTCGGTGTTTTGGGTAGTGGAGACGACGTTTAGTGGTGTAGGGGCAGGCGGAGTAACAACCGCATTATTCTGAATAGAAGCTTTCCGCTTCTTGTTCCTTTGGTTGTTGTTTTGTTTCTTGGCTTGGGAGGGAGGTCGTTCGGTAGTGGTGATGGCATCAGTGATGGCTTGGTGGGCAAGCTTCGTGGAGACCTTGTCGTAGGCTCCATGACGAATGCAGTGTGGTTCATCTCAATTGTGATGCTATAAGCATCTTCGAGAGTTTTGGGGCTAGCAGCGGCGACATGGTTTGTTAATACCGGCGAGAGGCAACGAATGAGCTTGGCGATTGCCTTGGGTACGGTATCCACTTGCCCAGGGCAAAGGGTACTTAACTGTTTGAAGCGTGTGATCAATCCTTCAGCGTCGCTCCCCTGTTGGGTGAGATTCCAGAATCCGTTTTCGAGTTTCTGGATCTCGTGAGGAGGACAGAATTGGTCCTTCATGAGCTTCTTCAGCTCTTCCAAAGGTAATGCGTATGCTGCTTCATTGCCACGCTGTAACAATTCGGAAATTTGTTGTTATCTTTTTCCTTGTTATCCATTGTATCTATCCTTTGTAAATCCGAGATTCGCTTATTAACGAAATTTATGTTAACTAATTATAATTATGTATATTATATCGCATCTAATCGCTTATTAAATCGCATCGCCTATCTCATCGCATCGCAAATCGCAGTTACATTTTGTGGTTTTATATTATTTATGTGTTACGTGTGTTTGTGGTTATGTTTACGCTCGCTATCGCATCGCTCTCGCACACTCGAATCGCTAAATCGCACTATTATATCAAATATAACGCTTAACGCTTCGCTTATGACGCTTAATATAACTAACTAATGCGAATCGAATAGCCAAACAAACTTTTAACGCGAAACAAACGAAGAAAACCCAAGATTGGGCAAGTTCGCTCGAACTTGGGTGACCCCAAGTTCGGCCGAACTTGGCTGACCAAACTCAATTTCTTCATCAAACCACAATTCCGCTCGAACTTGTATATACATGTACAAGTTCGGCCGAACTTAGCTGTTTATCCTTGAAACCCCTACAGGTGTCACACCCTGACCCGTGGCGGAAATGGTAGTCGGGGCATGATTGGGTTTTCATCAAAGCTCATGACATTTACTATAAAGTGTCATATTTATTATTTCTTTTTAAAGAAGAAGTTACAATAAACATACAAGCACCACATGTTCAAATACATTTTTCATGACTTCTTTATTTTTCTTCTAAGGCAATTTCTTATGTGTTCCTTGCTTCAACCTGTCCACCTGTATCATGTGTAAAAATAGGGTTTTGGGTCAACAAAAGTTGGCGAGTGAATCTTATGAAAACATTTGAACGAATTTATTATATTGGTTATAAAAAGGTGCATAACCACATATGAGTAAACGTAAATGTAAATTTAATCACAATACACATAATATCAATTAATGCACACGCACACACCAAATGATGAACAATGAGATCAAGGCTCAATCAAACGGAGCCGATCTAATGAGGCACGCGATGTTCAACTCGTCTCCCACGAGGAACTGATGGGCCTAATGAATGATTTGCACGCAACTTGACAAAATGTAAACACACATCACAACAAACAACATTTACATCACAAGTTTAGATCATATAATGGTGATAGCACAAGTTTGAATAAACAAAATAATTAAAGCGACACATGATACACCCCAAAACATGAATAAAAAGGGGAATTTGTAAGAATTCACTCACAGTGGGTGCGTTCCTTGATAATGATGAATGCGCACGAATTTATGATTCAACCGACGAGGGAAAACTAACCTAAATAATAACGTAATAATTCGATAAATAAATAAATTTCATTTGAAATTATATTTTTAATTAGTGCTCTTAATGAGATTTTTAGATTTATTTTTGTGAATTTAATGCAAATTTTTAGGCTTTAAAACCCTATTTTGAGGTATTTTTAACGAATTTTCAAAGAAAATAAAAAGGATTTTTAATTAAAAAAATTACCCTTTTTCCTAGGGTTGACTGGTCAACGGCCGGTTCAACCGGTTTAATTGTAGGCAGCGTGTGAGGTTCGAACTCGTGACCTCCCGTATACGTTCACACAGCTCTACCAACTGAGCTAAATACGTTCACACACCACCGCTGGACTGTGTGTCTAACCCGGTTAAATACTCGCTTTTATTTATATTTAAACACTATCTCGACTTCATCTTTTTCACCATTTAAGACCCAGAATCATAATTTCGACTGAGACATGCTTAATCAGTTTTGGTGAATCGTTTTAGTTTTAAAACATGCTAGATAATGAATTACAGAGGTTTTAAAGGATTATACCGACTAGAAGGATGCTCTCGATTTTCCGGCGAGTAACTGAGGATTCCGGCGACTTGCAGGGACAGCTTCAGAGTGTTTTAGCGAGAGTTTAAGAGAGAGTTTGAGAGATTGAACGAGTTTTAGAACTGGTTGTAGTTGCTATTTATAGGCAGATGATTGCCAAGTTTACGGTTTTAAAATCTTGATTTGAAATCATTGATTTCAATTGGTTTCATAACAAATTGAATTGTCTTGCGGTTATAACTGATTTTCAACATCAGTTACACACGCTTTCTCAATCGGAGACCAATAATTTAGCTTGATTGTTTGAATTTGAGCTTGTCGGCCGTTACTGATTTAGCCAAAATTCGAATTTGCCGGCTGACCTTTGATTGAGTATAAAACATAGTTGTTTTGGTTTTAGAAACAAGTGGTGTGTGTGGCTCGGTGGTCTATGCTGTGTGTGTGTTTGATGGGGACCCGGGTTCGAACCCGGTTGCCCTATTGTATATTTTGTATTTTTAACCTTATTTATTAACTTTATTATTTTTATTTAATGTTTTAGTTCTTTTTAATTTATTTATAAACTATAAATTAATAACTCGGATTAAATGGTAAAAAAAATATACTTAACAAGACTTCAAATTTAATACTTGATTTATTTGAACGAATCGGGTTTTGAAACCCTTTTTTTACGGATGTTACAGTATCCCCTACTTTTAGAAATTTCTTCCCGAAATTTTTATTTAGTGGTATATTTGACTTGAAGGGAGGGTGTTTTAATTTGACAATTACATAATCAGAAGAGGGTGGAAGTTTAAATTTTATTTGAGGCGGTAACGTTCCTAGTAAGGGTTGAATACTCTGCTACATGAATCGCGTTTTGATGCCTAAAGTATAAAAATGCGGAACATGGATAAACAAAGTTGATTGACTAGGTATGATCTCATGCATAAGAGTTTTGTGAGAATTGATACGTTTGAAAAGATAAGGTTATATCATATAACAAGACTTCAACCATGACGATATTAAAACCTACACGGAACTTCTCATAACCTCCTGACAGTGCTTTTGACCCTTTGACATGAATACTTTTATATAGGAAGTACCAGCGGCGTATCCACCATATCCTTGTCAAATTTTCATTGGCTTTGTCAGTAAGTTATAATTAGTTCCATGTGACTCTAAAATCTACAAAACAACCACAACAGCCAAAACTTGAGTCTCGAATCTGAAAGGTTACATGACTGAATGATGACAGTACCTCTCTCGTTTGTTATGATGAAGGGGCCAGTCTATGTAAAAGTGAGACACAACCCAACTTCTTTAAATGATGAGATCGAGATACGTCGAGATGTATGATGATATGAATGTTAAATCAATGAGTATAAAACAAAACTGTAATATCAATTCGCATTAAAATTTTTGGATACATAAATTCCCAGTTTACAACTGGGATACGTAAAGATTGAGATAACATAAAGAAAACATAAGAACTAGACGGTTGGAGTTGAGTCTTGATTCTTGGTGAAGGAAGGCTAGTTGGGTGGTTCGTTTGGGCCGTTATTATCTTCAACAGGATTGGCGTTGATGTTGTAAGCTCTTCCTCTTGCTGGTGGCCTAGTGGTTATGTTCTCTTGATTTGCTTGGTTAACTGGGTTAGCTTGAGCTTGGGCGTTTATGATGTTAACCGATCGAGGGCACGTGTTTCTAAAATGGGTAGGGTCGCCACAATTAAAACAAGCTCGAACATATGGAACTATGGGGTATTGAGGTTGTTGATATGATTGGATCATGTTTTGGGTAAGGGGTGAAGCTTGGTTTTGAGGGGCGCGACAAGTCTTGCTCAAATGACCATAACGCCCACAATTAGCACACAGTCGACAAGGTATGGTAGATGGATGGTGATAAAAACAGGTGTTGCATTGAGTGTGAGGTCCAATGTAAGGTTTCTTATTTAGGTAAGTAGTGTTGGGTGCTACTTGAGTGATTGGGATAGCTTGGAGGGGTACGGCTTGTGAAGCTGGTTGATTGCGTTGGGTGACAGCGAAAGTTTGCCCATCTCGTTTTCTCTTAGAAGTGGGTTGAGAAGAGGATTCGGTTTGGGTGGAGTTTGAGGCTTCGGTTGATGCTTTATCCTTCTTCTTATCCTCCTTGAAGTCTTTATTCCGTATGCGGTTTTCGGTGAGCTCTATAGCTAACTCCATTGCTGCTTCCAAAGTTGCAGGTGTGGTACTGATTACAGGTCTTGAATTTTTGAAGGAAGACCTTGAATGTAGTGCTCTATCAAACGGTAGAGGGGAGCGAACAAGTTGGGGACCATCTGATTTAACTTAAGGAATCTCTTGTTGTATGTGGTATGGTCGCCCTCCTCTTGTTTCAAAGAGTAGAACTCATCTTCTAATTTCTTGATTTCGCTTCTTGGACAGAAACGTCTTGTCATGATCTCCCTCAACTCTTCCCAAGTCAAGGTTATAGCATCCTCAGCACCTCGCTTGCCCTTCTCTGTATTCCACCATGTAAGTGCCACTCTGAACAAACGACCGGTAGCATATCGCACCTTGCGATCATCGGGGCAGTCGCAATTGAGAAAAGTGTTCTCCATCTCCTCAAACCAATGGAGGAGAGCGGTGACACCATCAGTCCCTTCGTAGTTTGGAGGATTGCAGGATTTGAAATGCTTGAAGGTGCATTTAGTGGTATTTGGGGGAAGGCTGACAACGTTTTGATTTTCTTGGTTGATTTGGTTGACGGGATTAGCGGTAAGGGCTTGTTGAACTTAAACTACGATGTTGGGTATTACGGCGGCCATTTGTTGAGCGATTTGGGAAGCCATGCGCTCGCGGGATTTTCCTGATCTCATACCTCTACGAGAGAGACTAGAAGACATCTACAAGGAATACGTATCGAGAGTATGAGTTTGACGTTTTAGGTGTCATGTGTCATATTTAGAAATGAATATTCACAAAACAAATGAAGAAAATAAATTTGCTACATCCATAGGATGTCTTGGGCTTTGCTCATGTTTGGGCTCCCATATGTCCCCTTACTTGGCCTTGGTAGTCATGTGGGCCCCCATGACTACTGGGCTCTGGTAGGATTCATATTGATGTTGGCCTGTTAACACTTGCGCCACCCGAATGAAAATCGTTAAAACATGACAGCAAAGTATAAGGTCGGATGGTGTCCTGGTATGGACACAATGACAACTCAAAGTAGGGTTAGTTCGAACGACGTTTGGTGTGGCATGCTTTGGCCTAATAGGTCCTTCGTACTCTCATCGTTAGTCCCCAGGTAGGCAAACTGGTCCGTTATATTGGATTTATACGAATACCAACCTAGACAGGACGTTTCGACTACCGGTACTTGTACCCTTCCAGTTACTACATGCCCGTCGTAGAACTCACTTTGATGAGATTGAAAAACGAAAAATGCCACAAAATCTTGAATAAAGGAAATATGAGGATGATTTGAATATGTGAACATTGAAATATGCGTGATGAATGTATATGTAAGCATGTTATGTTTGACAACAAATATAATTCATTAAGTATCACACAAAATGATAGTGGAAGTGTTTGCATGCATTTGTGTGTAATAAATATGAAACAAATAAACATCATGAGTTTGCATGTAACAACATAAACATTTAAAATCTAATCAACTATACTATAGGCTCTAAGGGTCTAATAACCTATCCTATATCCCTATAGTCAAAAGCTCTGATACCAATCTGTCACACCCTGACCCGCAGCGGAAATGGTATGGGTTTTCATCAAAGCTCATGACATTTACTATAAAGTGTCATATTTATTATTTCTTTTTAAAGAAGAAGTTACAATAAACATACAAGCACTACATGTTCAAATACATTTTTCATGACTTCTTTATTTTTCTTCTAAGGCAATTTCTTATGTGTTCCTTGCTTCAAACTGTCCACCTGTATCATGTGTAAAAATAGGGTTTTGGGTCAACAAAAGTTGGCGAGTGAATCTTATGAAAACATTTGAACGAATTTATTATATTGGTTATAAAATGGTGCATAACCACATATGAGTAAACGTAAATGTAAATTTAATCAAAATACACATAATATCAATTAACGCACACGCACACACCAAATGATGAACAATGAGATCAAGGCTCAATCAAACGGAGCCGATCTAATGAGGCACGTGATATTCAACTCGTCTCCCACGAGGAACTGATGGGCCTAATGAATGATTTGCACGCAACTTGACAAAATGTAAACACACATCACAACAAACAACATTTACATCACAAGTTTAGATCATATAATGGTGACAGCACAAGTTTGAATAAACGAAATAATTAAAGCGACACATGATACACCCCAAAACATGAATAAAAAGGGGAATTTGTAAGAATTCACTCACAGTGGGTGCGTTCCTTGATAATGATGAATGCGCACGAATTTATGATTCAACCGACGAGTGAAAACTAACCTAAATAATAACGTAATAATTCGATAAATAAATAAATTTCATTTGAAATTAATATTTTTAATTAATGCTCTTAATGAGATTTTTAGATTTATTTTTGTGAATTTAATGCAAATTTTTAGGCTTTAAAACCCTATTTTGAGGTATTTTTAACTAATTTTCAAAGAAAATAAAAAGGATTTTTAATTAAAAAAATTACCCTTTTTCCTAGGGTTGACTGGTCAACGGCCGGTTCAACCGGTTTAATTGTAGCCAGCGTGTGAGGTTTGAACTCGTGACCTCCCGTATACGTTCACACAGCTCTACCAACTGAGCTACGTGTCTAACCCGAAATAATCTCGTTTTTAATTATATATATATACAAATTAGATTAATTCATATTTTGTTTTTATTTAAAAAGCTTTAATAATTTCCAAAACCGGTTACAGAAGCAGGAATCGAACTCGGGACCTACGGTTCGTGTGCACACAGCCCAACCAGTTGGGCTGTGTGTCTAACCCGCAATAAACACTGATTTATATTAATTTTATATACATGTTATGAGTTGATCTGAATAAGTTTAAAAAGTGTTGGTTTTATTTCAGAAAATCGGAAACATGTGCGACTCGAACCCGGGACGTGTGCTTTGTAATTGCTCACAGTCCACCGCTGGACTGTGTGTCTAACCCGGTTAAATACTCGCTTTTATTTATATTTAAACACTATCTCGACTTCATCTTTTTCACCATTTAAGACCCAGAATCATAATTTCGACTGAGACATGCTTAATCAGTTTTGGTGAATCGTTTTAGTTTTAAAACATGCTAGATAATGAATTACAGAGGTTTTAAAGGATTATACCGACTAGAAGGATGCTCTCGATTTTCCGACGAGTAACTAAGGATTCCGGCGACTTGCAGGAACAGCTTCAGAGTGTTTTAGCGAGAGTTTAAGAGAGAGTTTGAGAGATTGAACGAGTTTTAGAACTGGTTGTAGTTGCTATTTATAGGCAGATGATTGCCAAGTTTACGGTTTTAAAATCTTGATTTGAAATCATTGATTTCAATTGGTTTCATAACAAATTGAATTGTCTTGCGGTTATAACTGATTTTCAACATCAGTTACACACGCTTTCTCAATCGGAGACCAATAATTTAGCTTGATTGTTTGAATTTGAGCTTGTCGGCCGTTACTGATTTAGCCAAAATTCGAATTTGCCGGCTGACCTTTGATTGAGTATAAAACATAGTTGTTTTGGTTTTAGAAACAAGTGGTGTGTGTGGCTCGGTGGTCTATGCTGTGTGTGTGTTTGATGGGGACCCGGGTTCGAACCCGGTTGCCCTATTGTATATTTTGTATTTTTAACCTTATTTATTAACTTTATTATTTTTATTTAATGTTTTAGTTCTTTTTAATTTATTTATAAACTATAAATTAATAACTCGGATTAAATGGTAAAAAAAACATACTTAACAAGACTTCAAATTTAATACTTGATTTATTTGAACGAATCGGGTTTTGAAACCCGTTTTTTTACGGATGTTACAACAGGTTCGCGCGAACTTGTACAATTTTGTACAAGTTCGGCCGAACTTGACTCCTCAGCCCCTACTTTTTGCCTTCACCTATAAATACCCAGCTCTATCCCTTCATTTGAACTTGTTGCAAGTTCGCCCAGAGCTCTCAAACCCGAAACCCTTTGTTTTCTAAGTAAGAATCAAACTGATTTCAACTACAACGATGTTTATCAACGGTTTACAACGATTTTGGCACAAGGCATTGCCTTCGTTTTCATCAAATCTCTTCTGTTTACGAAAATCTTCATCTTTTTTCATAAAACTTCTGCTTTCCACTCAGATCTATGTTTAGATCTGAGCAAAACCTTTTAAAGCCTTGATTTTTACACCATTTTCGGACTAATGACGTATGTTTCATTCACTTTTGAGTGGAACGAGGCGTTGTCGAAGCTAGATCTCAGATCCGGAAGCACAAGGATGAAATCGTCACTTTACATAAGATGGACTAACCCGTACGAACCTTCAAGTTCGCCCGGATTAGCTCGAGTTTCTGTAAAATGGCTAAGTTCGCTCCAAAAGACCTCTCCGGCCTAAGCTTTACTCAGTGGCTTAAGGTTGGAGGGATCGACACTCGATTTCCTCAGCAAACGACGCGAAAACGCAAGATTTTAGACCCGAAAACATCAAGTTCGCTCGAGATTGCGCTGATTTTGACAAACACAGTAGCCAAGTTCGCTCGAACTTGGCCTCAAGGGGGTCAAGTTCGGCCGAACTTGAGTGGGAATGCTCAAACTTTCTTCAGAAACCTCCCAAATTCACTCGAACTTGTCAAGTGATGTGCGTGAATTAAATATATTTTTATTATTATAATTTTTGTTCACACAGATTAGGTTTTAAAATAGTTTTTACTTAAAACCAACTACACACACATAGGGTAAGTGTACCCGTCAGGTGGTAGTATAGTTCACTGGTAAGAACCGGATATCAATCCGTGGACTCGGTGTCTCAGTACTGAATTTTCGTTACTTTAAACCTGTTTCGATCAATGAGTTTATTTCTTGATTGTTTTTAAACTATCATGCAAGGATAAAAATTAACTAAATGAATTAACAAGAACAATATCTAAGAAAGGTTGCTTGAATTAAGTATCCACTAATAAACATATGACAACTTTTAAGGAAAACTAATGGTGATGCAAGTCTTAGAATCAACTAAGTTTCCAATCAAGGTCCCCTAATTTTATAAATCTTGGGAAAGTTATAATGAACAACATTTTAATCACCTAAGATTCATTCTTTAAGTTCTCTTGCTAAATTGATGTTAATCTTTAATAATGAGTTAATTGTTGATCAAAACTCCTAACTCTACAAATTAAGGAAAAGTAACATGAACAACACATTAATCACCCTAACTTGGTTTCAAGTAAATGATATCTTCAACAAGCTCTTGACATGAATCACAAGCATGGTCATGCTAAACAACAACTTTGGCCTAAATCATCAATCCAACATGAACACAAACCATAGAATTCATATAAACAATCATAAGATCTTTACAAATCCAAATGCAAGAATTCATACTCATATTCAAATCATCATCCTAATCATGTTAGCAATTACCATTCATAGTTTCATGCTATGAATCAAAACAATCAACTAACAAGATTCAATAATCATAATCTCTACATGGGCTTTCCAACACTACATGTAAATTTTTATGATCAAACATTCAAGAATAATAACTTTAAACATGAACATGCATTCCAAGAAACTTGAATAAATACCATCATGGAGATTAACATACAATAATCACCACATCTATTTCCATATTGTCAAGTGTTCATTAGCTTCAACAAGATTCAAACAACACAATTGTTTAGCCTAGAAGGCTCATGATAACTAAGACAAACATAAAGTAATATGGATTGTGCATGAATAACAAGTGAAATACTAGTGTTTAAGACAAGGTAATTAGCTAAATGAGTTGGATTATCAAGTGATACAACCTCCTAAAGGCTCCTTCTTCAATCTCCAAGCTTCCAAGATTAACTTCTTGAGAGAGAAATCCACCCAAATGCTCCAACTCCCCTTCAAATGAGCTGAATTCACGTATTTAAGCTACTGGGCATTTGGCACGACCGTGCCACCATTTGGCACAGTCGTGCTTGGTAAGTGTCAGGTGCCTTTCTGAGTTGTTGACCAAGTTTGATGCCAAATCCGGAAAGATCCCGCTAAATTTTCCCGAGGTGGCACGACCGTGCCACTATTTGGCACGGTCGTGCTTATCGATATCGCACTCGGAAATGACTAAGTTGAACTCGGAAACTAGCTGATCAGAGCCTGTGATTGCACGCGCACGGTCGTGCTTGGGGTTGGCACGGTTGTGCCAAGTGTTGATTTGGCTCGGATTGTGTAGTCTTATGATAGTGCTTGTGATAGTGCCGCCTTCTTGATGCTTGGCACGGCCGTGCCATATCTGGCAATTTGGCAGAACTGTTCCATTTTTGCTCCAATTTGCTCCAAAAGCCTTTGTTTCTTTAACGGGCCGAAGCCCGGACCTGCATTTTCACAAATAACTCAAATGAGTTGATCTGAATAAGTTTAAAAAGTGTTGGTTTTATTTCAGAAAATCAGAAACATGTGCGACTCGAACCCGGGACGTGTGCTTTGTAATTGCTCACAGTCCACCGCTGGACTGTGTGTCTAACCCGGTTAAATACTCGCTTTTATTTATATTTAAACACTATCTCGACTTCATCTTTTTCACCATTTAAGACCCAGAATCATAATTTCGACTGAGACATGCTTAATCAGTTTTGGTGAATCGTTTTAGTTTTAAAACATGCTAGATAATGAATTACAGAGGTTTTAAAGGATTATACCGACTAGAAGGATGCTCTCGATTTTCCGGCGAGTAACTAAGGATTCCGGCGGCTTGCAGGGACAGCTTCAGAGTGTTTTAGCGAGAGTTTAAGAGAGAGTTTGAGAGATTGAACGAGTTTTAGAACTGGTTGTAGTTGCTATTTATAGGCAGATGATTGCCAAGTTTACGGTTTTAAAATCTTGATTTGAAATCATTGATTTCAATTGGTTTCATAACAAATTGAATTGTCTTGCGGTTATAACTGATTTTCAACATCAGTTACACACGCTTTCTCAATCGGAGACCAATAATTTAGCTTGATTGTTTGAATTTGAGCTTGTCGGCCGTTACTGATTTAGCCAAAATTCGAATTTGCCGGCTGACCTTTGATTGAGTATAAAACATAGTTGTTTTGGTTTAGAAACAAGTGGTGTGTGTGGCTCGGTGGTCTATGCTGTGTGTGTGTTTGATGGGGACCCGGGTTCGAACCCGGTTGCCCTATTGTATATTTTGTATTTTTAACCTTATTTATTAACTTTATTATTTTTATTTAATGTTTTAGTTCTTTTTAATTTATTTATAAACTATAAATTAATAACTCGGATTAAATGGTAAAAAAAATATACTTAACAAGACTTCAAATTTAATACTTGATTTATTTGAACGAATCGGGTTTTGAAACCCTTTTTTTACGGATGTTACAGTATCCCCTACTTTTAGAAATTTCGTCCCGAAATTTTTATTTAGTGGTATATTTGACTTGAAGGGAGGGTGTTTTAATTTGACAATTACATAATCAGAAGAGGGTGGAAGTTTAAATTTTATTTGAGGCGGTAACATTCCTAGTAAGGGTTGAATACTCTGCTACATGAATCGCTTTTTGATGCCTAAAGTATAAAAATGCGTAACATGGATAAACAGAGTTGATTGACTAGGTATGATCTCATGCATAAGAGTTTTGAGAGAATTGATACGTTTGAAAAGATAAGGTTATATCATATAACAAGACTTCAACCATGACGATATTAAAACCTACACGGAACTTCTCATAACCTCCTGACAGTGCTTTTGACCCTTTGACAAGAATACTTATATATAGGAAGTACCAGCGGCGTATCCACCATATCCTTGTCAAATTTTCATTGTCTTTGTCAGTAAGTTATAATTAGTTCCATGTGACTCTAAAATCTACAAAACAACCACAACAGCCAAAACTTGAGTCTCGAATCTGAAAGGTTACATGACTGAATGATGACAGTACCTCTCTCGTTTGTTATGATGAAGGGGCCAGTCTATGTAAAAGTGAGACACAACCCAACTTCTTTAAATGATGAGATCGAGATACGTCGAGATGTATGATAATATGAATGTTTGATCAATGAGCATAAAACAAAACTGTAATATCAATTCGCATTAAAATTTTTGGATACATAAATTCCCAGTTTACAACTGGGATACGTAAAAGAATCAATCAGCAACAAAATTATAACAAAAACGGACCTCTGGACAGTTGGCACGGTCGTGCCTGGGTTTGACACGGTCGTGCGTGGTTTTATGAAGTTTCTAGAAAAATTATGAAGTTCTGGGTTTATTCTTCAAGTGGCATGGTCGTGCCTGGATTTGGCACGATCGTGTTTGACCTGGTTCTGACCGATTTCTGGGCGAGTGTTGAAGATCTGGAATTTCTTATGAAGGGCACGATCGTGCCAGGCCTTGGCACGGTCGTGCTTGACCGATTTTCTGGGCAAATTATGATAACAGTCACAAAATTATGAACGACACGATGGTGCCAACCCTTGGCACGGTCGTGCGTGACGTAATCCAGATTCTCAAAATCGCTCAAAACGCACCCAAAAACCCGATTTTTCCATCTTTTTGCTTAGGGGTTTTGTAAATCGGTCACTTATGGTCAATAACAACACAAAAAACACTAAAAACTTGCTTGAATAGGGTGATTTAGACCAAGCCCTAAAAACAAAACATAAACTACCATGAAGAACAAACCCTAAGACTAAAGAACTTAACAAAGAAGGAGCAAGATTCGTACCTGGAATGATTGTTGGGATGAAAGAAACTAGTAATCTTGGAGGAAGCTAGGAGATGCAAGGGATTCGTGAGTGCTTTGAATGGGTTCAAGAGATTAAGAAGGAGAGGTTAAAGGAAAGTGGTTGAATGTATTATTGGTGGGTGCTATTATTGGTTCTGCAAAGGGGCTGACACTAGCAGGTCTGGTATTGCTAGATTTTTCGTTTGATAGTGCTCGATTTTAGATTTTTTTTTATTTTGAAAAACATAGTTTGTACAAAAATTAATTTAGAAACTAAAGGGTGGAAATAAAAATGAGAATTAAATGGACTTCTTGAACCCGGGACACTAACGAAGCATCTCCTACCAAGAAAATAGCCGAACTAACATACCTGAGAGCCGGCAACAAGCACTAACATCCCTCGCGACCAGAACGAACCGCAACCTGAAAAAGAAAAACAAACAACCGACACAATATATATACAAAAATGGGCTAAGTTTATTTACGAGTCTTCAGCTAGACTCACCACCCCGCATTCATTTGTTCCTAGGGTGGAGGGTAACAACCTCCTCACTCTGATCAACGGGCCCTCCAACATAAGCCTTTAACCTATGCCCGTTGACCTTAAACGGCCATCCTCGTGACCTATCTCCACTGTCCCGTAAGGAAACACTGACCGTATAGTGTAGGGACCTGACCATCGAGACTTGAGCTTACCAGGGAATAACCTCAGACGGGAGTTGTATAACAACACACGATCACCCACTCGGAATTCTTTCTTGTCCTTCAAGCGGCTATCGTGCAATGTCTTGGTACGTTCCTTGTATAGCTTGGAGCTCTCATATGCCTCATTCCTTAGCTCCTCAATCTCGTGGATCTGCACAAACCTGTTCTCGCTCGCAAGCAGCATATCAAGATTAACTGTCTTCAAAGCCCAATAGGCTTTGTGCTCGAGCTCCACAGGAAGATGACAAGACTTTCCATAGACCAATTTAAACGGTGTGGTGCCTATAAGAGTCTTGTAGGCTGTCCGGAAAGCCCACAGTGCATCATCCAACTTCTCGGACCAATCCTTACGGCTAGAGTTAACCGTCTTCTCCAAAATCTGCTTGATACCCCGAATTAGTGACCTCGACCTGCCCACTCATCTGTGGGTGGTATGGTGTAGAAAACCGATGCTGCACACCATATCGGGACAATGCTTTCTCAAGCTGTGCATTGTAGAAATGCGTCCCACGGTCACTAATCAATGCCTTAGGGGCACCAAATCGAGCAAACAACTTCTTCAAAAATTTCACCACTACTCTAGCATCATTTGTGGGTAAAGCCTATGCTTCATCCCACTTGGACACGTAGTCAACAGCAACTAGAATATAGCGGTTACCAAAAGAAGTCGGAAAGGGACCCATGAAGTCTAGCCCCCATACATCAAAGATCTCACATACTTGGATGCCGTTTTGCGGCATCTCATGGCGTGCTGAAATGTTGCTTGCCCTCTGACAAGCATCACAAGACCTTACCCACTCATGGGCATCACGGAAGATAGTCGGCCAAAAGTATCCAGAGTCGAATACTTTCTTCGCAATGTTATTCGCTCTGTGGTGGCCTCTTATAGGTCCCTCGTGACAGTGGCGCAAAATATCTCTCGCCTCATCACCATACACGCAACGCGTGATCATCTGATCCGCTCCTACCCTAAACAAGTAAGGGTCATCCCAAAAGTAGTACTTAACATCCGCAAAGAACTTTCGTTTTTACTGATGGGTCATCCCCTTAATCAGGATGCCACTAGCTAAGTAGTTCGCGAAGTCAGCAAACCATGGGGAATCATCACTCGTCTCGATCCTCATAAGAAACTCGTGGGGGGAAATTGTCATTGATGTTAGGCCCATGAATTTCCTTCCTCTCGGAATGCTCAAGTCGAGACAAATGATCGGCTGCAAGATTTTCAGCCCCTCTCTTATCACGGATTTCAATATCAAACTCCTCCAGCAAAAGAATCCATCGTATCAACCTCGGTTTAGCATCCTGCTTGCTAAAAAGATACCGAAGAGCTGCATGATCCGTGTACACAATGGTCTTGGAAAGAACGAGATAAGACCGAAACTTATCGAATGCAAAGACCACAGCTAGGAGCTCTTTCTCTATCGTGGTGTAGTGCTCCTGAGCGTCGTTCAAAGTCTTGCTCGCATAGTAAATCGGGTGGAAGTGCTTATCTATCCTTTGACCCAAGACTGCCTCGACTGCGAAATCACTCGCATCACACATCAACTCAAAGAGTAGTTCCCAGTCGGGAGCTACCATGATCGGGGCATTCACCAACTTCTCCTTCAACAACTCGATTGCCTTAAGGCATTATCGAAGAAAAAAAACTGGGCATCCTTCTCGAGGAGCTGAGTCATGGGACGGGCGATTTTGGAAAAGTCCTTTATGAATAGCCGGTAAAAACCTGCATGACCTAGAAAACTCCTAATAGATTTCACTGATGTGGGAGGCGGAAGCTTAGAAATAGTCTCAACCTTGGCTCGATCAACCTCGAGCCCCGCCTGTGAAATCTTGTGCCCAAGCACAATGCCCTCCTTCACCATGAAGTGGCATTTCTCCCAGTTCAACACCAATTTGGCTTCTTCACACCTAGCCAACATCCTCTTCAGATTCCCGAGACACTGATCGAAAGAACTCCCAAATACAAAAAAATCATCCATGAAAACCTCCATGGAGTCCTCGATCATGTCGTGAAAAATGGCCACCATACATCTCTGATATGTGGCCGGGGCATTACACAGTCCAAAGGGCATCCGCCGATAGGCAAATATGCCGTAGGGACATGTGAATGTCGTCTTCTCCTGATCCTCAGGAGAGATGGGAATCTAAAAATAACCCGAGAAACCATCAAGGAAGCAGTAGAACATCCTACCCGACAACCTCTCCAACATCTGAACAATGAAAGGGAGTGGGAAATGATCCTTCCTCGTGGCATCATTGAGTTTGCGATAATCAATGCAAACTCTCCATCTGGTGACTGTACGAGTAAGAATCAACTCGTTTTTCTCGTTCGTCACCACTGTCATGCCTCCTTTCTTCGGGACTACCTGCACAGGGCTAACCCAAGGTGAATCAGAGATCGGATATATCAAACCTGCATCAAGAAATTTGATGACCTCTTTCTTCACAACATCCTGCATGTTTGGATTTAAACACCTCTGATGATGCACTACGGGTTTGAAGTCCTCCTCCATCAAGATCTTGTGGGTACAAAAAGATGGATTGATCCCTTTTATATCCATGATCTTCCAAGCTATCGCCTTTTTATGCTGCTTCAAAACCTCAAGCAATCTACCCTTCTCTTCTTCTGACAACCTAGCAGAGATGATGACGGGTAGTTAAGTCGCACCCTCTAAGAAAACATACTCCAAGTGATCTGGAAGTTCCTTAAGCTCAAGTGAGGGTGGATCCTCAACCGAAGGGCGTGCTTTAGGCTTACCAACGCGATCCACCACTTCAAAAACCTCGGTACGTGTGGGAGCCACATGACCTATCAGACAGGTCATCTCATCAGCAGACTGGACCATAGCAGGCGAACCAAAAGTCTCTCCTCCAATAAGCTATGTGTCCACTACTTCCTCTCAGACGTGCTATGAAGATGATCACTCACATATGTGTCAATAGTCTCGATAAAGTAGAGTGTATCATCATGACTCTGTGGATGCTGCATGGATTTCCCTATATCAAAGGTCACTTCTTCATCGTCCACCCTAAGAGTAAGTCTGCCGGTGCAGACATCGATCAACGCTCGAGCAGTGGCAAGGAATGGCCTACCTAAGATGAGAGGAACAGTTTTGTCCTCATCCATGTCCAGGATCACAAAATCAACAGGAAAGACAAACTTGTCGATCTTCACTAGCATATTCTCAACTATACCTCGAGGGTACTTCACTGAACGATCGGCTAGCTGAATGCTCATACGAGTGGGTTTTGGCTCTCCCAAGTCCAGCTTAGCAAAAACCGCATAAGGCATATGCTGGCTCCAATATCAGCTAGTGCATTGCTGACCGACAAACTACCAATCAAGCATGGGATAGTAAAACTCCCGGGATCACTCATTTTCTGTGGTATCTTTTTCTGAAGAACTACTGAACACTCCTCGTTCAAGGTCACATGCGAAAGCTCCTCAAGTTTCTTTTTGTTAGATAGAATATCTTTCAGAAACTTGGCGTACTTAGGCATTTGAGCAAGTGCCTCGACAAATGGTAGGTTTATATGAAGTTGTTTGAAAAGCTCAAGGAATTTACCGTAGTGTTCTTCCATTCTTTGCTTCTTCAACCTCCCCGGATATGGAACGGGAGGGACATACTCTCTCACTGGCTCCTTGGGACGTGCTGTACTTGCTGGGTCTCGCCTCAGTTGTACCTCTCCTGGAGACTCAGTCTCAATCTCCTCATCAACCTCATCATCAATCGGCTTTGGTGAAGCAGCCGAAGTGATGGGCTCAGTGGTCTTGCCGCTTCTCAACGTGATGGCCTTCGCAGTAGCATTCGGATTAGGCTCCGTATTGCTTGGAAGGCCCCCCTGTTGTCTCTTAGACAACATCTTGGTAATCTGCCCAACTTGGTTCTCTATGGTCTGCATGGAAGCCTTCTGGCTTCTCAACTCACTCTTGTGCCTCGTGAAACAACCGTCATACTCCTTGAAGAGCTTTTCATTTTCGATTCTTTGAGAATTTTGACCAGCTAAGAGTTGACTAAACATTTCCTGAACACTAGGTTCATTAGTGGAAGGCATCTGCTGAGGCCGAGGTGCACCGTATCCTACAAGAGCTGGGGGGCGTGGAGCGAACCCGGGTGGATGCTGATTTGACGCTTCAGACTTCCAACTGAAATTTGGGTGATTCTTCCACCCGGATTGTAAGTATTGCTGTAGGGATTATGCTGAGGACGGTACTGGTTTCCCATAAAATCTACATGCTCGTGCGACACCTCTCTAGCCGGAAAATCGCCTACATGATATGCTCCCCCACTCGAGGAACCACTCGAGTGGATCTCCATCACTCGATCAAACTTTGAAGATAAGGCATCCATTCGTGCTGTGATGGCGGTGAAGTCATTCACGTGATGAACTCCCTGTCTAGAACTCTTCCCTCGCGATGGCTGTTGTGTCCGATTCTTCAAGGCGCATTTCTCTAAGATCTCAAATGCCTCGTTGGAATTTTTCGTGCCTATGTCTCCGCCTGAATATGTATCGACCATCATCTTCCCTTGACCATCCAAACCATGGTAGAAGATCTGACATTGTTGCCACTTGGGCAACCCGTGGTGTGGGACCTTTCTCATGAGCTCTTTAAACCGCTCCCAAGCCTCAAAGAGGGGCTCATCATCGTCCTGACGGAAGTTAAGAATCTTGGTTCTTAACCGAATAGTTTTCTCTGGGGGAAAATATTTCTGAAGGAACTTCTCAGCTAATTGATTCCACGTAGTGATAGAATCAGCTGGAAGTGAAAGAAGCCACTCTTTATCTCCATCACGTAAAGAGAACGGAAAGAGCCGAAGATGTATTGCATCCGATGATGAATCATGAATTGTGAATGTGGCACAAACCTCCAGAAACCCCGCGATATGGACACTGGGATCCTCGTGATCCTTGCCATAAAACTGAACCGCATTCTGCAGCATCGAAATGGTACCAGATTTGATCTCAAAATTATTATTATTTATTGTGGGTGCATTGATGCTCGCAGGTAAACCCTGAAGTGAAGGTTGTCCTATGTCGTTTAAGACCCTCGTTTCCTCTTCGTCTGCCATTTCTACATAAACCTCGTGAAGTGTGTCGTCTCCCAACGCGTCTGCCTCAATTGTGGCGGCCACCCTGCGGGCCCGCTCCCGCAATCTTTGATGAAAATTGCGCTCCGATTCCAATGAAGGCTCAACAACTTCAGCAACTGAGGTTGAGGACCTGCACGGCCAGTAAGGAAAAAGAAGGAACACAATGCCCTATGTATACACAAAGATAAAAAGGATTAATTAATTACATAACATATTTTTTTTTTCAATTAATCAAGTGAGACTAATAAAAACAACTAGACAAAATTTTGTACACTTTTCACAATGATTTAACAAGTAACTCCAACCATTCTTGAGAAGACCGAGTCCCCGGCAACGGCGCCAAAAACTTGATGTGCGTGGATTAAATATATTTTTATTATTATAATTTTTGTTCACACAGATTAGGTTTTAAAATAGTTTTTACTTAAAACCAACTACACACACATAGGGTAAGTGTACCCGTCAGGTGGTAGTATAGTTCACTGGTAAGAACCGGATATCAATCCGTGGACTCGGTGTCTCAGTACTGAATTTTCATTACTTTTAAACCTGTTTCGATCAATGAGTTGATTTCTTGATTGTTTTTAAACTATCATGCAAGGATAAAAATTAACTAAATGAATTAACAAGAACAATATCTAAGAAAGGTTGCTTGAATTAAGTATCCACTAATAAACATATGACAACTTTTAAGGATAACTAATGGTGATGCAAGTCTTAGAATCAACTAAGTTTCCAATCAAGGTACCCTAGTTTTATAAATCTTGGGAAAATTTTAATGAACAACATTTTAATCACCTAAGATTCTTTCTTTAAGTTCTCTTGCTAAATTGATGTTAATCTTTAATAATGAGTTAATTGTTAATCAAAACTCCCAACTCTACAAATTAAGGAAAAGTAACATGAACAACACATTAATCACCCTAACTTGGTTTCAAGTAAATGATATCTTCAACAAGCTCTTGACATGAATCACAAGCATGATCATGCTAAACAACAACTTTGGCCTAAATCATCAATCCAACATGAACACAAACCATAGAATTCATATAAACATTCATAAGATCTTTACAAATCCAAATGCAAGAATTCATACTCATATTCAAATCATCATCCTAATCATGTTAGCAATTACCATTCCTAGTTTCATGCTATGAATCAAATCAATCAACTAACAAGATTCAATAATCATAATCTCTACATGGGTTTTCCAACACTACATGTAAATTTTTATAATCAAACATTCAAGAATAATAAATTTACACATGAACATGCATTCCAAGAAACTTGAATAAATACCATCATGGAGATTAACATACAATAATCACCACATCTATTTCCATATTGTCAAGTGTTCATTAGCTTCAACAAGATTCAAACAACACATTGTTTAGCCTAGAAGGCTCATGATAACTAAGACAAACATAAAGTAATATGGATTGTGCATGAATAACAAGTGAAATACTAGTGTTTAAGACAATGTAATTAGCTAAATGAGTTGGATTATCAAGTGATACAACCTCCTAAAGGCTCCTTCTTCAATCTTCAATCTCCAAGCTTCCAAGATCAGCTTCTTGAGAGAGAAATCCACCCAAATGCTCAAACTCCCCTTCAAATGAGCTGAATTCACGTATTTAAGTGACTGGGCATTTGGCACGACCGTGCCACCATTTGGCACGGTCGTGCTTGGTAAGTGTCAGGTGCCTTTCTGAGTTGTTGACCAAGTTTGATGCCAAATCCGGAAAGATCCTGCTAAATTTTCCCGAGGTGGCACGACCGTGCCACTATTTGGCACGGTCGTGCTTATCGATATCGCACTTGGAAATGACTAAGTTGAACTCGGAAACTAGCTGATCAGAGCCTGTGATTGCACGCGCACGGTCGTGCTTGGGGTTGGCACGGTTGTGCCAAGTGTTGATTTGGCTCGGATTGTGTAGTCTTATGATAGTGCTTGTGATAGTGCCGACTTCTTGATGCTTGGCACGGTCGTGCCAATGGTTGGCACGGTTGTGCCATATCTGGCAATTTGGCAGAATTGTTCTATTTTTGCTCCAATTTGCTCCAAAAGCCTTTGTTTCTTTACCGGGCCGAATCCCGGACCTGCATTTCACAAATAACTCAAATGAGTATCTAAATCAATGAAAACACAATGAATTTCCGCATTAATGGGGGATATTTGACGTTTAAAAGATGTATAAATTCTTATACATCATCAAGTTTCTCAGGAAACTTCACAAGTTCGGCCGAACTTGTCACCTCTCTTATCAAAAACCCACAAGTTCGACCGAACTTGTCAAGTTTCCATAAGAAACTTGCAAGTTCGCCCGAACTTGACTCTCGTTCAGCAAAACATAGCAAGTTCGCTTGAACTTGCCTACTGCCCAACTCAAACCTAACCGTTTCAGCTGATGCACTTCCGTTCGCGTATGCAGGCTGATCCGACGTTCTCTGCAAGTCTTCTCAGATCCTCTAATCTTACCTAAATGCACCCATAGTGAGTATACTTGACCCATTTTCGCTTTAATGCACTTTTTGGGTGTTACATACGTTCCTATATCAAAATCACCTCACAAATCATCTGTTTATCACACGCGAATAATCTGATTGTGTATGCTCAATACATGATACTAGAAACGTGTGACTAGGACTTATTTTTGTTAACTTGCCTCCTTAGCTAGTATGGTACTATAGTGTGGCTTACACCCGACGGGGTCTAGTTAGGATGGACGCGCAAGCCTTCTCACGGTAGTTAGCATGAGAAATGAGCCTATGTTGTGTGAAGTGTTTTTGTGTATCATGATATGTAGTTAGATTATTTCGCGAACGCTTCTCGATTATGCTAGTAGTACTTAAACCTGTATGCTCACCTTTACTTAATTGTATTGACTTGTATTTTAACGTATGTAACAGGTTGAGGATTAGCTTGGATGCTTGGATTTAGTATTGCTTAGTTTGTTTTGTTATGTTTTAGTTCCAAGTGTAATAAATCTAGGGAAGATCGGATCAGATTTTGTATTTAAGAGATTTTTGTTGAATTGTAATGGTTGTTTGAAGATTGTATGAGTTTGACAGTATGGGATGTTAAATGTTGATTGTAGTCTTTGAATTAATCGTTATGGAATCTCTTGATCAATCTGATTCGCCTTGTACCACTACCCCGATGATTCTACCATCGGTTGGGGTGTGACAGATTGGTATCAGAGCGCCATAACCTTAGGATAATAGGTAGAATTGTCATGTTCGACCTAGTAGCATGTTTAAGTACCCGATTGACCTATCTTTGACTTAAATGTTAAACTACACGCCATAAATGCTTAAATGTGCCTTTCCTAAGGCTAAACATAACATACACGATTATGAAACGCTCGTATCTCACAAACGAGGATCAAGTTGAGATTAGGTGTGATAACCAAGAACCCTCGATGAGTTAGGAGTGATATCCAAATCTCGACGAAAATCTCCATTTCTATCTAGTGGAACGCCCGATGTGATCGGTGCGCGTAGCCACAACTAGGAATGACATTGCTAAGTTAGGGTGAAACCCGCATCTTAGTAACAAAATTCCGCTCTCCGATTTTCAATCTCACCAAAGTCTCGATTATTCCGATGACTTGGAACACGCAGTGACCAGTTTGCCTACCTGGGGACTAACGATGAGAGTACGAAGGACCTATTAGGCCAAAGCATGCCACACCAAACGTCGTTCGAACTAACCCCACTTTGAGGTATCACCGTGTCCACACCTGGATGCACTCCGAATTCCATACGTTGCATACATATTTCTCGATTTTCTCCGGGTTTTAGTGTACGTTACCAGGCTAAAACATGCGAACCATATGAAAGACCCGGTAATCATGGGGCCCACATGATTACGAAGGTGAAGTATGGCGGCATGCAAGGCCCAATTACGAGCAAAGACCAAGACATCCTATGGATGTAGTAAATTTATTATTCATCATTTATTTTATGAATGTTCATTCCTAAATACGACACATGACCCCTAAAACGTCAATCTCATACTCTTGATACGTATTCCTTGTAGATGTCTTCTAGTCTCGCTCGTAGAAAAATGAGATCAGGAAAATCCCGCGAACGCATGGCTGCCCAAATCGCTCAACAAATGGCGGCTGTAATACCCAACATCATAGTTCAAGTTCAACAAGCCCTTACCGCTAATCCCGTCAACCCAATCCACCAAGAAGATCAAAACATTGTCAATCCTTTCCCAAAAGTCACTAAATGCACCTACAAACATTTCAAATCCTGCGATCCTCCAAAATACGAAGGGACTGAAGGTGTCACCGCTCTCCTTCATTGGTTTGAGAAGATGGAAAACACCTTTCTCAATTGCGACTGCCCCGATGATCGCAAGGTGCGATATGCTACCGGTCGTTTGTTTGGAGTAGCACTTACATGGTGGAATACAGAGAAGGCCAAGCGAGGTACTGAGAATGCTATGACTTTGACTTGGGAAGAATTGAGGGAGATCATGACAAAACGTTTCTATCCAAGAAGCGAAATCAAGAAACTAGAGGATGAGTTCTATTCTTTGAAACAAAAGGAGGGCGACCACACCACATACAACAAGAAATTTCTTGAGTTAAATCAGATGGTCCCCAACTTGTTCACTCCCCTCTACCGTTTGATCGAGCACTACATTCGAGGTCTTCCTTCAAAAATTCAAGACTCTGTAATAAGTACCACACCTGTAACCTTGGAAGCAGCAATGAAGTTAGCTACAGAGCTCACCGAGAACCGAATCCGGAACAAAGACTTCAAGGAGGAGAAGAAGAAGGATAAAGCATCGACTGAAACCTCCAACTCCACCCAAACCGAATCCCCATCTCAACCCATTTCTAAGAGAAAATGAGACGGGCAACTTTTCGCTGTCACCCAACGCAACCAACCAGCCTCGCAAGCCGTACCCCTCCAAGCTATCCCAATCACTCAAGTAGCACCCAACTTAACATACCCAAATAAGAAACCTTACCTTGGACCTCACCCTCAATGTAACACCTGTTTTTATCACCATCCATCTACCTTGCCTTGTCGACTATGTGCGAATTGTGGACGCTATGGTCATTTGAGCAAGGTTTGCCGCACCTCTCAAAACCAAACCTCACCCCCTACTCAAAACATGATCCAAACATATCAACAACCCCAATACCCCATGTTTCCATATGTTCGAGCTTGTTTTAATTGTGGCGACCCTACTCACTTTAGAAACACGTGCCCTCGATTGGTTAACATCATAAACGCCCAAGCTCAAGCAAACCCAGTTAACCAAGCAAATCAAGAAAACCAAACCACTAGGCCACCAGCAAGAGGAAGAGCTTACAACATCAACGCCAATCCTGTTGAAGATATTAACGGCCCAAACGAACCACCCAACTAGTTTTCTTCACCAAAAATCAAGATTCAACTCCAACCGCTTAGTTTTTATGTTTTCTTTATGTTATCTCAATCTTCACGTATCTCAATCATAAATTGGAAATTTATCCAAGAATCGTAATGCGAATTTCTATTTCAGTTTTGTTTTATATTCATTGATTTAACATTCATCATACATCTCGACGTATCTCAATCTCATCATTTAAAGAAGTTGGGTTGTGTCTCACTTTTACCTAGGCTAACCCCTTCATCATAACAAACGAGAGAGGTACTGTCATCATTCAATCATATATACCTTCAGATTTGAGACTCAAGTTTTGGTTGTTGTGTTTGTTTATGTTTTAGAGTCACATAGAACTAATCATAATTTACTGATAAAGCCAATGAAAATTTGACAAGAATATGGTGGATACGCCGCTGGTACTTCCTATATATAAGTATTCTTGCCAAAGGATCAGAGGCATTGTCAGGCGGTTATGAGAAGTTCCATGTAGGATTTAGTAATATCATGGTTGAAGTTTGTTTTATACTCACTGTTTTAGCATTCATATCATCATACATCTCAACGTATCTCAATCTCATCATTCAAAGAAGTTGGGTTGTGTCTCACTTCTACATAGACTAACCCCTTCATCATAACAAACGAGAGAAGTATTGTCATCATTCAAACATGTATACTTTCAGAATTAAGACTCAAGCTTTGGTTGTTGTGTTTGTTTATGTTCTAGAGTCACATAGAACTAATCATAACTTACTGATAAAGCCAATGAAAATTTGACAAGAATATGGTGGATACGCCGCTGGTACTTCTTATATATAAGTATTCTTGCCAAAGGATCAGAGGCATTGTCAGGCGGTTATGAGAGGTTCCATGTAGGTTTTAGTGGTAGAAGTTTTGTTTTAGGATATAACCTTATCTTTCCAAACGTATCGATTCTCTCAAAACTCTTGTGCATGAGATCATACCTAGTCAATCAACTCTGTTTATCAATATTCCTTATCTTAGGCATCAAAAAGCGATTCCTGTAGCAGGGTATCCAACCCTTACTAGGAACGTTACCGCCTCCAATAAAATTTAAACTTTCACCCTCTTCTGATTATGTAATTGTCAAATTAAAACACCCTCTCCACAAGTCAAATATACCACTATTACTTAAATTTCGGGACGAAATTTCTAAAAGTAGGGGATACTGTAACATCCGTCAAAAAACGGGTTTCCAAAACCCGCTTCGTTTATTAATCGAATATCCAGTTAAAAATTTTCGTTGCTTATTTAATGCTCAGATAAATTTTAAACGATACATAATTAATAAATATATTAGAATTTAAAAACCATAATTTAAAAATTTCTAATAAATAATGAATAAAAAAATATTTGCAGACGCCGGGTTTCGAACCCGGGTCACTCTCAAGACCAAACGCACCAAACACCACTAAGACACACACACCTGTTGTTGAATATCTGAAATGCATAAAACTTATAGAGAGCAATGTGTGTATCTGTGTATAACAGAGATTGAAACCGCCAATCAATCTTCAATCTATCATTGAATTTTCCGTTGAGTTCACGATCATCCTGGGCATAACCGACAACTGAGCATCGGTTATAACCAACCCATTGACTCAATTCGAATCAAAGCTGATCAAATCGTATGATTTTAGAAATCGAAACCGAAATGTAATTAAATTCGAGTTATACTATATATATCGATGTATTCATCATTTGAGCTCGCCAATCTATCAAACTTACTCTCTCAAACTCACTCTGAAAACCTCGCCGCAAGTCGCCGGAATCCTCTGCAAGTTGACCGAAAGATTATCGCCGGAAAACCGAACCCATTTCATTTCTTTGCCTTACTCTAAAATAGGACTTCTAGAGCTTAGACAGAAAGCACCGCACTTACCTCAAACTTCCTGTAGATCCTCTGTCGCAAGTTACACGTCGCCGGAAAAGTTTCAGTCACCGGAAATTCGTCGGCAATCACACATGTTCGGTACGACATCCTTAAAACCTTTATGTTTAAATTAATTTCGTTAATCATAATACTCAATCAACTAATTCAACAAGAATTATTGATTAAACAGTCGGGTTGATTCTCTGGTTTCATAAACTGAAGAAGATGAAGTTTGAAATGTGTTTAAAGGAAATTAAAACCGGTAAATATACTGGGTTAGACACACAGTCCAGTGGTGGACTGTGTGCACATTTAAAACAAAGGTCCCGGGTTCGAGTCTGTTGTGTTCCGATCTACTGAAAAATCATACCCTTTTTATAAAAACCAAATCCTGAAGCACGTGATAAGTGTATAAATATAATAAAAACCGGAATAATAACTGGGTTAGACACACAGTCCAGTGGGGTGGACTGTGTGCAAAAACATAACGCACGTCACGGGTTCGAGTCCAGACTCTCACACCGGTTCGATTGGTTTAAAAACCTTTTTAATTAAATAAAATTCTGAATAATCCAAATAGTCTATAAATATAATTAAAATCAGAAATATTTCAGGTTAGACACGTAGCTCAGTTGGTAGAGCTGCGTGCACGCGTACGGGAGGTCACAAGTTCGAACCTCACTCAGCGCACAACATTTCTGTAGTCCGACCGGTCAACGGTCCGGTCAACGGTCAAAAAGTCAAAATTTTTATTTTCTTTTTATTTATTTATTTTATTTAAAAATCAATTAAAAACACTTAAAAATAATATTTTTGAAGTTAGAAAATTTCCTTAAACTCACAAAAATAAATCTAACCATCCCATTAAGAACACTAATTAAAAATATTAATCTCAAATAAAAGTTTATTTATTTATCAAATTATTATGTTATTATTTAAGTTCGTTTCTCTCGTGGTAAATCTAAATTCGTGCGCATTCATCATCAATCCAAGAAACGCAACCACTGTGAGTGAATTCTTACAAATTCCCCTTTTTATTCATGTTTTGGGGTGTATCATGTGTCGCTTAAATTAATTCGCTTATCCAAACTCGTGCTATACCATTATATGATCTAAACTTAGATTGTAAATATTGTTTGTTGTGATGTGTTACATATTGTCAAGTTGTGTGCAAATTATTCATTAGGCCCATCAGTTCCTCGTGGGAGACGAGTTGAACAACGCGTGCCTCAAAAACATTCATTAGGCCCATCAGTTCGTTGAACAACGCGTGCCTCAAAAACAAACATTTTGTGTGTGCGTGCGTATTAATTAATATTATGTGATTTGTGATTTAATTTACATTTACGTTTACTCATATGTGGTTATGCACTTTATTTTATAATCGATACAATAAACACGTTTAAATGTTTTCATAGGATTCACTCGCCAACTTTTTGTTGACCCAAAAACCATTTTTACACATGATACAGGTGGACAGGTTGAAGCAAGGAACACATAGGAAATTGCCTTAGAAGAAAAATAATGAAGTCTTGAAAAATGTATAGAACATGTTGTACTAGTATGATTGATTGTAATGATTCTCCTTTAAAAAGAAATAATAAATATGAAACATTATAATAAATGTCATGAGCTTTGATGAAAACCCAATCATGCCTCGATCACCTTTTTCCGCTGCGGGTCAGGGTGTGACAATAAGAGCCTACAGCATATCTTTAATCAAAAGGAACTGAATATGTGTCACACCCCGACCCGCAGCGGAAAAGGTGATCGGGGCATGATTGGGTTATCATCAAAGCTCATGACATTTATTATAACGTTTCATATTTATTATTACAATTTAAAGGGAAATATACAATCATAATTACATCATGTCCTACGCATCATTCTAGACTTCATTATTTTCTTCTAAGGCGTTTCCTATGTTTTCCTTGCTTCATCCTGTTCACCTGTATCATGTGTAAAAATGGTTTTTGGGTCAACAAAAAGTTGGCGAGTGAATCCTATGAAAAAAACATTTGAACAAGTTTATTGAATTGATTATTAAACAAAGTGCATAACCACATATGAGTAAATGTAAATGTAAATATATTCACAAAACACTTAATATTTAATAATGCACACACATACAATAATTGATCGTCTCCCACGAGTAACTGATGGGTCTAACAAATAATTTGCATACAACTTTGACAATAAGTAAACATAACTACAACCAATATTTACATTCTAAGTTTAAATCATAATATGGTATGGCACGAGTTTAAATAAACGAGTTAGTTTTAGTGACAAATAATACACCCCAAAACGTGTAATTAAAAAGGGGAGTTGTAAGATTCACTCACAGTGGGTGCGTTCGGTTGATGATGTTGAATGCGCACGAAGTTGGATTTAACCACGAGTGAAACTAACCTAGATAATAACATAATGGTTTGGTAAATAAGCGGATTTTATTAATCAATTTTAGTAGGATTATTGGATATATTTTTGTGAGTTTAAGGCTATTTTCTAACTTAAAAAATGTTATTTTTAAGTATTTTTAATTTGAATAAATAGATAAAAGAAATAAAAAAAAATGTTGATTTTTGACTGTTGACCATTGACTTGTTGACCGTTGACCGTTGACTTGTTGACCGGTTCGGTCGGTTATATGTGTGCGCTGGGTGAGACTCGAACCCGTGACCTCCCATACGCGTGCACGCAGCTCTACCAACTGAGCTACGTGTCTAACCCGAAATATTTCTTTTCTTAATTACATTTATATACTAATTAAATCAATCCGAAAATCACTTATTTTAAAAACGATTTAATTGCATCACTCGGTACTCGCCACAGGTCTCGAACCCGGGACCTGTGGTTTAGTTTGGCACACAGTCCACCGCTGGACTGTGTGTCTAACTTGGTAATTATTCTGGTTTTTATTATACTTAACATCTTACGGAGTTAACCCGGTTCAGTTTAAAAAAAAAGGACATTTTATTACTGCGAAGGTGCGTGTGTCAAGAATCGAACTCGGGACGTGTATGTATTTGTTTGCACACAGTCCACCGCTGGACTGTGTGTCTAACCCGTTCATAAAACTGAGTTTAATTAATCTTATAATATATCTGAACTTCGTCTTCTTCGCTTAAGATTTCTGATAATGATAACTCGACTGATTCAAGTCTAATTCGATTAACAACATTATAAGTAATTGAAAGGTAATGAATGGAGAGAGTTTGGGGGAAAAGATATACCGATCAGCGTCTTTCACAGAACTCCGGCGAAGACTCGCCGGCTCTGTTTGTGAACTTCGGCTGTTAGAATCAATTAACAGCTCTGTTCGATTAGTTATGAAATTGAGGTACTTAAACAAGGATTAACAGAAGTTTGAAGGGGTATACCGATTCACAGTGTGAGTTCAGAAGTTTCAGAGGTTTTCCGGCGAGAGCTGAATATTCCGGCTAAGTTGTCTGGGATAGATTCTGATGGTTGGATTGATGTTAGTAACAGTCTAACATCGGATTGAAACGGAAAGAATCGAGGTATTTACCGTATAGATGAAATCTCGGTTTTCCGGCGACTTGCAGAGATTTTCCGGCGAGTGAAATTACGTCGAGAATTTGTGTGATTGTGAGCGAAAAGGTTAACAGAGGCTTGTGGGTGAATTTATAGGGAAGAATCGAGATGCATGGGGTCTATTTCAGTCTTGATTCATCGGTCAATAATTTTTCCGGCGGTTATGACTGATGTCGCGGAATGGACATCGGTTATAACCGATGTTGAGGTTAATGCTTCGGTTAAATCAGAAGAAACCGTCAATTATCGGCGAAATCGTCGGGATTTCCGACGACTGCAATTTGGCGCGTCAGTTTGAATTCGTGATTGTGATATTTGAATTAATTGTTTTGATATGTTACTAAAGAACACAAGTGGCGGAGTGGTTTGATGGATGAGAGTTAAGTCGTTGTTGACCAGGTAGACCCGGCTGACCCGGGTTCGAAACCCGGCAACCTTGTTTTATTTTTAAATCACTATTTTTAATACTTTTTCAAATATAACTTTTATATTCTAATATACTTATTAATTATGTATCGTTTAAAATTAATTTGAGCATTAAATACGAAACGAAAGTTTTAACTGATTGTTCGGTTAATAAACGAAGCGGGTTTGGTAAATCCGTTTTTTGACGGATGTTACAGTATCCCCTACTTTTTAGAAATTTCGTCCCGAAATTTAAGTAGTGACATATTTGCCTAAAAAGGATGGTGTTTAGTTTGACAGTTACATACTTAGAAAGGAGTAAGAGTTTGAATTTTTGTTTGAGGCGGTAACGTTCCTTGTAAGGGTTGAGTACCCTGCTACAGGAATCGCTTTTTGATGCCTAAGATAATGAATATTGATAAACAGAGTTGATTGACTATATATGATTTCATGCGCAAGAGTTTTGATATGTTTGGAAAAATATGGTTATATCCGAAAATAAACTTCTAATACTAAAACCTACATGGAACTTCTCATAACCGCCTGACAATGCCTCTGATCCTTTGGCAAGAATACTTATATATAGGAAGTACCAGCGGCGTATCCACCATATTCTTGTCAAATTTTCATTGGTTTTATCAGTAAGTTATGATTGGTTCTATGATGTGACTCTAGAACATAAATAAACACAACAACCAATATCTGAGTCCTAATTCTGATAGTATACATGTTTGAATGGTGTCACAATCCAATTTCTTTAAATAATGAGATGATATGAATGCTAAATCAGTGAGTACAACACAAACTTCAACCAATACAATACTAAATCCTACATGGAACTTCTCATAACCGCCTGATAATGCCTCTGATCCTTTGACAAAAATACTTATATATAGGAAGTACCAGCGGCGTATCCACCATATTCTTGTCAAATTTTCATTGGTTTTATCAGTAAGTTATGATTGGTTCTATGTGACTCTAAAACATAAATAAACACAACAACCAATGTATGAGTCATAATTCTGATAGTATACATGTTTGAATGGTGACACAATCCAATTTCTTTAAATGATGTGATGATATAAATGCTAAATCAGTGAGTATAAAACAAAATTCAATCAAGACATTACTAAATCCTACATGGAACTTCTCATAACCGCCTGACAATGCCTCTGATCCTTTGACAAGAATACTTATATATAGGAAGTACCAGCGGCGTATCCACCATATTCTTGTCAAATTTTCATTGGTTTTATCAGTAAGTTATGATTGGTCCTATGTGACTCTAAAACATAAACAAATACAACAACCAAAGCTTGAGTCTTTATTCTGATAGTATACATGTTTGATGATGACAGTACCTCTCTCGTTTGTTATGATGGAGAGGTTAGTCTATGTAGAAAATGGAACACAGTCCAATTTCTTTAAATGATGAGATGATATGAATGTTAAATCAGTGAGTGTAAAACAAATTTCAACCAAGATATTACTAAATCCTACATGGAACTTCTCATAACCACCTGATAATGCCTCTGATCCTTTGGCAAGAATACTTATATATAGGAAGTACCAGCGGCGTATCCACCATATTCTCGTCAAATTTTCATTGGCTTTATCCGTAAGTTATGATTAGTTCTATGTGACTCTAAAACATAAACAAACACAATCAACCAAAGCTTGAGTCTTAATTCTGATAGCATACATGTTTGGATGATGACAGTACCTCTCTCGTTTGTTATGCTGGAGAGGTTAGTCCATGTAGAAGTGAGACACATCTCAACTTCTTTAAATGATAACACTGTGACATGTCGTGAGGTATGATGATATGAATGTTAAATCAATGAGTATATATAAAAAAAAACAAAACTGAAATAGTAATTCGTATTAAGATCCTTGGATAAAATTCCAATTCATAACTGGGATACGGAAAATTGAGATAACATAAAGAAAAACATAAAACTAAGCGGTTGGAGTTGAATCTTGATTTTTGGTGAAGGGGACTAGTTGGGTGGTTTCGTTTGGGCCATCATTAACTTCAACAGGATTGGCGTTGAAAACTCTTCCTCTTGCTGGTGGCCTAGTGATTAGGTTTCCTTGATTTGCTTGGTTAACTGGGTTTGCTTGAGCTTGGGCGTTTATGATGTTAACCAATCGAGGGCACGTGTTTCTAAAGTGGGTAGGGTCGCCACAATTGAAACAAGCTCGAACATATGGGAACGTGGGGTATTGGGGTTGTTGATATGTTTGGATCATGTTTTGAGTAGGGGGTGAAATTTGGTTTTGAGGGGTGCGGCAAACCTTGCTCAAATGACCATAGCGTCCACAATTCGCACATAGTCGACAAGGCAAGGTAGATGGATGGTGATAAAAACAGGTGTTACATTGAGGGTGAGGTCCAAGGTAAGGTTTCTTATTTGGGTATGTTAAGTTGGGTGCTACTTGAGTGATTGGGATAGCTTGGAGGGGTACGGCTTGCGAGGCTGGTTGGTTGCGTTGGGTGACAGCGAAAAGTTGCCCGTCTCATTTTCTCTTAGAAATGGGTTGAGATGGGGATTCGGTTTGGGTGGAGTTGGAGGTTTCAGTCGATGCTTTATCCTTCTTCTTCTCCTCCTTGAAGTCTTTGTTCCGGATTCGGTTCTCGGTTAGCTCTGTAGCTAACTTCATTGCTGCTTCCAAGGTTACAGGTGTGGTACTTATTACAGAGTCTTGAATTTTTGAAGGAAGACCTCGAATGTAGTGCTCGATCAAACGGTAAAGGGGAGTGAACAAGTTGGGAACCATTTGATTTAACTCGAGGAATCTTTTGTTGTATGTGGTGTGGTCGCCTTCCTTTTGCTTCAACGAATAGAACTCATCCTCTAATTTCTTGATTTCGCTCCTTGGGCAAAACCGTCTTGTCATGCTTTCCTTTAACTCATCCCAGGTCAAAGTCATAGCATCTTCAACACCTCGTTTGGCCTTCTCTGTATTCCACCAAGTAAGTGCTATTCCAAACAAACGACCAGTAGCATATCGCACTTTGCGATCGTCGGGGCAATCGCAATTTAGAAAAGTGTTCTCCATTTCTTCAAACCAATGGAGGAGAGCGGTGACACCTTCAGTCCCTTCGTATTTTGGAGGGTCGCAGGATTTGAAATGCTTATAGGTGCATTTAGTGGTATTTGGGGGAGGGTTGATAACATTTTGATCTTCTTGGTTGACAGGATTAGCGGTAAGGGCTTGTTGGACTTGAATTATAATGTTGGGTATCACGGCAGCCATTTGTTGAGCGATTTGGGCAGCCATGCGCTCGCGGGCTTTTCCTGATCTCATCTTTCTACGAGCGAGGCTAGAAGACATCTACAAGGAATACATATCAAGAGTATGAGTTGGATGTTTTAGGGGTCAGGTGTCGTATTTAGGAATGAACATTTATAAAATAAATATAAAATAATAAATCTATTACATCCATAGGATGTCTTGGGCCTTGCTCGTAATTGGGCCTTGCATGCCGCCATACTTCACCTTCGTAATCATGTGGGCCCCCATGACTACCGGGTTTTTCATATGGTTCGCATGTGTTAGCCTGGTTACGTACACTAAAACCCGGAGAAAATCGAGAAATACGTATGTAACGTATGATATTCGGAATGTATCCCGGTGTGGACACGGTGACACCTCAAAGTGGGGTTAGTTCAAACGACGTTTGGTGTGGCATGCTTTGGCCTAATAGGTCCTTTGTACTCTCATCGTTAGTCCCCAGGTAGGCAAACTGGTCCGTTATATTGGATTTATACGAATGCCAACCTAGACAGGACGTTCCGACTACCGGTACTTGTACCATTACAGTTACTACATGCCCGTCGCAGAACTCACTTTGATGAGATTTGAAAAAATGAAAAAATGCGACAAAATATTTGAATAACGAAAGTATGAAGATGATTTGAATATATGAACATTGAAATATGTATGATGAATGTGTATGTAAGTATGTATGTTTGACTGTAAGTATAATTCACTATGTATCACAAAATGTAATATTGGAAATGTTTGCATGCATTTGTGTATGTAATAAATATGAAACAAATAAATATCATAAGTTTGCATGTAACCACATAAACAATTAAAATCTAGTCAACTATAGTATAGGCTCTAAGGGTCTAATAACCTATCCTATATCCCTATAGTCATGGCTCTGATACCAATCTGTCACACCCCGACCCGCAGCGGAAAAGGTGATCGGGGCATGATTGGGTTATCATCAAAGCTCATGACATTTATTATAACGTTTCATATTTATTATTACAATTTAAAGGGAAATATACAATCATAATTACATCATGTCCTACGCATCATTCTAGACTTCATTATTTTCTTCTAAGGCGTTTCCTATGTTTTCCTTGCTTCATCCTGTTCACCTGTATCATGTGTAAAAATGGATTTTGGTCAACAAAAAGTTGGCGAGTGAATCCTATGAAAAAAACATTTGAACAAGTTTATTGAATTGATTATTAAACAAAGTGCATAACCACATATGAGTAAATGTAAATGTAAATATATTCACAAAACACTTAATATTTAATAACGCACACACATACAATAATTGATTGTTTTGAGGCACGCGTTGTTCAACTCGTCTCCCACGAGGAACTGATGGGCCTAATGAATGAGTTTTGAGGCACGCGTTGTTCTACGAACTGATGGGCCTAATGAATGACTTTTAAGGCACGCGTTGTTCAATCGTCCCCGCGAGGAACTGATGGGCCTAACAAATAATTTGCATACAACTTTGACAATAAGTAAACATAACTACAACCAATATTTACATTCTAAGTTTAAATCATAATATGGTATGGCACGAGTTTAAATAAACGAGTTAGTTTTAGTGACACATAATACACCCCAAAACGTGTAATTAAAAAGGGGAGTTGTAAGATTCACTCACAGTGGGTGCGTTCGGTTGATGATGTTGAATGCGCACGAAGTTGGATTTAACCACGAGTGAAACTAACCTAGATAATAACATAATGGTTCGGTAAATAAGCGGATTTTATTAATCAATTTTAGTAGGATTATTGGATATATTTTTGTTAGTTTAAGGCTATTTTCTAACTTAAAAAATGTTATTTTTAAGTATTTTTAATTTGAATAAATAGATAAAAGAAATAAAAAAAAATGTTGATTTTTGACTGTTGACCATTGACTTGTTGACCGTTGACCGTTGACTTGTTGACCGGTTCGGTCGGTTATATGTGTGCGCTGGGTGAGACTCGAACCCGTGACCTCCCGTACGCGTGCACGCAGCTCTACCAACTGAGCTACGTGTCTAACCCGAAATATTTCTGTTTTTAATTATATTTATATACTAATTAAATCAATCCGAAAATCACTTATTTTAAAAACGATTTAATTGCATCACTCGGTACTCGCCACAGGTCTCGAACCCGGGACCTGTGGTTTAGTTTGGCACACAGTCCACCGCTGGACTGTGTGTCTAACTTGATAATTATTCTGGTTTTTATTATACTTAACATCTTACGGAGTTAACCCGGTTCAGTTTTAAAAAAAAAGGACAATTTATTACTGCGAAGGTGCGTTTGTCAAGAATCGAACTCGGGACGTGTATGTATTTGTTTGCACACAGTCCACCGCTGGACTGTGTGTCTAACCCGTTCATAAAACTGAGTTTAATTAATCTTATAATATATCTAAACTTCGTCTTCTTCGCTTAAGATTTCTGATAATGATAACTCGACTGATTCAAGTCTAATTCGATTAACAAACATTATAAGTAATTGAAAGGTAATGAATGGAGAGAGTTTGGGGGAAAAGATATACCGATCAGCGTCTTTCACAGAACTCCGGCGAAGACTCGTCGGCTCTGTTTGTGAACTTCGGCTGTTAGAATCAATTAACAGCTCTGTTCGATTAGTTATGAAATTGAGGTACTTAAACAAGGATTAACAGAAGTTTGAAGGGGTATACCGATTCACAGTGTGAGTTCAGAAGTTTCAGAGGTTTTCCGGCGAGAGCTGAATATTCCGGCTAAGTTGTCTGGGATAGATTCTGATGGTTGGATTGAAGTTAGTAACAGTCTAACATCGGATTGAAACGGAAAGAATCGAGGTATTTACCGTATAGATGAAATCTCGGTTTTCTGGCGACTTGCAGAGATTTTCCGGCGAGTGAAATTACGTCGAGAATTTGTGTGATTGTGAGCGAAAAGGTTAAAAGAGGCTTGTGGGTGAATTTATAGGGAAGAATCGAGATGCATGGGGTCTGATTTCAGTCTTGATTCATCGGTCAATAATTTTTCCGGCGGTTATGACTGATGTCGCGGACTGGACATCGGTTATAACCGATGTTGAGGTTAATGCTTCGGTTAAATCAGAAGAAACCGTCAATTATCAGCGAAATCGTCGGGATTTCCGACGACTGCAATTGGGCGCGTCAGTTTGAATTCGTGATTGTGATATTTGAATTAATTGTTTTGATATGTTACTAAAGAACACAAGTGGCGGAGTGGTTTGATGGATGAGAGTTAAGTCGTTGTTGACCAGGTTGACCCGGCTGACCCGGGTTCGAAACCCGGCAGCCTTGTTTTATTTTTAAATCACTATTTTTAATACTTTTTCAAATATAACTTTTATATTCTAATATACTTACTAATTATGTATCGTTTAAAATTAAATTGAACATTAAATACGCAACGAAATTTTTAACTGATTGTTCGGTTAATAAACGAAGCGGGTTTGGTAAATACGTTTTTTTACGGATGTTACAATATGCGCCAACGACGATCGGTTGAACTCCTCAACGTTACAATTGCGAGATACGCTACCATCTCGGCAAAGCAAACGTCGTCGCCGATGCTCTAAGTCGACGAAGTTATGTGTATAGTGTTCGTGACTCTCAAGCTTTGAATGATCTCGAAATCATGATTCGCTCCGCTCAATATTCTTGTTTTAACGAGAATACCCTTCAAGACTAAATGAAATGTGGTGCCGAAAACCCAGCTCGTAGCTAAGCCTAATGGTATTTATTACTACCTCAATCGCATTTGGATTCCTAGCCGTGATAATATTCGAAAGTTGCTAATGACCGAAGCTCATAAATCTCGATATTCCATTCACCCCGGTGCCGACAAAATGTACCAGGACCTTCGTCCTAAGTATTGGTGGCCGGGCATGAAGAAGGATATCGCGTGTACGTCTCAAAGTGCTTAACTTGCTCGAAAGTTAAAGCCGAACATCAAAGACCCTCTGGCTTACTCGAACAACCCGAAATCCCGATGTGGAAGTGGGAGAGTATAGCTATGGATTTCATTACTAAACTTTCTCGCACTTCCTCTGGTCACAATAGCATTTGGTTATCGTTGATCGTCTTACTAAATCCGCGCACTTTATTGCTATACGAGGACTTTAAGGTAGAACGGTTAGCCCGAATCTATACCGACGAAGTTATATGTCGACACGGGACGCCTCGTGACATCATCTTTGACCGAGACGGTCGCTTTACTTCACGTCTCTGGGAGACTTTTCAATCTGCTCTCGGTACTACTCTCAATCTCAGTACCGCTATTCACCCTTGAACTGACGGTCAGACGGAATGAACGATCCGCACCCTCGAAGACATGCTTCGTGCGTGTATCATAGATTTCGATGGTAATTGGGATACGCATTTACCTTTAATTGAATTCTCGTACAATAATAGTTATCATACCAGCATCCAAATGGCTCATTTTGAGGCACTGTATGGAAGAAAATGTCGATCGCCTATTGCATGGCATGAGATCGGAGAAGCACAAATCACCGATCCCGAGCTAATTCAAGAAACGACGAACAAGATCCTCCAAATCAGAGACAATCTCTTGAAAGCTCGGAGTCGTTAGAAGAGTTACGCCGATAAACGCCGCAAGCCCCTACAGTTCGAAGTGGGAGATCACGTTCTCCTAAAGGTTGCACCTTGGAAGGGAGTGCTCTGCTTCGGCAAGAAAGGAAAGCTAGCGCCTCGATACGTTGGCCCTTTAAGATTCTGGAAAAGATCAGGAAAATGGCCTACCGACTCGAATTACCGGAGGAACTCAACAACGTACATCCAACTTTCCACGTGTTTAACCTTAAAAAGTGCCTAGCCGAAGAGAATCTACATGTCCCTCTCGAAGATCTGCAAATTAATGAAACACTCCATTTCGTAGAAAAAACCCGTTGAGATCATGGATGGAGAAACCAAGACACTTCGACGCTCACGCATCCCTATCGTGAAGGTCCGATGGGAAGGCAAACGCGGCGCCGAGTTCACTTGGGAACTCGAAAGTGATATGAAAACGAAATATCCACATCTCTTTGTTACGGCCACTGCTAAATTTCGGGACAAAATTCCCTAAAGTAGGGGAGACTGTAACAACTCGGAAATTCGTTGTTATCTTTTTCCTTGTTATCGATTGTACCTATCCTTTGTAAATCTGAGATTCGCTTATTAATGAAGTTTATGTTAACTAATTATAATTATGTATGTTATATACGCATCTAATCCCTTATTAAATCGCATCACCTATCTCATCGCATCGCAAATCGCAGTTACATTTTGTGGTTTTATATTATTTATGTGTTATGTGCGTTTGTGGTTATGTTTACGCTCGCTATCGCATCGCTCTCGCACACTCGAATCGCTAAATCGCACTGTTATATCAAATATAACGCTTAACGCTTCGCTTATGACGCTTAATATAACTAACTATGCGAACCAAATAGCCAAACGAACTTTTAACGCGAAACAAACGAAGAAAACCCAAGATTGGGTCAAGTTCGCTCAAACTTGGGTGACCCCAAGTTCGGCCGAGCTTGGCTGACCAAACTCAATTTCTTCATCAAACCACAAGTCCGCTCGAACTTGTACATACATGTACAAGTTTGGCCGAACTTAGCTGTTTATCCTTGAAACCCCCACAGGTTCGCGCGAACTTGTACAATTTTGTACAAGTTCGGCCGAACTTGACTCCTCAGCCCCTACTTTTTGCCTTCACCTATAAATACCCAGCTCTATCCCCTCATTTGAACTTGCTGCAAGTTCACCCAGAGCTCTCAAACCCAAAACCCTTTGTTTTCTAAGTAAGAATCAACCTGATTTCAACTACAACGATGTTTATCAACGTTTTACAACGGTTTACAACGATTTTGGCACAAGGCATTGCATTCGTTTTCATCAAGTATGTTGCATGTATTTGACGAGTATTTAACGTGTATTCAACAATTATTTAACAAGTATAACTACGTATGAATGCGTATAAAGAGTATAAATTTAGTTTGTTCACGAGGATTATTATTGTTTTTGATTGCGAGAGACGTGCGAACTGTGTAACGGTTCGAAACGAATAAAGTAACAAGTATAAAATCATATAAAAATTGAGATAACACAAAAGATTGGCTCAATAAAATATGGGATTGTTTCGGGTAGAGAAACATCGACTATTCCAAAGTGATTCGTAAGACCTTCGAGTTAGGGAACATGCTTTGGCCGAATAGGTAAAACGCTCTCGTCGAGAAGCGATTAACGGAATTTTACCCTTCCAGTTACTACATGTCCCTAGTCGATCAAAAATTCGAGACTTTGCCGAGATTGAAGATCGAGGAACGGGACTTAATCGGCAAGGTGTGGGTTTCACCCTTAATTTGTCGATTTCGTACCCTAAGTGTGGTTGTTTCTTACTAAACGAGGAGCATATTTCGACTCGTTTGTAAAATCCACTAGAGTATGAAATGAAAGTTTCCATCAAGGTGTGGTGGATATCACTCCTAACTTGATGGTATAACTTCGTGAAGATCGAATACGCGGAATGAGGGATTTCACCAAAAATTGTAAGTCATTGGACTTATCTTGGTGCAAATCGCCTCGTTTGCATCATGAGTGTCTTCAAGTCTTCAAGTGTATTGTGTAAACATCTTAGGAATAACGTTATGTAAGTTTTGAGACGAAAAGAAAGGAAGAAGCAATGAGGAAGAATAAAGTTTTAAGCATGATGTAGGAATGGTCAAAACGGGACACTTAAACTATAGACTAGGTCGAACATGACAATTCTACCTAATTCCCTATAGTTATGGCTCTGATACCAATCTGTCATACCCCAACCGATGGCGGAAACATCGAGGCAAGACGAAATAGATTGCTCATTGCTCATAAATACTAATTACGACAATATTTAATTAAATCGGATTTCATTTCATAAGTAAAATATTCGAGTACAATACATGGAAATTCAAATACAACAATAATCAAGGCAAAATTTGATACAACAATTATAAACCTAACGTGTATGTGTATATCTAGTCATCAACACTACTCCAATTTCATGGCATCATCTTCATCAACCTGTAACATGTTTTAAAATAGAGTTCAATGCAAAAGCAAAGGCGAGTACACAAGTTTGGTGATACATAGCATAAGTATAAAGGTTTAACTCGAATCCACATGGTAATTGTAAGCAAAGACTATACTAATCATGCATCACTAGATCAAACCAGAGTTTCCACAAAAGTTTACGACGTCGAGCATCCCCCGTCACAAAAGCGACGAGACTAATTTGTGTATGATAATCTTAACATAACCCCGACGGGTGGTGTGCTACTCCTATAGCGCTATATGATAAGTTGGGCTAGCTAAGTTAATGATCAAGCATGTATAATCAAGCATGTATCTAGTCATAATAAGTATTCATGTATAAGGATTGAGCATGTAAAGCATGAGTTTGTGATATGTGTATTTTGATAGGTAAACATGTTACAACCCAAAAGTGATTAAAACGGTAAATGGGTCGAGTGTACTCACGGTTTTGCTAAGTCTTCTACTTGACAAGTCCGTGGGAGTAGTGGTTTCGATGGAGTGAACACCGAGTTATCCTACATGAGGAAGACAAAGGCGTATGAGTATTTTGGGATAAGGATGGAGCATTCGGATTTAGGATACAAAATGTGACAAAGTATGTATTATGAAAATAGTCACTATGGTATTAGCACTTGTCCTTGACACTTGTAATAATCCATAAGGATTAGGTGTGGTTTCATAGGTTCAATACCTATAAGAATCGTTGACAAGGAACTACACACATAGTGATAAACTTATTAACTTTATAGATGCTTATTTAGTCATTATCAAGGGTTCGGTTTTAAGGATTATATTATAGTCCACAAGTATATATATATAAGGTCATATAATCATGTAGGAGGTGGGAGGATGAACCATCCACTTAGGTACCTCTTAGTGTCATGTAAGTCAAGTAAGAGGTGGGAGGATTAGCCATCCACTTTGGAACCTCGTATGATGTTCACCACTACACAAGTTACCATAGGTAACAAGGAGGGTCTTAGAACAAGATTAACAATAATAATAATATGAACAAGAATGTAAATGACAAGAATGTAGGGTGTGTCACCACTATACCAAGTAGCCAAGTGAACTACAACTCGGGGAGCACGCTTTGACACACGTCAAAGGCTAGACGGGGTTGTGACACTTTTAAACTAGCAAACTAACTTGGGATAATGATGAGAAATCATCTAGTGATGTGTGGTCTTAGTGTTAGGATAACCAAGGCTAACCAAGGTAGACACTATCAATAAGCTTTTGGCTTGGCATCACTTGTGAGCTTAAGCTCTACGAAAACAGAAAGTTTGAAGGTATTTTACACCTCCTAATTGTATGAAACAACTCTAGGTAACTCACTAATCATGGGTTTGATTAGAGGCACAAGTAGCATAAGTTTGTTTAGTAAAAAAAAAAAAGAAAAGTATGTTTAAACAATGTTTACAAGTTCATCCTCCAAAATAGAAAGTTTTCCTTAAAAATGGTATTGTTCCACCTTGGTTTTCCATGGAAAACCTATGGTAACATCCCTAGAGGCTTTACAAACTTTGTTGAGGCAGAAGAAGTGAAAAAAAAAACATGAAAAGAATGAAGTTACAAAAGATAAAAACGAGCAGAAAATTTATAGCACTTTGGACCTCAAAAAATGGTGAGGTTTCACCGTAGTTTGCCCAAGAAAACTTGTGAAAACTTTTATAGAGGTTATCCAAGTGTTTTAGAAGAAAGAACAAGGATTAGGAGTGAATTAGAGAGTGTTTGAGTGTTGCAAAAGTGGTAAAGTGTTTAGAAATATGTTGTATTTATAGGGAGAAGAATTAGGGTTAAGTTAGTTGGCATTTAATATAACTAGTTAGGGGTTAAAGCAATAAAAAAATAAAACAAATCAGCCACCACTTGCGGCCGCAAGTTGGTAGGCTTGATTATATGTATTTTTTATTTATTATTATTATTATTATTATTATTATATATTGTACTACTATTATTAATATAGTATTATTATTATTACTACATTATTAGTATTACTATTATTATTATATTACTAATATTATTATCACTATTAAAACGTAATCATGTATTTAACGGTTACTAAGCGCGTATAAGTTATGGGTACAAGTATCGCGAGTATTGTTTTAAGCGTCAAAGTTTGCATGTAAGATTGATAACGTATAAGTCAAGTATTGTAACACAAGTATGTAGTATAATAAAAATAGATTTTTTTACGATCAAAGCCTCGGATTACCAGGATTGGGAATACAAATGCGAATACAAAATGATAACTAGTTTCTAAAGATACAATTACGAGTTACACTTTCTAAACAAGGGAAGTACAAAATGCGAGTCGTTACAATTCCAAGTTCTAGGAATATCAGTCCCATCTAGGCGCTTAAGGGTGTATGCGCCCTTTCCTAGGACTTCACTTATAACATAAGGTCCTTCCCACTTTGGTGCTAGTTTCCCCGGCTTCTCAGCGTTGGACGCCTCTTTGTCGCGTAGGATATAGTAGACGTGCACCATTGCGTTGTAATACTTTTCCAATTTTGTTTTATAGTTAGCTTCTCGGATGGCCGCGTTCTCGCGACGCTCTTCCAATAGGTCTAGGTCCATCTTGTTTCTCCAATGCTAACATTCGAGGTGATGGGAGGCCGATCTTGGCGGGTATCACCGCCTCTGTTCCGTAGACCAAACTGGAAGGTGTCTCCCCATTACTAGTCTTGCGCATGGTGCGATGAGCCCAAAGTATGCTTGGGAGCTCGTCGACCCATCCTCTTCGCTCCGTCCTAAGGCGAGCCTTGATTCCTTCAACTAATTGTTTGTTGATACTCTCCACTTGACCGTTTCCCTGAGGGTGCGCAATGGAAACGAAGACATGCTCTATATTCATTTCATGCATCCACCTTTGAAGGTCATCAAAACTAAGTTTGTGCCATTATCTGTGACGATATGCATCGGTAAACCGAACCGACATATGATGTGTTCCCAGATAAACTTGCAAATTACCATAGTTGTTGTCGATGCAAGAGGTTTGGCCTCAACCCATTGTGTGAAGTAATCCACAACCACTATGATAAACTTTACTACACCTAGCGCGTCAGAAAATGGACCGACCAGGTCAATAGCCCTTGTTGAAAGGCTACGCTGTGGTTACGAGGACTAACGGATTCTTAGGGCGCAGGGTTTTAGGTGCATGATGCTGACAAGATGGGCATTTGTGCAGGATTTCCACGGTATCCAAATGCATGCCTGACCAATAATAGCCTGCGCTCATAACTTTAGTCACGACCATGCGCGGCCCGGTGTGAATACCACACAGCCCTTCATGAATTTCTCTGGTCAAGTACTTCACATCATGTTTATCAACACACCGTAGAAGAGGGCCCATATAAGATTTTCGATACAGGATCCCATCCGCCATCTCGTAATTTAAAGCCTTATACTGAATCTTTCGTGCTTCAGCTTTATTTTCGGGAAGGGATCCGTGTTGTAAGAACATCATAATCGGAGACATCCACGATTGCACCGGTAGATTCAGGAATTTACGTGAGTGAGGTCAAAATTGTTAAGTGAAAATGGGTTGGGTCAACACGGTTAATACATTTAGCTTTAAGTTATCAGAGAAAAAATAAATAATTAATGTCACATTACTAGAAAACTGCTACTATTTTTCACATCAATTTCTGTAGGAAATCCGTGGTAACTGCAGTTACCCATAGATTTCCACGAAAACGGGCTGTAGGAATTCTACTCGTGGGTAATCCTTTTATGACGCATTTCCTATGGATTTTCTTACTCTATTCTCACACAAATGTTTCGTTGAAATTCTCCTACTTATTTCTCATGGAATTAATTTTCTCAAACTTTGCAACGCATTTCTCACATAATATTTATTTTTTAAAATTTTGTGTTTATATAGTATTTATATTAATCAAGCTCTACTATATATGAAGGGAAATCCATGACATTGTATATGTTTATTATTTATATTTACGGTTAAACTGATTAGTATAATTATAAATGGAGGTAAAATGTAAGAAATACTTATTGTGAAGTAAAACTCAAATTCCATATTTAGGAAAGTGTGTGTGAAAATTTATGAATAAATTGAGAGTTATCTTTCATTTCCTATGGGTTTGTTAAAGAGCTAAAAGGGGTATAACATAAATTATTTAGAGGCTTATAATAAAACTGAATCATATTTTATATATGAGTTATTGATTTTATTACCTGTAACTAATTTTTTTTCCACTGTCACTCTTAACTTTCACTTTGCCTTCTATCACTCCCAATTTAACACTTTGTGTGTTCTGTCATCCCGTCGTTAACTAAACACTAACTACATTACTTTTTTATGCCGATGTAGCTAATATTTGATGACGTGGCTTGTTTTTTATGAGATGGCAAGGTGACATGGATCTAGAGCAAAATAAAATAAAACACCCTCAACCCACCTTTCACCTTCCTTCACCATATCTTCAAGTCTTCTGTCTTCAACTCAACCACCATCACCACCGAATAACGCACCTTTCCCCACCATCACTCAACACGCTATCGTAAACCCTAACAACCACCAGCACCCACCCACCAGTAACTGTACACCACCAACCATTTCCATCGTACACCTTCACTGCAACCACGACACCCACTACGGTACACCGCTTACTACCGCCTACTTTTAACTACCAGTCAAACACCTCCAACACTTACCTCGTCACTGTCATCAACAGAACTCTGTAACTCAACCTGTCCGAAATTAATCTGAAAGAAATCATGAACAAGCACCTCATAGTGAGCTCGCACCGACTCCGATGTCTTATGTGTCATCGATTAACTGCTACTGGCCGATGACTTCATCCAGGTACATCACCAACACTTCTTCAAACAACTTATCTTCGTATCACATCCACATTGATTCCACCGCTACGACGGTTGACCAGTCAGATTCGGGGTGATTTGATTTGAAGGTGTGGATTGATTAGGGTTTGGGGATTTGACGGTTTGTGGGAAATAATGATTAAAACTTTTTGCCGTTGTTGCTTGATGACAATAAATGAATTGGTTAATGGGTTGGTGAATCTGTGTGGGTATTTATGGCGATGGTGGCAGGTGATAAGGTTGGTGGTTGGTGGAGGAGATGGTGGTAGTAGCGTTAGAGAGTGGGGGGGGGGGAGGAGGGGATGTGGCTTGGGGTTTTATAAAGAAAAATTATTTTTACACGTCACAATGCCACGTAAGCAAAAATGACCACATCAGCGTAAAAAAACTAACCTGGTTAGTGCCTGATTAACGACGGGGTGACACGGCAACCCAAGTGTTAAGTTCGGGTTGGTGGGAGCCAATGTTAAAGTTAGAGTGACAACGTCCAAAATTGATTAGTTTGGGGTGATAAAATCCTTTTCCCCTTTTTATATAAATATGGGCTAGATGTGACTATGTGAGTGGGGAGCCTTTTCCCTACTAAGGCTGAAGGCTATGGAATAAAGCTTCCGGAGACTCTATTGTACCAGTTCATTCACAAATCAACAATAGCGCCTCCATGATTGTGCCTCTGGTATATGGTCATGGGGGCATTGTTGTTCTTTTTCAGCTAAGGTGACATGGGCATCGCGTCACATACCTCGTAGCCTAAGCATAATATTTATCTACCCATATCCCTATTAATGAGGAGCCTCTTCCCTACTATGCATAATACAGATCCACCACTGTTATCTTACTTGCCTTGTCGTTTTAAATACTCTTTCTTTTCCAGTTGCCTAGCCCTTTCCTAATTCCACTTCTATGTTTTCCAAGCTATGTTTGAGTTTTGTTATATGATTCCATCTATTCTCTTTATGTTTAACGAATCTCCAATGAAAGCTCTTGCAGACGAACACTACGCTAGTCTCAAGTCATGTCTCCACGAACGTCTCCTTCCACACGTACACTCTTTTCATTCCCTCTCACACGTTCATGTCCCCACAAACAAATGGCTCTCTCTTTCTCTCTCTCTTTGTTATCCGTAGATTGCCGATAAAGAATGCTACGTATCATCCATTAATGCCTTACCCCTCTTAATTGTATTTATATATAACATAATAAGACTTGCGGAAATGCCCCTTAAAGGGGACCCTGAAACCGAACAAAAAAAATAAACGTAGAGACATTTAACCACACACGCACGTTAAGGGATGTTTACTCACCAAATTTAGAGAAACATAAAAAATAACTAAGTTGAAACTATAACAAAACCCACATAAAAAGTTGACGTCGAAGCGATGATAAAAAGAAACAATTTTTAACACATCCAAATACGCAAGCCGCAATGTTAAGTAAACACGTGCGAGCAGATACCAAATATTAAAACGAAGATTAAAAAAATAGAAAATGAAACCTAAACTAAAATTTTGGCATAAGTTATATTGGGGCATTGTTGATGACTTGATGGTAAAGTATATGTTATTAAGATAAGTGATCATCTGTCGAAATATAATGAAAACGCTAAATAAATAAGCCCATCAATACGACCCTCTCGTATGAGGTAATTATTTGTTAAAAGAAAAAAAGTGTAAAAATCAAAGATCAATAGTTTTTGAAAACCATAATGATTAAACTAAACATGTCTCGTATCAAGTTAAAGAGCACACACCACAACCCTAATTTACACTTTACTTCACACACCCACAAATAAAACAAAATAGCTATACAATAAGTGTAAGTAGATAAAGCATTAAGAGTGGTAAAAAAATAAATAGTAAACTTAAGACACAAACAAAAGTTACTAAATTATATAGGGGAAATGAACCTTTACGTATGGTCTAAGCTTTTCGATTCAAATAGTAAAATAAACATAAAAATTAAGTGATTCTCCATGGTTTCTTTCAATTAATGTCGGTTATAAAACTGCCGTTAGAATCAATAATATGCAGACTAAATCAAGCTCGAGTGTTTATCACCACTCCATTGTGATGAACCCTACATTATAAGAACTCAAGTCCAATTGTTAACCAACCGTATCTTCTTTGGATATATTCTCTATATGTTCTTGTCTCCTTGTTTGGAGTCACTCAGTTGCTGTCTACAAGTCGGCATAACAATCATTAATCAATATTTAATTATTGTCTGAATGATTAAAAGCAAATGAGAGATCATCAGACGGCAAATAATAATATTTATGTACATACAACATTGGAAAAAACTAATCATTGTTATGGGGTTAATGACCATATGTATTCATCTAAACGATATAAACACGATACAATGGAAATGTATATAATGTTAAATGGTTACTCGACGTGCATTTCTTTATTTATACAATAAATCAAATTTATAACAATAAAATTCTCTTGCTACTAATTAATTTGGGTGATTCAAGATAATGAGATATTAGAAAATAGACATTTGTGCCTCAAGGAAGTAAATACTAAATTAAAAGAAAATTAAAAGTCGTTTTACTATACACGGTAGGTTCATGAAGAATCACCTTTATTCGGATAACCAATGTGAACACAACAAAATAAACTCACTTAACCCCCCCTCCCCCCAAAAAAAAAAAACTATACCTCACCAAAAAACCTAACCCCTCCCGCCCCACTCAAGCTAAATGATAAAAACTAAACCATAAAGCTAAACCCCACAACAAAATACAAAATTTTTTTACATATATATTTTTTAAAAAAAGTCGCTTTTTTTCGTCCCCAAAAAAAAAAAAAACTTTCTTTTTAGAGGGGGACGAAAAGTAGCGTTTCTTTAAAAAAAATTATGTGCATTTTTTGATTTTTTAGGTATTTTTGAGAGTAAATTGCACAAAACATCCTTTATGTTTCCTCAAACTTGCAGGTTCCAGCCTTAATGTTTAAAAGTTGCTAAAAACAACCTTTAAATTTATTTTTGTTGCGGGTTCAATCCTTTACAGCTAACCACGTTATTTTCTTCAGTTAAGTTCCCTCACATGATCAACCAAAATGACTTAACTGAAGAAAATAACGTGGTTAGCTGTAAAGGATTGAACCCGCAACAAAATAAACTTAAAGACTGTTTTTAGCAACTTTTAGACATTAAGGCTGGAACCTGCAAGTTTGAGGAAACATAAAGGATGTTTTGTGCAATTTACTCTATTTTTTATTATGTTCATATTGATTCTCGCGGTTCTAGCAATAAAGGGTGATTTCTAACGGACTCTTCATTTTACTATATAATCCATATAATTACAAGAGTGGATCATATAATTAATGGAAGCTGTGGTCAAAAACAAAGTTTTCATAACCAGATTGGATAGCGATACAATTGGATAGCGACACAATCTACTGATCAGGTCGGATTTAGTAACCGCATGATGTAACAAATACTATAAGAAAACTAAAACTATATATTTATTTACCTGATACAAACAAAGTATGAAAACACTTTATGTAGTGTAAATTTTCAGTTATAATAAAATATACTAAGAATAAAATAATAAAATATCGAGCCTGGAATACAAAATATATTAGCTGAAAAATAAATGAAATCCAATCTCAAAGGTTTAAATGAGAAACGATCAAAGAGGCTTAACCGGACTAGTTTTGTAGCCGGTTCCTGGTTCGATGGATAAATTTACTTTAAAAAGCAAGAGTTAATTATACAGATTTACCTTGTGGTTTATAGCTAGTTTCGTCTTTGAGTACTAACTTTTTTTATTTAACTGGTTTAGGTTTTATGGTTTCAATTTTGTAATACTTTTGTGTACTAACATCAAATTTAGTTAATTTTCTTAATATAATAACTAAAATACCCTACCATTTTAAAAGGACCATTTATGTCATTACTCTAGTTTTAATTCCAAGGACTATTTGTGTCATTTACACTTAATTTTATTTAAGTTTAAATCAATTTTACAAAAAATTTTGAATCAAAATTGTTTTCGTATATAACAATTTTAAAATGTGCAAGAATTTTGAATTAAAATTATTTTTTTGTATATAACATGTTTAAATCAATTTTACAAGGACCATGAAACCTGAAACTATTAAAAAAATTAGTAACTAAAGACGAAATTAACTATAAACTTAAGAGTGTATCTATGTAATTAACTCAAAAAATCAAACTCTTGACTAAAATAACTGGTTTTGAATTTGTTTAGAATTTCTAGTGGAAATATGTTGCTTGAGTTTTATAAAACCTTTAAACAAACAAATTTTCTATAATTACCATCCTCGTTTCTCTTTCTTATAAACCTTCAAACCAAACACACGCAAAATACAACGCTGTGTTTGATTGTCTCCGGGTATCTCATTCTCAGGATTTTCTGACAGTTATCCCCATTGAAGGACTAGGCCAACACATGTCAGCAGTGGAATACCGGGCAATTCTTAAGTACCGGCTAATGATCCCTCTGTTTCCGGTTGATGAGCCCTGCCCAGTTTGTCGCAAGGCTTGTTTAGATACTTTCAGCGAACATGCGGTCCATTGTAAGGAGTTACCTGGTTTTAAATACCGACACGATTTGGTAAGGGATATTCTCTATGATGTTCTAAAGCAGGCAGGGATTTCGGCAAAAAAGGAGGCTCCGGTGAACTTTCTGACGGATCCGCTCGACGGGAGGTCTATTCTTCGGCCAGCTGATATTCTTGTGTTTGGGTGGGCTAGGGGAAAACACGATTGTATGGACCTTACAGGAGTGTCCCCTCTTGTTGGACTCAGGGATAATGGGTTTGTTGCTGGCCAGGCTGCGTTAAAGGCGGAATCAGGCAAGGTCGCTAAACACGAGAAGGCTTGTTTAGAGAATCAACACGTGTTTATCCCATTCGCTTTGATACATTTGGGTCCCTAGCCCCAGAGGCTGTGGAATTTTTAAACAGGGTCCAACAGGTTGTGAATAGTAATCTTTCAACCTTTAAGGGCCGTTTCGTCTTTAGTAGGATTGGTTTTGCAATTCAAAAGGGGGTTGCGGCGCAGCTTGTTGCCCGTTTACCTGCCACTTGTTTGTAATTTGTTACTTTGGTATATAATATCTCCTTGAATATAAAAAAAAAAATTGGCCATTATCTTTTTTTAATGGCAATTGGGCATTACCTATGCAATTACTTTCATGATAATTGATTATTTCAACATCGTCAAATACATTACTAAATTAGTTTACTTTTATGCCCTTATCACTTATAGGTTCTTGTACAAGTAGCAGAACATGATTTTTCTATATATATGAGTTGAAGCCTATGCATCCACCATTCTTATAATTTCTAGTTCTATCTTGTAGCAGTCTCTCTATACCTAATTATTATGGACCTCACTGTAATTCTTACACATATTCTTATATTCTTTTATCGTTTTTGTTCCCTACCTTTTGATTTATACATTTCTAAATTTCATGATTTACCTCAAATTATTATCAGGAAAAGGATGTGTTCATTGAAGGTAAGGTGGACTGGAAAGGAAGAGTTGCGACAAAGAATAAGCATGGAGGCATGCGGGCTGCACTTCTAATAGTAGGTAGGATTCTTGGTTTCACGAACAAGAGGGTCCATTAACCCTATCATCGGAATATGTTAAAAAGCTTTTATATAAAATTTGTTTTTTTAACAAAACAAAGAGCCAGACACCTCTAGTTGTAATCTGTAGAGAAAAGGACCCTATGATGACACCGACTTAAAAGTTATTGGTACATTGTTTGTTAACTTTTATATGTATAAGATAGGCAATTTACAAGATTTTAAGAATTTAAGATAATTAATAATATGCCCGTTTTTGTTTTGCAGTTACGTTTGCATTCGAAAATATGGCAAACATAGCACTGGCAGGGAACTTCGTGACATATTTTACCCAGGTAATGCATTACGACGTATCCGAAGCAGCTAACCATGTAACGAACTTTATGGGCGCTGGTTACATCATCTCCATCGCTATGGCTTGTCTTGCTGATGCCAAAATTGGCCGATTTAGAACTCTTCTTATTGCAGTGTTTATCGAATGTGTGGTGAGTATTGATTAAAATTATCATATTCGTATGTGATTTCTAGGTGTGTTAGCAAAATGACTTGGAGGTTTTTGGTTCGCTACCCAGTATAGCAGACTCTAAAAAAAATCCAACACCACATGTTCACATGGCAAAACTCAAAATAATGAATCTGCTCCTTTGACTAGCGGATTACCTATAGACTGAAACAAGTTCAAAAACCTCCTTTAATAGCATTTAGTTTTTCTAAAAAATATAAATAAAAAATCTTATAATAACATATTGTTTCTTTCAAGCAAATCTATTTAATGTCTTGCTTCTGATTCATAACTCATTACTCTAGGGGTTTTCATTGCTCACACTACAAGCTCATTACCCGAACCTCAAACCAGCTCTTTGTAATATATTTTTGCCAACATCAAATTGTGAGAAAGCGAGTACAGGAGAGGCCGCGCTCCTGTTCGTTGCGATGTTACCTGCTAGCTGTTGGCGCCGGGGGTGTAAAAGCAGCATTACCATCACATGGAGCAGATCAATTTGATGAGAAAGACCCAAAAGAGGCTACACAGATGTCAAGTTTCTTTAATTGGTTGCTAGTAGGTGTTGCAGCAGGGGGCTCAATTAGCATAACATTCTTAGTATGGGTACAAGACAACAAGGGGTTTGATTGGGGATTTGGGCTTTCGTTGATAACCATGTTCTTAGGTGCAATCATCTGTATATTTGGATTGCCATGGTATCGAATATATGTTGTGCAAGGAAGCAGTGCCATTATTGAAATTATACAGGTAGGTGGAGTATAATCATTTGTATGTTTACAGGATATTAATACTTGTCACTGTTAGAAAGGAAGGTCTAACCTTGAAGGAAGCGGCAGCTAATCAACAGCCACATATCCAGCAAATCTCCAGCAGATCAACAGCAATCAATCTCCAGCAGATTAACAGCAATCGACAGCAACAATCAAGACAGCTAGCAATCAGCTGCTGTCTTCTATAAATAGATTACGTTTTTTGTGTATAAATAGTATACCCTTCTTTGTAATGAAACATACGAATACACACATCAATTCAGTGTTTTGAATCAACTTTTATCATGGTATCAGAGCAGTGTCGTTCTTGACCTGTTCATCATCTACCTTACTCACCCAAAACCGAATCATCCTCTCAACCAAGCTGCCATGGCCGAAGCCGGTAACTTGGGAGAAGATTTATCCATTCAAATCGCCAATCTGCTCAAGAATGGCCTTAACCCACAAAACCGAAACCCAAAACTATCCGATAACCTTCAAATAAACCTCAAGCTCAATAGTCAGAATTACGCCTTATGGACCCGGATGATGAGGGTAGCCATAGGCGGTAAATCAAAAACCTTTCTAAATCATCTATCAACCAACCCACCAAACCAAACCAGCGAGCAATATGAGCAATGGGAACAAGACGACCTAGTCGTCTTCTCATGGCTCATACAGAACATCGAACCAACCCTTGCCAGCAATCTAACCGAATTCCCAACAGCAAAATCGCTGTGGGATGCCCTAGCTATAACATATAGCAGTGGGCGTGACAAGCTCCAAACTTTCAACCTACATGTCAAGGCGAATGAAATCAAACAGAACAATCTCTCCCTAGAAGAATTGTGGATTATACTCCAAGGAGTATGGGGAGAAATTGATCGGATTGACCCAAACCCTATGACCTGCCCAGCCGATATCCAAGCGTATCACAAAATCAGGTCGGAACAGAAACTGTTCCAGTTTCTAAACGCTCTCAACCGGAAATATGATCCTATAAAAAGGGAAATACTCCGGTTAGAGCCCCTTCCAACCGTAGAAACTGCATACTCTACTGTCCGCAAGGAGGCCGCTCACCAGAATATTCTGGGAACACCTCTCAATGACACACAGGGTATCACAGTGGGTCTAATGGCCTCTGAAATTGACGGACTAGGGCTTGCGTCAAAGGGTTACCGACGAGCCGGTGAGAAAAGAATCGGAACAAGTAAAGACGACAAATCTCACCTCAAGTGTGATCATTGCGGGATGATGAAACATACCAGGGAACAGTGTTTCAAACTCGTCGGATATCCGGAATGGTGGTCTGATGGTCAGAAGAAAGGCACAAAGACTACAGAAAAAGGAAAGTCATCCGGCGCCAGTAACCGAGACGCTCCCAAAGATGAAAGCCGGAACAGATCGGGCTTCGGCGGAGTGGCCAAAGCAGATGAAGAAGAAACAACAGGTAAAGGGTTTGGGGCGCAACCCTCAAACCCTAAGTCTTTCATAAGTGAAGAAGAAGAAGATACACGAACACATATAGTCCCTCGGTCGGTTTTAAAAACAAAAATTACACATATAGTCCCTGGAAATAAGGGAGAAGCCAATATGGCCCACGAACATCAAAAACAAAAACTATGGATTTTTGATTGTGGCGCAACCGATACGATGACTTATGAGCTATCGGATATTATTTCAACAACCAAACCAGAAAAAACACATATTCAAACGGCAAACGGAGGAATAATGGATGTAAAATCGGGAGGAACTATTGAGATTTCACCCACAATAAAAATCTCTAATTGCCTTTATGTTCCTTCGTTATCACATAAGCTGCTTTCCATCAGCCATGTCACGAAGGAACTCAACTGTATTGTCCTAATGTACCCTACGTTTTGTATTTTACAGGATATCAGGACGGGAGTGATCATTGGGCGTGGCACTGAAAATCAAGGGTTGTACTATGTGGATGAGGTGACTCAAAGTGGTGCTGTGATGCTGACTCATGGGACATCGGAACGGGAAGCTTGGCTATGGCACCGAAGATTAGGTCATCCTTCTGCAAGTTATTCGCATATTTTATTTCCGAAACTATTTCCAGTTAATTCTATGTCACATTGTGAAACATGTGTTTTAGCAAAAAGCCATAGAAAAACTTTTAAACCCAATAACACTAAGGCTGCTTTGCCATTTTCATTAATCCATTCTGACGTATGGGGTCCTGCCCCAGTTCTTGGGGGGCAAAACCTTCGGTACTTTGTGATGTTCGTTGATGATTGTACCCGAATGACCTGGGTTTATTTTTTGAAAAACAAATCCGAAGTATTTGAAAATTTCACTATGTTTTACGCCATGATTCAAACCCAATTTCAAACAAACATCCAAATATTCCGATCTGATAATGGCGGTGAGTTTGTTAATACCTTGTTTAAATCCTTTTTCCAAGACAAGGGAATAATCCACCAAACTACATGCCCAAACACCCCAGAACAAAACGGTGTCGCCGAAAGGAAAAATCGCATTTTGCTAGAAATGACACGAGCCCTCCTGATTGAATCCCAGGTCCCAAAATACTTTTGGCCTGAAGCCCTTGCTACTGCTACCTATCTTCTCAACCGACTCCCAACAAAAATCCTAAAGCTTAACACTCCGTTACACACCCTTTCAAAATTCTTCAAACTACCCTCAGTTCTCACCCTTCAACCACGAATCTTTGGATGTACTTCCTTTGTTCACATACCTAAATCAGATCGAACCAAACTTGACCCTTGTGCTGTAAAATGTGTCTTTGTCGGGTATGGAATGAATCAAAAGGGATACAGATGTTATAATCCAAAAACACGTCATATGTTCACCACAATGAACTGTGACTTTCTTGAAACCGAGTATTACTACAATTCCCAACTCAGTGGTCAGGGGGAGAAGGAATGTTTAGACACACTAAGCTGGTTGGAATATGTTCCCTATGTACCAACTACAGAGTCACCAACCACAGAGTCACCAGAACCCAATCTCAGTGCCACTGACGGTCCTAATGTTCCTCCTAACCTGGTGTCCGAGGTAAGTGATACTCATCCTATTCAGTCTGGTGGTATTTTTGAAGTTTCTAATGACTTTGAGGACACCAATACTTCTAACCATGAAACTGCCACAGAACAAACTGAAAATTTGCAGGCAGATGAATCCAGACAAGAAGAACCACCATCGAGATATGTGTTACCCCCTAGAACAAACAGAGGGGTTCCTCCGAAACGGTATTCTCGTGAAAAAGAACAAAGAAGATCTAGTTATCCTATAGCTAGTGTGGCCGATGGAAACTTCACTAAGGAAGCCAAAGCATTTATCTCATCTGTTTATTCCGAAGAAACTCCTACAAACGTGGATCAAGCCTTAAAATCTAAACATTGGAAGGAAGCAATGAACACAGAAATGGAAGCCCTAACCAAGAACAATACATGGGAAAAGTGTACTCTTCCGTTGGGAAAGAAATCCGTGGGGTGTCGTTGGGTCTATACGATTAAGTATAAACCAGATGGTAAAATTGAAAGATATAAAGCCCGACTGGTAGCAAAGGGGTATACTCAGACACATGGGATTGACTATGCTGAAACATTCTCCCCGGTTGCAAAAATGAACACAATCAGGGTCCTTTTCTCGATAGCTGCAAATGAAGGGTGGCCACTTCAACAGTTTGATGTAAAAAATGCCTTCTTACACGGGGACCTAGACGAAGAGGTATTTATGGAAGCTCCTCCAGGATTCACAAAAGATTTCAAAACTGGAGAAGTTTGCCGTCTGAAGAAATCCCTTTATGGTTTGAAGCAGTCTCCCCGGGCCTGGTTTGGCAGATTTACGGTAGCTATGAAAAAATTTGGATATAAACAAAGTAATGCTGATCATACTTTGTTTCTCAAAAAAAGAGGAAAATTCGTAACCTGTCTAATTATCTATGTAGATGATATGATCATTACAGGGAACGATAAAGAAGAAATGGTAAAACTCAAAGAAAACTTGTTTGCTGAATTTGAAATGAAAGATTTGGGCAGACTTAAGTATTTCCTCGGTATTGAAGTACTAAGGTCGAAACAAGGAATCTTCATTAGTCAAAAGAAGTATGTCTTAGACCTGTTGGCAGAAATTGGAATGATCGATTGCAAACCGGCAGATACTCCTATGAGTGTAAACCAAAAACTTTACATGGAAGAAGGAGCAAAATTAGCAAATAAAGAAAGATACCAACGGCTGGTGGGAAAACTAATATATCTCTCACACACTCGTCCAGACATCGCCTATGCTGTAGGGGTAGTAAGTCAGTTCATGCACCAACCTCAACAGTCACATATGGAAGCAGTTTGGAGAATCATTAGATATCTCAAAGGAACAGTAGGTCATGGAGTCCTGTTTCAATCACATGGACACCTAAATGTTCAAGTCTATACTGATGCAGACTGGGCAGGAGATAAGGGAAGTCGGAGGTCAACAGCAGGCTACTTCGCTCTAGTTGGTGGGAATCTTGTCACTTGGAGGAGTAAAAAACAAAAAGTGGTTGCTCTTTCAAGTGCAGAAGCTGAATTTAGAGGCATAACTCGAGGTTTAACAGAAGCCATGTGGATGCGGAGACTCTTAGCTGAGATTGGTTTTCCGCCAAAAGAAACAAGTAAGATTATGTGTGATAATAAAGCTGCAATTCAGATTTCAGAAAACCCAGTTCAACATGATCGAACAAAACACGTGGAAGTTGATAGGAATTTCATCAAAGAAAAATTGGAAGATGGTACGATTGAATTACCATTCGTTCGATCAAAGGATCAGCTTGCTGACATTCTAACAAAAGCAGTTAACGGAAAAATTCTCAATGATTGTTTGGGCAAGTTGAATTTTGGAAATCCAACTATTCAACTTGAGGGGGAGTGTTAGAAAGGAAGGTCTAACCTTGAAGGAAGCGGCAGCTAATCAACAGCCACATATCCAGCAAATCTCCAGCAGATCAACAGCAATCAATCTCCAGCAGATTAACAGCAATCGACAGCAACAATCAAGACAGCTAGCAATCAGCTGCTGTCTTCTATAAATAGATTACGTTTTTTGTGTATAAATAGTATACCCTTCTTTGTAATGAAACATACGAATACACACATCAATTCAGTGTTTTGAATCAACTTTTATCAGTCACTACTAGAAAACCGGCCAGGTCGTTTCCCACACCAAAAAAATTCATGAAGAAAATATGTAGGAAACAACCATTTTCGACAAAACACAGTTCGTCAAAAAATCTGTTGTGGGAATACTCTTTGAAAAACTTTCAACAAAACTGGTATGTATCAATTAATTGTAATCTACAAAGACCTAAATTTTTAGGAGAATTTAGGATTACCGTTATATATTTTATAAGTTTATTTAAGCATTGGATTTTAGGTTAACTTAACCATGTTTAACTTCCAGGTTTACGTTGTAGCGATTAGAAACCGAAAGCTTCAACTTCCCGAGGACCCTACTGAACTACATGAGATCCCAATGGACAAAGAAATAGCACTTCATCAAGAATTATTACCACATAGAGATGTTTACAGGTTTACTTTCGCATCTAATTTAAATTGATTTCATTCTTTTGATGTTATGAATAAAATGGCAAACCAACAATGGTAAGGTTGCTGCCATGTGACATGGAGGTCATGAGTTCAAGTCGTATAGATAGCCTCCTGCAGAACTGCAGGGTAAGGGTATTTATCATGGTTGTAAAAGTCCCGCCTAGGCTCCGGGTACTCTATGACTACTTGTTACAAGGCAGGCTAGCAAGGCTCGAGTATTGTTCGCCTAGGCCAATTACTGCCGGCCAAGTACTTCCCGAGTACTCTCAAATCCGACTAGAGAACGCCTAACGACTTTTGCAACTATGATATTTAAACCAGGCCTGAATTAGACTGACACCCCCTGGACACCACACATGCGGGAACTTTGTGCACATAGTTTGATATTTTAAATATAAAACAAAATAACTAGTGGTTCTTATTATTAGGTGGCTGGACAAAGCAGCAATCCGATTTGATAAAGCTAATCAATCTCCAAGTCCCTGGAAACTTTGTACAGTTACACAAGTCGAAAATGCCAAAATCTTACTAGCAATGGTTCCAATTTTCTTATGTACTGTTATTATGACACTTTGCTTAGCCCAGCTACAAACATTTTCAATTCAACAAGGAGTAACCATGGATATTAAGCTGACAAATTCTTTCAACATGCCACCTGCATCCCTCCCAATCATTCCTTTAGCATTCCTCCTCATTCTAGTTCCAATATATGACCAAATCATTGTACCTTTGCTTCGTAAATTTATTGGCATCCCCACTGGCATTTACTTACTTGCAAAGAATAGGAGTAGGGCTTATTCTCTCAGCAATATCTATGGCAATTGCTGGAATTATGGAAGTAAAGCGAAAAAACGTTGCGAAACACCATAACATGCTAGATGCGGTCCCTGTGCTTCAACCATTGCCCATTAGTGTCTTTTGGTTATCCTTCCAATTTTTTGTATTTGGTATAGCTGATATGTTCACTTATGTGGGACTACTCGAGTTTTTCTACTCGCAAGCACCAAAATAACTCAAATCTGTTTCGTCTTGCTTTCTTTGGAGCTCAATGTCAGTTGGGTATTTCATGAGTAGTGTCATGGTGAAAATAGTAAACAATGCGACAAAAGGGGTTACAAAAAGCGGTGGATGGTTAGTCGGATACAACATAAATCGGAATCATTTGGAAAACTTTTATTGGCTACTTGCTATATTAAGTTTGATAAATTTCATAATTTACCTGTTTGTTGCATCAAACTACAAGTATATAGATCACAAAGTGTTGATGATGAAGATGAGTATGAATAGCCACATCAAACGATCAAGGACAAAACAGCAATCACTCTAACTGTAATTGTGCTTCTTAAGTTTGCGCTTGTTGCTTTTCATTTATTCTGTTTTTATGTTGTAAAGTTGTATAATTTATTTTTTATTTGTAAGTTTTAAGTTAATGTGAATGTGTGAGTGTGTTGTAATTTATTTTATTTGTTGTTTAGTTGGTTTATGAACTAGCAAACAACTTTGTACTTAATTTATCAGAAAAATAATATTGTCAGATAAACACGTTTTACTTGCAGAGTTGCTCCTATGGTGAATTTTTATTAGCGTTACTCGATCACATCTCTGTTAACTCAACGTTTGAATTTTCACTGCTTGGTTGGGTCACATTAATAATGTTAACTTGTCGTTATAACCGGTTAAGATGTGCAACAAGATTTTAAGGTAATCAAACCATGAAAAAGCTGACGCCAATGTTCTATAACTATTAAATTTTACTCAAATTCGATACGTTTTTTCTTTTCATTTAATTTATTTTTCAAATGCAACATCTCAGATTTATATTTTATAACTGACTTTAACAAAATTTCTAATCATGGTTTAAAAATCTCCGATGTCGGCAAAAAATCGTAATACGTGTTACATATAAAAAGTAATAATTAAACTTCTAGTTCTGATGATCTCTACCCTATATACTAATTAACTTACCAATGGGGTGGTGGTCCATTGGCAAAGGCAAAAGCCTTTAAACACCTTGGAAGGAGAGGTCATGAGTTCAAGTCCCACAGACGAAAGTAATAAAAAGAAATTTGCCGTTAAAAAAAATAATTAATTAAGTTCATCATTTTAAGAAGGTGAGTAGTGACTTTCATTTTACTAACTTCATCATTTTGCAAAGGTGACTTTCATTTGGAAGTTTGGAACAAGTCCTGCGAGTAAGATAACTCTTTTCTATTTTCTTTTTTGTCGGAAAAAAATAACTCATACACCTACACGTAGCAAACATGCACGTTGACAAAGTCATCAATGACACATGTCGTCCTGTCAACCCCTCACAACAACAAACACAACCAACCTAATAATCAATTCCAAAATTATCAAACCAAACCAAGAAAACAAAAAAACAAAGTTAGCTTCAATGGCTTCCAGTGATAAAGCTCCAGATCCGATGCCGGTGGGAGACGGATCAGTCCCACCGGGAAAACCCATGACGGTGGGGCATCAAGTTATTGACAAAAGTGCTCAGATGTTACAAACGTTAAAACCCATCAAACAAATGAGTCAACATGTTTGTACTTTTGCCGTTTACGGTCATGACATGAGTCGCCAGATCGAAGCTCATCATTATATTACCCGAGTCAATCAAGATTTCCTTCAATCTGCTGTTTATGACTCCAATGACTCCTCTGCTCATCTTATAGGTATATAATACCGATATATATATACACACACTTCGTTTTCAAAATATACGGTGACGGAATCATAATATTTTAAGAGCAAAGATCCCGTACAAATAGGCTTATCGTATGAAAAGGGTGGAAAATTAATGACAACATTGTAATTATTTATTGTAACTTCTTTTTAAACTAGTGTTCTAATAAGCCTGCTTTCGTAGTGGGCAACAATTTTTTGTATTTACCCGCCGATGCCAAGTTAATACAAGTGGTATCGTTTCGATTCGTCACACATAGGAAATTCGATTGGTATCGTTTTGGTTTGTCACGGTTTTGCCATAGGATGAAAGGTAAAAAAATAGTTGAAAGTAAACGTGGTGATATTTTCGCTTATCTTATCGTATAAAAGGGTGGAAAAGTAAAAAAAATGCTTTGACATTTTCGTAATTATTTAACTCGGAAGATAATTTGTAGAGTAATTATGATACTTTACAAAATTGTCATACAAGATTAAAAATACCTAACAAGATCATTTTACAAAATTACCCTACAATATCATTTGTGGAGTAATTTTTATAATTACCCTACGACTAAAATAATTACGAAAATGTCACCACGTTCAGAGGTGCAACTTCTAGTGAGCGGGAGGGGGCAACCGACCCCCAAACTTTTCGCTCTGTAGAGTTAGTTTTCGTATAGAAATTTTTGGGTATATACGTTTTCGACCCCCGGTCGGAAATCTCAAGCTTCGCCATTGACCACGTTTATTTTATTTTTTTTTAATCCTATTCGTACGTTTTATAGTATTTGTATTTGAGCTTTTGTCAACGATATGGTTATCATAACGTTCACTTATCTACCGCCTGCTGGTTATAACTCGAGAATCAAACCTCAAATTTTATACATAAAAATCAACAAATTAGACCTACTATCATTTATTTTTATTTTTAGTATTTTGTATTTAATAATATATTTTCATTTTTTAGGGAGTTTAATTTATATTATTATTTTTTTGTATTATTTAACATTGCCTACGGAGGTATTAGCCATAATCCGTAGGAAACAAGCACCCTAGACCACAACAGTTATCGGTAATCTGTTGGTGAATGGGGTGGGTCATCGGTGATACTTTGTAATTTTGTATTGTTTTAAAAACTAATTTTCGATTATCTAAGATCAGATATGGATTATCTAAGATCAGATATATGAGATTTGATTTAGGTTTGTTTGGATAAAGGAAATGTGATTAATTAAAGTGTGACAATTGTGTAGGTGTGGAATACATTGTGTCTGATAGGATCTTTGATACTTTGTCACATGAAGAACAGAAGCTGTGGCATTCGCATGATCATGAGGTTTTTTATTTGCATTGTTTTTCTTGTTGTACCAACTACCAAGGACGTTTGGGGAGCTTTAAATTGACTTAAAAAGATCAAGACTACTGTCTTAACCTGCTCCTAATCTTATATATGTAAATATAATTTCATTATATATTACAAATTGTGAAACCAAAACTTTTTAGTTGGATTCATCATATCGTCTGCTATACTAGCTATAAGTAATGGGTGTAACTCATGTCAACATCCAATAAATGTCATCTTATATAAACATTTTAGTTGGAGTCAACATAACGTTATTTTCTTTAGAAAAAAAAAAAAAAAAACCCTCTGATTACATATATAAAAATTCAAGAAATTTTGGTTACCACGATCAGCGGACCCTTTTGACCCCTCCTTTGTTCCGCCCTTGTTTGAATCAAACGAAATACATGTATTCCTATGTTGAGTGATTATCTTGTCCAGGTGACATCGGGAATGTGGGTGAATCCAGGTGTTCCGGAGATGATTCAAAAGTCCGAGCTTGAAAACATTGCGCATACTTATGGAAAGTTTTGGTGCACTTGGCAAGTGGATAGAGGTATATATCTGCGGGTGACACACGTTTTTCTAGTAGTGTTTTGCTTCTCGAGTACAGATCTTCTATACCTATACTTTTTAATATGATAAACATAACAATTATGCCATTACTAAAAAGATTGTGTAGATTTGTGGGGTTCTGTTATATTGGTGCCCTGTTAAATCTTGCAACATTGTAATTGTCGGAGTTAACTGATTGTGAGTGCGGTGCAGGCAACAGGCTTCCCCTTGGCGCGCCTGCTCTAATGATGTCACCACAAGTAGTAAACATGGGAATTATAAAGCCGGAGCTGGTGCGCGTGAGGGATAACAAGTTTAAGGTATCAACTGAGGAGCTAAGGAAACAAAGGGCCAATTTTGCAGTGTCTAAGCCCGGGAATGCACGTGCGGCGGATTACTGGATGCACACTGGAAAGGGTTTCGCCATCGACATAGAACATGTGGAAATGAAAATGTTGGAAGGGCCGAAGTATCCATGACTTTTTTTTTAAATTTGAAGTACTTAGGTGATATTATGCCATGGGTTACTTTGTGTTCTCTTTTTCTATGTTGTTAAAATGGATTGCATAACACAAAATATTAAATTGGTTTAAGTCTATTAGTGTAGGGGCTAAGTTGTCAACTCTCTATTATCTTTAATTTTTTTTCTTTTTTAAGGAGATAAGGTTAATTATCACTAAAACGCCAAAACAGCAAATTACAAGCAAATAGCAGCTAAACGAGCAACAAGCTGCGCCGCAACCCCCTTTTGAATTGCAAAACCAATACTACTACAGACGAATCGACTCTTAGGTGTCGAGAGATTACTATTCATGACCTGTTGAGCTCTGTTTAGGAATTTCACGGCCTCCGGGGCTAGGGAACCAAATGTATTAAAAACAAATGATATAACACATGTTATTTCTCCAAACAAGTTTTCTCGTGTTTAGCGACTTTAATTGTGTGTTACAAACAGTTAAAAGTATTTTAAGAGGTTAGAAGAAAATGTTCTTAAAAGCTTTTCATTTTCTATGGTATTCTTTAAATAAATCATTTGTAACTGATTCTTTCATTTGATGTTATCAATTTCAATGTAACTAATTTTATCATGATTAGTTTTCAACGATTGGTAACAAAGCTAGTTTCATCTATGCATTATTAAGATGAGATAGGTCACTTTTGACCCATCGAATCCAGTTGATATGTTATGTTTTAGGTAATCTTATTTTTTCCAATTCTATAGTTTATCCATTAATTTGAACTTACAAATACATAACTCATTAGAAAGACATCCCTCTGAACTAGCTTGTTTACAAAAGCAGGCTTCATTAGTACATTACCAAGTATATGCCATAGGCATGTGAAATTATTCTCAACTAGATAAGATCCTATGTAATACCAGAGATTACAAAAGACTTTAGTATAGTAATAGTAGATATGCTAAACCTGTAGAGTTGGTATACTGTTAAACTTTCTTCCAATGCATCCTACATCCATATAGCATTAGCATTGACGAGTAGTGGTCTAAGCTTGCTTTGCAAATTAAGACTGATCAGCTCATTAGCACCACCAATAAGCTTCTTCCCTATGAACACAGCAGGCACACTAGGGTTGCATCCAAACTTAGGAAGCTCATCAAGTTCATATATCATAGGGTTAGCCCCGAATTTTCTTATGAGTTCTACGATCGAGTGGCTTATACAACATGTCGTTTTGCTGAATAGCACAACTGGATTCTCAGATAACAGACTTGTTACGGCGGTCATATTTATATGTTTGATGATTAAGGCTTTTGAGTTTCACTATGAATGAACAATGGTTGGATTGTGTATAGTTAGATCCACATTAAGGTGTATTTATACATGTTTTTAGTTGGTGATGGTGGATTCGATCCATGCATTAGGATATTTGTGAAATGGCGATGGTATGCATGGTTACTTTCGATCGTAACCTTTGTCGTTACTTGGCTCATGTAACATCAAATCACAAATCTGAATATTTGAATAGTGGTACGCACAATGTGACTATGCTACATGTTGACTTAATCAAATAAGGAATTTCGAGATGAATCCACCATAGGTCTGGTCGAAAATGGTTTTCTATTGTTTGTGTTCAAGTCTATGTTGATTTCGGGGTTATTTGATGAAGAGGAAAGAGTCTATAGATAACAATGTATGTGAGTGGGTGCGGCACTATGCACATATTTTTTTTTTAGAAAAACAAACACCCATATATGTTAATTCTTTAATAAGTAGGGTCGCCCTAAGAATTCGTGTACCTTATTCGAGTTTAAAAACGTGTCCTAGGCCTTAACGAAATTGGGTATTGAGCTTATTAAAGGTCTAAACTTAACGTCAATGGGCTAATAACTAATCTAAACCATAAAAACAGTTTTGTAAGTGGGCCTATGTTGGTATAAACCATAAAAATAGTTTTGTAAGTGGGCATATGTTGGTATTTGTATACGTATACCATATTAACTTATTTTTTTACATATACATCTCGGATTTTTTTAAAATAACATGCCCTTCGAATTATCGGACCCTAGCCGATGGTCCTCCTCGCCCACCCTTATGGCCGGCCATATGAATAAGGACACATAAACACTTGTAACTGGACATGATTCTTGAGTTCCTTTAGTGATCTTAGAATGATAGACAAGTATTTGGTTAATGTAGGTTTTAGCATGTGTAAAGTCAACACAATCATGATAAGGTTGGTTAATGGATTGAACGAGGTTGGTTGAAATGATTTAGGAGATCTTTGTGTAATTGTGTTCATCAATTAGTTTAATATATTGTTATTGTGTTTAATATTATATTATATTATTGTACTAATATGATGAATATGAATACATCAATAAACATAAATGGCATATGAAGTCGTATGCTTTAAAAATGAATGTTAACTAGACCCCGCGCGTTGCGTCGAGGGCAACCGAAATTGACACATTGTTGATCAGATTCATATTTACAATGTGTTAAAGATGTTTTTGTCGAATAAGTTTGTATTTGTAGGTCCACTTGGAGGATCAAGTTACCTACTTCCTTGTTAGCATGCAAACCGAAGCATAAACAATGTAAAAGCAAACACAAGATAACCAAAAGATTCACTATCTTTGACTAAATGGAAGAGAATCAGTTACACATACACACATTGCTTAAACTCTCTGAGGACTCTCTTGGTAAAATTGTAAAGTGAATGGTTTGTATATATAGGCAAACAATATCTGCATGTTACGAAGAACGTGCAGATACCAACGAACAACCCATTGTCCAACGAAGAATGGTTCTTCGTTGGACATTCACCGACGAACAACTATCCCCACGAAGAAGGTTCTTCGTGGGTTACATATGGGACGAACAATGTTGTTCGTTGAAGATGATCTCCCATGAAGAATCCCAGTTCTTCGTGGGTGCCTATCAACAGTCCAAACACAGACAGTTTACAAGATAATACTACAGACTAACAGTTGCACACATGCACACTGTTTTACAACACATATAAACTAAAGGTCGTGCTAAGTCAAGATAGGAGGATATCTTGACTTGGCCGACTCGACCAAAACATTACAAACACATAAACAAAGACCGTACAGACTAACCAAAAGCTAAGAACAAGCTACAGACACAAAACTGTACCAACAAACTCCCCCTTGTCTATAGCTTGGTCTTTGGTCTTCATTCTTTGTTTGCCTCGGTCCATGAGCTCCTGGCATGAATGCCTCGATAGAAACAGAAACAAGCGACGCGTTGAAACAATAATGCTTGGTACGCGTCCTTGTCTTCATAGAAAATATCGTGCTGCAGAAGAGTCTTGATGTCGCGGGATGACATGATCACGATCCACATCGGATCAAGCATACGGAAGTTGTCTTCATTGTTCTTGAACACGATAACCGCTTCTTGAGTGTTTGTAGCACCAAAGCTTCATATTTCCTAAAAAATCTTGAGGCATAGGCATGAGTGGAATCTTCTCCAATACCTTCACCGGCTTGTACACGAGCTGTGTTGGGAACTGAGGCTTGTACAGCTCATCCTTCCAACCTCGCCTTCGTTCAATCCTTAGCTTCTTTGCAAATAACGATGCTCATTTGTAGTTGGATCTGTTTATCAGATTTAACCTTGATAGCGCTGCAACATCATAAAAAGGCAAAGTTAAAATCTTCAGCAAAGAATTAAAGTACTGGATTCCATGTTTTCTTTTCACCGCCATGCAGTGAATGTCTTTCACGAACATCCAACTAAGGATCCTTCCCTGTGGTCGATCCTTCTGGTACTTGAAATAATCAACTTGAGCGGGTGGAGGAAATGGCCTTTTTAACTTTGCCAGAAACTGCTTCCTCCATTCTTCAAAAGAATCAGCTGGAATGTCGGATGTATCTCGACCTTTCAACTTCTCATCAATATCATCTACATTCTCTCGAAGCCAGTCACCGTCAAATGGTTTAAACACAGACCCATCATCATGTACATACTTTGACTTGCCAACATCTCCTTCAAACACGATTTCTTCTAAACCCTCAACGTTTTCTACCTCGGGTTCACTAGGAATCTCTTCAATGGTAGCTTCATCTACCTCTTTCAACTCTTTAAGCTTCAAAATCTGTTCTTGTGAGAGTTTAGAAACAAACTCCCCTTCCTCTAACTCTTCACCAGTGACAGGATGTAGAGAGTGCAGTGGTTGCACATTTGTGGCTTCAGAAGTAGCCCCTAGATCACCAGACCCTGAACCTTCACCGACAAACACATCATCTGGATCTTCCACAAGAACCATCTGTAAATCTATGTTGTCCAAAGCTTCTTGGACATCACCAGAGCTAGCAACAACCTGAACAGAACTAGAAGTACCGACTGGGGTAGAGGCAGAACCTTCCGGTTGTACAGATGATGCAGGTGCATCAGGATTTCCGGGATCCTCACTATCATGATCTCGCTTTCTAAGAACCTCCTGTGCTTTGCACCGCTCTCCCCACGGAGTGTTGACCTTCTTCCTCGTAACTTCATAACTACTCGTCATTTGTTTAACATTTTCAGCAATGATCTTGTTACGCGAGTTGTAGAACTCGGTGATATCATCATACGTCTTAGTTAATCTTTCACCAGTTCTCAACACTTCAGTGCTTCGTTCTTTCAATCTGTTCATCTCTATACCCAGAGTGTTGTCAGCCACTCGCATCTGCTGCAATTGTCTCGCATGTTCTTCATCTGCAGCTTGTAGTCGAGCATTCCCAGCTTTCAATTGTATAATTTATGCCTGCTGTTTCTGAACAGTTGCACTTAAAGTGTTGATCTCCATTTGTTGTTTGACAGTGGTGTTTCTTGTTGCATACATGAAATCCATATGACGGTTTACTTGAGTTGTTGCTGCCTGAAGTTGTGAGAACAAAAAGTGTACTTTCTCACTATCGTTCATGTGCTCAAATCTTTCCTCAGGTGATTCTGTGCTTTGTTTACGAGTTCTTTCATGAGCAGCTTGAGTAGCAGCAGGTGCTATAAACTGAGGAGGAGTTGGACGTGGGCTAACTGGAACAGTAGCAGTTGCAGTTCCTGTTGAACGACCAGGAGAAGCTACCAAGGCTTCAGTCTCCTCGGCAGTGAAGACTTATTCTGTCGTTGGCCCAGTAACAGGTTCAGATTGTGGAGTAGATTGGTGCTGAGCTGCTGAGGAACCAACTGTTTTCCGACTCTTTTTCTTTCGTCGGATAACAGCTTGCTTCTTTCGAGCCTTCTCAGACTCAGTATCAGACGGCACATATTCAGGATCATCCTCCACACGAATCCTTCTAACTTGAGGAACACCACGTTCATCAAGATAATGTTCATATCCCGGCTCCGGAGGATTATCTTCCTCTTCTTCGACACCTGTTGCACCTTCCGGTTGTTTACCCAAATCAACACCGGTTGGCGCAGCACCACTATCACCGCCATCACCACCATCTCCACCATCATCATCACTGTCATCATCATCATCCCTATCTTTCCGTTTTCTCCCAAACCTATCTTCCATCAGTTTTCTCAAAGCAGGTTCCTCATTGTCAGAATCACTATTGTTATGACGCCATTTATCATTTTCCGGTGCTACGTATGTTTCACTTCCTAGAAATCCAATCAACTTTCTAGGAGGCGTACTTTCTGTGTATGACTTACCAGCATATCCTTTGAAGACCTTTAACGAATGTAGTTGCATCTCATCGATCTTCAGAGTATCATTCGCAACTTTAGGAAGATCTGGATGTTGAACATTCATTACCATCTGTAGAAAGCGTGGATACATCCAAAACTTGCTTCCCATAGTCGTACCACCAGTCCTAGTCAAATTTTCTATCATGTTTGCCAAAATATACTTTGAGATACTAAACTGTTTGTTTAGCAACAAAGCCACCATCATTCCCACTAAATCAGGATTAGCCATATCGTATCCACTTCTACGATTGCTTAAACACTGAATGAATGCATGTAAGAGAAACCTATACCGAAGTGGTAGACCAGACTTGTTGATTTGGTTTCCAAGAATATCCCCTTGAAATTTCATACGAAGAAAACATCCTCGCTGACATTTAATTGGTACTGAGAACGGTGCGTTAGGGTCATCATTCAACTGTAACACGTTGCTTAGAATCTCGGCCGTAACAACAACGTCCACATTATTCACCTTCCCACGAACTCCTTCTTTGCCATCAATATCAACTACTTCGGCCGTATCCCAGAAATCCTTGATCAAGGCTCGGTATACCGCGTCTTTTGAGTGATAGTATAGCTAATTCGCGAGTCCCGCAACCACTTCATAATACCATCATACTCAGCTATCTTGTTTTCCGGATCCAAAAAGGCAATCATGTTATGTCAAGATTCTGACATAATCTCCACTTCACTCTTATCTTCCTTCTTTGTTGCGGGTTTACGAGCTTTCGGTGCCATTCTACACAAACACATACCCATAATGTGAAGACAGATAGATTAAAGTAGAAGGCAGGCTCAAACTATGTTAACTGTGAATTCTGTGAACTCTCTGTGAACATAAGTCATTCCAATGAAAACTATGTGTTCACCTTGAACCTTTTTGTCCATGAACAACCCCTATGAAGAATGGTTTATCTGGACGAAGAACTTGTTATGTCCAACGAACAACTCTGGTCAACGGAGAATGGTTCTTCGTTGACTTGGGTTCTTCGTTGGATACCAGGTACCACGAACAACACATGGAACCTACGAAGAAAGGCTCTTCGTTGACTTGGGTTCTTCGTCTTCCCAGTGCACAACGAGTAACCAAGGTCAACGAAGAAAGGGTTCTTCGTTGACTCTGGTTCTTCGCCGGAACAGTTCTTCGCTGATATGTTTTTCGTTGAAGTTAATTCACAGTGAAGATATGTCAGAGACAAACAACCACAGGGTTAAAAATTTTCTGACAAACAAGATCAAAACACCCGGTTCATTTACTTTTCCAACATTCTTGTTAAAACATAAGTTTTTAACAGTTAAGTAAAAACCCATTTGTTTATCCAAACATTACTCCGATCCGAAACATGTTTACATCTACACAATTTCCGAAACACGACATGATTTTGTTTCATTAAAAACACATAAATTAAACACATTCTTTTAGATTTGATCATTCATGAAGAACAAGGGTTTTAATGAAAGGGTTTTATGGTTTATCTTAGAATTTGTCATGATCTTGTTTATGAGATTTTAACCGAAACCATTGTGTAGTGTTCTACCTAAACACAAACAAAGAAGATGATAACAATCCGAAATGGGTTTCTTATGAAGAAGAAGATGAACAGTGTGTGAGTCTTTGAGAGGAAAAAGTGAGTGGGTGAAAAGTAATCTTTTGAAAGTGCTAAGGTTTTCACCGCCTTACCTCCTTATATACCTAGTTAACCCTACGAAGAATCAAATCTTCGACGAACAACCACTCTGCTCGATGAAGAAAGGTTCTTCGTCGATTGGTTCCTACGAAGAACCTCATATGCCCTACGAACAACCAACAGTTGGGCCTAAAACTTGGCCCAAACCATTTTCAACGAAGAACCTATTCTTCGTCGACCTGGTTCTTCGTTGAACCAGGTTCTTCGCTGAACACCAGTTACCAACTTATGAAGATTTTAACAGAACATATTTTGAACATCTTTGGATTTAACAAAATGCATTGTGACCGTTATGCAGTTGCGTTGTTTAAGCAAGGTTGATTTTAGGACTTCACCGGTAAAAACCATTCGAGCTTCAATATCGACTAACCAAAAGCTAACGGTAAGACTAAAAGCAACTAAAATAAATAAATTACGCTAACGAACTACGATCTACACTGTACACTACTTCAAGCATCTTTTGCGAGTTTCAAGGTAAGAGAATCATACCAGCTTACGGTTTTGTCAAGCACGATTTTCTAAATTCATTTTAATTTGAATAAGTATTTTACCTCGATTACCGATATTGTTATCCACCTAAACTCAGCTTATCAGATGTAATCACGTTTAAGCGATATGATTTAATGTAAATTTATACTTACTAGCCGGTGTTCATCCACTTCACGACACATTACCGTATCAAGATATGCACGAGAGTTCATCTTATCGATGAATATACCGCCTATCATCTGTTTTGACGTATATGATGTGAGATACTCACTTATTTTGATTAAAAACAAGCCCTATGTGATAAAATCACTTATTGATGAGGAACCTGTTTTTCAGATGCATGCAGGGCACAGGAGCAAGTCCGTGAACAGGTTACTACCATCGTACCGACAAAGAGACGAACTTGACTCCCGCAAAAACTGTGATATATTATCACTTATTCATTTGGTGGATGTGATATGCTTATCACTTATTGATGGTCGTATGCAGTATTTACCCGTATGTATGGTATCATGGAAGGTCTTGACTTGCGTCTCCGTTATTTTTCGGTAAAAGATTCAACCATGATACCCAGATGATAAACAAGCATAAAGACCGCATATCTCAGAACCTCGGCATACTATCAAAAGAAATTTCGGTACCAAGACCATATGCCAATGAATGGTTCATCAGACCGGTCAACGGTCAAGGTCAATGGTCAACATTTTTTTTTATTTATTTAATCAGAAAATTATTTAAAAATACTTAAAAATAATATTTTTAAAGTTAGAAATTGTTCTTAAACTCACAAAAATAAATCTAGAAATCCTATTAAGGTTATGAATTAAAATTATTAATCTCAAATAAAATACATTTATTTACCGAACCATTATGTTATTATTTAGGTTAGTTTCTATCGTGGTTAAATCCAAATTCGTGCGCATTCATCATCAATCCAAGAAACGCAACCACTGTGAGTGAATTCTTACAAATTCCCCTTTTTATTCATGTTTTGGGGTGTATCATGTGTCGCCTAAATTAATTCGCTTATTCAAACTCGTGCTATACCATTATATGATCTAAACTTAGAATGTAAATATTGTTTGTTGTGATGTATTACATATTGTCAAGTTCTATGCAAATTATTCATTAGGCCCATCAGTTCCTCGTGGGAGACGAGTTGAACAACGCGTGCCTAAAAAAACATTCATTAGGCCCATCAGTTCGTTGAACAACGCGTGCCTCAAAATCATTCATTAGGCCCATCAGTTCATCGTGGGAGACGAGTTGAACAACGCGTGCCTCAAAAACAATCATTTGGTGTATGTGTGTGCAATTTTAATATTATGTGTTTTGTGAATAAATTTACATCTACATTTACTCATATGTGGTTATGCACTTTATTTTATAATCGATACAATAAACACGTTTAAATGTTTTTCATAGGATTCACTCGCCAACTTTTTGTTGACCAAAAAACCATTTTTACACATGATACAGGTGGACAGGTTGAAGCAAGGAACACATAGGAATTTGCCTTAGAAGAAAAATAATGAAGCCTTGAAAAATGTATAGAACATGTTGTACTAGTATGATTGATTGTAATGATTCTCTTTTAAAAAGAAATAATAAATATGAAATATTATAATAAATGTCATGAGCTTTGATGAAAACCCAATCATGCCCCGATCACCATTTCCGCTGCGGGTCAGGGTGTGACAATTCTCTCATATCATCATGCTTTGCGGCTAGTGTCTCTGCAGATCGTAGTACAGTTGTATTGCGTTCCTTTAACCTGTTCATTTCAATCCCCCGAGCGTTATCAGTTGCTCGCATCTGTAGCAACTGAGCTGCCCTCTCAGCATCTGCAGCCCTCAAACGTTCATTCTCAGCCCTTAACTCAGTAATCTCGGCTGCCTGCCCTCTCAGCATCTTCTTTCTTTATAACCCACGTCATCAGATAACATCCTTAATATTCATATATCTCGTTTCAAATCAATGCATAATATTATGGTTAACATAAAAAAAAGTCATTATATAATATTAGACCATGCCTAGTGGGGCGTGGAAGCCCCACTTCACTTCACGCTGTTTCACACGCTCAACACCGCCCCCTAGCATGTGAAGGGACATTTTTGACATGGTTGATGGTTTGAAACAAAATGACTTTGCTGATGTGGACGTCACATGACGAAAAATATCTGTGAACTACTACCGATGATCTTATACTTAAGATAAAAAAGTGTTGATTATCAATAGGGGCGGAGGAGTTACTTTACTTTTCTGTTAAAGCATAATTGCCTTTAACGAACAAAGGTAAAAGTTATGAATGACGTTAAAAATACTAATCACCGTCGTACAATTGCAAATAGTGTAGATTATTAAATTACAGTTTGCCATAAAAATAAGTTTTAACTAGGTTACACTACTCTTTTTTGTTTAAAACCTACACTATTGCTTTTATAAAATCTTTTGTCACATCTCAACTTAAAATTGGTAATACCATCGATTTTAATAAAATCTTTTTAGTCATAACATCATCGGTTCTATTTTTTCCTAGTTTTTTCAGTTTTACTTTTGAGTTCATATCTGCTTTTATAAAATCCTTTTAGTCATCTCAACTTATTACATGCTTCTTTTAACATGTCTATGGTTCCGTAAGTCGTTAGGCGTTCCCAGGTTGATCGAGTAGGGAGTTACGAGTTCTGGGCCTAGGCGGAGTACTCGGACATGTTAAATTATAAAGAAGTTAGTTTTCGAAAAATTATATATACGTCAAATATCATAAGTTTACTAATATTTAATGCAAAATTTGTGAATATCGACATAAATAAAAAAATGTTCAAATACTAAAGTATTTCAAAATTTGATATTTATTCCTTGAAAAATAATAGACATATGAATTATGTTCTATTATTTTAAGGTCAAACTCGGTTCGAGTTGACCAACTTGATCCGATTTTGGCTAAGGTTGATCGCGTTTAATCAATTTCAAGTAATTAGGCGGAGTTAAAGACTCTCGGCAACCTACCTTGTAGCGATTACTCGGTGAGTACTCGAACTTTTAGACCTTGTTTTACAACATTGATCAAATAAGTACTTACCATTTCAAGAAATTTAAGTTCCGTGCTTTCTACATATAGGTCTCTTTGTATTTTAGAAACTGCTAAATTTTTGATCAAGTATAAAAAGTAATAACAACATGCTATCATGAGAAATTATGATAAACACTTTGGTTTGCAAGCTCGAGGAATTTGGATCAAAATAACCTACATCACATGAACTTACAAAGGCAAAGTATACAAGTTCAGCTAAGAAGTAAAAATAAGGACACCATTTCTAATAGAAAGAAGACAATATAGAGTGTAACTCACAACCTGTTGCCTATTCGAAATTATAAGACAATATAGTGTGTACATTTGAACATATCTCATTCACTCATCACAGAGTACTTCAGGTTCAATCTCTCTCTCTCTCTCTCCTCTCTAATGTAACTTTTGTGGCTGATAATCAACAATTAGTATACCAAATTATGAACAAAATATTAGGTATTTAGATCAAGAAGTGTTTTAAAAAAGTTTGTTAATGTCATGGACAGGAGTCATTGTCCACTTTATAAAAACTCATCTTCTACCCACCTCCCCTTCCAGTTTTTGCACCTTTCCTGCTTGGTTTTGAAGGAAGGCCCTCAAAAAAGCAAAAAAGAGAGAAATTTTGAAACTTGAATAGTTTCTCTCCTCAATTATACATAAAGATTCATCCCTCAACCCCACTCATTTATTTCTTTTGTGCACTAGTAACTATCAGAAAACCAATCTGAAAATTAAGTTTAGTTTCTTCCCAAATTTCTTGAGGTGAAGTATATGTAATTTACTTCAGGATTCATGGAACATTCTGAGGCTATTGAGCGTGATTTCAGCTGCATCGATCGATCCATGTCGGTTCAGAACGAGGACTCGGGGGACATGTCTCCACAGAGAAGGATTGGGAAGGGAAAGATCGAGATCAAGCGGATCGAGAACACTACGAACCGGCAAGTGACTTTCTGCAAGCGTCGTAACGGGTTGCTCAAGAAGGCCTATGAGTTGTCTGTACTTTGTGATGCTGAGGTTGCTCTTATCGTCTTTTCGAGCCGTGGCCGTCTTTATGAGTATGCTAACAACAGGTATAATTCTGGGTATTTTGTTTCAAAAATTTTTGGGTCATCTTACTTTGTATTTATCAGTGTTTAATGACAGCTAAAAATTAGGTCAAAATTTATCAGTCATTTAGGGTTTGAGGAAATAGTTCATAAATGAATGTGACTTCTGGAGAAGATTTGAGAACAAAGGACACAATATCTTTAAGTTATTTACAAGATTTTTTTGAGGGTTGTTTAAAGAAATTTATATTCATTTTATAACTTTATTTATATTTTTATGATCAATCTTTCTTTCATATTTTGGTACCTACAAGTTCTATTGTTAAAGATGGCAACATAGAAGCCACTAGTGGATTTGTTGCAAGTCAATAAGCAAAGATTTAGGAAGTTTATTTGCAGACCTCTTAGATCAGCTTACCTCTCTCTCTCTCTCTCTCTCTCACACACACACACACACACACACACAAAATGTTGTCAAGTTCCTATTTGCTCAAACATCATCAAAGCAAAGTGAAAGGACTCAAAAAAGGATGTCATCAAAGCCTAGTAAAGAATGGAAAAATAACCTTAATTAGTAGCTAGGTTTTCAGATCAATCTAAGAAAACACAACTAAATTTTATGTTTCTTATTTATAATTATGTTAGTGTTCCCAAATTATGCATGCCAAATCATCTAGAAAATATCTCACATGATCAACCAAATTAGGGTTTGTATAAAAATGAATTTACTGGGTTCTTTCTGAACTTTAAATTATCCTACTTAAATTAGTTTAATTTATTAATGGTAAAATCAAATTAGTTTTTACCAATTCCAAAATTAGAATTGGATATTTTCTGGGAAGATATATACTGTGTAAAATGCATTTATATTAGATCCAAATTTTCTAGATATCAGGATGCTCTGATCTATGGAAATTAGGGTATGGATTAGAATGCTTATTTGATTTATCTCATAGAAATTAGGGTATGGATTAGAATGCTTATTTGATTTATCTCATAGAAATTAGGGTATGGATTAGAATGCTTATTTGATTTATCTCATAGAAATTAGGGTTTATATATAACAGATTAAACAGTGGATAAATATTCAGTTTTTTTACAGCTTGATATTGTATGATTTCTTATTTTTAAACTAATATCACAACTCAGATTATCAGGCTTTTTGTGTTAATGACACTATATATAAGTGGCTTCTTTTTGTAAGTTCCAAAGTTCTTCATTGGTCAAACACAACACACACACTAGTCTTTCCCTTTGGATTGTCGATTAATAACTTTTCCCAAGCTTACCATGCTATTGAACCTAAAACAGCAACCTACAAAACAGAAGGCGCTCTCTCTCTCTCTCTCTATATATATTATATATAGGGTAGGGATCCTAAGAGGAGTGCACCATATTTGAGAAACTTGAGAAGTATTCTGGACCACACATTTTCTAAGCTTTTCGTAATACACACATATGTATAGTTTAAAATTGACTATATACGCATATGTATATAGTCAATTTTAAACTATACATATGTGTATATTACGGAAAGCTTTGGGAAAAATGTATGGTCCAGAATGCTTCTCAAGTTTTTCAATTAGCCTAGTGCTTCTCACATGATCCTAACCTATATATATATATATGGTATGGATCCTAAGAGAAGTGCACCCTATTTGAAAAACTTGAGAAGCATTCTGGACCACACATTTTCTCAAAGCTTTCCGTAATATACACATATGTTATATTGAATTATACACATTGTATATAGTCAATTTTAAACTATACATATGTGATATTACGGAAAGCTTTGAGAAAATGTATGTCCAGAATCCTTCTCAAGTTTCTCAATTAGCACTAATGTTTCCACATGATATATATATATATGGGATGGATCGTGAGAAAACTAGTTTAAATGAGAAAAATAAAAAAGCTGACTAAAAACATATAAATTTTTTAATTTTTTTATTAAAATTCGCTAATATTAATATATAAAAAAAGTTTTTTTCTCAAAAAAAAAAGTTGTACTGCACATGTGCACTAATACGGAAAAGCCTAAACCACCCCCACCGACACCCCCCAAAAACCTAAACCCCACACCCTACCCCCCAAAAACCTAAATCCACCCTCCCACCAAATACCTAAACCCCCCCCCCTCCCACCCCAATAAAAGCTAAAACTAAACCGTAAACAAAAACCCCAAAAAACCTAAACCCCCCACCCGCACCCTCAAAAAAAGCTAAAACTAAACCGATTTTTAATAAAAATCAAAAAAAATTGATTGTTTTTAGGCTTTTTTAGTTAGTTTTATAGTTTTCTCATGATTCTCTCCCTATATATATTATATATATATATATATGTGTGTGTGTTTGTGTGTTCATTCCATAGCACTAAATTGATAGAGATGAAACATAACAATCCTAAACAATTAAACTTTTTATATAATGGTTTTTATGTTTTAAATTCTTAATTCTAACATTCAAAGGTGTATGTCACCTAAATAAAAATCATTAAACTAATTTGCTCACTTTTTTTCTTAATTTCTAAATGTTAATCTATATTTTCGTAGGTTATGTGTAGGTAATATAATTAACAACACACCATTACACATGTTTAGTTTGTATAAATAAATGCCAAACTTATTCCTTTTTTATAATTTTAAGAAAAATGAATAATATTGCATTATAACCTTTTTTAAAATTTTTATACTAGAAAAATCAATAATTTATTTTGGTTTTTCCTAAGTTTTTTTCTTTTGGAACAACTATGATTTTATAAAGTAAACACACCAGCCCGTAGCAAAGACACTAGAAGCAAAACAACCAAAATATGTGTCCTAGTGGTAGGGAGTCTTGGGTTTTTCAATGGAGACTCAAGTTCAATCTCTACTTGTGTCACTTTGATGGATTAAGCAACGACGGATAGAACCTAGCCTTTTTGCAGAGGTGACAGGTTCTATACCAAGCCCAACCGGCTCTTCGTCCTACCACATGTTACGTCAGAGAGTGCTCAGCTCTTGCGTGCACAGCGATTGCCAAGTGGCAATCGTCGGTTTCCCAGGGGGAACGCTCAAGCCAAACTTAAAAGCCAACGTGCGCCCGGTTAAGAAAATATAGTCTGACCGGAGTGATGCAACGGGGCTCTCTAATTTAGGGAGTGTGGTAGCCTAACAAAAGCAAGTCGCGTTCTAAAAAAGCTAGATCGACCTATAAACTAAAATGTCTAGAACCAAAATAACTCGGCCTATAAACTAAAATGTCATAGAACTTGTCTAGGTTTTTATGTGTGAGAGAGAAAGAGTGAGTTAGAGGGAGAGAGAAAGTCAGAAAGGGTACGAACAAGCGAGCCAATGAGATAGTATCTAATGCATGGGGAGAGAGGAAATGCTACAACAATCTCTGATACCCATGAAATGGACATCTCTGATTTACTCATTTACAGAGGTAAAAAGACCAGAGATAAGGATCTACAAGGAGGGTAAAAGGGTGAATCGTAACGAATTATCCATTGTGTAAAGAATTCTCAACACGTGGCAAAAATCTAGCCGTTGAAAGCCACATCCAATCATATTGATTGATGCGTTGACAACGTGGCAGAGACAACCAATCAATATCTTCGACCAAATTGAGGCAATCTACAACGTGTTTTAATATGGTATCCTTAAGATCTCCGAGAAAAGTGAGATTTTACTCAACTAGTACCCATTTTATGTTTCCTTAAAATCATACACAAATCCTACTGTTTGAAATGCTATAAACATCATTACACTTCATTGTGCCTGAACATCAGTTAATCCTATGGGCAAAACCAACAAACATATCTGTATCAACACACCAAATATAGGCCTGGTCTATTCACATACGCACAAAACTATTTACACACATCAAAGCGTCCTGCTATGGGTAAAGCGGGGCGTTTCATTGTAAAGTCAAAAGACAATGACTGGGTCTGTCAGTCCTTGTCTGTTGACCCTAGTGTGAAACGCCCCGCTATGATCAAAGCAGGGCGCTTTGGGCTGCCAGACTTATTTGGTGGAATGGGTTAGGTTTTGGTGAAAAAATGGGTTGTTGGTTGATTGTTTTTGTTGTATTTGGTTTTTTGTTTTTTTTTTTGAAAACTTGTAGATTTTTGAAATAAGCTCAATCAATCGTTTTATTTCTTACAAACATATATAATTTAAAGTTGTTTGTTTAAATGTTATCCGATTTAATTTTTAATGAATTACACGAACATGTGTAATTAAAACACCGTACGATATGTCGCGAATTAGACGTATAAAATAAGCGCAAACAATCCACACAAGCATACATAAAAGATCAACTGCATATATACATAAAAAGTCGGTTTGTACATACAAAACAAAACAAAATGTCTAGTACAGGAAAAAAACAATAAAAAGTAAATCTACTGATCCTCCGGCGTGGTGGAGACGGTGGCAGTGGAATCTCCGGCAGTCCCAAACGTGCACTGATAGCCCTGAGCGTCTGGATAATCCACGTCTGTGTCGCCAGACCGTCGGAGACGCCGATCGAAGTCCCTCGCCACCGCTGCGTAGCTGGAGGTAGGTCGGCGATGACGTGCTGTGGGTACTGCGCGGATGTGGAGGCGGTCGGGTGGGCGCGTCACCCTGAGGCGCTGAGGGGGGTCATGCTGAGGCGGTGGCGGGGCGGTGGCAGTCCCAGAGCCTCAAGCTGAGCCAGGTAAGCCGCAGCCTGAACGTCCGAGGCGCAAGTATGCCCTCCCTGACCTCAATAACAACGGGGATCACCTCTGGCAACGGCGGCTCATCTCCCAAATAACGCCCTCGTGGTTTCGAAACCGGTAACCAACTCGAACTGGTGAAGTATACCCATGGACGATGCTGACGCCCGGCCTAATGAAGTCGAGGGAATGGCCAGGGTCAGAAGCGGATCCGTCTCGGGCACGAGCCCTAAAGAGCGGGCGATCACGGTGACGTAGCAACCGCCAAAAAGCCTGCCGCGCTCCTGCTTATGATAAGCAGAAGCATAGTAGTCCCGCATAGCAGGGGGTGAGGCCGCAGCAGGCAGTATAGGAAAAAAAGGTCCCCCAAGTTGACCTTGTCCCGGATGTGAAACCGAGGCACGATCGAGGACGCAATAATGCGATACAGGTATCTGTACAAGGGACGCATGCATTTTGGGTTAAAAGTGAAACATTTTTAAAATGGAACGCCCCGCTTTGGTCAAAGCGGGCCGCTTTGGCCTTTTTTATTTTTTTATTTTGATTTTAATTCAAAAACGCACTTATACATGTCGTATTATGACGTAATTTGCCATTTTATTTTTTTGGGGACTTTGTGGTATATACCTCAATTTCCGGATAAGTGCGGTCATCTCGGGTGCTGTATTCACGATTTCGTTTGATTCTCTTTTGATTTCACTTGTAGTCCGACGGGTGGTATTGCATGTATGCACGCCATACGGGATCAGATTTTATAGCATTTTGTCGTTAAAAGTTGTATTATAATGTTTACTATCTGTATTATTCTGGTGTTTTCGCGTATGTTGGTCGTACCGTTCGTGTCGGAGACATTCGGTTATATCGCTGTATTATGGATTCCATCGTAAATGACTCAACGCATGTAATTAAACAAACATAAACGTACTTTGGATTATAAATGAATTAACACGATTATTTTTACACCCATTTAACCTACATCTTGAACATAGGCGTTACATTAAGGTCCGGGGGTTTGTGCGTAAACATTTCGTACGAGATGATCTGCTCCTATATAATGTATGCCAAGCTGTTGCCTCTCTGATCTGTTCGTTGTCCACATGGGGTTTGGGGGTAGCATTGGATACCATCCTCCAAGCTCTATATGGATGAAATGCCCATTGTCGACGAATACAACTGCAACCATCTGGTGGAATGCTCGGATTCGTCTGGCCCGCCAGAATTGTATCGCTCCCACGATTGTCGAATGTGTGAACAATCACACCGTATCGTTGGGCAATAAGAAACCCCGTCTCTGGCATTGTCATGTAATTTTCGATTGGGGCTCGTCCCACCCCTCGAAATGAATTCGTCTGACTAACGCCTCATAATGTCCTATGTTTTCCGGATCGAAAACTTGCCTCAAAGGGCTTCATTCATACGTAACTCCATTGTAAGTTGTTTCCGGATAGTCAAATACTTTGATGTTTACTTCCTAACCCAACAGCTACCGATCGAAACCCACAATGTCCTATGTTTTCCGGATCGAAAACCTACCGGTCGTAGTTTGGGAAAGTTAATAGTTTTGTTAGTCCAGCAAGATACAAACTTTTCACGGTATGGATCCAACCAGGAATTCCTCAAATAATCAAAAACCTTTGAAATTAAAAAACGTAAATAGTGAGTTTTTGTTATTATATAAAAATGTAAATAGTCGGTTGAACATAATTATGTAAGAAATACTCACGTTCACGGTCATCTTCTTTCAGCTGTGCTTCAAGGTTTTCCAAGTTATACCTGTATATTTCCTCGGTCGTAGATTCGCATAATGTCCAAATGAACGTACGAATTCTTTCCACTGCTTGTTAGAGAATTTCTTCTTGCTATTCTTGTTAATATTTTGTTGAATATGGAACCGACAAAGATACTTCTGCGCTTTTAGAAAAACTTGTTCACACGCGTTAATTAGCGCAAACTCCCTATCTGTTAAAATCACGCGCGGCTCATATAGCCTGCCAACATAGACTTGATCCTCTGCAGCACCATAGGTAGTTCTCTAGCTTCTCAGCGGAAATTACCGCACCAGCAGCCGTAAACGATTTGTTTGTCGACGTCATTCCTACGACCTGAACAAACGGCAGGTTGTACATGTTCGTTTTGTAGGTGGCGTCAATCATTAGCACATGCGGGAAGGCACACCACATAGTGAATGTTTTTTTTGTGAACAAAGAATACATCTTCAACTGCGTTTGATATCCGTTCGTGCACATGTAATAAGTGTAATCTATTTCACGAAGAATGTTTTCAAGTTTTTTGCATCTAGACTTACCGCCATTTTTTCTGACATTGATCTTCTGAACAGCATTGTGTATATCTTTCGGAATAAGCTTTCTATCCGGATTGTTTTTCGTCAGCGTTCGCCATATATTGCGGTTGGGAATATCTTGCTCGGCCAGATGCTCAACCATTAATTATCATCCGAAGAAAGCCTCCTCGCATACGCATTAGGTTTTCGATAGGAGTGTGGTTGTGCTTCGCCTTCGTCACCTCGATCTTCCAAACCTTACCGTTTGATTCCGAAAACCCGATCATCTCGAACGGGCAGCCTATTTTCTTGCTACCCGTTTCCTCTATGTAGCTATGCTCTTATGCTCCCCACCAAGAGTGCATTGAAACCAAATCTTGTAATTCTCTCCTCTCTTTATTCGACCTCTTGATCATAATGAGGTAACCATTGTCTTTTGCCGTGTCTTGTACCCAACGCACCAGCTCTTTATGTGACGAAAACTTCTGCGTTGTATCAAACGAAAATGTAACCGGGTAACAACCTTCCTCGTCAACTAACACATCCTCCTGCTCTCCATTGTCACCGAGTTCCGAATAGACTTGATGTTCAAAGCTCTGCTCACAACCGTGACTAAAGTCGGGATAGTTTGGAAGACCGTACGAATATTCAACCTGAGGATACGCTTCGCCTCCGTATCCAAAATTCGAATAACCTTGTGTGCGTACGGGTCCTCCACAGGGATATTCAAATCCAGCTCCACCGTGTTATCCCGATAACGAATGCCAGATACAACCTCCTCCTCCTCCCTCAAGTTGGACAAGACCGGTTTCTCATACGTGTCGGAAATAGTGGTCCCCTCATAAGAATCAGGAACAACTGACTCGTTAGAATATTCACCGAAAAGATAGTTGCTTAACCACGACATCGTAACCGTGCGTTATTTTGAAGAAACACAAGTAACACAGAAAAACCGCACGTATGTCTAGAAACAATATAATGAGTTTTAGAAATCGAATGCGTTAACTCTTCTCCCGGGCAAGCTTTAAAGGCAAATATTTGGGGCCAAAGCGCGGCGCTTAGGGATCACGGGACAACATCGTACCAGGTCAAACCTCGTATCACCTTTATGTCACTCAGACATCAGTCACTTCACCTTTTGTCGTGTAAAGTAACCCTAGCGGGGCGCTTTGGGGTGTGAAAATAAGTTGGTCCGTGTATGAGTAGCAAGATCCCAAATATAAGAAAGCGCCCACTTCAATTTTTATATTGTTATTTATGCTAGGTGTTCAAAAATAATATGTTTTGGCCTCTAGAAATAGTAGACTTAAAGTATAAGATACAAAAAGCTATACATAGTTTGTAACAGTGAGATGAGACAAGCATTTTCTCTATTGCAGGAGATAAGTTGACTATTTCACAGTTCTCCTTTGCTTTGGGAGGGTTAGGACATTTTATTTATTAATTTTTGTATAAAACTGTTCTTTTTATACAAGTTTCTGGAGTAATTGTTACTCTAACATAGGGTAATACTAGTAATCTTTCTTATGAAAATTTTCAACTTTAGCTTGTTTTCTTAAAGAAATGCCGGTTTAGAATGTGCTTTTGCATAGTATTTTCATGGTTTAGGTTCATTTATAGATCAAGGTTTGATCATAATTTTCTCGTGTTCTTGTTTATGTTCTGTGTTACAAGTCGTCTGTCAAAACTAGAAATGATATATCGTTAAGTGCAAGACAAACGATAAGTTTATATATAATGTTATCTCGCAAATCTACTTATCCCTAATTCATTCATTGATGTTTATTGTCTTCTTCTTATTGCAGTGTTAGAGGGACAATTGATAGGTACAAAAAATCATGCTTAGATCCACCTATCACCGGTTCCGTTGCTGAAGCCAATGCTCAGGTACCCTTTCAGATCTAGGCTATTAACTTGTTATAGTTGTAGCTAATTAACCTGCTACAAGAAAAAGTTAAATATACACAATGTTGTCGCGTGCGTGTTTATACACTTAAAAGTGTATTGTGGTGAAATTCATGCTTCTAGTTGTGACAAATTCCTCTACATTTTGAAGTGTGGACATAGTTTAATTCCAACTTGCTAATGAAACACTATCACCTAAAATCTACAGTTTTACCAACAAGAAGCTACCAAACTGCGTCAGCAAATTGCAAACCTTCAAAATCAAAACAGGTACATTTCTAACTAGATGTGCCCACATTTATATATACGTCATGTATTACCTTATGTTATGAACACTTATAGTGTTATAACCTTTTTTTTTTGGGAAAAGGCAATTTTACAGGAACATCATGGGTGAATCTTTGGCAGATATGCCGGGGAAGGACCTCAAGAACCTTGAAAGTAAGTTAGAGAAAGCAATTAACAGAATTCGTGCGAAAAAGGTATTACTTCTTCTCATTTCTAACCTCTCATGAGATCTCCAAATTTATAGCTTACTTGGATTTTACAACTATTTTCTTTTTCTTTGATGAAACAAAACTGCAGAATGAACTATTATTTGCTGAAATTGAGTACATGCAGAAAAGGGTAAGTAATTATGTACTTTTAGTTCACACCTTAACTATATATGTTCAAGATTTGATCTTATCATTTTGTATCTATTTGTTAATTAATGGTTTTGTTTGTAATGAACACATATATAATATAAGGCTAATCTTGATGGGTCATAAAGTTGGAGCTTCGTTGGATGAACGAGCCGAATGGATGCGACAGAAAGTTTATTTAGTCACATTTATTTTTTTTTTAATATGTGTCAAAGTAGTGGGCCTAAGTCAAACAATATAAAACTTTCTGCTACAACCCGTGTGACCCATTCATCTGAATACGAAGCTCCAACTTTCTGACCCGTCAAGATTAGCCCTACACAAAATTTGGTAAGTTAAAGGAAACAGAACATAATTCCAGTCCTTTCTAAACGTTTTGTGATGCAGGAACTTGAGCTGCATAACAGCAATCAATTCCTTAGAGCAAGGGTATATCTATCTATCTATCTATCTATCTCTTTTATATTAACAGTCTAATCCTTTTCAATGATTTATTAGTTTAACGATTTCTTAGATAGCTGAAAACGAAAGAGCTCAGCAGCAGCACATGAGCTTGATGCCTGGAAGTTCTGGTTATAATGACCTTGGACCACATCAGTCCTTTGATGGTCTAAACGATCTTCAAACGAATGAGTTGCAACTCAATAACAACTACTCTTGCCAGGACCAAACCCCTCTCCAGTTGGTGTAAGTACACTTAAATATGTAGAAAAAATCCTAGAATTTGAACTCAATAAATTGTTTTATTAGTGTTGAAAAATACATTTTAGTTAGCTTTTCGATCTTGACTCCATTAATTAGACGTTTTTGTTGATTAGTAGCTTGTTCTTGATGTATGATTTCATGTAGGTGATAACGACATGGGGTTCTTCATTACTCCTTCAACCGGAGCTATAATAACTTGATAATGATGAATTAACAATGACTAGACTTATATTAATTTGCTTGCTTTAGTATGTGGATTAAGTTCCTGGCTATCTAAGCCAGAGAGCTCCAAATATATATGTGTATACTTTTATAATCACTATCTTATGTATGCATTTTAATATTGTGAAGCAACTTATATATTAGTCTTTATGTTTGTCTTTGTTCTATATGTGATAAATGTAATTCTTGAAGTAAGTAAACATTGTTCAATGATGATACATTTAGCGGATACAAGAGTGGATGGACTCATCGATCAACCAGATATATAGTAACATTTTAACTTCTATTATACGTAGGTTAATTTAGTGATTCTACGACTATTCAACATCCAATAGCCAATAAGATGAGCACAATAGATATTATAAATGAAATTAATACCTGAATTTGCTCATGTTCAATAGAGTCGGTTTGATATGAAGTAACAAAATGAATGGAAAAGAAAGGAATGGACAACAAAATGAAATAAAGTATTTCATTGTATGTTTTGGTTACCAATATGAATAAAATGAATTATTACTTTTTACAGTTTTGTAAGAAAATAAGACGAGTTATGAAATATAATTTAATAAAAACAACAAAAACAATATAATAAATATAATAAAAAATATAACATAACATAATATAATATAATAGTAAAAAATTTATTAATAACAATAATAAGATGCATTTCCATTCCTTAAAGGAATGAAAAAAAAAACTCTCTTGTCAAGGAATGAAAATTCTTATATTTCGAAAGAATCACATTCTTATTTTATTTAATGATTCATTACATTAACACGTGATAACTAAATAATTTTCTTTATATTCCAATTTCACCTTCAATTCTTGTGTATCAAACACTACCTCAGAGTGTTATAAAATCCAAATTAAAAAAAAATGGGATAACAATTATATTTTAGAGTAAAATGCCCGGTTAGTCCATGTGGTTTTGTAAAGTAACACCTATAGTCCTCAACTTTTGAAAATTACACCAGTGCTCCCTCTGGTTTACTTTTTGTTACTCGATGATCCCTGAAGTGGATGAGGGTAAATTTTCTCCGTTAAGTCCAGTTGAAATTACTTATTTACCCCTTGCTTATATTAAAATAAAAAAAAAACATACATAAACACTCTTGACTCTCTCTCTCTATCTCTCTGTATATAATAATTTTTTTATTATACACACAAACCTCACATAGACCAGCACTCTGTCTCTCCTCACCACCACCACTCACCTCCACCTTCAGTCATTGTCCATCACCTATTAGCCCGCCCCACGACCATCACTGGAACCGCTATCACTCCGGTAAACCCTAAAACCCCATCAACCTCCATTACCACCATATGAAACCATTACCCTAACCACAACCCATTTAAACCCTACCCTAGCCGCCACCCAATCCGCAACCACCGATCCACCATCCACAACCTTCAAAACCACCACTTCACCATAGTTAAACTTTTCATCACCATCACCAAACCCAACCAATTTCACGACACCATCACCATAGTTTCTCAGAAGCCCCACCACTACTCAAACCTGAAACCCTACCCACATCCACCGTACAACTCCGCCGCACCAAACCTTCGGACCACCCGAAACCTCCCCATTACTACGTCGTCTCCGTCTACCGTCAACCTTCATCGCCATCAATTCACAACAACTACAACTACCAATCGAACCCTGTTACGACGACCAAACACCCTACAATTTCTCAGTCTGTTGTGGTTGTGGTTCTAATTTCAAATAGAAAAGAGATAAGTGGTCTAATTTTTGGTTCATGATTTAATTAGAGAAGGGTGTGGCTTCTAGTGGAAATCAACAAAGAGAAAGAGATAAGGTACAGGTCTCGTTAACAGGGATGGGTTAGTTTTGTATATTTATTTTTTATTTAATAATATATTATAAACAAAAATATATAATAAGGGCATTTTAGTATTTAAAAAAATAACAGAGAAATTGGAGGTGGAGTGGAAGTGGGAGGTGGTGGAGACGGTGGGGTTGCAAGCGGTGATTGGAGGCAGTGGTCGGAGGCGGTGGAGATGGTGGTTGGCGGCAGTGAAGGCGGTGGTTTAACAAGGAAGGGGTAAATAAGGTGGGCCTCACACTTTTAATAATCTATATTTGTTTTTTATTTTTAACGAGATGGTTAAATAAGTAATTTCAGATGGACTTAACGGAAGAAAACTAATGGACATCCACTTCAGGGACTATCTGAGTAACAAAAAGTAAACCACAGAGAACACCGATATAATTTCCAAAAGTTTAAGAGTATAGGTGTTACTTTAGAAAACCACATGAACTATCGAGACATTTTACTCTATATTTTAAGGTTAACTAGAGGATCATGTTTTCTTCTTGTTTTTTGTTAGGAATTGGACCTGAAAAACCTTAAATGGTTCGGTCCAGTGACGATTTACTATTTTGATCACCACATGAAATTACTAGAAAATTAAAAATTAAAATAATAATCTTGATTTTGACCCATAGTGCGTGGTGCTTGTTTGTGACGTGTAGAAAATCAGGTAGGATCTCCAAAGAGACCCCAAGATTATCTCTAATGCTAAATGCGTTCTTAGCTGTCACATCATTTGTCACGTAATATCCTTACAAATTCTTAAAAACCTTAATTTTATCTCTAATCCTACAAATATCTTTACCCTTCTTAATTTCCATCTCATCACCTATTCATTACACACAATATTTAAATTAAACATTTTTTTTTCTTACTTTGGGCTCACCTTATTGCATGAACCAAGGCAAACACATTAGAGATGGACATAATCGGTTTCTTTTTATACTCGGAACCGGTTCCTAACCGGACCCGGTTCCTAACCGGACCCGGTTCCTGAATGTGTGTCAATGGAACCGGTTCTTGTTGTAACCGGGTCCGGTTCCAATCCGGATTTTAGCCATTAAAACTAGAACTGAGTGTACCCGGTTCGGGTCGGGTTGGAACCGATTCCAGTTCCTTAGAAGAACCGGTTCCTAATGTTACAATTAAATGGAAAAGAGTGCAAAGACTATTAGAAATATATTCATTCGGTCAATTCAATGAAAAAAGCTGCAAAACTATTAGAAACCTATTGTAAATTCCTTGTCTTCTTGCCTCCTTGCATCCCAATATCAATAACTTACACTTTCAAACTTCCACAATTAAAATGGCGTGCAACGACGAGGTTGTGATGGTTTATATCTTGTAGGTGTAAGTTAACGGTAGAGATGGGCATATCGGGTTTTTTTGTCCTACCCGGAACCGGTTCCGGGTAGGAACCGGGTTCCGAGTACGCACCGGGTCCGGGTAGGAACCAGGTACGAACCGATTTTATTAATAAAATGTGGAACCGGGTTGGAACCACCGGGTTTTTTGAACCCGGAACCGGTTCTACTATTAACCGGGTAGGAACCGTAACCGGTTCCAGGTCGGTTCCATCGAGTCGGGTTTGGAACCGGTTATTATGCCCATCTCTAAAACACATGCCCTTGTGGAAAGGCATCCCACTTAAAGGCATTCTATGATGAATGAACTCCAATGATAAGGATCTCTAAGGGCTTCCAAGAGCATGATCACCAAGAGCCCATTGGAGATAGTGTAAATATATTGTAAAATAAATAAAGCCAAAGGGTATTTGTAGGCCTCGTAGGTTGTCATTCGGAAATCACATCCGGATTATTGAAGGATATTTGTTGATTTGATTTTCGATGTCATTTCCTTCAATGATTTTTATTTATTAGTTGATTAGGTTAGAACCCCGTGTATTATACGGGCTGAAGAAATACAATTTTATATACTGAATAATAAAAACTTATATCTTAAAAAACCCTTGTTTTGCACGACATGGATCAAATAAACCCGTGTATATGTTGAATAAATATAATATAATCGGTTAACAAATATAATTGTTAAGGTATTTATTTTTAAATAAATTTTGATGTACTATTTACATGTTAATTTATGAGAGGATTAAAACATATTGAAACCATATTTTAGTCAGAAAATTAATAATACAATCTTACTTTAAATATAATAGATTAATATGTATCAGAATCATATTTTAGTTACATATTTGGCTCTACAAATTCATAATGCCAAAAATAAAAGATTGGATAAATATAAATGAAAACTAAAAGGGTAATAGATAAAAAGATAATATTTATGAAAAGACTGAAAAAATATAAATGAAAACTAAAAAGGTAATAGATAAAAAGATAATATTTATGTGATTAAAATAATATGTAGAGGTCATTATCTCTAAGCTTTTTGATAATTTTTTACTTGAATCTTATTAACAAATATTATCTGTATCTATTAATTTAGGCGGGAAAAGACCTTTGAGATCACCTCACAAAGCACCATGTGTCACCAACTGATTTACCTTGTTATATATATAGATTTTTTAGTTCGGATAACATATCAAGTAAACCTTCATTGATGTGTGTGATTTGTGTTGGATTTTTCGTGTACCTTTTGGAAAACAATTTTAGTCAATCTGTCAAACAAACTGAACGCAGCGGAAACAAGTACATGATTCGGTTCTAAACAGATTCCACGAGTGATTTCCTTACAATCAAAATAGGTTAAATAAAATATTAAAGAATTGTGACTACCAAGTAAGACACATTGGTTCAACGAACGATCTCTCAAGATGATCATTGACCACGAAATCATGTTTGTTCGTTTGAAACGATTTCAATCAAACCTTAAACTAAAGAAAAATGAAGTTTAAAACTTTACTTACCTTTACCTTTTTGCATAATCGAAGAAACAAAAAGGTTTTTACTAGCCAATTTAAGCTTCACCAACTGTTGCTCCTTCCCTCTTTTTCTTTTTGCGACGGTCAAGAAAAAACTCCTTTTTTTATCAACAGCAATCGTACATGAAGGATTCTTATATATCTTTAAATATTGACTAATTGAAATCTTTTTAATTTAGAACTTTCTTTTCTTCACCAACGTACAAAAGAGAGTTTTTGATATATCACATGTGTATCCCTTAATTAAACCCATTAAAACCAAAGATAAAGAATTTATAATCTAATACAATACCTTAATAATTATCTCATAATTAAAACACTTATCTATCTTTATTAATATCTAAATATTTAACAATATATATTATAATTAACAAATTAATTATAATATTAAATCCGGCTCTATGTAATTATCTCTAAAATAATTACCCGTTTTTTTATTACACTTATTATTTCGTAATCCGGTGATTTACGTTTTGAAACACCGTTAGTTTTTCGTTTCCCAAAGAACCTTGACGGCAACGTTGAATTTTAATCGGCAATTGAACATTATATCCAACAATCTCCCACTTGGTCGATTGGCCGATTAAGTTTCTGTGACAACCGGCAAAATAATGGTAATTCCGTACAACTTAACAACTTAATTATATATCTAATTGCGTTCGGTATGACTTAATTTGATGCATGATTAGGTCACGACAAGTCTAGCAAAGCATAGGACATGGTTAAATATGTCACACAATGTTATTACATTTTTCGCGTCACGAGAAAATCACAAACTATGACCGAATATGTTGGCAAAGTACTGAAAGCACTATTCACTGAACACACTATTCATGTCAGCAACGAGTGGCGTGAAAGAATTTCATAGTTGAAATACAAACAGAAATCCCTAATTAGGGACACTAAATACAAAAACAATTTAATTTTCCAGAAAATACATGTCGCTACAATTCTTCTGAATCGCGCTAAAATATAACAAAATAAATTATCCACGAAGCTAAAAAATTGGCATTTTTTTAATGTCCGTAGGACTTGTAAATAATATTTTATATCCTAAATAAGCTTAGGGATATCAATGGGATACCCATAACATAAACTCCCGATGTTACGACGCAATTTTTGTACATTACCCAAATTCGAGCCACTAGGCAAACAAATTATATTTCTACCATTCAAATTGCCTAAACTAAAGAGCTAGTGAACTAGTTAGCCATCGTTTAGCGTCTCGGACATTGTCATAACACTAATGGCATGAGAAATTCCATAAATCCCTAAATATCTTTATAATGTACAACATTTACACATGTAACTTTAAAAAATAAATAAAAATAAATAGTCCTAACACCCCCCCCCCCCCCCCCTTTGACGGTTTGGTGGGCCCCCTTGGGCACCCCATTTTCAAACTATGAGATGAAGATAATTGTGAGAAGTATGGTGCTTGAGATTTGTTGTTGACTTGAGAAATTATAACATCACTTACACAACACCATACTTACCATACTACACTTCAAAAAAAAAATCAAATCATCAAAGCATTCTTGTCCCCTCTCTTGATCTCGGCTGCCCAAACATCCCTATACCATCCATTTTAGTCCAATAAAGTCACCATTTTCAAGCTCATTTAACCCATTCCAAGATCATCCAAGAAAGGTGCAAGCATGGGGATACTTAGGACTTTATTTGGAGCATAATCTCTTCTTAATCCTCATTATAATCTTGCAAAGTTATAAAACTTTATTCCCTCATTTTTTAGCAAGATATATTATGTAGATTATCTACAAAAATGTTTATCTTGGACCCTACAACAAAACCAAACTTAAAAACCTTAATGTTACCATAAAATATACTAAATATGAAGTATAATGTGTTTATTATGTTGGTATGTGCTAGATTATGCTTGTGTTAATGTTGATTATGTTAGAGTAGGTTGTTTAAGTGTATGATCTTGCATGATTAAGAGAAAAAAAATTATGATTTAAACATTGAGATGTTTAAAACTAAACAAGATCATCACTCTCATGATCCATGAACTTTACTACGATTTAAAAATGATTTACAACCTATATATGACCTTTATAGAAATTAAAAACCATGATTTCACTAAGAACATGTTAAAAAGTAGTCTAAATGAGTTGTTTAAACAAATGGATGAGATGGAAGTTTATAAGAAATAAGTGGTTTTTAATGATCTTGTTAAATAAACATAAAGATGTCATCATATTCTTTTAAGTGTAACTAGAAAATAAATATAAGGTTCATGGAGTATGAGAATAGTTACATGCAAAAATTACTCATGTAAAGGTGATGATTGAAACTTGATTTGAATGTGATTATGATTAAGGGATTTAATCACGCTTAAAATACGTTTTCAAAACGTGGGAAAACGCCATAGTTTAGGGAAACTATGGCGAAATTTATCTCAAATCTAATCGCGATTATAAATGGGATTAACAGGGTGATTAGCATGGTTAATCATGATTAGTACCTTAATTGTGATTAACGACCCTAATCGTGATTAGACTAACTCTAATGACGATGGTTAAGTATTAACCATCCAAAAGTTCATAAATATTTAAAAAGATATTTTTATAACGAAAAAGTGGGTAAAAGTATAAATATGACATTGAATATAATTTTTGATAAAGTTATATGAACATATGTTCAACACCACATTTAACAAATGTTACTTGCATGTTTTGTGTATATACTAGTGTTAGGAAATATACACACCAAAAATATAAATATGGTTCACTCGGAAAATATGTTAAACATATACACATAAAGCACACATATGTTATAACCATCAACGAGCTGTCGGACAAGGGTTAAGCGGACGAACGAACGCCGGCTGAATCGATTCACAACCAAATATATCGACAAAATAAAATATATACCTTCGGAGCCGACACAAACATATATAATAAACGCACTATGGAACAAGGCGGTTGTCATCGGAAACGACTATCCTAGCATCTCGACCCGGAGCTTGCACCCATCGCGGACGACACATGGACACTTTGGATACGAAAATATAAATTTTCGGCTCTACGTGAAACTCTTAAATTAATATATATTTATAAACAAGAGAAATACAAATATATATTAACACTATAAAATCCAGAAAGTCTAAAGTAAATATTCTAAGTGTACATAACTACGCAAGTATATAAGTATAAAAATAGTACAAAATACACTCAAAATACACTTATGAGAATGGAAAATACTTGAAGTTATTGGGCTAGTAAAAGCCCATTTATATAATACTTTGGGCTAAGGCCCACTTACATAACTGAATTGGGCTAGGCCCATTCATACATATTCATTTGGGCTTGGGTCCATTTATACAAAGACATAAAATGTGTGGCTAGGCCCAACGACATAAGACATGGGCTAGGCCCAGGACATAAAAACATGGGCTAGGCCCAAGACACAACAACTCTCATGGGTTAGGCCCACTTACGATCGTGCGAGGCACGAAGACTCACGAAGGGTGAGGCCCGTTCGTACTCATTATGAATGCAAAAAATATAAATTCAAAAAGTATATATATACGAGCACATGAAACAAATGTCAACATATTAAAATACACAAAGTATCCAAATACATAACTAATACCATAACGTTAAGATGAACAACGTGTATACATTTAACTCAAAACCCAATTGTCTAATGACGTTAGAGCACTTGCAGGTTGTTACGCGCTTTTGGATACTCTTTTCGCTAGCAGACGTTATGGACGCAAACCTGTGAGTTCATGTCCCCCTTTTCTTTTAAACGTTTTTGGTTTTACAACTCTCCGGGGGAAATACATGTTTCGATGGTATGGGTTTAGCTATGGAATGAAATATTAGATCATGTGCGAATAGGACCATTCTTAAGCGCCATTAATCTTTTGTAAGACCTTAAGAACAAGGGGTAGATCTATCGGGTGTAGGCGAGCCCCACTCATGGGTCCTTGTGTGGCCACATGTAGTGCTTTTGTTGTCCCAACCGGTAGACCGGAAAACGAAAATCGTCGAGGGTTGAGTGCTTCCTATGTCGGCCCACATATTAATGTCCTTGCAAAACATTAATGATCACCAAGTTCATTAACGCTTTACATACCACATTTACAAGTAACGATTATTCAAATGTTTTAAGATCATTTGGTGCACACTTACAACACATGAAGTCGCCAACTTTTGTCGATGTTTTCAAACTTACATGTATTTCAGGAAACTAAGTGGATCTTGGCGTGGTCGGTTACAAGCTCTCAAGGTTGTCAAGAAGTAGATGCCATCCATGTTTTGAAGGGTTTGGTCCAGATATTCCGTCTTTGAACGAGATATAGGATGCAAAGCCTTGATGTTTTAAAACTATATTTTGAAACAAGTCTTTTGTGAAATGTTATAACTTATGTCGTCTTTTATTGTTAAGTACTTATGACTTGTAATATCTTAACTTTTATTATGGATGAACATCGTGTTTGTTTAATTATATAGTTGTTTACTTATATCGTATGCGATGAAAACTAATCAAGTTCACACCGCACGCTTCCGCTATCGACCGGGTGTGACAGATTGGTATCAGAGCTTCGATTGTAGTGAACTAGGATTATACTCGAGCCTAATCTACAATCACTAGGATCCCCTCAGGAAAACGTTTTTACAAAAACAAAGGTTTTCATTACATATACAAAAACGCAAGATCCGCTACACAAAACGCATTTTCAAATAAATAATGCAAGGATATTAATTGGGGCATAGTCTATATGGGATAGACTTGCAGAAACTAGATGGACACGCCCAAACCAATGTGATTACATGTTACATATTGCCTTTTTATATATATGATAAGTAAGGGTATTATTTATTGATAGGTATATATATATGTTGTACGGATTATTTTGTCGGGGAACGATGGTTTACTCTGCCAGTAGTGGCATTTACGACGACGTTGACCCGATGGAGGTTGCACCTCACGTTGAGTATCCGCATGTGATTGAGATCACTTCTTCCGATGATGATTCTTAGGGCAGACGAGGTTCATGACATTGAGTCCGACGATGAGCACTTAGAGGATTTCAGTTGTTCGCGCTGCCCGACCCTATCATGGATGATGTCCCCATAGAGGACGATGCGTTATCCCACCACTTCCACTCCATGATATTATTATCATTGGCCATCCCGATGGCGAGGCACCTCGTAGAGATTATACCCATTCCTGTTATACCACTTGCTATGGTTCCACCAATTATCGATCTATCTGACGACGTGGACGAGGTCCCCATCTTCCATGTGGACCATTTGATGAGGATATAGGCAATGATGAGGTCTTTGACCTAGTGATCTTCGAGGTGTCTTTTTCGGTTGGGTCGGTTGTAGCTATTTCATCGTCAAATGCGAGTGACAGCGCATCATCTTCTGCCATTCGTCGCGCTGGGCTGCGGGCGAATGTCACTGACATTGGTTTTGATACCATCCTATTGCTACATCCGTTCCTGCACCGATCCCTACTCCAACTACTACCCTACCATCTACTCCCACTTCCCGACGCATTCTAGATACCCCTACCACTCCTAGTACCATTGATTTACCTGTCGACCCCCTGTTTCCCCAGTTGATGTCCCACAAGCCTCGCAGCTATTATACAATGAGACCCACTTTTGATATGTGAAGACTAGATGCAGATATCGACACTTGAAGACTCTTGAAGACCGATGGGTAGAAAATATTTTGCCACTTTTATGTATTATAAACTTGTATGACCAGGATTATGTCTTCCCGTGTATTTTTATTTTTCTTCCCGAAAACAATGTAACAAGTTTCGAATATATATAGGAAAGCTTGGTATTATGTTTTTTTCCTCATTGCACATTGTGATTTATCTTAGGCATTCTTGTTGTGGTGAATGATGTTTGTTTGACGTGATGAGTACGTATGTAATATATATACATATATATACTAGCCGGCAATATTTACTATTAAATGTTTGCCTAACTTGTCCATTAACTGTGATTAGAAGGTCATGGCACCGAAGAGAAGGGACGTACGACGCAAAGCACCAAACCCCATGCCTACTAATGAGGCAGAACTGAACCAACTTCTGGAGGAACGAATCTCCCAAGCCCTTGCGCAGTACGAGGCAAATCGCGCTGAAAATAGTGGTGGCACCGGCGGAACTGGCGGTCATGGCCATGGAGGCTCTTCTGGTGGAAAAACCACTAATGGTAACATAAAGTCTTTTTATAGCAACTTAAACATTTCCTTCCATATTCTATTCGTGCGTTTTAATAGCTCTCTTTTATATATAACCTGATTGTTCAACGTTTCAGGCTGCACTTACAAGCAATTTCTAGATTGCAAGCCTCTCAACTATGACGGCACTGACAGTGCTGTGGCCTACGTACGTTGGACTGAGAAAAAGACTCCACCATTTGTATGAGCCGATGTACCCGATCAGATTGCAGTTTATGTGACTGGATTGTTTTTTGATGAGGCATTGACCTGGTGGAACTTACAAGTTCAAACTTTGGGAGATGTGGCGCTTATGCTTTGACTTGGGATGAGTTAAAGGAGCATATACGTGAGAAGTATTGTTCACGGGCTGAGTTGCAGAAATTAGAGACGGAATTCTGGAATCTTACTATGGTTGGTGCTGATATCACGGGATACACAAAACGATTCCACGACTTATCTCGAGTGGTTCCCTATATGGTTGACCCGGAGTTCAAAAGGGTTGAACGCTACATCTGGGGTCTTCACCCTGGAATCAGGAGCCTAGTCACCTCTGCGAACCCCACTACTATAACCCAAGCGGTTACTTTGGCTGTAAGCCTTACTGAGGAGGCGGTAAGGATGAAAAAGATTTCTGTGAAAGGATCTGAGAAAAAGGAGACCCATGTGGAGTCTACTAGTGATGGCAAGCGCAAATTCTCCAACTTCAAGAAGGGTACTCGGGCAAACAACAGTAACCCAAACAGTAATAAGCGTAGAGAGGTTAATCCACCGAGCGAAACTCGAGGCAAAGGTTATGCTGGCACCTTACCAAGATGTGATAAGCGTAGGTTTCACCACTTGGGTCCTTGCAGGAATACCAAGTGTGACAAGTGTGGTAAGATCGGGCACAACAAGGACACTGTTGGGCGGGTACTGGACGTGGTAATGGAAACCAGGGAGGTAATGAAAACGAGGTGGTAACGGTAATAACAACCAAGGCGGAAATGGAAATGGCAAGGGGCAAGGATATTATGGGTGTGGAGATAAGGGGCACTATCGGAGGATTGCCGAAGGAGAACCAAGCTTGTGGGAGAGCTTTTGTATTAGGAGCTAAGATGCACGCCAAGACCCGAACGTGGTTACGGGTACGTTTCCTATAAACCAACACTTTGCATCCGTTCTATTTGATAATGGCGCCGACTTTAGTTTTATATCTATAGAATTTAAAATATGCTTGGCCTGGAGTCGAGTAAGCTAGACGTTCCATATTCTATAGAGCTAGCAAACGGCAAATTAATCGAGTCGGGAGAAATTATTCAAGGTTGCACACTCGAACTTGGAACACAAAATTTTTCGATTGATCTTTTACCCGTTGACTTGGGTAGTATTGATGTGGTTGTCGGAATGGATTGGCTGTCCGACAACCGGGCAGAAGTGGTTTGTCATGAGAAAACCATCTGCATTCCCCTACCGGATGGAGAGACACTCGTTGTACATGGAGAAAGGCGTGAGACACCCCTACGAATTATTAACTGTATGAAGGCGCAAAAGTCTCTCCGAAAAGGTTGTATAGCTTTCCTCGCTCACGTAATCGACAAAGAGACCAAGGAGTCGAAGTTAGAAGACATCCATGTCGTGAAGGAGTTTCCAGAAGACCTGTCGGGACTGCCTCCACAACATCAAGTGGAGTTTCGCATTGACTTGGTGCCTGGAGCCGCACCGGTGGCGAAGTCTCCCTATCGATTAGCTCCATCCAAGATGCAAGAATTATCCACACAACTTCAAGAGTTGTTGGATAAGGGATTCATTAGACCGATTTTCTCACCTTGGGGAGCTCCGTATTATTCGTTAAAAAGAAGGACGGGAGCTTGCACATGTGTATAAGTATCGTGAGTTCAACAAACTCACTATCAAGAACCGATACCCTCTACCTAGGATTGATGACTTGTTTGATCAATTGCAAGGCTCGAGTTTCTATTCAAAAATCGACTTACGATTAGGTTACCAACAACTAAGGATTCAAGAAGAAAGTAATACCCAAACGGCCTTTATCTAACTCGTTCCGGTCACTACGAGCTTCCTCTCTGTATAGCCCGATTCGTACCTTGACAAATGCACCGGCGTTTTTCATGGGTATGCATCATGAACCGCGTGACCAGCCGCTATGTAGGACAAGTTTACGTGAATTAGTATCTTATTTGACGATATATTAATAATATTCATTCGCGCTCGAAGATGCAACATGACAAGATTTACGAACTATTTTGGAGCTTTTTTGAATGAAGGAACATACTTTTATGTGATGTTTAACTAATCGAATTTTTGGATTCGCAAGGTATAG